>CM040185.1:19013629-19584418 GCA_022606455.1 Callitettix versicolor | reverse complement strand
CTTCTCCTCTTCCTCCTCCTCCTATGCACACATTCTGATGTGACACTACAATTTAAGTACCATTCTTACCAAAAAAGTATTTCAACTCGTCTCACTCCTCTCCAACACCTCTTCCACCATTTTCATTTCACGAATTCTTTTTCGACTATCCAAATCGTTCGTCCGGAACCTTCGATGGAGTAGGATTTTGTCCTACTACTGGTCGTGCACCGTCATTGCAGCAAGGCAGCAGCGGCAACAACCACCACAACAACTGCGCATAATCATTATCATCATCACCACCACCGCCCGCCCGCCACCAGCATCGCTGCAATGACAACAACAGCTGTAACAAGCTCAAACGCTATATCTGAGGTGAGATATGTTTGGTTTTAGTCTACCATTAATGACACTGCAGTCAACGCAGGTTGAACCGGTGGCATTAATTAAAAACCACCGACAGCTCTATATCTTTCGGACGAAATTGATTGGGAATAAGTTTTCGATTGGTAACAATCAGATAATTAACAGCCCATGAGTCGTCGCTGATTAAGAATTTATCATTAGTTAATGTAATAATCTTTTCGCTTTCTGAAAAAAATTCCATAAGGGAGCCTATTTTTATGTAATTTGATAAGGCACCGAAGGAAGCGTGGTTTTGGCTTCCTTCGAAGGGTATCTACCTTGCTAAGCCTTTCAATAATGCAGCTGTTGTTGTTCTTCCTATAGAATTAAATACTTCAATTACAGTAATATTAATTAATTGAGTCATATAATTAAATATTTCATATATTAACTTAAATTAGTGTTAGTTGATTAAATTAAATTAGTTAAATACATAAATTAGATTAGTTTGCGGATTACAAATTAGAAATACTGCTTAGCGGATAATGCGTCAAAGGATTACCTTTCTGCCGCCATGCACTCAACGTGTAATTTTGTCTGACTTAACCTTTGTCACGTAAAACATTTTAATTCATCTACAGTGGGGAAAATGAATGGGCAGCTAAGCTGTAATAAGATGAGGTAATCAAAAGTACAGATTTCGTCATTGAGGGTCGTCAATGCGTGCAGAGTCGCAGAGAAGGGTGGTGATCACCCACTTACTTCGCATCGGTCACTCCATGTTAACGCATGGATTTCTGATGGAACATGAGGACCCACCTAAATGCGAGTTCTGTAGAAACCATCACAATAAGGCATATATTACTCGATTGTGATGGTTTCCAAAAATGCGTTTTATGTGTGGTCTGAGCAACTGTTTGCAGACGATGTTGGGAGATAGTGCCTCGGCCGTTGACCGGGTTCTAGACTTCCTTCATCGTCTGGATTATTTAAATAAAATTTAATTTATTGTATTTGTTATTTCTTTTGTTATTTTATTTATTTATTTCATTTAAAAACTTTATTTTCTGTTATGTTTTATACTTTTACGAATTGTTATTAAATTTTATTCATTATTTATTGTTATTTAGTTCTTAAGTGTAATATATCTATAATTGTTATCTAAATTTTTTAATTTATTTTTATTGTTATAGTTTGTTGTTGTTTTTGTTGCTTTTTCTTAAGTAAAATTTCGTTTAATTTTTCTTTGTAAATACTTTCATTCTTCGTGATGGCGATGATAACCTGAACGGTTTTCGCAAAAAAAAAAAAGCAATTGCAAAAAGCTATTTCGTCTTTGCGACAAGCGCCGTACTCTACCAATTCGCGAAACATTAAGCGGGCAAGCATCGTTTTCCTGCGGCAGGCATAATCGTTGACTCCTATCTTGTACAGGCAGTCTGGCAAAATTCAATTTATTTGTACCGTTCTGCAACTGCAATGGCCGAAGAAAAAACATTGGCAGATTTTACACCGCTTAGCCCGTCTACCGTCCCGGCATTCGGGCGCGGCGAAGCATTTCAGTTCACTGGCAGTATCGAGTTTTGTCTGTAAAAGAAGAAAAAAAAATCAACGTCGCATACCGGTGAACATTACTGGCAACACTCACTGTTGCACATGTTGGCAGCATGGACTTTGTGTGGTCGACGCATGAAGCCTGAGCCTGTACCTAAACCAGCTGCAGCCATGTCGTGGAGAAGGAAGAAGGTCTTAAACAGTACAGAGGCGGACCATAAGATACAATCGTCTGTGAGGTAAATCTAATTTATTTTCACTCATTGTGTTTGATATAAAAAAAAAAAGTATGTGCATGTGTGTAAAAAAATGTTTTTCTTTCAGGGCGATAGACTAAAAATTCCGAAACATCCGACGTTTGAAGGATTTGGAGAAAATCACGACGGATTTCGGTTACAAAATCGAAATCGAAACGGTAGACGGCGTCCAAACACACCAGGACGACCTCAAGGGTATGGCAACCGAAAATGTCTAACCGTCGCCCTCGTCCACCATCACCAACACTACCGCCACTAACACCGCCCCTGCAGACTGACTTAGCCCTCGACTTTGACTTTACCCCTGACCCTTGACGTCCTGGACACTGACATGCATTTGGACTCTATATTAAGTCGTTATCTATTGACATGACCCAGAATACCCCCTCCTCCTCCTCCTCCTTCTGCTCCTTCCGAGGAGCAACAGTACAAATGGCCGGCGGAGGCAGCTAACATGAGCAGCTGATGGGCTGAGCTGACCAACCATACCTCCAGCTCATTATACTCACCATTTACTCATACATTACACACAATACACATGGCAACCACAAACACTCTCTCACACTAACACTTAACACCCAGAAGGTGCAGAACTAGCTGCATCTAGTGAGAGGACCTAGACGAACCTCGCGGCACCTGGGCGCTATGCACACACTTACACGCCACAGCACTGCCACTTACGATTTAAACACTTTACACACACACACGTGCATTTTAAGATTATCTGTACTTGTTCCGTTATGTCTGGGAGTGGCAATACTGCTTAGTTGCCCTTTGGTGTGGCGAATATGTGGAACCTGATGTGTGCCTAGCACTGCCGAGAACCTCTGATGGGACAGGTTCTGTAACCTGAGCAGGCCTATAGGCGCTTGGCAGCTACACATGAATGTTGAGTTATGGGTGTCGGAGCCCATAGCTGGAGTCTATCGAAACAAATGGTTGCATTCTGTGAGTACATAGAGGCGGCTGTGCTGTGGTACTGGGTGTGAGGAACCGTAACTTTGTACCGGAACCCATTCTATATGATTCTGTGGTGCTTGACAGGATTTTGGAGTCCCCCAATTGTTAGGATTCTCGCTTTTAGTTCTGAGTATCCTGGGCTGCTGGTGACGTTAAAGTTTGCACCTGTACCATTTCTTTGAGATATCAACATTCGTGGAATCGCTCGCTCGGCAACTCAAAACTATGGAAACTAAACTTTTAAATTAACGCCAAACTTCGTTAAAGAGGCCTCGATCGACTATGTCAGGTAGGTCTGTTGATACTAGTGGAGAGAAGGAGATGGTTGCTGTATCTCGGTTCCCATCCCCTAGATTCTTGATATTTAAAAACTCGGAGGAAGGTTCCTGGACCTGTCTAAGGTGTCGCCCTTCCTCATAAACAAAGCAATTGTGGGTAGAGCAGGTCCCTGTGCCTTCTAAAAAGTTAAAAAACGGGACGCTGCTGGTACTGAATCAGTAAACGACAAGCAAAGACTGTCGCTTCTAAGTATGACTTCCTTTTTTGATAAAAATCAAGGTTTCTGTGGAGCCCCACAGAAACATGAACTCTGCAAAAGGTGTAGTTACTTGCAAAGATTTGCTCCACGTGAACATAGAAGAAATTAAGTTTGAGCTAGCTAGTGAGTCGGTTATTGATGTTTTCTGTATAATGCAGAAACGAGGGCAGGCCATAAGATACCTAGTTCTTTACTAATTCTGACTTTTGCAAACCTAGTATCCCAGAGCTGCACATTTTGCTGGATACCAACGGCTTCTGTTCGTCCCTTGCATTGCCAAACCCAAGCGATGCTTCAAGTGTCAGGGCTTTGGACTTTTGTCAGTTCTACGATGCAAAAGCCTGAGTGTGTAGGAATTGTGGTTGCATGTAAACATGGTAGTGAGAGTTGCACAGAAGGCCCAAAGTGTCCCAATTGTGGTGGGGACCATCAGTCTCGTTCCTTCAATTGTCAAAAGTTTAAGGACTAAAAGCAATTTTAACTATTATGGCACGGGATAAGTGTCATTTTCTGCAAACTAAAGAAAGCGTTCAAAAGTTCCAGAATCTTTGAGGGCAAATCGTTTGCTTCTGGTCGCCTCTAGTATTAAGAAAACATGCTGAAATTGTGAAGAACGGCCAAAACCGTCAAAAGCATTATCCGAACAAGTAGCTCAGCTATTAGCTTTAATTTCTACGATTACCACTCCTATAACCAACAAATCAAAACTGTCTGGCATTCAATCGTCTGATTGCGCCACTAAAAAAGTGAAACCCATCAAATGAAAAACCAACTATAAAATTACCGCCTAAGACAGCAAAATCTGTGCCTCCGATATTAAATCCACCTACTTCCGACCAGGATTGTGTACCAAGCCACAAGGTCGGAAAGGAAATAATAAACAAAGTTTCTGTTGATCTTAAGGCTTTCTGAAAAACCAAATACTGTCCAAAAGCTGTGGTTGGTGAGAAAGCACCAAGATTAAAAAAAAAATTAAAAATTCTAAGGGAGCACCTTCGTAATGTGCTTCCTTTAAACTATAAACACTCTTCGAGTCGGACATCAGCTATCACAGTAGTGATTCGATGCCCTTGGACTCCGACAAATCCAACAACGATATAAATAATTAAATCCAAGTAAACCCTACCAATGTATTAGTCATTTATTCATATATCAATGCCTGCAAATTCAATCAACCATAACGTGATACAATGGAATGTAAATGGGCTACTGAGAAGCCATATTGAAGATTTGAAAGTTCTCATGAGAGATATGTCAACTTTAGTAATGTGTCTTTAGAGACACATCTACATGAATCTCACTCGTTTTAGTTTTTAGGGTTATTCCATTTTCAGGAAAGATTTCATCACGGAGGGAAAGAGCGAAGGTGGCGTAGCCATTCTAGCTCATAACTATCGAATAGTCATACATCCCTGTCAATGTAATAACACCTTTACAATGTTGTTTGCGATACAGTCTACCAAATCCCCATTCAAACTTACCATCTCCTGCCTTTACTTGCCGCCGAGTTCCGATTTTTCAAATAATGAATTGTATGATTTAATATCTCAGTTGCCACCACCAATTTTACTTACAGGTGATTTCAATGGTCATCATACCGCCTGGGGTTCGTTATCGTGTAACTCTAGGGGAAGACGAATTGAAAGCAATCACGTCTCATTTGGATTTGTGCGTTCTAAATAACGTCTCGTTTGGTACTTGGAGACAAACAACCTACTATCCAAAGATCAGTGCGGATTCAAACAGGGATGATCTTATATGGACCAATTAGTTTTATTAGAGTCTGCAATCCAAAATGCTTTTCTCTTGCGTCGTACGCTTGTGGCTGTTTTCTGCGACCTAGAGAAGGCATATGACATGGCGTGGAGAAGAGGAGTTCTCAATATCTTAAAATCATGGGGAATACAAGGCAGAATTCTTGCGATTTAAAAGCCCGGTGTAACAAAATTCTTCATATGTTGAAGGTTCTTAGTGGCTCTCGATGGGTCGCTGATAGGACGTGTATGCTTATGTTTTATCGTGCGGTCATTCGTTCTCGAATTGATTATGGCAGCATTGTTTATTCATCAGCGTGACCTTCCGCATTAAAGATACTAGATCCTGTCCATCATTCTGCAATCCGTCTTGCGTCTGGTGCTTATCGTTCTAGTCCCGTTGTGAGTATGCTGGCGGAAGTTGGTGAACCTTCACTCTCGCAACGGAGACAGCAGTTGCAAGTAAGTTACGTAAGCAATTTATCATGTAAGCCATGGCACTCTGCTTACAATATTGTTTTCAATAATCAGTTGCTCCGACAATATGAATCTCGTCCGCATGCTACTGCTCCGCTTGCATTAGGTCTTCCTGTGTTTTTGACAACTTGGGTATTGAGCTGCCCTCAGTGTTTGAGAGGACAATGTTTTATCCCTCCATTGTGTATCCCAATGCCAACGTTTGAGTCATCATTGCTGTCCTTTCCAAAACATAACACCCCCGATATTGTGTATCGCCAGGAGTTTCATCATGTTCTTCAATCCTACCCATTCAGTGAAATTATTTTTACTGATGTTTCAAAACTGGAGAACAACGTCGGTTGTGCATTTTACAGAACAGGCCAAACCAAGAAATATGGATTACCCTCGGTTTGTAGTGTCTTTACTGCTGAATTATTCACCATCCTTAAAGCTCTGAACTCCACCGTTGAATCCGATTTTGAGCATTATCTAGTGTGTTCCGATTCTAAAAGTGCACTGGAGGCTATACAAGACATGTATTCAATAAACCCTTTGGTTCAAGATATGTTGTGCTCCATCTATAGGCTTGAACTACGAGGTATAAAAACAACATTTTGCTGGGTACCTGGTCACACTGGGATAATTGGGAACACTAGAGCGGATATTGCGGCAAAGGAAGCTATTCTGCTGCCGCCAAGGACGCAACGTGTTATTTGTTCAGATTTTATTCGCGAAACGAAACATCTTCTATATTCGCTTTGGGAAAATGAATATGTAGGCTTGGGCAATAACAAATTGAGGGTAATTAAGAGCACTGTTCGTCCTTGGGGGTCATCAATACGTGATAGTCGTAGAGGAGAGGTGGTTGTTACCCAGCTTCGCATTGGACATTCAAAGTTGACGCATGGATTTCTTATGGCGCGTGGGGACCCACCTACATGTCAGTTTTGTGGTGATATCATCAAAATCAAACATTTACTTCTGGATTGTGATGGTTTGAAAAGCATGCGTCGAATGTGTGGATTGGATTCTTCAATGCTAGCAATTTTAAAAGATGATTCAACGGTCACTGACCGAGTTCTGTATTTCTTACATCGTATAAATGTTTTTGAGTTACTCTAACTATGGTATTGTTGAACAGCATAATGGTGTAAATATGTATATAATTTTTTTTTTTTTTTTTTTTTTTTTTTTTTTAGATTTAGTTTGTATAGTATTAGTTTAGTATAGTATTAAAAATGTTTAATTTTAATTTCCACCCATCCCCAATGTAGGACATTTTGCTGGACGGCGATGATAGCCTTTATGAGCTTTTCGCCAAAAGCTGTATAAAAAAAAAAAAAAAAAAAAATTTACTGCCGAACTCTTTGCCATATTAAAGGCTCTGAACACTATTGAATTCGATAGTTTGCATTAAGTAGTTTGTTCTGATTCAGAAAGTGCCCTCCAGGCAATCCGGGAAATGTATTCGGTAAATCCTCTTGTTCAAAATATTCAGTGCTCTATATAGGCTTGAACTACGAGGTGCAAGAGTATCTTTTATCTGGATTCCTGGTCACTGTGGAATATTTGGAAACACTGCAGCGGATAATGCAGCAAAGGAAGCAACTTTTCTGCCGCCATGCACTTCTCGTGTAATAGTGTCTGGCTTTCTTTGTCACGTAAAACATTTAATTCTTCTACAGTGGGAAAATCAATGGGCAGCTACAAGCAGTAACAAATTGAGGGTAATTAAAAATACTGTTTGTCCTTGGGGGTCGTCAATACGTGCAAGTCGTAGAGAAGAGGTGGTGATCACCCGCCTTCGCATTGGTCACTCCATGTTAACGCATGGATTTCTGATGGGAGGCGGGGACCCACCTGAATGCAAATTCTGTAGTTAAACCATCACAATAAAACATATATTGCTCGATTGTGATGATTTCCAAAATGTGCGTGTTATGTCCGTCTGAGCAACTGTTTGCAGACGATGTTGGGAGATAGTGCCTCGGCCGTTGACCGGGTTCTAGACTTCCTTCATCGTCTGAATGTTTTAAATAAAATTTCATTTATATATTGTTATTTGTTGTGTTATTTTATTTATTTATTTTATCTAAATAACTTTATTTCTGTTATGTTTATAAATACTTTTACGAATTATTAAATTTTATTCATTATTAATTGTTATTTAGTTCTTAAGTATTTATTTTTGATATAGTTATACCTGTTATTTAAATTTTGTTTAAAAGATGATTCAACGGTCATTGACCGAGTTCTGAATTTTTTACGTCGTATAAATGTTTTTGAGTTCCTCTAACTATGGTATTGTTGAACAGCATAACGGTGCAAATATGTATATAATTTTTTTTCCTAGATTTAGTTTGTATAGTGATATAGTATTAGTTTTAGTTTTAGTTTAGAATAGTATTAAAAATGTTTAATTTTAATTTCCACTTATCCCAAATGTAGGCCATTTTGCTGGACGGCGATGATAGCCTTTTATGTTCGCCAATAGCGGAAAAAAAAATTGTTTAATTTAATTTGACTATTTTTTTTTATTGTATTTATATATATATATATATATATATATATATATATATATATATATATATATATATATATAAATTTTGTTAATCCCTTTTTTATACCTTCACTTTGCATGACGGCGATGGTAACGTTAACGGTTTTTCGTCGGGGAAAAACACCACCAGGGAGAAGAAAGATGATAGTAGTAGAGTCGGCGGTACTTCTCTCTCTCATGTACAACGACGCCTACGCGTTGGATCCTTAAAGGCAAATTGGGAAGGTGCAGGTTGTGCCTCTAGACATTGGTAGGCTGCATTAACACAGTGGTTAAGGAAATCACCAGTACAGTTTCCGTCTTGGCGGGATGTTGTCCTGAAGCATCCATAAGCCTCGTCCATCTGTTTCGCCGAGTGGAACGAGGACTGTAAGGAAGGCTTTGATGTCGCCGGCACTGAGTTCATGTATAAAGCCTGACGAATTGAAGATGTAGTAATTAAAATTCTTGGGGTAATAAGTTTTTAGGCCATCAGAAAAGGTCTTGGTGTAATATATCAGGCAATATGCGAACAACGCAACATCTGTCGTCTGGAAGAAATCTATATCTGGCCGTGTTCCATCAACGGAGTTGATGGAGTCTTAAACAGCCGAATGGAGGATTATATCGATATTATGCATTGCCAGGATCATCTTTTGCTATATTCTTCCTGTTTCTACGGCGTATAACTTTGCCTTTTGTAAATATAAAAGCGCAATGGAACCATGCCGTTTCACCCATCTAGTACTTGTGACGACTCTCATGTAGTCTGTTGCTCTGCGACAGATCTGCTGCTCTTTAACGAAGGACACAGCTCCCGGTCGCAATAACCTCATGCTATTTCATAGTCAAAAAATAGCCCCATGTCAATTGAAACTGCTCATGAGATATACACAATCGTGTGTTCGTGATAGATATCTTTCCTGACAACGGTGAGAACCCGTGACGTCATGTGGTGTGGTGGCATGGTGTGACGTCATGGCTGTGACGTCAGTGTTGTGGCGTCGGGGGTTCGATGTGGGTGGATTATGATTTTCGTGTTCGTTTGTGACGTCGGTGTGTGTGTTATTAATTAATTGAGTAAATGTACACTCAGAAAAATTTGTGCGTTTCTGGTGAGGATCGAACCGTGGACGTTGCGCGTGTGAGGCGCCTCGCAATAACCACTGGACCACGGGGACGACTGGTAAATCAGTGCGATTCGAGGTATATGAAATTAACGATTCCGGTTCGGTTCGCAATATCGGATCTTTGTCGTAAAACATTTAATTCTTCTCTCTCTCTCTCTCTCTCTCACTCACACACACACACACACACCTTTTCCCTCTCTCTCTCTCTCTCTCTCTCTCTCTCTCTCTCTCTCTCTCTCTCTCTCTCTCTTTCTAAATATATATATACACATATATATTTTACGTAATCGTATTTAGCACTATTGTGACAGGGTTTTTTCATTTTAGAACTAATACAACGTGTTGGTACATATACATATATTTGTGTTTAAATGTATACGTAATACAACCTAGTTTTATACAACGTGTTGGTACACATACATTTATTGTTTGTTTTTTTTTAAATTATACTTAATACAACATAAAAAATAATAATATGTTTTTTTTTATTTATTAGAACGTTAGAACTACGTTGTAAGACTTATCGATTAATATTTAATTCGCTAGATAAAAGTACATGATGGTATGTTCATGATCTGTCCCTTCAAGAAGTATACGTAGTACAACATAGTTTTTATACCACGTGTTGGTACACATATATTTACTGTTTTTTTAAAAATTATACTTAATACAACTTAGAAAATAAAAATATATTTTTTTTATTGAACGTTAGAACTACGTCATAAGACTTATCGATTAATATTTTATTCGCTAGATTAAAGTACATGCTGGTATGTCCATGATCTGTCCCATCAGCCAAACCCTCACTTCACAAGCACAATTAACAATATAATTATTACTATGTATTAACTACTGTAATTAACTATTTAATTCTAGTAACTAATCTAATTTATATACTTAACTAATTTAATTTAATCAACTAATACAAATTTAACATTATATGAACAATTAATTTAATTCTATAGAACAACAACAACAGCTGCATTAAAGGGCTTAGCTAGGTAGATACCCTTGAAGGATGCCCCAACCACGCTTCCTTCGGTGCAATCAACACAAAAAAATAGGCTCCCCTAAAGGAATATTTTTTTAAAAGAAAAGATTACGACATTAACTAATGATGCCTAATCAGCGACGATTCATGGGGTGTAAATTATTCGATTGTTACCAATCGAAAACTTACTCCCAAATACCGTCCGAAAGAATCAACTCATTAATATCGTAATCGTACCTAAAGTATATAGAGTTGTCGGTAGTATTAATTAATGCCACCGGTTCAACTTGCGTTGACTGCGGTGTCATTAATGGTAAACTAAAACTAAATCTATCTACCTCAGATATAGCGTTTGAATTTGTTACAGCTGTTGTTGTTGCTGCTGTTGTCATCGCTGTTGATGTTGGTGGCGGTGGCGGTGGTGGTGGTAATGATGATGACACTTGTTGTTGTTGTTGTGGTGGTGGTGGTGGGTGCTGCTGCTGATCTTGGTGCAATAATAGTGGTGGTGGCGGTGGTGGTGTGACCAAATCGTATTCCATCGAAGGATCCAACCAAGACGGAAAGTCGAAAAGGGATTCGTCGAACGAAAATGGTGGAAGGGATGTTGGAAGATGAGGAGGAGGAGTTGAAATACTTTTCTTTAGGAATGCTACTAAATCCTGTATCACATCAGGAATGTGCATAGGAGGAGGGGATGAAATACTTTTCGGTAGGAATGGTACTAAATCCAGTGAAACATTAGGAATGAGAATAGGAGGAGGAGGAGGAAGAGAAGATGTGGAACGTTGTTTTTTCTTCAGGCTGCAATCAATGGGGTGATATGTTGAAGGAGAAGAGGGAAGAGGAGGAGGAGGAAAAGTTTGTAGCTCCTCAGGACGGTGGGATAAACGAAGAGGTGAAGTTTTTGAATAGTCTATTGGGATATCTGTATAGGAAGGCGGGATTGGTCTGGAATACCTAAAATCGTATTCGGTAGGGGATGGTACGCTTCCACCAGGTGTTTGACGAAATCTTTTCAACTTACGTGGACACCATCGGAAGTCCACTTCTGTTGTCTTCGTCTTAGAGCCTACGTTGTTCGGCGTCAAGTCTTTCAAGTTGGCCTTAAATTTTGTCGACAGCTCAGAGTAATTGGTCGCTCGCTGCCGCCTTTCAAAATCATGGATTTTCTGAAACCGATAATAAAACAACAACATTAACGTTTTAAAACGTATCAATTAAAATCTGAAAAAACATGTACAAAATAACAAAATGATTTCATAAAACGAACCTTTGAATTACCAAACATTTATTACTTCTCCTTTAACAAAAGTAAATCATAGTATTAATAATTTTGTCACAGTATTAGCTTCGCAAGTAATCAGGCACTGCTTCGAAAATAATCAGACAATAACAGAATAAAATATTTTTCTGAGAAAAAATTCATTGCACAAAACGTTTTTCAATCAAACTAAAAAATGTATTTCTAATTTATTCTTCGATAAATCGCTAAAAAAACATCATATAAATAACAATAGAAGTTAATCTAAAATTCATTAAAAAAAACTATGTATTTACGTACAAGAGGGTGGTTGAATGTAGAGTTTATCGAATCTAACGACTCTCTGCGTCCTTGAGGTGTGGATACAATATTAGCTACAATGCGGGCAGTATCCACACTATCATTACCGGGAGAAGATAAATTGGATTTTGAAGTTTCCGCAATCACAGGCGTGTCTAGAAATCTCGGATATGAAGTTTTTTCTAGGTGTCGATGAAACAGGCGTAGCCTTAGAGATAGAGGACGCTTCTTCTTCTTTTTTGTTCTAAAAGAAAGTGTAAACGACGACGACGACAGCCGAAAAGAACATTAAAAGATTACTAAAATGTTAACGGAAATGAAAAATAAACTTAGAAAAATAGAAGGCAAAGGATTATATATACGACCTTATAAAGGAAGAGGCTGTTATACGAAAAAAAAATAATAAACTCGATTCCGAACAGACCTCTGTCCAATGTTGATATCTTAATGTATGCAGATAAATTAAAAATTCCATATTTTAGAGGGGTTTTTATGCGTGACGCTTTACCCAACAAGGTGAGGAATAACGAATCAGCGGTAGTGAATTTGGACAACAGCAAAGGACTCGGAACACACTGGGTTTCCTATAAGAAAAGAGGCAATAATGTGAAATATTTTGATAGTTTTGGAAATTTGAGACCCCCAACAGAGTTAGTAAAGTATTTTAATTCATCATCATCGGGTGTAAACATCAGTTTCAATTATATAGCCCGCCAGAAAAATATTTACTCTCTAAATTGGGGACATTTGTGTTTAGACTTTCTCGCTTTATAGTCGTAATAATGATATGTATATCGGGTAAAACTTCTTCTTTAACATGCGATTTCTTTCCGCCAATAGATTTAACTTCTTCTTCAAAATGGGAAATTGGTTTAGTGGATTTAATGACTTACAATTCAATACCAAATATTGAACAAAATATTAATGATAAATTTTATTTTGGTAAAAATTCTGAATCGCCAATTGTTTCACCCGAAGGCACCTACAAAATCAAAGATATACAGGACTACTTAAAACAAGAATTAAAAAAAATAATAACACGGAAATTACTAGAAAAGCGAATAACAATTTTGAAAACGGAAATTTTCTCTAGTGAGGATATTGTTTTCAAGAAGGACAGTACAGGCAAGCTGCTGAGTTTTGAAGGAAACGCCAACAAAGTACTGGAAGCCGGCCAATGGCATGTGTCGCCAAAGCAGGCGGCTATAATAAAAGTTGACATCATACGCCTCGTGTGCGACATTGTGAGAAATTCTTACAAGGACGGTGTTGAAGGTCATGTACTGCACGAGTTTTATACTGTAGTCGAACCGGGTTTCAAAATTGTAATTTACTTTCCTATAAATTCAAAAGGAGCACTAATCAGAATACATATTAAATTGGAAGATCAATAGGGCCAACTGGTAAATTTCAGACAAGAAAATATCATTATTCGTTTGCATTTAAAAAGCGTCGCCGATTACTACATGCGCTGAAAATTGACACGTATTACAGCAGCAACGAATTGGAAAAAAACAGAAACAAGAACGTCATTCGACGAGCAAAACTCGGTTCGTTAACATTGGAAAATCGTAAATTTCTGCAATCAATTTGCGGATATAAATTAAGAAAATAATGAGTTATATACTGAATATCGATTCTCAAGTTTACACTGATGACGCAATTATCGACTATGAATATCATTCTCACAGTCCTTATTCGTCAAATTCATTTGGAAACAGTGACGAAATTCGAATTGCCGTTCATCAACAAGATATTTACACGCTGGCCAGCAAGAGCTATCTATTAATTGAGGGGAAAATTACAAAAACCGATGGATCGCCGGATAGGGTTACAAAATTTGTAAACAACGCTATTGCGTTTTTGTTTCAAGAGATACGATACGAATTGAGCGGTACGGAAATAGACAGAAATAAAAATGTCGGCATCACTACTTTGATGAAAAATCTTTTAACTCTACGCCGCGGCGAAGAAAATATTTTAGGAAATTTCGCGTGGGCCTCAGATTCAAATCAGCCCTATACACAAAACGGGTCTTTTACCTATTGTATACCTTTACGTCTTTTATTAGGTTTTGGCGAAGACTATAAAAGTATAATTTCAAATGTGAAACAAGAATTGGTGTTGCTGAGATCGTCTTCGGATAAAAATGCAATTTTTCAAACACAATCGACAAAAGAAGATTTCAAAATTACTATAAATAAAATTTTGTGGAAAATGCCTTATGTAAAAGTAGATGATAAAGTGCGATTAAAATTATTAGAAAAAACAAATAGCGACAGCCCAATTTCACTTATCTACAGAACGTGGGATCTTTATGTAAATCCCTCGATTCCGCAAGCTATGACTGTATCGTGGACTGTGAAAACATCTTCAGCATCGAATAAACCAAGAGCGGCAATAATTGCTTTTCCAACTGATAAATTAGATAACGAGACCGCTATTGCCTCACATTTTGATATGTGTAATGTTAAAAAAATTAAATTCTATTTGAATTCACAATACTACCCATACGACGACTTTAATGGTAATAAGGCACTTTTATACGACGCATACAGTAGATTCCAATCATCCTATTACCAAGGAAGTTATGACCAACCACTTGTGGATCGTGAGACCTTTATAGCTAAAACACCCATGTTTGTAATTGATTGTTCAAAACAGGTGGACACTTTGAAAACAGGATCTCTCGATGTGAAAATTGAAATCGAAGCCTCTGAAAATTTTCCAGCTAACACATCGTGTTATTGTTTAATTTTGCATGATGTCTTTGTACAGTATACACCATTGTAAGGAATTTTAAGGAAAATAATGTAACTCAATAAATATTGATTTTTTAATTAGTGTATTGCAGTGTATTATTTATTACTATTAACCTTAAACCAAAATTAATTATTACATATTATTAACCTTAAACCACAATTAATTATTACATATTATTAACCTTAAACCATAATTAATTATTACATATTATTAACCTTAAACCACAATTAATTATTATTATTTAATATTTATTATTAACCTTAAACCGCAATTAATTATTACATATTATTTAATTATTTACATAATAATAAGTCTATTTTTCTCTCCACATGACTAGAATAGTACACTCAAAAATGTAACAAACAAACAAATATACATTAATTAATTATTATACATTGTAATGACCATAAGCTTTAGTATTTAGACCGTCAGGACACACACACCGTTTATCATCGTTTGCACTTACAGCTAATTTATTTACATTTATAGTATACATTAAATGTTTCTTGGAACGAAACATAACCATGTTCTTACGTAATTTTATATTTTCTAACAAACATTTCTTATAATCATCAAAAGTAATTTGTTTTTTTAAAACAGGTTTAGTGACGCCTTTAGCTTTTTTAACAATTTTTTCTCCCGATTTAAAAGTATATAATTTTGGTCTGAGACCAATAAATTCCGATATTATATTGCCGTTACATTCGTCTTTGAAACAACCCAACTTCTTTTTATTTTCAATTGAGAAATTTGGGTGATTGGGAGGATAGTCTGACATATCAAACTGGTGTCTAATTTTTCGTCATTCAAATCATTGTACACATTTTCAGTGAAGATTTCATAAAAAAACGAGTCCGTGTCCAAGTATAGAAGTTTAAGGGATGTTTCATCGTATAGATGTTTCATAATATCATAATGAAAGTTATACATGTGGTACTTGCTTAGCTCTAACAACTTTTCTTCCGCCATGCACTCAACATGTAATCGTGTCTGACTTCCTTTGTCACGTAAAACATTTAATTCATCTACAGTGGGAAAATGAATGGGCAGCTACAAGCAGTAATAAATTGAGGGTAATCAAAAGTACAGTTCGTCCTTGGGGGTCGTCAATACGTGCAAGTCGCAGAGAAGAGGTGGTGATCACCCGCCTTCGCATTGGTCACTCCATGTTAACGCATGGATTTCTGATGGAACGCGGGGACCCACCTGAATGTGAATTCTGTAGGGAAGCCATCACAATTAAACATATACTGCTCGATTGTGATGGTTTTCAAAATGTGCGTGTTATGTGTGGTCTGAGCAACTGTTTGCAGACGATGTTGGGAGATAGTGCCTCGGCCGTTGACCGGGTTCTAGACTTCCTTCATCGTCTAAATGTTTTAAATAAAATTTAATTTATATAGTTGTTATTTCTTGTGTTATATTATTTATTTATTTTATCTAAAAACTTTATTTCTGTTATGTTTATGCATACTTTTACGAATTGTTATTTAATTTTATTCATTATTTATTGTTATTTAGTTCTTAAGTGTAATATATCTATACTTGTTATCTAAATTTTTAATGTATTTTTACTGTTATAGTTTGTTGTTGTTGTTTTTGTTGCTTTTTTCTTAAGTAAAATTTTGTTTAATTTTTTTTTATATACACATTCATTTTTCGTGACGGCGATGATAACCTGAACGGTTTTTCGCCGGAAAAAAAACACCGTGAAACCTATATAAACCGGTTTGTTGAAAGTGATCTTTTTTTTTAAACATTCTACAGCGCTCAATTGCTCGCTGTAAATAATTCTATTGAGAAAACTTGTTTTTGCAATGAGTTTTTTCAAACGTTTTTCATTATTCACCAATTCCAAATTCATTCTGTTTCTAACATTTTCTATACTTTTACCGAACATTGCATTATTTAGTAATTTATAAAAATCTTTTTCAAAATCGTTTTTAGCTCTTTTTCTTTTTTCAGTATTGAAAGCGATATACGGCTCTAACCATTTACTCTGTTCAAACTCTAAAACCCTGTGAATTTTTTTTAAAATAAGACAATTTTCAAGTGCTTGTTTCAGATTCATATAATGACAAACATAATGTTCCTTATGCTTCAAAGTTTCCCTCCGTGGAAAATCAATATGCCGACCTTTGATTTCTCCTTGTGTGCATACCAGAAAGACAACACTCCTAACATTGTGTATCAACGTGAGTTTTTTCGACTGACTAGTTCATATCCATCTGCTAAATTTATTTTCACAGATGGCTCTAAGATGAATAACAATGTTGGGTGTGCATTTTACTCACTGGACGAAACGTATAAGTATGGATTACCCTCAACTTGTAGTGTCTTTACAGCCGAACTCTTTGCCATCTCAAAGGCTCTGAACACTATTGAATTCGATAGTTTGCATTTCATAGTTTGTTCTGATTCAAAAAGTGCTCTCCAGGCAATCCGGGATATGTATTCGGTAAACCCTCTGGTTCAAGTTATTCTGTGCTCTGTCCATAGACTTGAACTACGAGGTGCAAGAGTATCATTTATCTGGATTCCTGGTCACTGTGGAATATTTGGAAACACTGTAGCGGATAATGCGGCAAAGGAAGCAACTTTTCTGCCACCCTGCACTGCACGTGTAATAGTGTCTGACTTTCTTTGTCACGTAAAACATTTAATTCTTCTACAGTGGGAAAATGAATGGGCAGCTACAAGCAGTAACAAATTGAGGGTAATTAAAAATACTGTTCGTCCTTGGGGTCGTCAATACGTGCAAGTCGTAGAGAAGAGGTGGTGATCACCCGCCTTCGCATCGGTCACTCCATGTTAACGCATGGATTTCTGATGGAACGCGGGGACCCACCTAAATGCGAGTTCTCAGGGAAACCATCACAATAAGACATATATTGCTCGATTGTGATGGTTTCCAAAATGTGCGTTTTATGTGTGGTCTGAGCAACTGTTTGCAGACGATGTTGGGAGATAGTGCCTCGGCCGTTGACCGGGTTCTAGACTTCCTTCATCGTCTGAATGTTTTAAATAAAATTTAATTTATTGTATTTGTAATTTCTTGTGTTATTTTATTTATTTATTTTATTTAAAAACTTTATTTCTGTTATGTTTTGCATACTTTTACGAATTGTTATTAAATTTTATTCATTATTTTTGTTATTTAGTTCTTAAGTGTAATATATCTATAATTGTTATCTAAATTTTTAATTTATTTTTACTGTTATAGTTTGTTGTTGTTGTTTTTGTTGTTGTTTTTTTTTCTTAAGTAAAATTTCGTTTAATTTTCTTTGTATGTACTTTCATTCTTCGTGACGGCGATGATAACCTAAACGGTTTTTCGCCGAAAAAAAAATGCTTCAAAGTTGTCAAAAGCTTTTCCTGTTTGGAAAAATCCGGACATCTTTTTTCAGGCAAAAAAGGCAAATCGTTATGTTCGTCATGTAGGAATCTCGGATAACCAATATCGTATTCAATAAAGTAACCCGTCGGGCTGAATTCGTCTATTTCAAGTACGTTAAAAGTTTCCAATTTTTCGCGGACAGCCAACGAAAAGATTTTTGCGGCATAGGCTTACTCATTGCAAAACCATATAGGTTGTTAGCATCAATGTATATTAAATATGAATTTGGTTTTCCACTGTCGTACTTATCTCCAATTTCGGGATTATTAGCCACAGCGTGTTTTTTAACACATGTTGTAATACCGTCCCTGATCCCTTTCTCTACAAACAAATATTTATCATAATCGTTAAATAATTCTAATTCTATATTTGTATACTTTAACATTGCGTCAAAAGTTAAACTCGGAACCGACACATAGTATACCGGATCTAAATCATAATTTTCCAAACAAATTGTGCGAAAATTTTCAAATATATCCGCTAATAGCAATACATCAGTATGTAAATACAAATCGCTATATTCGCCCAATTCGACAGTTAAACCGCAACCAAACGTTTTTAGCATGTTCATAATCGTCCAAACTGAGATCCTCATTTGTTATGCTATTGAAAAAACATTCCCTATTTGGTAACTGCGTTTCGTCTAATTTAGCCCATGTATCTGTGTACTCATAAGGATATACCCCTTTTCTAGTCACCAAAGACATATCGTTTTCCGAATAAAATAAACTTGTGTGAAAGAATTTGTCTTTTGGAAGATTGTTTGCAAGCTGACAAACTCGCGCTCAAAAATCTAAAACTGTCTAAGAATCGCAATTTAATGTTACTGGAAGTGTTTTTAGTGAAAGTAATATATTTTTCGCTAGTATTTGGAATAACTGATATTTTTTCTCGATCGCAGTCCAACTGTCTCACAATAAAATGACTATCATAATTAGAACTACCGTGTATGAATACAGGTAAATATTTTTGATTTTGTCTTTTCAAATTACAACTATTGCACAATACATTCCTAAATTTTCCAGTTAAATGACAATGATCTAAAACGGGTGATTCTATCATGGAAAATTCTAAATTACAACATTCACAGTGCGTGGTATTTTTTCCCTTGTTTTGCTCTTCACTGGTTAGAACGGTCATTTGTTTTTTGATTTTCATTAAATCACCAATTTTATTCGTGATTGAAATTAAATATTCCATAAATTTTTTTGCAGTATCCTCACCCCTATATAGATACGGTTCCATAGGTAATTTCGATCTAATAGATTCTGGAACACTGCTGTCTATAACTAGATAAACACAAAAACTCATGGGTATATGTTGATCTATAATTGTTGTAAATTTTGTTTTTTTGATCAACTTTTTTTAAAATACATTCGAAATCGCAATACGCTACAATCGGATACGAAATTTGTAATGAAAATTAGTGTATTTCAAAATAGGAGCCGACTCGTCAACATTTTCGGGCATCACAATTTTTGCACGTTTTTTCAAATCACAATCTATCTTGTGTTTATTCAATTTTTCATAACGATTCTTTCCCTGATAAAAAGCAAAACAACGTTTACAAAAAACTTTTTTTCTCCAATTTTTTGTTAATTGGATACCTATTAATCTTGAAAAATTTGATATATAACAATAATGATATTCACCACTCGCATTAGAAATTAACAACAAATCAAAATGATTTCTCTTATCTACAGCGCATACTCTTAGCGGATATATTTAATTTTTCTCGTTAACTCCATATACATTGACGCTAACATTGTCATTTAATTTCTCAAATAATTTAATTTCCTTCAAAGGTGTAGGAAAGCTTATTCCTTAAAATTAAATTTATCTGCTAAATCAGTGTAACGAGAATTAATCCTTTCAACATGCCCTCCCATAATATAACGCGATAGGATTGCCCATTGGAAACATTTTTGATCGTTTAAATTTTAGGATTAATAACGGCTTTTTTATTGGCAATTTTTCGGGGTAAAGGCAAGTAAGAACTACCGCGTAACGGCTGGTATCGGCTGAACCTTAAAAGAATACCATCTACGGATGATAAAGTCCAACCGCTTCCCTTGCCTTGATACTCGTTCTCCTCCGCGCAGATTTTTTCAAACATTTCCAGTAAAACACCGTCTATGAAACTCTCTTTAAGAACTACAACGTTTTCCGTTTTAAAAGCTCTACTCTGCGTTATATTGGTTGTCGGTTTAACAAATGTACACTCTACAACAATATTAAATTTTAACAAATCATATTGTTGTAGTAAACGTTCAATTAAAGTTTTCATTTTTTCCTTATTGCTAATTAAAACCGGACAAATATCTTTTAATTCATGATCAGTATGTTTTAGAAAAAATGTTTTCAAAATTCCCCCAAAAGCATTTTCCAACTTAATAAATTCGTTTTCTGGAATGTCAAGTGCTATTCGCCTTCGTTTATGTCTTAGGCCTGTCTGTAGCTGGTCAACTGTTGGTCCATGACTTCTTTTAATGGCTGAAAGAAAAAATATTTTTTAATTCAATCCGGATGAACCAAAACCGTTAGCGTTTCTTTCTGTACTTTCAGGTAAACTATCAAGTTGAAACACCTGGGGATAGAAACATGTTTCGCAAATTAATTGGGCAATCTTATCGCCTCTATTTAAAAAAAAACCTTTTTCGGAATGATTAAACAATAATACACAAACGTTCCCTGTATAGTCTCTATCGATAACACCTCCTCCCACGCTTATATAATATTTATTCGCCAACCCAGACCTAGGCGCTATTCTACCATAAGAATTTGGGGGTAGTTCTATTGCTATGTCTGTTTTGACTAAAGCCTTTCCAAATTTTGGTACCATTAATGAATAAGCGCTGCGTAGATCATATCCAGCAGATTGTTCTGTGCAACGTTCAGGGGGATAGCCGTAATTAGATAATTTAAAATAACCCAGCCGGCAGTTGACTGCTACTGAAATAATAAATTTTAATAATTTTAATATGTTCTACTTTGTACCAGGAAAAAAAGTTACTTTTTCTTTTCAACCGAAAATGTTTCTTTTTTTACATTCTTTATTTGCAATACTTTTAAATAACTATTAGTATTACTGTAATCTTCTAAGTCCGATGCAGCCAAAGCCCCTTCAGGAAACATCTGTTCAAGAGAGTCTATTGTATTGAAATCGGGTGTTTTCGGTTGAGAAGAAGTTGAACTGTTCATGATGGCTCTCAAAACAAAATAGTACAAAACCTTTTCAACAACCTGTCTTAAATATTGAAAATTCTTACGTAATATATTTTACACACACACACACACACACACACACACACACACACACACATTGATATTTCAACCAGTATTAATTATATAAAAATGTGCGTAAGGAATTATTGTAAAATAAAACTAAGATAAATTATATATATAATCAACTTTATTTAGTCAATAATTTTTTAATGATAGATATTTAAAAAATCTATTCCGCCATCGTCTCCGCTGCCTCCGCTGTTTCCGTCGCTCCTGCTGCCTCCGCGGGCTCTATCGCCTCCTCTTCCTCCGCTGACTCAACCGCCACTGATATGAACGGTACATCCCAATCTTCATCGGCGATAATAGGGGGTGGAGTAGAAAGCATATGCCTTCTACGTATTACATCCCAGCGATTTTCTGCCTCCTCTTCGCTACTGCTGTCACTACTAGAGGCATCAACCTCAGCATAAAATCGCTCGAGCCACTGCCTATAGAACTCGTCTTGCTGTTCTTCTTCTTCTTCTTCTTCTTCTTCTTCTTCTTGTTCATTAACAACCAACTCCTCTTCATTTAAAAATGGAATGTTATTTTTAAATAAAACTCCCATCTTTAAACTCAGTTAGAAGTTGACTGATGCATGTAGGAGGCGAAAGCCGGCAATATATAGCGAGAGAAAATATGTTGAGTTGGAACTGTTCCAACAGCGTGAATACATAATCCATACCTGTATTAATTATTCTTACCGGATATTAAGTGTGAGTCAAGAAGCTGTTTTATTTGAAATAAAATATTTTCACTATTTAAACATTTTATACCGAAAATTGATAAATCGTTTTGTTTCACTCTTTCTACCGAATTAGTAAATTCATTGAACTCGAAAACAGAATCATTTTTAAAACATACAACAAACCGTTAATATATCGAAAAACTGAGTCTGGTGCTGCCGGTAGACCGTTAAATATTTTATAAGTAGCTCCATATCTCCTAACCGAAAAATAATCTTCATTTATTTCCATAAAATAGTTATCATCGAAAAAGAAATATGATTTTCCTACGTAAGTATTTACTAATCCTTGGAATCGTATGTTGTCTCTCCCATATTTCGATTGTATTGTCACAGGATATCCGTTTATAAGTTGTAATGAAGGAAAATCTAACATATATATTTGTCGGTTTATAAATAATACAAGTTGGTCGTTAGGTCTCTGATAGAGAAAATCTATTTTTTGAAAATTTTGAGGTAAAAACTGCAACCAATCTGTTATGTTGCGCGCATCACTAATTGTTTTATCGCTTAACTGAACTATCCAAAACCATTTTTCAAAAAAAATGTACAACTGTTGATTTATTGCTAAAAACGTATTTAAATTTTTTAAATTACATAATTTTGGTACCAATGTTGTTGTTGTTGATGTAATAGTATATGTTTTTTTAGGATTTTTTTTCCGGCGAAAAACCGTTCAGGTTATCATCGCCGTCACGAAAAATGAAAGTATACAAAACAAAATTTAAACAAAATTTTACTTAAGAATAAAACAACAACAAAAACAACAACAAACTATAACAGTAAAAATAAATTAAAAATTTAGATAACAGGTATAGATATATTACACTTAAGAACTAAATAACAATAAATAATCAATAAAATTTAATAACATTTCGTAAAAGTATGCATAAACATAACAGAAATAAAGCTTTTAGATAAAATAAATAAATAATATAACAGAAGAAATAACAACTATATAAATTAAATTTTATTTAAAACATTCAGACGATGAAGGAAGTCTAGAACCCGGTCAACGGCCGAGGCATTATCTCCCAACATCGTCTGCAAACAGTTGCTCAGACCACACATAACACGCACATTTTGAAAACCATCACAATCGAGCAGTATATGTTTAATTGTGATGGCTTCCCTACAGAATTCGCATTCTGGTGGGTCCCCGCGTTCCATCAGAAATCCATGCGTTAACATGGAGTGCCCAATGCGAAGGCGGGTGATCACCACCTCTTCTCTGCGACTTGCACGTATTGAAGACCCCCAAGGACGAACTGTACTTTTAATTACTCTCAATTTATTACTGCTTGTAGCTGCCCATTCATTTTCCCACTGTAGATGAATTAAATGTTTTACGTGACAAAGAAAGTCAGACACGATTACACGTTGAGTGCATGGTGGAAGAAAAGTTGCTTCCTTTGCCGCATTATCCGCTACAGTGTTTCCAAATATTCCCCAGTGACCAGGAATCCAGATAAATGATACTCTTGCACCTCGTAGTCAAGTCTATGGACAGAGCACAGAATATCTTGAACCAGAGGGTTTACCGAATACATATCCCGGATTGCCTGGAGGGAATTTTTTGAATCAGAACAAACTACGAAATGCAAACTTAGAACTACGTCATAAGACTTATCGATTAATATTTTATTCGCTAGATTAAAGTACATGCTGGTATGTCCATGATCTGTCCCATCAGCCAAACCCTCACTTCACAAGCACAATTAACAATATAATTATTACTATGTATTAACTACTGTAATTAACTATTTAATTCTAGTAACTAATCTAATTTATATACTTAACTAATTTAATTTAATCAACTAATACAAATTTAACATTATATGAACAATTAATTTAATTCTATAGGAACAACAACAACAGCTGCATTAAAGGGCTTAGCAAGGGTAGATACCCTGGAAGGATGCCCCAACCACGCTTCCTTCGGTGCAATCAACACATAAAAATAGGCTCCCTAAAGGAATATTTTTTTAAAAAAGAAAATGATACGACATTAACTAATGATGCCTAATCAGCGACGATTCATGGGGGTAAATTATTCTGATTGTTACCAATCGAAAACTTACTCCCAAATACCGTCCGAAAGAATCAACTCATGCCGGCGGAGGCAGCTGAAGTGAGCAGCTGATGGGCTTAGCGACCCCACCATACCTCCACATACACACAACATCCACAAACACACTCTCTCACACAAACACTTACAGACCCGCAGGGGGGTGCAGACTAGCTGCACCTAGTGAGAGGACCTAGACGAACCTCGCGGCACCCGAGTCTAACACACACTTAACACTTACAGCACTACACTTACGGTTTAAACACCTTACACACACACATACATTTAGGGATTTGCTGTACTTGTTCCGTTACGTCTGGGAGTGGCGATGCTGCTTGGTTTCCTTTGGCGGGGCCAAGTAGGTGGAACCTGATGTGTGCCTAGCACTGCCGAGGACCTCTGATGGGATAAGTTCTGGGACCGAGCAGCCTATAGGCGTCTGGCAAGCACATGAATGTTGAGTTATGGGTGTCGGAGCCCATAACTGAGTCTATCGAAACAAGTGGTTGCATTCTGTGAGTTCATAGAGGGCGGCTGCCAGTAGTACTTGGGTTTTGGGAACTGTAACGTTGTACCGGAACCCATTCCTAAAATATTCTGCAGTGCTGACAGACATGTGTTTCTGCTCCAGGATATCTGGAGGTCCCCCCAATTTTTTTTTTTTTTTTTTTTTTTTTTTTTTTTTTTTTTTTTATTATTGGGGGTTCTTGCTTTAGTTCGAGTATCCTGGGCTGCTGGTGGTCGTCTGGGTGCACCCTGTGCCAGTTGTTCAAACATCTTCGTTCATGAATCGCTCGGTAAAACAAACTATGGAAATCATAAACAAAATCGCCAAAGTTCCGTTGAAGAGGCCTGTTCGACTTTGTCAAACGGGTCTGTTGGTTTAGTGGAGAAGGATGAAAATGTGGGAGGCAAGGAGATGAGTACTGAAACACTTCAGTTACCATCTCCTAGATACTTAATTTTTAAGAACTCGATGGAAGGGGGAGAGTACAACATATTTTTCAGTTTGAGGATAAGGTTATTCACAATTATCTCGGCATGCTGGTGAGGGAAGGGCTTTGCTACCATTCCTGTGAACAAATGAAAAATACATCTGTTAAAATAGTCTTAACTATTTTAAAATCTACTGTATATACCGAATTATAACCTAAACTTAGTGTATATTGCAGTGCATGTGAAAAAAATATGTGCTGCCAAACATTACTACTATCAGATTTTTTTATTATACGAGTTGTGGCTAAGAAATCATCGGGTTAATGGTATCACAGTCATGGTTTTCATTTCTTTACAACTTCAACATTATCTTCTATTCCCTTCCACAATCTCTTCACCACTCCATACAAATTTTCCATAGGTCACAGCAGTGTTTCAAGTCAAAGTATGTTTAGGGTCTCCGTCACTTTCTCTTTCACAGCATTAACTGTCTCAAATTTCATTCCTTTCAACACTAATTTCACTTTAGGGAAGAAATAGTCACAAAGAGCAAGATCTGGTGTGTAGGGTGTGTGTGTATCAACAAAGGGATCTCATATTTAACCAAAACGTCTTTGACAAACAAACAGTATGGGCCAGCTTCGAGAATCTGCCGCAATCTTCCAACTTTCTGCAAAAACTTTGTGATGGTCGGTTTGTCTTCTTTCTTATCCAGGAGCAAGTTCTTCTTCAAGTGAAGGTAGAGATGCTGAGTCCATGATGTCTGTTGAGAGAATGCTCTAGATCCACTATATTCTTCCGTATTTATGCATATTTTCTGACGTAAAAACGCACCAATGAGAGTCGAGATAGTTTGCGATTGGTTAAAAACTATTATAATCAAGGTAATTTTGTAATGCTGATCTTAAAAATGTTGTGTGTTACTAATACGCTAATAGGTTATGTGGGAGATTTATTAGGTTAGTTAGCATCCGAAGTCTAACAAAGTTAGGAAATATTATTTGTGATTTTGCGTAAATCATACCTTGTATTTTTTTTTTTTTTTTATTAAACTCTGAAAAGAGCCCTTTGTTGTTTGGACTTAGATTTTCCTAATCGAAATAGGCATCTCTTCTTTTACCTTCTCCTTGGACGGCATTTCCAAGTACCAGGTCTTATCAGGATCGGGTCGGATATAATCAGCAGGAAGGTGAATGCGGTGCCTCAACCAGTCTTGCCAAGAAAATATTGTGTGGTCTGCTCCGTCGTACCTTTTAAACTTATAGGATCGTCGACGATCTAGTCTTGCGATCCTACATGTGGATATATGAGGGATGGGACGTGGATGTTTGGGTTTTTACTATGCAAGGATGGCTTCTTTATCAAGGCCTTGCATTTACAGCAAAGAACGTCTTCCTTCTTACCGGAGCTCAATGTTTGAGCCGACTTTTTACAGTGCTTGCTGCAATACACATTCCTAGCCTTGTCATACATTGGACACCGGCATTAGGTTCTCTTTTAAGAATGTAAATACAAATCCTTGTTATGCAGGCTAAAGATAATGGATCTGTCATTTCTATCTTCTTCTTCTTCTTGACGGGAATAGGAGTCGATTTTGCGGTATTACAGGACTTAAGTGAAGGGTTAGATAGAGTCCGTTATTTCTTGCAGGAGTAGATGCAGGTGTTTCAACAGAAGGAACTACCTCCCGTAAAGGAGACAACGTAGCTTCGAGAATCTGCCGCAATCTTCCAACTTTCTGCAAAAACTTTGTGATGGTCGGTTTGTCTTCTTTCTTATCCAGGGAGCAAGTTCTTCTTCAAGTGAAGGTAGAGATGCTGAGTCCATGATGTCTGTTGAGAGAATGCTCTAGATCCACTATATTCTTCCGTATTTATGCATATTTTCTGACGTAAAACGCACCAATGAGAGTCGAGATAGTTTGCGATTGGTTAAAAACTATTATAATCAAGGTAATTTTGTAATGCTGATCTTAAAAATGTTGTGTGTTACTAATACGCTAATAGGTTATGTGGGAGATTTATTAGGTTAGTTAGCATCCGAAGTCTAACAAAGTTAGGAAATATTATTTGTGATTTTGCGTAAATCATACCTTGTATTTTTTTTTTTTTTATTAAACTCTGAAAAGAGCCCTTTGTTGTTTGGACTTAGATTTTCCTAATCGAAATAGGCTTTCTTCTTTTACCTTCTCCTTGGACGGCATTTCCAAGTACCAGGTCTTATCAGGATCGGGTCGGATATAATCAGCAGGAAGGTGAATGCGGTGCCTCAACCAGTCTTGCCAAGAAAATATTGTGTGGTCTGCTCCGTCGTACCTTTTTAAACTTATAGGATCGTCGACGATCTAGTCTTGCGATCCTACATGTGGATATATGAGGGATGGGACGTGGATGTTTGGGTTTTTTACTATGCAAGGATGGCTTCTTTATCAAGGCCTTGCATTTACAGCAAAGAACGTCTTCCTTCTTATGAATTACGTTATTATTATATTTGCCAAAATGCTATAAAAAACCCTCATCAGGTGTTGGATTCGAACTCACACTCCTAACGAAGAACCAGAACTTAAGGCTGGCGCTTTAGACCACTCGGCCAACCTAGCTAGTACTGAGCAATGACAGTATTACTATATATAGTGAGAAAAACAGACGGAATGTCATTATCGTACAGTTGATCACGCTGAAATAATGGTCAAACAACTTCAGTATTATTGCTCATGGCACTGTTCAATATTTACAAACAAGCCAATATTATTGTATTGTCATTGCGTTTAGAGGTGTATACAAAATTTCAAACCTTTAGCTCATCTGGAAGTTATTTTAAAATCGATTGCAAAATTCCACCCGGATAAAACCCAAAGTTACTTAATAAAAAAGTTATAAAATAGCCATACATTTTGGCCATAAAATTTTATATGTTTTTCCAATTTACTATCCTAAAATTTAAACTTCCATTTTTTTATTTATTACACTGTCTTAAATTTTAAGACACACATTTTACAAAAATTACTGAAAACTGATTTATTAGAGAAATTCAGCCTGTTACATATCCATAATGCTCACTTCCTGTTTTTTTTTTTTTTTGTTTCTAATAGCTTATGAAAAAACGGGTATTTTTGAGCTACCTTTTCTGAATTTTTAACCAAAATGCTTAGAGCCTGTTTCGAGAGCTTATAAAGTTTAAAAGTTCTAAATACGTTTGGGAGAGTACAACATATTTTTCAGTTTGAGGATAAGGTTATTCACAATTATCTCGGCATGCTGGTGAGGGAAGGGCTTTGCTACCATTCCTGTGAACAAATGAAAAATACATCTGTTAAAATAGTCTTAACTATTTTAAAATCTACTGTATATACCGAATTATAACCTAAACTTAGTGTATATTTCAGTGCATGTGAAAAAAATATGTGCTGCCAAACATTACTACTATCAGATTTTTTTATTATACGAGTTGGGGCTAAGAAATCATCGGGTTAATGGTATCACAGTCATGGTTTTCATTTCTTTACAACTTCAACATTATCTTCTATTCCCTTCCACAATCTCTTCACCACTCCATACAAATTTTCCATAGGTCACAGCAGTGTTTCAAGTCAAAGTATGTTTAGGGTCTCCGTCACTTTCTCTTTCACAGCATTAACTGTCTCAAATTTCATTCCTTTCAACACTAATTTCACTTTAGGGAAAAAATAGTCACAAAGAGCAAGATCTGGTGTGTAGGGTGTGTGTGTATCAACAAAGGGATCTCATATTTAACCAAAACGTCTTTGACAAACAAACAGTATGGGCCAGCTTCGAGAATCTGCCGCAATCTTCCAACTTTCTGCAAAAACTTTGTGATGGTCGGTTTGTCTTCTTTCTTATCCAGGAGCAAGTTCTTCTTCAAGTGAAGGTAGAGATGCTGAGTCCATGATGTCTGTTGAGAGAATGCTCTAGATCCACTATATTCTTCCGTATTTATGCATATTTTCTGACGTAAAAACGCACCAATGAGAGTCGAGATAGTTTGCGATTGGTTAAAAACTATTATAATCAAGGTAATTTTGTAATGCTGATCTTAAAAATGTTGTGTGTTACTAATACGCTAATAGGTTATGTGGGAGATTTATTAGGTTAGTTAGCATCCGAAGTCTAACAAAGTTAGGAAATATTATTTGTGATTTTGCGTAAATCATACCTTGTATTTTTTTTTTTTTTTTATTAAACTCTGAAAAGAGCCCTTTGTTGTTTGGACTTAGATTTTCCTAATCGAAATAGGCATCTCTTCTTTTACCTTCTCCTTGGACGGCATTTCCAAGTACCAGGTCTTATCAGGATCGGATCGGATATAATCAGCAGGAAGGTGAATGCGGTGCCTCAACCAGTCTTGCCAAGAAAATATTGTGTGGTCTGCTCCGTCGTACCTTTTTAAACTTATAGGATCGTCGACGATCTAGTCTTGCGATCCTACATGTGGATATATGAGGGATGGGACGTGGATGTTTGGGTTTTTACTATGCAAGGATGGCTTCTTTATCAAGGCCTTGCATTTACAGCAAAGAACGTCTTCCTTCTTACCGGATCTCAATGTTTGAGCCGACTTTTTACAGTGCTTGCTGCAATACACATTCCTAGCCTGGTCATACATTGGACACCGGCATTAGGTTCTCTATTAAGAATGTAAATACAAATCCTTGTTATGCCGGCTAAAGATAATGGATCTGTCATTTCTATCTTCTTCTTCTTCTTGACGGGAATAGGAGTCGATTTTGCGGTATTACAGGACTTAAGTGAAGGGTTAGATAGAGTCCGTTATTTCTTGCAGGGAGTAGATGCAGGTGTTTCAACAGAAGGAACTACCTCCCGTAAAGGAGACAACGTAGCTTCGAGAATCTGCCGCAATCTTCCAACTTTCTGCAAAAACTTTGTGATGGTCGGTTTGTCTTCTTTCTTATCCAGGGAGCAAGTTCTTCTTCAAGTGAAGGTAGAGATGCTGAGTCCATGATGTCTGTTGAGAGAATGCTCTAGATCATGGCTATTGGCAGGAGAATTTCTCAATTCTCCCCTTGTAAAAACCGTTCCTGTAACAAAACATTAACAGTGTATGAGTATAACGTGGCTTTATTGTGTCTTGTCTAGGTTAGGAATGAGATGTGGGATGGGCTTGGATTTTGTTGAGTTAGTTAATTTGAAGAGAAGTGACTATATGAGATTCACGTAGTCGCTTCATGGTGGTTCGTAGACTAGATACAGAGGCCTTTTTCTGTATCGTAGTGGGGAGCGGGATCTGTCACAATGGCGGACAGATACGCATGTGTGGAGCCTTCTGCTCTCGAAGCTAGGTTTTGTGACAGTTTGAGGACATGATCCTCGAGTGTGAGGACTTTTAGGCCGTGGCGTATGGTCTCGTTTCTGACGAACCACGGAGATTCAGTCAGAAAACGTAGGGAACGGTTTTGGAAGGATTCCAGCCGTTTCCTTCGAGAGTTAGAGATAAGGGCGTACCAAGCCGGGGCTGCATAGGTAAGAATGGGTCTGATGTACATTTTAAACATGGTCAGCTTGATTCGTAGAGGTATAGGGCTTGTGTTCTTAAGAACAGGAAAAGGTTATTACTGTACATCTCTCCTCTCTACCTCTTTTCTCTTTGCGTAAGTACTAACAGTTTTCATGAGATATTTATGGAAATACATTGAGAGTGGATTATCCAGGAGACATTCGTTGGTTTTGTCACAAAAAGATGTTATGTCCCAACAGGCTCCGTCTTTCTTGTTCCTCCATGCATATAGAAGCATGAATAAACTTCCGAAGTGAAGCGAAATAACCCTCATCTCTTGAATTTCCTATGCAGGTAAACATCAATCCATCTATAAACCGGTCAGTGAAATAAGATCCACTACCAGCCAAGAGTTCCATTTGGAATGTCCTCATATCTTGTGCTTGGCTGATATGTTGGTTCTCTAGAGTCATGAAACCATAATTGTTAATCACACTAAATAGAGAGTTGATGTTAAAAACGCCATAGCTTGGATCTTCTTTCATGATTGAGTTCTGCCTGACTACAACTACATAGTCATCATATGCATATATTATAGCCTTATGTAACCTACGAGTGAATGCATAAGTTTCTTCATTGGTCGGCATAAGCTCTATAGTCAACAAGCCGATCCTGTCAGTAGGTGATTTTGCGTGTTGGGGGCCTCTAAGACATATTCCGTGGCACACTCTCTTTATGTTGTTCGAAGAGTCTGACTCGCGTAGCGTGGCATATAATGGAAATACAGCTATGGATCCTCTGTTCTTGTTAGTTAGGCACCTCTGGAGAGATAAGCTCCTCCTACTCTTGAATAGAAATTGGTTAGTTTTGAAGAATATATAGCTGCTTTACTACTAAGTATTTTCTCTGTAACCACTGTGGTCATTTCTTCTGATAACACAGAGATTGGGTGGTGATCAGTAACGGGTGGTATTAATAATTGGCTATATGGCATGAATGGTAAGTACTTACTGTTTTCTGCTAATTTCTTATAAACATGCTCAATCCAATTGCTATATCTAAGTCTTGGTATAGGAACAAATTCTGCTTGAGACATCCCACTTGAATCCGATATGTATGTCTTGCCCTTCATTCCAATTCCAAGACTCCTCTCCAGATGTTCATTTGATTCGTCTTTTCCTGGTATTATGAATTCAAAACAACTCTTGTCACCGTTTCTCCATTGCTCTATTACTTGGTACAATAAATCAATATCTGGCTGATGTTCCTCTTTGTAATTGATATATTCAGAGTAAAAGCCTTGTTGGGTGATCTCATCTAACAGCAAAATAACTTCGTCCACGATGTCTTCGTCTCTTCTTTCTGTGGTAATTATATTGTGTACCAAACCTTCAGGTAGCAGTTTCCTTTCCATCTTACATAGTCTTCCCTATCAGATTCTTCTAAATTACTCAATTTATCGATTAATTCTTGAGGAGTTATACCTTTAGGAGGTGGGCTCTTGCTATTGTATATTTCCTTACTTGTCCATATTCTGTTTACTTCTTCCAGGAAGTCATTTTCCCATTGATCTTTAAATAAGTTTATGTAGTCACTACACATTATTTGCTTGATTAGATCTTGACTGTGGTCCAAGGTTGTTTCAAGGATTTCATTTTCTATCATCATAGTTTTTCTTCTTCTTAAGAAAGAGATGAGTTTTGATAGACCCTGAGGTGTGTGATGTGGTCCTTCTACGTATGCTCTAACTGTTGCTGGATTGACTATTATCAATACTCCCCTATCTCCTATGTCCTTGTTGAAGAATGTCTTTTGGTCATCTGTTTCGTCAAAATTTGTACTTATGAATACCTCTAACAATTTCTTGTCGTGCATATCTACAATGTCCCAGTTTTTAGTGGTAGTAGGAATGTCCATTCTTCCGTATTTATGCATATTTTCTGACGTAAAAACGCACCAATGAGAGTCGAGATAGTTTGCGATTGGTTAAAAACTATTATAATCAAGGTAATTTTGTAATGCTGATCTTAAAAATGTTGTGTGTTACTAATACGCTAATAGGTTATGTGGGAGATTTATTAGGTTAGTTAGCATCCGAAGTCTAACAAAGTTAGGAAATATTATTTGTGATTTTGCGTAAATCATACCTTGTATTTTTTTTTTTTTTATTAAACTCTGAAAAGAGCCCTTTGTTGTTTGGACTTAGATTTTCCTAATCGAAATAGGCTTCTCTTCTTTTACCTTCTCCTTGGACGGCATTTCCAAGTACCAGGTCTTATCAGGATCGGGTCGGATATAATCAGCAGGAAGGTGAATGCGGTGCCTCAACCAGTCTTGCCAAGAAAATATTGTGTGGTCTGCTCCGTCGTACCTTTTAAACTTATAGGATCGTCGACGATCTAGTCTTGCGATCCTACATGTGGATATATGAGGGATGGGACGTGGATGTTTGGGTTTTTTACTATGCAAGGATGGCTTCTTTATCAAGGCCTTGCATTTACAGCAAAGAACGTCTTCCTTCTTACCGGAGCTCAATGTTTGAGCCGACTTTTTACAGTGCTTGCTGCAATACACATTCCTAGCCTTGTCATACATTGGACACCGGCATTAGGTTCTCTTTAAGAATGTAAATACAAATCCTTGTTATGCCGGCTAAAGATAATGGATCTGTCATTTCTATCTTCTTCTTCTTCTTGACGGGAATAGGAGTCGATTTTGCGGTATTACAGGACTTAAGTGAAGGGTTAGATAGAGTCCGTTATTTCTTGCAGGGAGTAGATGCAGGTGTTTCAACAGAAGGAACTACCTCCCGTAAAGGAGACAACGTAGCTTCGAGAATCTGCCGCAATCTTCCAACTTTCTGCAAAAACTTTGTGATGGTCGGTTTGTCTTCTTTCTTATCCAGGAGCAAGTTCTTCTTCAAGTGAAGGTAGAGATGCTGAGTCCATGATGTCTGTTGAGAGAATGCTCTAGATCCACTATATTCTTCCGTATTTATGCATATTTTCTGACGTAAAAACGCACCAATGAGAGTCGAGATAGTTTGCGATTGGTTAAAAACTATTATAATCAAGGTAATTTTGTAATGCTGATCTTAAAAATGTTGTGTGTTACTAATACGCTAATAGGTTATGTGGGAGATTTATTAGGTTAGTTAGCATCCGAAGTCTAACAAAGTTAGGAAATATTATTTGTGATTTTGCGTAAATCATACCTTGTATTTTTTTTTTTTATTAAACTCTGAAAAGAGCCCTTTGTTGTTTGGACTTAGATTTTCCTAATCGAAATAGGCTTCTCTTCTTTTACCTTCTCCTTGGACGGCATTTCCAAGTACCAGGTCTTATCAGGATCGGGTCGGATATAATCAGCAGGAAGGTGAATGCGGTGCCTCAACCAGTCTTGCCAAGAAAATATTGTGTGGTCTGCTCCGTCGTACCTTTTAAACTTATAGGATCGTCGACGATCTAGTCTTGCGATCCTACATGTGGATATATGAGGGATGGGACGTGGATGTTTGGGTTTTTTACTATGCAAGGATGGCTTCTTTATCAAGGCCTTGCATTTACAGCAAAGAACGTCTTCCTTCTTATGAATTACGTTATTATTATATTTGCCAAAATGCTATAAAAAACCCTCATCAGGTGTTGGATTCGAACTCACACTCCTAACGAAGAACCAGAACTTAAGGCTGGCGCTTTAGACCACTCGGCCAACCTAGCTAATACTGAGCAATGACAGTATTATTATATATAGTGAGAAAAACAGACGGAATGTCATTATCGTACAGTTGATCACGCTGAAATAATGGTCAAACAACTTCAGTATTATTGCTCATGGCACTGTTCAATATTTACAAACAAGCCAATATTATTGTATTGTCATTGCGTTTAGAGGTGTATACAAAATTTCAAACCTTTAGCTCATCTGGAAGTTATTTTAAAATCGATTGCAAAATTCCACCCGGATAAAACCCAAAGTTACTTAATAAAAAAGTTATAAAATAGCCATACATTTTGGCCATAAAATTTTAAATGTTTTTCCAATTTACTATCCAAAAATTTACACTTCCAATTTTTTATTTGTTACACTGTCTTAAATTATAAACACATATTTTTAAAAAATTACTGAAAACTGATTTATTAGAGAAATTCAGCCTGTTACTTTTCCATATTGCTCACTTCTTGTGTTTTTTTTTTGTTTCTAATAGCTTATGAAAAAAAACGGGTATTTTTGAGCTACCTTTTCTGTATTTTTAACCAAAATGCTTAGAGCCTGTTTCGAGAGCTTATAAAGTTTAGAAGTTCTAAATACCTTTGGGAGAGTACAACATATTTTCCAGTGTGGAGATAAGGTTATTCACAATTATCTCGGCATGCTGGTGAGGGAAGGGCTTTGCTACCATTCCTGTGAACAAATGAAAAATACATCTGTTAAAATAGTCTTAACTATTTTAAAATCTACCGTATATACCGAATTATAACCTAAACTTAGTGTATATTTCAGTGCATGTGAAAAAAATATGTGCTGCCAAACATTACTACTATCAGATTTTTTTATTATACGAGTTGGGGCTAAGAAATCATCGGGTTAATGGTATCACAGTCATGGTTTTCATTTCTTTACAACTTCAACATTATCTTCTATTCCCTTCCACAATCTCTTCACCACTCCATACAAATTTTCCATAGGTCACAGCAGTGTTTCAAGTCAAAGTATGTTTAGGGTCTCCGTCACTTTCTCTTTCACAGCATTAACTGTCTCAAATTTCATTCCTTTCAACACTAATTTCACTTTAGGGAAAAATAATCACAAAGAGCAAGATCTGGTGTGTAGGGTGTGTGTATCAACAAAGGGATCTCATATTTAACCAAAACGTCTTTGACAAACAAACAGTATGGGCCAGCTTCGAGAATCTGCCGCAATCTTCCAACTTTCTGCAAAAACTTTGTGATGGTCGGTTTGTCTTCTTTCTTATCCAGGGAGCAAGTTCTTCTTCAAGTGAAGGTAGAGATGCTGAGTCCATGATGTCTGTTGAGAGAATGCTCTAGATCCACTATATTCTTCCGTATTTATGCATATTTTCTGACGTAAAAACGCACCAATGAGAGTCGAGATAGTTTGCGATTGGTTAAAAACTATTATAATCAAGGTAATTTTGTAAAGCTGATCTTAAAAATGTTGTGTGTTACTAATACGCTAATAGGTTATGTGGGAGATTTATTAGGTTAGTTAGCATCCGAAGTCTAACAAAGTTAGGAAATATTATTTGTGATTTTGCGTAAATCATACCTTGTATTTTTTTTTTTTATTAAACTCTGAAAAGAGCCCTTTGTTGTTTGGACTTAGATTTTCCTAATCGAAATAGGCATCTCTTCTTTTACCTTCTCCTTGGACGGCATTTCCAAGTACCAGGTCTTATCAGGATCGGATCGGATATAATCAGCAGGAAGGTGAATGCGGTGCCTCAACCAGTCTTGCCAAGAAAATATTGTGTGGTCTGCTCCGTCGTACCTTTTAAACTTATAGGATCGTCGACGATCTAGTCTTGCGATCCTACATGTGGATATATGAGGGATGGGACGTGGATGTTTGGGTTTTTTACTATGCAAGGATGGCTTCTTTATCAAGGCCTTGCATTTACAGCAAAGAACGTCTTCCTTCTTACCGGATCTCAATGTTTGAGCCGACTTTTTACAGTGCTTGCTGCAATACACATTCCTAGCCTTGTCATACATTGGACACCGGCATTAGGTTCTCTTTTAAGAATGTAAATACAAATCCTTGTTATGCCGGCTAAAGATAATGGATCTGTCATTTCTATCTTCTTCTTCTTCTTGACGGGAATAGGAGTCGATTTTGCGGTATTACAGGACTTAAGTGAAGGGTTAGATAGAGTCCGTTATTTCTTGCAGGAGTAGATGCAGGTGTTTCAACAGAAGGAACTACCTCCCGTAAAGGAGACAACGTAGCTTCGAGAATCTGCCGCAATCTTCCAACTTTCTGCAAAAACTTTGTGATGGTCGGTTTGTCTTCTTTCTTATCCAGGGAGCAAGTTCTTCTTCAAGTGAAGGTAGAGATGCTGAGTCCATGATGTCTGTTGAGAGAATGCTCTAGATCATGGCTATTGGCAGGAGAATTTCTCAATTCTCCCCTTGTAAAAACCGTTCCTGTAACAAAACATTAACAGTGTATGAGTATAACGTGGCTTTATTGTGTCTTGTCTAGGTTAGGAATGAGATGTGGGATGGGCTTGGATTTTGTTGAGTTAGTTAATTTGAAGAGAAGTGACTATATGAGATTCACGTAGTCGCTTCATGGTGGTTCGTAGACTAGATACAGAGGCCTTTTTCTGTATCGTAGTGGGGGAGCGGGATCTGTCACAATGGCGGACAGATGCGCATGTGTGGAGCCTTCTGCTCTCGAAGCTAGGTTTTGTGACAGTTTGAGGACATGATCCTCGAGTGTGAGGACTTTTAGGCCGTGGCGTATGGTCTCGTTTCTGACGAACCACGGAGATTCAGTCAGAAAACGTAGGGAACGGTTTTGGAAGGATTCCAGCCGTTTCCTTCGAGAGTTAGAGATAAGGGCGTACCAAGCCGGGGCTGCATAGGTAAGAATGGGTCTGATGTACATTTTAAACATGGTCAGCTTGATTCGTAGAGGTATAGGGCTTGTGTTCTTAAGAACAGGAAAAAGGTTATTACTGTACATCTCTCCTCTCTACCTCTTTTCTCTTTGCGTAAGTACTAACAGTTTTCATGAGATATTTATGGAAATACATTGAGAGTGGATTATCCAGGAGACATTCGTTGGTTTTGTCACAAAAAGATGTTATGTCCCAACAGGCTCCGTCTTTCTTGTTCCTCCATGCATATAGAAGCATGAATAAACTTCCGAAGTGAAGCGAAATAACCCTCATCTCTTGAATTTCCTATGCAGGTAAACATCAATCCATCTATAAACCGGTCAGTGAAATAAGATCCACTACCAGCCAAGAGTTCCATTTGGAATGTCCTCATATCTTGTGCTTGGCTGATATGTTGGTTCTCTAGAGTCATGAAACCATAATTGTTAATCACACTAAATAGAGAGTTGATGTTAAAAACGCCATAGCTTGGATCTTCTTTCATGATTGAGTTCTGCCTGACTACAACTACATAGTCATCATATGCATATATTATAGCCTTATGTAACCTACGAGTGAATGCATAAGTTTCTTCATTGGTCGGCATAAGCTCTATAGTCAACAAGCCGATCCTGTCAGTAGGTGATTTTGCGTGTTGGGGGCCTCTAAGACATATTCCGTGGCACACTCTCTTTATGTTGTTCGAAGAGTCTGACTCGCGTAGCGTGGCATATAATGGAAATACAGCTATGGATCCTCTGTTCTTGTTAGTTAGGGCACCTCTGGAGAGATAAGCTCCTCCTACTCTTGAATAGAAATTGGTTAGTTTTGAAGAATATATAGCTGCTTTACTACTAAGTATTTTCTCTGTAACCACTGTGGTCATTTCTTCTGATAACACAGAGATTGGGTGGTGATCAGTAACGGGTGGTATTAATAATTGGCTATATGGCATGAATGGTAAGTACTTACTGTTTTCTGCTAATTTCTTATAAACATGCTCAATCCAATTGCTATATCTAAGTCTTGGTATAGGAACAAATTCTGCTTGAGACATCCCACTTGAATCCGATATGTATGTCTTGCCCTTCATTCCAATTCCAAGACTCCTCTCCAGATGTTCATTTGATTCGTCTTTTCCTGGTATTATGAATTCAAAACAACTCTTGTCACCGTTTCTCCATTGCTCTATTACTTGGTACAATAAATCAATATCTGGCTGATGTTCCTCTTTGTAATTGATATATTCAGAGTAAAAGCCTTGTTGGGTGATCTCATCTAACAGCAAAATAACTTCGTCCACGATGTCTTCGTCTCTTCTTTCTGTGGTAATTATATTGTGTACCAAACCTTCAGGTAGCAGTTTCCCTTTCCATCTTACATAGTCTTCCCTATCAGATTCTTCTAAATTACTCAATTTATCGATTAATTCTTGAGGAGTTATACCTTTAGGAGGTGGGCTCTTGCTATTGTATATTTCCTTACTTGTCCATATTCTGTTTACTTCTTCCAGGAAGTCATTTTCCCATTGATCTTTAAATAAGTTTATGTAGTCACTACACATTATTTGCTTGATTAGATCTTGACTGTGGTCCAAGGTTGTTTCAAGGATTTCATTTTCTATCATCATAGTTTTTCTTCTTCTTAAGAAAGAGATGAGTTTTGATAGACCCTGAGGTGTGTGATGTGGTCCTTCTACGTATGCTCTAACTGTTGCTGGATTGACTATTATCAATACTCCCCTATCTCCTATGTCCTTGTTGAAGAATGTCTTTTGGTCATCTGTTTCGTCAAAATTTGTACTTATGAATACCTCTAACAATTTCTTGTCGTGCATATCTACAATGTCCCAGTTTTTAGTGGTAGTAGGAATGTCCATTCTTCCGTATTTATGCATATTTTCTGACGTAAAAACGCACCAATGAGAGTCGAGATAGTTTGCGATTGGTTAAAAACTATTATAATCAAGGTAATTTTGTAATGCTGATCTTAAAAATGTTGTGTGTTACTAATACGCTAATAGGTTATGTGGGAGATTTATTAGGTTAGTTAGCATCCGAAGTCTAACAAAGTTAGGAAATATTATTTGTGATTTTGCGTAAATCATACCCTTGTATTTTTTTTTTTTTTTTTATTAAACTCTGAAAAGAGCCCTTTGTTGTTTGGACTTAGATTTTCCTAATCGAAATAGGCTTCTCTTCTTTTACCTTCTCCTTGGACGGCATTTCCAAGTACCAGGTCTTATCAGGATCGGGTCGGATATAATCAGCAGGAAGGTGAATGCGGTGCCTCAACCAGTCTTGCCAAGAAAATATTGTGTGGTCTGCTCCGTCGTACCTTTTAAACTTATAGGATCGTCGACGATCTAGTCTTGCGATCCTACATGTGGATATATGAGGGATGGGACGTGGATGTTTGGTTTTTTACTATGCAAGGATGGCTTCTTTATCAAGGCCTTGCATTTACAGCAAAGAACGTCTTCCTTCTTACCGGAGCTCAATGTTTGAGCCGACTTTTTACAGTGCTTGCTGCAATACACATTCCTAGCCTTGTCATACATTGGACACCGGCATTAGGTTCTCTTTTAAGAATGTAAATACAAATCCTTGTTATGCCGGCTAAAGATAATGGATCTGTCATTTCTATCTTCTTCTTCTTCTTGACGGGAATAGGAGTCGATTTTGCGGTATTACAGGACTTAAGTGAAGGGTTAGATAGAGTCCGTTATTTCTTGCAGGGAGTAGATGCAGGTGTTTCAACAGAAGGAACTACCTCCCGTAAAGGAGACAACGTAGCTTCGAGAATCTGCCGCAATCTTCCAACTTTCTGCAAAAACTTTGTGATGGTCGGTTTGTCTTCTTTCTTATCCAGGGAGCAAGTTCTTCTTCAAGTGAAGGTAGAGATGCTGAGTCCATGATGTCTGTTGAGAGAATGCTCTAGATCCACTATATTCTTCCGTATTTATGCATATTTTCTGACGTAAAAACGCACCAATGAGAGTCGAGATAGTTTGCGATTGGTTAAAAACTATTATAATCAAGGTAATTTTGTAATGCTGATCTTAAAAATGTTGTGTGTTACTAATACGCTAATAGGTTATGTGGGAGATTTATTAGGTTAGTTAGCATCCGAAGTCTAACAAAGTTAGGAAATATTATTTGTGATTTTGCGTAAATCATACCTTGTATTTTTTTTTTTTTTTTTTTTTTTATTAAACTCTGAAAAGAGCCCTTTGTTGTTTGGACTTAGATTTTCCTAATCGAAATAGGCTTCTCTTCTTTTACCTTCTCCTTGGACGGCATTTCCAAGTACCAGGTCTTATCAGGATCGGGTCGGATATAATCAGCAGGAAGGTGAATGCGGTGCCTCAACCAGTCTTGCCAAGAAAATATTGTGTGGTCTGCTCCGTCGTACCTTTTAAACTTATAGGATCGTCGACGATCTAGTCTTGCGATCCTACATGTGGATATATGAGGGATGGGACGTGGATGTTTGGGTTTTTTACTATGCAAGGATGGCTTCTTTATCAAGGCCTTGCATTTACAGCAAAGAACGTCTTCCTTCTTACCGGAGCTCAATGTTTGAGCCGACTTTTTACAGTGCTTGCTGCAATACACATTCCTAGCCTTGTCATACATTGGACACCGGCATTAGGTTCTCTTTTAAGAATGTAAATACAAATCCTTGTTATGCCGGCTAAAGATAATGGATCTGTCATTTCTATCTTCTTCTTCTTCTTGACGGGAATAGGAGTCGATTTTGCGGTATTACAGGACTTAAGTGAAGGGTTAGATAGAGTCCGTTATTTCTTGCAGGGAGTAGATGCAGGTGTTTCAACAGAAGGAACTACCTCCCGTAAAGGAGACAACGTAGCTTCGAGAATCTGCCGCAATCTTCCAACTTTCTGCAAAAACTTTGTGATGGTCGGTTTGTCTTCTTTCTTATCCAGGAGCAAGTTCTTCTTCAAGTGAAGGTAGAGATGCTGAGTCCATGATGTCTGTTGAGAGAATGCTCTAGATCCACTATATTCTTCCGTATTTATGCATATTTTCTGACGTAAAAACGCACCAATGAGAGTCGAGATAGTTTGCGATTGGTTAAAAACTATTATAATCAAGGTAATTTTGTAATGCTGATCTTAAAAATGTTGTGTGTTACTAATACGCTAATAGGTTATGTGGGAGATTTATTAGGTTAGTTAGCATCCGAAGTCTAACAAAGTTAGGAAATATTATTTGTGATTTTGCGTAAATCATACCTTGTATTTTTTTATTAAACTCTGAAAAGAGCCCTTTGTTGTTTGGACTTAGATTTTCCTAATCGAAATAGGCTTCTCTTCTTTTACCTTCTCCTTGGACGGCATTTCCAAGTACCAGGTCTTATCAGGATCGGGTCGGATATAATCAGCAGGAAGGTGAATGCGGTGCCTCAACCAGTCTTGCCAAGAAAATATTGTGTGGTCTGCTCCGTCGTACCTTTTAAACTTATAGGATCGTCGACGATCTAGTCTTGCGATCCTACATGTGGATATATGAGGGATGGGACGTGGATGTTTGGGTTTTTTACTATGCAAGGATGGCTTCTTTATCAAGGCCTTGCATTTACAGCAAAGAACGTCTTCCTTCTTATGAATTACGTTATTATTATATTTGCCAAAATGCTATAAAAAACCCTCATCAGGTGTTGGATTCGAACTCACACTCCTAACGAAGAACCAGAACTTTAGGCTGGCGCTTTAGACCACTCGGCCAACCTAGCTAGTACTGAGCAATGACAGTATTACTATATATAGTGAGAAAAACAGACGGAATGTCATTATCGTACAGTTGATCACGCTGAAATAATGGTCAAACAACTTCAGTATTAGTGCCCATGGCACTGTTCAATATTTATAAATAAGCCAATATTATTGTATTGTCGTCGAGTTTAGAGGTGTATACAAAATTTCAAACCTCTAGCTCATCTGTAAGTTATTTTAAAATCGATTACAAAATTCCACCCGGACAAAACCCAAAGTGATTTAATAAAATGTTATAGAAAAGCCAAACACTTTGTAAAATTTTATATGTTTTTCCAATTTACTATCCAAAAACTTACACTTCCAATTTTTTATTTGTTACACTGTCTTAAATCATAAACACATTTAAAAAAATTACTGAAAACTGATTTAGAGAAATTCAGCCTGTTACATATCCATATTTTTTTTTTTTTTTTGTTTCTAATAGCTTATGAAAAAACGGGTATTTTTGAGCTACCTTTTCTGAATTTTTAACCAAAATGCTTAGAGCCTGTTTCGAGAGCTTATAAAGTTTAAAAGTTCTAAATACGTTTGGGAGAGTACAACATATTTTTCAGTTTGAGGATAAGGTTATTCACAATTATCTCGGCATGCTGGTGAGGGAAGGGCTTTGCTACCATTCCTGTGAACAAATGAAAAATACATCTGTTAAAATAGTCTTAACTATTTTAAAATCTACCGTATATACCGAATTATAACCTAAACTTAGTGTATATTTCAGTGCATGTGAAAAAAATATGTGCTGCCAAACATTACTACTATCAGATTTTTTTATTATACGAGTTGGGGCTAAGAAATCATCGGGTTAATGGTATCACAGTCATGGTTTTCATTTCTTTACAACTTCAACATTATCTTCTATTCCCTTCACAATCTCTTCACCACTCCATACAAATTTTCCATAGGTCACAGCAGTGTTTCAAGTCAAAGTATGTTTAGGGTCTCCGTCACTTTCTCTTTCACAGCATTAACTGTCTCAAATTTCATTCCTTTCAACACTAATTTCACTTTAGGGAAAAAATAGTCACAAAGAGCAAGATCTGGTGTGTAGGGTGTGTGTGTATCAACAAAGGGATCTCATATTTAACCAAAACGTCTTTGACAAACAAACAGTATGGGCCAGCTTCGAGAATCTGCCGCAATCTTCCAACTTTCTGCAAAAACTTTGTGATGGTCGGTTTGTCTTCTTTCTTATCCAGGGAGCAAGTTCTTCTTCAAGTGAAGGTAGAGATGCTGAGTCCATGATGTCTGTTGAGAGAATGCTCTAGATCCACTATATTCTTCCGTATTTATGCATATTTTCTGACGTAAAAACGCACCAATGAGAGTCGAGATAGTTTGCGATTGGTTAAAAACTATTATAATCAAGGTAATTTTGTAATGCTGATCTTAAAAATGTTGTGTGTTACTAATACGCTAATAGGTTATGTGGGAGATTTATTAGGTTAGTTAGCATCCGAAGTCTAACAAAGTTAGGAAATATTATTTGTGATTTTGCGTAAATCATACCTTGTATTTTTTTTTTTTTTTATTAAACTCTGAAAAGAGCCCTTTGTTGTTTGGACTTAGATTTTCCTAATCGAAATAGGCATCTCTTCTTTTACCTTCTCCTTGGACGGCATTTCCAAGTACCAGGTCTTATCAGGATCGGGTCGGATATAATCAGCAGGAAGGTGAATGCGGTGCCTCAACCAGTCTTGCCAAGAAAATATTGTGTGGTCTGCTCCGTCGTACCTTTTAAACTTATAGGATCGTCGACGATCTAGTCTTGCGATCCTACATGTGGATATATGAGGGATGGGACGTGGATGTTTGGGTTTTTTACTATGCAAGGATGGCTTCTTTATCAAGGCCTTGCATTTACAGCAAAGAACGTCTTCCTTCTTATGAATTACGTTATTATTATATTTGCCAAAATGCTATAAAAAACCCTCATCAGGTGTTGGATTCGAACTCACACTCCTAACGAAGAACCAGAATTTAAGGCTGGCGCTTTAGACCACTCGGCCAACCTAGCTAGTACTGAGCAATGACAGTATTACTATATATAGTGAGAAAAACAGACGGAATGTCATTATCGTACAGTTGATCACGCTGAAATAATGGTCAAACAACTTCAGTATTATTGCTCATGGCACTGTTCAATATTTACAAACAAGCCAATATTATTGTATTGTCATTGCGTTTAGAGGTGTATACAAAATTTCAAACCTTTAGCTCATCTGGAAGTTATTTTAAAATCGATTGCAAAATTCCACCCGGATAAAACCCAAAGTTACTTAATAAAAAAGTTATAAAATAGCCATACATTTTGGCCATAAAATTTTATATGTTTTTCCAATTTACTATTCAAAAAATATACACTTCCATTTTTTTATTTGTTACACTGTCTTAAATTTTAAGACACACATTTTACAAAAATTACTGAAAACTGATTTATTAGAGAAATTCAGCCTGTTACATATCCATAATGCTCACTTCCTGTTTTTTTTTGTTTCTAATAGCTTATGAAAAAACGGGTATTTTTGAGCTACCTTTTCTGAATTTTTAACCAAAATGCTTAGAGCCTGTTTCGAGAGCTTATAAAGTTTAAAAGTTCTAAATACGTTTGGGAGAGTACAACATATTTTTCAGTTTGAGGATAAGGTTATTCACAATTATCTCGGCATGCTGGTGAGGGAAGGGCCTTACTACCATTCCTGTGAACAAATGGAAAATACATCTGTTAAAATAATCTTAACTACTTTAAAATCTACATACCGAACTATAACCTAAACTTAGTGTACATCACAGTGGTATGAAAAAAATATGTGCTGCCAAACATTACTACTATCAGATATTTTATTATACGAGTTGTGGCTAAGAGATGATCGGATTAATGGTATCACAGTCATTGTTTTCATTTCTTCACAACTTCAACATTATCTTCTATTCCCTTCCACAATCTCTTCACCACTCCATACCAATTTTCCATAGGTCACAGCAGTGTTTCAAGTCAAAGTATGTTTAGGGTCTCCATCACTTTTTCTTTCACAGCATTAACTATATCAAATTTCATTCCTTTCAACACTAATTTCACTTTTGGGAAAAAATAGTCACAAAGAGCAAGATCTGGTGTGTAGGGTGTGTGTACCAACAAAGGGATCTCATATTTAAAACCAAAACGTCTTGACAAACAAAGCAGTATGGGCCAGCTTCGAGAATCTGCCGCAATCTTCCAACTTTCTGCAAAAACTTTGTGATGGTCGGTTTGTCTTCTTTCTTATCCAGGAGCAAGTTCTTCTTCAAGTGAAGGTAGAGATGCTGAGTCCATGATGTCTGTTGAGAGAATGCTCTAGATCCACTATATTCTTCCGTATTTATGCATATTTTCTGACGTAAAAACGCACCAATGAGAGTCGAGATAGTTTGCGATTGGTTAAAAACTATTATAATCAAGGTAATTTTGTAATGCTGATCTTAAAAATGTTGTGTGTTACTAATACGCTAATAGGTTATGTGGGAGATTTATTAGGTTAGTTAGCATCCGAAGTCTAACAAAGTTAGGAAATATTATTTGTGATTTTGCGTAAATCATACCTTGTATTTTTTTTTTTTTTTTTTTATTAAACTCTGAAAAGAGCCCTTTGTTGTTTGGACTTAGATTTTCCTAATCGAAATAGGCTTCTCTTCTTTTACCTTCTCCTTGGACGGCATTTCCAAGTACCAGGTCTTATCAGGATCGGGTCGGATATAATCAGCAGGAAGGTGAATGCGGTGCCTCAACCAGTCTTGCCAAGAAAATATTGTGTGGTCTGCTCCGTCGTACCTTTTAAACTTATAGGATCGTCGACGATCTAGTCTTGCGATCCTACATGTGGATATATGAGGGATGGGACGTGGATGTTTGGGTTTTTACTATGCAAGGATGGCTTCTTTATCAAGGCCTTGCATTTACAGCAAAGAACGTCTTCCTTCTTACCGGAGCTCAATGTTTGAGCCGACTTTTTACAGTGCTTGCTGCAATACACATTCCTAGCCTTGTCATACATTGGACACCGGCATTAGGTTCTCTTTTAAGAATGTAAATACAAATCCTTGTTATGCCGGCTAAAGATAATGGATCTGTCATTTCTATCTTCTTCTTCTTCTTGACGGGAATAGGAGTCGATTTTGCGGTATTACAGGACTTAAGTGAAGGGTTAGATAGAGTCCGTTATTTCTTGCAGGGAGTAGATGCAGGTGTTTCAACAGAAGAAACTACCTCCCGTAAAGGAGACAACGTAGCTTCGAGAATCTGCCGCAATCTTCCAACTTTCTGCAAAAACTTTGTGATGGTCCACATTTTATTGATCACCTCAGGAGTGGTGGTCCTCAGGATTTGGTGTGCAGGATCCTTCCAACATCGCAAGGTATTTTGCAGCTGCTCCGCAAAAACCGTAATTATAATATCGGTCCAGTTTATTTCTTTGCCACGACCTTTCTTTGCAATCGTCCGATAACTTTATAATTACATCTTTTTTGTATACATAATAACAATGTTTAAGACCATAATACCAAAACACTGTTCCTGTTTTAATAGACTGATCTTTCATTAAATAACTATTAGTATTACTGTAATCTTCTAAGTCCGATGCAGCCAAAGCCCCTTCAGGAAACATCTGTTCAAGAGAGTCTATTGTATTGAACTCGGGTGTTTTCGGTTGAGAAGAAGTTGAACTGTTCATGATGGCTCTCAAAACAAAATAGTACAAAACCTTTTAACAACCTGTCTTAAATACTGAAATTCTTACGTAATATATTTTTTACACACACACACACACACACACACACACACACACACACACACACACACACACACACACACACACACACACATTGATATTTCAACCAGTATTAATTATATAAAAATGTGCGTAAGGAATTATTGTAAAATAAAACTAAGATAAATTATATATATATAATCAACTTTATTTAGTCAATAATTTTTTAATGATAAATAATAAATATTTAAAAAATCTATTCCGCCATCGTCTCCGCTGCCTCCGCTGTTTCCGTCGCTCCTGCTGCCTCCGCGGGCTCTGTCGCCTCCTCTGCCTCCGCTGACTCAACCGCCGCTGATATGAACGGCACATCCCAATCTTCATCGGCGATAATAGGGGGTGGAGTAGAAAGCATATGCCTTCTACGTATTATATCCCAGCGATTTTCTGCCTCCTCTTCGCTACTGCTGTCAGTACTAGGGGCATCAACCTCAGCATAAAATCGCTCGAGCCACTGCCTATAGAACTCGTCTTGCTGTTCTTCTTCTTCTTCTTCTTCTTCTTGTTCATTAACAACCAACTCCTCTTCATTAAAAAATGGAATGTTATTTTTAAATAAGACTCCCATCTTTAAACTCAGTTAGAAGTTGACTGATGCATGTAGGAGGCGAAAGCCGGCAATATATAGCGAGAGAAAAATATGTTGAGTTGGAACCGTTCCAACAGCGTGAATACATAATCCATACCTGTATTAATTATTCTTACCGGATATTAAGTGTGAGTCAAGAAGCTGTTTTATTTGAAATAAAATATTTTCACTATTTAAACATTTTATACCGAAAATTGATAAATCGTTTTGTTTCACTCTTTCTACCGAATTAGTAAATTCATTGAACTCGAAAACAGAATCATTTTTAAAAACATACAACAAACCGTTAATATATCGAAAAACTGAGTCTGGTGCTGCCGGTAGACCGTTAAATATTTTATAAGTAGCTCCATATCTCCTAACCGAAAAATAATCTTCATTTATTTCCATAAAATAGTTATCATCGAAAAAGAAATATGATTTTCCTACGTAAGTATTTACTAATCCTTGGAATCGTATGTTGTCTCTCCCATATTTCGATTGTATTGTCACAGGATATCCGTTTATAAGTTGTAATGAAGGAAAATCTAACATATATATTTGTCGGTTTATAAATAATACAAGTTGGTCGTTAGGTCTCTGATAGAGAAAATCTATTTTTTGAAAATTTTGAGGGGAAAAACTGCAACCAATCTGTTATGTTGCGCGCATCACTAATTGTTTTAAGCGCTTAACTGAACTATCCAAAACCATTTTTCAAAAAAAATATACAACTGTCGATTTATTACTAAAAACGTATTTAAATTTTTTAAATTACATAATTTTGGTACCAATGTTGTTGTTGTTGATGTAATAGTATATGTTTTTTTAGGAACAATTGGGGTCTGTGTAATATTTTTTTTCTTGCCATACAGGCTCTGTATCGCTAAAACATCGTCCCTTCCAAGGTGAATTCTGTCGGTGTAAAAGTGATACATTGTTGAATTAAATTCGTTAGAATGCGAGAGGCCTAAAGAATGTCCTATTTCATGAATTAAAACAGGTAATAACGCAACTTGATCGTCGGAACATTTTTTAACATTCTTTTCAAAACACCAGTTTTCATCTTGATCAATATGAATTTCAACAAGTGTTCCATATGATGAAGGAAAAAACGAATGACCTAAAACATGTCCCTTACCATCAAAAGCATATCCACAAAAATGTTTACTCTTTTGATACTTATGTTTACCTCTTTAATTTGAAATTAAAATATCGCTATTAACTCTGTCGTTAATAAAAGTTAAATCGCAATATTTTTCCCATGTTTTAAAAGCTAGATCGGCTATATCTGTGTAGGAATTATTAGATATAGCATAATTCCATCTTAAAATTTTCTTTTGCCATTTACTGATTGTTTTGAAATCGAAAAATCCGTCTCGTACACCGCATCTCTTTTTGTTCATTAATTCTAAAGTCTAATTATTTAAATTTCCATCTGGTGTAATATTGTAGTAGTCTTGAAATCGGTTTATAGCTATTGTTAAATTGTTGGAATCAATATATTCTAATTCTCTTGTATCATTATTAGTTATTGATGAAGTAAAATATCCATAATTATTTAGATATTCTATCGCAAATAAAGTTTGGTTTTGCGATTCAACAAAAACAAAAAAAATTGAAAATAATAAATACAACATCGTGTTCACGTAACTAATGATCAATTAAGAATGAGCTTTGAACGTTTGCCAACAAGGAATGAAAACCGTGAGAAGTCATATCCGGTTGTACACATGTTGAGAAACAAATTCTTAGAAAGCGGCATGGCGGATTTGGAATTCATTCTTAAAAGAGGCATCATGTGTTGGGAATAAATTACAACGTTTTCCTGCACGAGTTCGTGCAACACGTTTGGTTGTGGAATGTATTTCAACTTATTAACAAGGAAACTATTAAAGAATTACAAACACAAAATAACTAATATATAATTTGTTATTGATTACATTCAAAACAATTCTACTAAATCACATAAAGACCATGCTTTTGCATGTTTTTCTTTTGGTACATCAGTCTCTTTCCAACCGTCAATAATTGTCTTGCAGGATATACAGATGACAGAATCCTTCACATCTGTGTAAAAAAGTCCGGCTTCAACCATATCGTCGATATTAGGATAAGACTTAGGCCAAGTAGAAAATGTCTCTTTCATTTTGTTTTTAATTTTATAAATTGATACATTACAACTTAGAAAATTGCTGCCGACACAATGCATTCTTAAAAAATCGTTTAAACACCTTAATAATAATTTTTTATTCGCTTCACAATTGTTTGAACAACCGTTTGCATTTTGAAATAAAGTTGATGATAACATTTCGGCAACATGATCACGATTTTTATCCGACATATTTTTAAGCACACTGTTCAGACCCGGTATAAAATCCATAATTTACACCATCATATATATGCACGGACACTTATCTGATATTCCTATGTAACCGACATAGGATCGGTACCGGCTTTTATACGTACAATTTGGGTGCATGTGTAAACGCTTGTCGACTGGTGATGTAATCCTTGGCCGACCGCCACAACGTAGATAATACTTAGGTGTATGCCAGATAATCTTGACTCTAACCTCTGTTCCTCTTGCCCCTTGACCCTTGTCCCTTGACCCTTGACCTTTGCCCCTTGACCTCTGACCCTTGCCCTTGACCTCTGACCCTTGCCCCCACTGACCTTTCCCCTTTGACATATGACTCATAACAAGGCCGAAAACATACTTTTCCTAACTACTGTTGTGCGTTTCAGGCGGGCCTCGAACCGTGGACGTTGCGCGTGTGAGGCGCTTGCTATAACCACTGGACCACGGGTACGCCTGGTAAATCAGTGCGATTCTAGGTATATGAAATTAACGATTCGCGTTCGGTTTGCCCGATCGAATCTTCATCGTGTTACGTGCCGTCGGCGGGCGTCCCCCGAAAATGCGTGTGTGTGTGTTTGTGTGTTTTAGTTTAAGGACGGGCGGCTAGTTCGGACCGCCGATTTATAATTTTGATTTTTAATTCGTATTCTGTGTGAATAATAAAAAATAAAAGACACTTGTGAATATTAAAGTAAGTAAGTCGCTCGTGCCCGTTGTTCTCGGCGACCACTGCGTACACTCACTCCCTCTTTGACCACTAAGCGTAAGACACGACGTCGTCATCATCATCATCATCCTCGCTATATTTGTTTGAACAGTCGATGTTAAACGACGCGTGTCTTATCTGAGCTACTTTAACACTCTGGTGGATCGGGAGTAGAATGAAACAACAATATATATATATGTGTGTATATATTTTAAAAATAAAAAGCAAAATACAGATACAATATGTCCTTAACCTAAAAAAGCAAGATACAAATACAATATGTCCCTAACCCACGATATTATTGTTATTATTATTATTATTATTATTATTATTATTATTATTATTATTATTATTATTATATATATATATATATATATATATGTGTGTGTGTGTGTGTGTGTGTATTTTATTATTAATTGTATATATATTAAAAATATAAAGATACAGATACAATATGTCCTTAACCTAAAAAAGCAAGATACTAATACAATATGTCCTTAAAGATACTAATACAATATGTATTATTAATATATATATATATATATAATATATTATTATTATATATATATATATATATATATATATATATATATATATATATATATATATATACAATATGTGATACAAATACAATATGTGTGTGTGTGTGTATATATTTTAAAAATAAAATATAAGATACAGATACAATATGTCCCTAACCTAACAAGTATTTAACCCACGATATTATTATTATATATATGTGTGTATATTTGAAAAATAAAAGCAAGATACAAATACAATATTGCCTTAACCTAGGAAGTGTATCCATAATGTAAATTAACCTACTAGATACAGAGCGAGGTTAGGTACCCTCGGAAGGAAGCCCCAAACACGCTTCCTACAGTGCCTACCAACACATAAAAATGTAGGCTCCCCCATGTGTGTGTGTGTGTGTGTGTGTGTGTGTGTGTGTGTGCACTTAAAGAAATTAAAATAAAAAATTCCTACTACTACTACTACTATTATTATCCTTAACGTATAACCTACTTATACACTAAATATGGCTGCTCGGAAGGACTGGGCAAGGGTTAGGCACCCTCGGAAGGAAGCCCCAAACACGCTTCCTACGGTGCCTACCAACACATAAAAATGTAGGCTCCCCCTCGTGAGTATGTATGAAATATTACTTATTTATATAGATTATTACGATCTAATAATGTTCTCCCAATCATCGTCTGACAACATCAACCCTCCCAGATCATCATATTTTGTGATTATATCACATGTTGCAGTCTTTGTTAATGTCACCGGTTCAACTATTGTTGGCTCTTGTGTCACTGACATATTTACCTGTGGTAATGTAAAGATGAAGGACGACCCCTGTTGCTGCTGCTGCTGCTGCTGTTGCTCCTGCGATGTCGACGGCATTGTCGATGATGATGGTTGTGGTTGTGGTTGTGGTGGTGGTGGGGGTTTGTCGACGGTTCAGGAGACGTATACTGGTGAATATACGACGACGATAATAGTGATGGGGATGATGGTGATGGTGGTTGATCCGGGCAGTTTGAAGGTGTCGACGGTTGAGGTTCTGGCTGTGGAGATGCTGGTGATGGTGGCGGCGGCGGCGGCGGTGGTGTTACATCTGTGCAGGAAGATGGTGTTGTCTGCGGTGTCGTTGGCGTTGATGAAGAAGGAGAATCAGAGTTATACGAATACTGTCTGGGGTGTCTAAAAGAATAATCGATCGGAACCAGAGGAGACCTGCGGTGTCTAAGTCGATACTTATTTTTTAACGGTAGCGGGCGCCAATTGATGTAGCTCACTGTTGTTCTTGTTCTTTCGGATCTTTCAGTACCACGTGCATTCGGCGATGTATCCTCGATTTTTGTTTTAATCCTGATTGACAACGACTCATATTCTGTGTCTCGTCGTTCACGTTCGAAGTCGAGGGCATCCCTGGAACAGATAATATTAATAATAATAATAACAATAATGTCTTGAACGTAATCGAACAATAAATGTTTGTTGTTGTGTTTCCAAAGTAATCGGACAAAACATAAACATCGGACAAAATATACAAAAAAAGTCATTTTAACATAATAATAATAAGTGAATAAAAAACGTTGAACAACCTGAAAATCATATTCACAAATACAAATATAATTGAAAATAAAGTATTGCTAAAGGAAACACTAAAAATACCGCACTCACCTTATGCATAAAGCCAGTGTTCTTCTTAAATAAACACCAAATTGTTGTCGTGTTGGTTGCTCTACCATAGTGACTGTGTGGACAATGTGCGTGTGTGTGGATAATGTGTAAGAGTACGTCGTAATATATTCAGCCTTATCACCGCCTAGAAATATTCCACCACTACCAGCCGCCTCGGTGGTCTAGTGGATAGCGTACTAGCTTTCACCTCGAGGACCCGGGTTCGATTCCCGGCTAGGGCTTGGCATTTTCATACGCTATAAATCATTCCATCGTCTGCATTAGCCCAAGTGTGCACAATAGTCAGACGTTAAACACCAAAAAAAAAAAAAAAAAAAAATCCACCACTACCACCTCCTTTGTGTAATAATCTACAACACAAAAACAGGAAATGTACATCCGGAGACTTAAACTACAGAGTAGTTGTATTTTCTGAAAATAAAAAAGAATTATTATTATTTACTGTTATTCCGGTAAAGTGTTGGCACCCTTCTCAGTCTTCCGCCGCTTCTTAGCATCATCATCACCATCATCATCACCACCACCAGCATCATTATCATCATCATCATCATCACTCTTGGTGACACCGTCACCATCTTCCCACCAGTATTTTCTAGTTTTACAGCCTTCCAGGACACACCGGCAAAAGTCAACACAATGACTTCCGGAACACTTAGCACATATAACCAAATCTTTATATGTGAACCGCTTACATATCTTCTTGCAGCAAGCGTAACCATCAAATTTTGTCTTGTAAACCGAAATTTTATACGAATCCTTCTGTGCACTCTTACAGTTACAGTGACAATAAGAAAAATAATTACACTTTGTGCACGCAATACCGTCGACGCAACACCTGGGTACTAAGAAACATTTATACCGACAGCAATAAGGATAATACGACGCCATTATTAAATAAAAAAAAACACACAACAGACCTTATAAGAAAATAATACTGTGTACAGTGCTGTCGTAGCAGAACTCTCGTAGCAGACTGATACTCACAGTATGCAGCACATCGACTATATATAGGACGTTCCTCTTTGTAAAGTGGGCTCCGACCGAGAAACCGTAACACTGCCCACATTGACAATGGGTAAAGGCATTGCAGTTGCCCACATTAGAACACAAAACTAGCGAATTGTTTAATAGGATGTTCCTCTGTGTAGAGTGGGCTCAAACCGAGAAACCGTAACACTGCCCACATTGGCAATGGGCTAAAGGCATTGCGTGGGTTTCTAGAGTGAAACTGTAACAGTTGCCCAAATTAGAACACAAAAAGTAGCGAATGTTTACAACTACTACTAATAATAATAATAATAAAAATAATAAAGTTGCTTGTCCTCTGTGTTTTCACGGGGTTGGAACCGTCGAGCGGTACTGTGAAACTGTAACCGCTGCCCACATTGCAAGCCAGATTAAGCGGAAGGCTTAACCTTTATGGAAGTAGCCCCAGCAATCGCTACTCCCGGTGACTACCACTCCATGACAAAATGCAGTCTCCCAATTATTTTTAAGAATTTTTTTTTTTTTTTTTTTTTATTTTTAAGATTTACTCTTCCGCCGCTTGCATTGGTTTACGGGAGATTTAACTCCGCGCCAGTGACCCCTGACATTCTCGCAAGTGTCGGTTTACGGGGGACCTAACTCCTCCCCAGTGACCATCCCCCCTCTCTCTCTCTCTCTCTCTCTCTCTCTCTCTCTCTCTCTCTCTCTCTCTCACACACACACACACACACACACACACACACACACGTAGGTTTACGGGAGAATTAACTCCGCGCCAGGGACCATCGTTTCTCGATGCTAGCGTAAAAATATTGAGCGCTATTCAGAGCACATTTATTAGTATCAGAAATATTATGTTGAGTTAATATGCATTCTAAGTTATGTACAGAGGTGTTTTTACCAAGGTGTTCAGGCAATTCAACCACATTCGGGTGAAAATATCTTAAAAATTGCGCTTTTTCCGTACCCTTCGTATATAGGGTCGAAAAAGGCTTACACATAACACGTATTGTGTCTTTGTCGAAAAGTACCTCACCATCGTCCCATTCGATACAATGAAAGTTGTTTTTTAGCCAATGAGCTATTTTTTTACTCTTTTTGTTCAGCTCGTTTAATTCAAAAGGCGATTTAAAAATTGTAACGCTGCGTGAAAAACGACTGACAATGGCGAATTCCTTAACTATATACTCCCCGTTGTTGCCTATGAAAGCATGAAACTCAGTTTGGAGATCGGGCAGGATGACCACCTCCACAGTTCACACAATGTGGGCTAGCCTGACAACCTTCACCACTATGACCCGCAGTATCGCAATTGCCGCAAACCTCGGGCTTCGAACACGAGGAACTCATATGGCCGAAACCTTGACATCTAAAACAACGCCTTGGGTTCGGAACATAAGGTCTGACCGACAGCCTTTGGTATCCGGCATAGATATACTCGGGTACAGTGGGTTTTCCAAATGTAAGAATTAAGGAGGCTGTAGGAATTTTTTGTCCCTTATCTACTCGCATTATTCGATTTACATCGATTACTCCTTCCGAAGCCAACTCCGTCTTTATTTCTTGGGTATCAACGTAAACAAGATTTCTGCATGTTATGACACCCCTTGCAAAATTCAAGGTTCTGTGGGGTTCCACAGATACCCTGACATTCTCAAAGAAGGATGTCATTTTAAGCAGCGACTGCGTCTGTTTGTCGCTGTGGGTTTGAACTAGTAAGGTCCCGTTTTGTAATTTCTTGATTGAAACTACGGGACCCGCTTTTCCAACGATTGCCTTATTGATTATAAAAGGAGAGACTTTTCCAAGATCAGCTCCTTCGGAAGAATTTTTAAAAACGAGATATCTAATAGAAGGTAACATAAAGCTACCTCCTTCTTCTACTTTCGGATTACTGGGTAAATCTCCATCCTCACTACAAACAGACTCGTTTGACACGGTCACACGATGCCTCTTTAGACTCAGTTTGGCGTTTTGTTTTTTGGTATCCATAGTGTTATTTACCGAGCGATTCATGAATGCAGATTTTTCGAACAACTGGCACAGGGTGTGCACCCAAACGACCACCAGCAGCCCAGGATACTCGAACTTAAAGCGAGAACCCCAATAATAAAAAAAAAAAAAAAAAAAAAAAAAAAATTGGGGGGACCTCCAGATATCCTGGAGCCGAAACACATGTCTAAAACAAGTTAAAGAGATATGCATATTTTGTCTGTTATATAACAAAATATGTATAGGCCTACATATTTTTTGTTTTATAACAAACGAAATATTTCTTCAATATATGTTTTGGTCTTGTAACTGTTATAAGCAACGATAAAATATTGTTATTAATTTAAAGATATCATTTTAGCGTATTTTGTTATCCTAGACTCATCTGCCAACTGACGAGGGACAAATGGTGTCAATATCGGAGGCTCATTCTACTCTGGCAAATGTTATTGCACGTCTACGAGTTATAACAAACGATAAGAAACGGTAGCTTCTACAACTTCTTACTACCTTACTGACGGATTATTTACTCTACACGTCTGGCGAATGCTGTCAAAAGAATTACTACATGTATCGAAGGATGTTTCGACACGTTTGAGAATGATTACGGAAAACCAAAACAACATGGACTATTTACTGCGACAAAAGAGATTTCTAGATAATCAAAATTTTAAGAAACAATGATTTACTTTTCGTGTTCCATAACGCTGTAAAATAAGTAAATACAAGATGACTTACCTCTGAGGTTTGTGTTTTCAATCTTTTTTCACCCAACACAATGTTATACTGCTACAGGTGATTGTATAACCATTTGTATGACTGAAACTGAAGACACAGTTAAACTGTACTTTCGGTGAGGAAAGTTTGGTCTTTTGAATGAATCTTGAAATCAATGTAATTTGAATGTTTAAAATCCTTTTATATTGTAATGCTAATTATTATGGTGAAATTAAAAAAGTAGGGTAAAAAATACCTTTGGAAATTCGTTCCATCACATCAGCGAGAAAGCTGGGTGCTGGAATTATTTTAACTTTGTATTGGTAATTTTCTGTCCTATAGTTATTAAATATAATGGAATAAAATTGACTGCTGTTTAAGGTTCATTTTTTATAACGTTGTGTTGAAAAATTAAATTTAAATATCACATTAGCCTAGTTGTTCTGTAATTACTGACCAAGTTTATTTAATCCTATATCATATTACATAAACAGAAAAATTGCATTACCAGCAGCAGCTTTAACGGAAAGGTCCTGGACAGTAACTACAGTCTCGAACCAACGACCACGACGTGCGTGGTCCAAAGACGCAGCTAGTCGACCGGTGTTGTAACCTCATCGACCACGAGACCCACCCACTAAAACACATTTTGTTTGGTAACTAAAAATAAAATTTTAAAGTATAATATCTATATAGGAATTGTATTTCGTACATATATATCTGTCTGTCCGGTGAAAATAGTTTCTAGTACCTGGACCTTGATGGCAAGTGTTTCATTTAAATGGATAAAATGTAATAATAAATTATTAGATTAATAAACAAAAATATATCCATGTAAGAGCCACGGCCTTTTTCTTTGTACTAGCACCATTGTACGTTATGCAAATACGAAACAAAACACGCTTACAATTAAACGTGAGAACACAAATAGGCCGCCTTAAGAAATAAATGAATCACAACACAGAACTATTATTACAACTGGTATAAATAATAAAAGTAATCTACTGTTTTAGACAGCCGCTAATTTTTAATTTTCAGGTATTATTACGTTTGCACTATAATGTTTATAGACAATTCACTTTAATTTTAATTGAATAAATTGTCAGGCATGCTTCTTACTTACTTATTTATAATTAAATATGTACTTTGTATTTACGAATTTAGATTAAATGTTATATAAACACACATTTTGTGCAAATTTAAGTAATCGCGACACGGAGCTGTCTCGCTGATGTCATCGAAGCGAAATTCCTAAAATACTTTTTAACTTGCCAATATTTTAAAACCCGGAATTTATAAAGCATAAAAATCTGAGAATACGGATATTTTAAATTTCCAAATCACATTGAAATCACGCTACACACAATAAACCCTAATCCCCGTCTTATTCATTTTGCAAACAAAACACGACTCAGCAGTATGCACATTTATTATAGAATAAGACAAAACAAATGTACACGCAGCAGCAGTGCAAATAGTAATACAGCCGAACGCATTGATGTAGGCTATTCCGAGAAAGTCTACTTACGTTGCAGAAAGTTCACATTTAATTCAGACTGATAACCCGGTGCAAAAACAGCACCAGATCTATTGCCTAAGGCGCTACACGTTGTAGAAATAAAAAATTTGCGAGCGTTATCAAGTGATAAGGTCAAAGGTGTAAAATGGCTGCTAATTAAGTAAAACATGTCTGCAATCTTGACCGGAAGCATGTGTAGGCCTACAATGCAATGTATCACATTGCAGAGACATTACCGAAATAGTTATTGAAGTATTCGCTGGTACATTTAGTGTTGAAGTGTAGAAACGTTTCTGAGTAATATACGGGAATAGGTCTATAAACTTATAAGCGAGACAACATCTATAACAAATTTAGTTATATTCTACACTTAAAAATATTTACAATAATATAATTAGTGCCATTATAATACATATTGGCCCACAGATCTTTCAAAAATACCTGATTTAATAGACTTCTTCATTACAAAAAACATTTCCAGCAAGTATATGCACATAGAAGACAATGTGGAGCTCAATTCGGATCATACACCAATTGTTTTAACTCTAAGTGAGTGTGTTATCTGGAAGCCATGCAAACCTGTGCTGGTGAATAAGTTTACGGATTGGGAGAGCTTCAGGATTTCACTTGAAGAAAGGATCCAACTGATGGTGCCATTGCAGACAGAGGAACAACTTAATTTTGAAGTTGAAAAATTCATCAATGATATACAGAATGCAGCATGGGAAAACACCCCTGAAATCAAAAGGAGATTAAAAGGTAACAGTTATCCTGGATATATTATGGAGCTAATTAAAGAAAAAGAAGAGCAAGAAGAAAATGGCATCAATCTAGAGCCCCACAGGACAAAACTAGGCTGAACAATCTTACGTCACAATTAAAGGAAAAAATTAGGCAGCTGAAGAATGACACCATAAGTGAATCCTTGAGAGAACTGACTAATGATATCAGTACTGAATATTCTCTTTGGAAAATCACTAGAAAACTTAAGAGGCCAACTATGCAAATACCACCTATTAAAAACATGGATGGAAGTTGGGCTAGAAATAACCAACAAAAGGCGAACCTCTTTGCTGAATACCTGGGAAATATTTTTCAACCGAATGCAGCCGATAATAGTGAGGAACTGCTGGATGTCATAAGACAAGATAGTGTAGATATTCCATCAACCACACCAATCGAAATTAAAAGGAAATCAGAAGGTGCTTTAGGCTCAACAAAGCTCCTGGTTTTGATCTTATTACTGGGCAAATTCTGAGAGAAATCCTAGAAGAGCGCTGGTAAAGCTAGCCAATCTGATCAATACATCATTTCGTTTGAAATATGTACCTCAAATGTGGAAGGTGGCTGAAGTTGTGATGATCCCCAAGCCTGGAAAACCACCTAACGAAACAACATCTTATCGACCAATATCACTTTTGCCAAGTATGTCAAAATTGTTCGAGAAACTTTTGTTAAAAAGACTAAAACCCATTATCGAAGATTCTAAACTCATCCCAGATCATCAATTTGGGTTTCGAAATAAACACTCTACAATTGATCAGGTCCATAGAATTACTAATGTAATTGAACAATCGTTAGAAGAAAAGAAGGTCTGCTCAGCAATATTCTTAGACGTTTCACAGGCATTTGACAAAGTTTGGCATGAAGGTCTGAATTACAAACTTAAATTATTCCTTCCTGTTCAATATTCAATGATACTGGAATCTTATATATCAGAAAGATATTTCAGGGTTAAGCAAGAAGACGCCTATTCTAACTTGAAGGAAATTAAAGCAGGAGTGCCTCAAGGCAGTGTTTTGGGGCCAACCCTTTATCTTTTATACACCCGTGATTTACCAACTTTTGAACAAAGTATAGTTGCTACCTTTGCTGATGACACAGCAGTTTTATCTGTTGGTGACAATAACATTGAATCGATCAGACAACTTCAAACAGCTATAAACCAAATACAAACCTGGACTAAAACGTGGCGAATTAAGCTTAATGAAAGCAAATCTGTGCATATCGATTTCACTAATAAGCATATCGAGCACAAACCCGTTTATATTAATCACCAAGTGGTTCCATATGCGAACACAGCTAGATACCTTGGCATGACGTTGGACGCTAAACTCAGGTGGAAACCCCATGTTAAGAAAAAGCAAGAGGAGTTAAAATTAAAATACAGAAAGTTGCATTGGTTGTTGGGTCGTTGTTCCTCCTTATCAGTGTATAACAAAGTATTGATATATAAGCAAGTCCTTAAGCCCTTGTGGTCCTATGGTATCCAACTGTGGGGTTGTACTGCCCAGAGTAATAGAGATATCATTCAGCGATTTCAAAATAAGGTACTTCGGGGTATAGTTAATGCCCCTTGGTACATCAGGAATGAGAACATACAGAAGATCTTGAGGTTCCAACTATTGATAGTGAAGTCAGTAAATTTGCACGAGGTCATAGACGAAGATTGCAACAGCACATCAATGTCGAAGCACTCCAACTACTTAACAGCGATGTCTCAATGAGAAGATTGAAAAGAGTTAAACCATTGGAACTGTGTAGCTCTTAGGTCACATTATTTAAGTGACTATTAATTATATACTAAGGGATTGTCAGTGGATTGACCTTAGTGGAATGTTGTATCGTAGTAGTTTAGGTTAAGGACAAATAGCTTATTAGTGTATTACTAGATTGCTATAATAAGGAATCAAAAAAAAAAAAAAAAAAAAAAAAAAAAAAAAAAAAAATTATAATACATAACAATCCCAGCTTGTATTCCGCCATCTTGAAACCACAGAGGCCATAATATGTACTATCACGGCGATATAGTGTGTTATATAAGTTTATGTAACGATTTTACCCGTTTAAGCCGTGTAAACTTAACCCGCTAAGTACGTGTCGGTGGTCCTGTGTGTGTTCCGTCATCTTGAAACCACGGACGCTATATGAACTACCACGGCGTTATATTTAGTATATGGAGTATAAATATCTATATAACAGTTTAAGCCGTGTAAACCTATCCCACTAAGTACGTGTCGGTGGTTCTGTGTATGTTCCGCCATCTTGAAACCACGGAGGCCATACTATAAACTACCACGGCGTTATATTTAGTATATGGCGTATAAATATGTATATAACGGTTTAGGCCGTGTAAACTTAACCTGCTAAATATGTATCGGTAGTCCTGTGTGTTCCGCCATCTTGAAACCACGGAGGCCATACTAAGAACTACCGCGGCGTTATATTTAATATTGGTGGACTGAGGACTGTAAGCATGCCTTGCTTTTACGTAGACGAGCTCTAAGAAGGTTCAACAGACGACCAACGAATGAAAATCTTGAGAGGTATAAAATTCTCCGAGCTAGAGCTCGTAGAATATTTAGACAAAGTAGAAAGAATTCTTGGGCCCAGTATATTAACACAATATCAAGAACAACACCAATATCAACTGTTTGGAAGAAACTCCGTTCCGTTTCTGGTTCATCTCCATCAACTCCCTTGATGGGCATCAAACAACGGAACGGAATAATAAGTTTTGATCCTCGAGATATTGTTAATACATTGGGCTTATACTTTGCAGATTATTCTTCGTCTACTTCCTATAGCAATGGTTTTTGTCGTTTCAAAAATACTCAAGAAGCAATGCCATTCGTCGTTGGTACGTCTGTTTCTCCTTTGAACGCGCCCTTCTCAATAGAAGAGCTGGAATCTGCACTGTCATCCTCTTCAGATTCAGCACCAGGCCCTGATAACCTTGTATATTCCATGATTAAAAATCTTCCAACATCGGGGAGGATTTCCCTCCTGAAGATATACAATCGTATGTTTGAGGAACACTCTTTCCCTGATGTTTGGTTGGAAGCAACAGTGATTCCTATTCTTAAGCCAAGCAAAGATAAAACTGATCCAATCAGCTACCGCCCTATTTCTCTTACAAGTGTGCTACGCAAGCTAGTGGAGAAAATGATAAATCGCCGTCTTGTTTGGTATTTAGAAAATAATAATTTACTCTCTAAGGACCAGTGTGGTTTTAGGCAAGGGCGATCTTCCATCGATCAGTTAGTTTTATTAGAATCTGCAATCCAAAATGCCTTTCTGTTACGTCAAACACTTGTTGCAATATTCTTTGACCTAGAGAAGGCTTATGATATGGCTTCGAGAAGAGGAATACTAAATACATTAAAATCATGGGTTATACAAGGTAATATACTAGGTTTTATTAAAAATTTTCTCTCAAACAGATATTTCAGAGTAGGCCTTGGATCTACATTGTCAGATCGTTCGCAGGGAAGTGTACTTAGTGTGACCTTGTTTGCCGTTGCTATCAATAGTATAACTACTAATGTGCGGTCTCCTGTTCGCTGTTCTCTATTTGTGGATCACTTTGCAATTTATGTTGGTGCTAGAAGTTTGGCCACAGCTGAAACAACACTTCAGCTTACAGTAAATAGATTGCAGTCATGGACGAATTCTACTGGGTTTAAATTTTCTGCCACTAAAACTCAATGTATTGCCTTCAGTCGCCGTCGCCGGCGGAGGCAGCTGAAGTGAGCAGCTGATGGGCTTAGCGACCCCACCATACCTCTAGCTCATTCTACTCTCACTCATTTACTCCACATACACACAACACACAACATCCAAAAACACACTCTCTCACACAAACACTTACAGACCCGCAGGGGGTGCAGACTAGCTGCACCTAGTGAGAGGACCTAGACGAACCTCGCGGCACCCGAGTCTAACACACACTTAACACTTACAACACTACACTTACGATTTAAACACCTTACACACACACATACATTTAGGGATTTGCTGTACTTGTTCCGTTACGTCTGGGAGTGGCGATGCTGCTTGGTTTCCTTTGGCGGGGCCAAGTAGGTGGAACCTGATGTGTGCCTAGCACTGCCGAGGACCTCTGATGGGATAAGTTCTGGGACCGAGCAGCCTATAGGCGTCTGGCAAGCACATGAATGTTGAGTTATGGGTGTCGGAGCCCATAACTGAGTCTATCGAAACAAGTGGTTGCATTCTGTGAGTTCATAGAGGGCGGCTGCCAGTAGTACTTGGGTTTGGGGAACCGTAACGTTGTACCGGAACCCATTCCTAAAATATTCTGGAGTGCTGACAGACATGTGTTTCGGCTCCAGGATATCTGGAGGTCCCCCCAAATTTTTTTTTTTTTTTTTTTTTTTTATTGGGGGTTCTCGCTTTAGTTCGAGTATCCTGGGCTGCTGGTGGTCGTTTGGGTGCACCCTGTGCCAGTTGTTCGAAACATCTTCGTTCATGAATCGCTCGGTAAAACAAACTATGGAAATCATAAACAAAATCGCCAAAGTTCCGTTAAAGAGGCCTCGTTCGACTTTGTCAAACGGGTCTGTTGGTTTAGTGGAGAAGGATGAAAATGTGGGAGGTAAGGAGATGAGTACTGAAACACTTCAGTTACCATCTCCTAGATACTTAATTTTTAAGAACTCTATGGAAGGGGCGGACTTATCTAAAGTATCGCCCTTTTTTGATTAATAATAAGGCAATTGTTGGAAGAGCAGGTCCCGTAGCTTCAATTAAAAAGCTGCAGAACGGGACCTTACTGGTTCAGACTAATAGCGATAAGCAGAGCCTATCGCTGTTAAATATGACATCATTTTTTGATAGCGTCAAGGTTTCTGTGGAACCCCACAGAACATTAAATTCTGCTAAGGGAGTGGTGACTTGCAGAGATCTCCTCCATGTTAAACTAGAGGAGATTAAACAAGAGTTGGCAAAGCAATCAGTTGTAGACGTGTGCCGTATTTTTCGTAACGAGAAGGGGCAAAAAGTAGCTACTGCCTCTTTGATTTTGACTTTTGGTAAACCTACCGTACCAGACCACATCTATGCCGGGTACCAGCGCCTTTCGGTAAGGCCATACGTTCCAAACCCGAGACAGTGTTTTAAATGCCAGGGTTTTGGACACGTGAGCTCCACATGCCAGAAGGATCAAGTATGCGGTAATTGTAGTGGTAATGGTCATGATAGTGAGCAATGCAAAAATGTTCCAAAGTGTTCGAATTGTGGTGGAGACCATCCCGCTCGTTCCTTTGACTGCCTCAAGTTTAAGGACGAGAAAGCCATTCTTTCTATCATGGCCAAGGACAAGATATCTTTTTCAGAAGCAAGGAAGGTTTTCAAAAGCTCAAAATCAATAATTGAAGGTAAATCGTTTGCTGCTGCCACCTCTACTAGTAAATCATTGTGTGCTACTTGCAAAGAGCTAACTAAAACGGTAAAAGCATTATCGGAACAGGTTGCTCAATTGCTAACTCTGATTTCTGCGGGTTCCATTCCCGTTTCGCTGTCTAAATCGTCTGAAATGTCTTCCTCTCAAGTGTCTTTAAAAGGAAAGGATACTCACCTTTCGAAAGTCGCTAGTAAAACCCTTGTGACAAAGAATCCAAGGCCTGTAATTCTGGAAGCAAATCCATCTTCTTCCAATCTAGGCGTAAGAACAAAGTCGCAAGTGTTAAAGTCTTCGTCTAAAAACGTTCCTTCTGGACTAGCCCATTTTCTTAAAAAATCAAACACATACCCACCAGTGGTTGTGTCAAAAAAAGAAAAAATATTAACAAAGAAGGAAAAAAAATCAAAGGAAGGAGTTGCTTCCTAAATCTGAATTAATATGTGACCAAAACGAACAGAACCCGCTGCTATATTAATTTATTTTATTTCAATGTCTGCATTTTCCATTAAGAACAATGTGATACAGTGGAATATTAATGGGATAAGAAGCCATATTGAAGATCTCAAAGTTCTTGTGCGAGATTCATCTCCTCTAATAATGTGTCTCCAAGAGACGCACTTGCATGAATCCCACACCTTCAATTTTAGGGGTTATTCTATTTTCAGAGCAGATTTCGTCACTGAGGAAAGAGCCAGAGGTGGCGTAGCCATATTGGTACACAACTCTGTCCAGTCCATATCTGTCAATATAATAACTCCTTTACAAGCTGTTGCCGTTCAGATTACCGTTCCATTCAAAGTTACCGTCTGTTGCCTTTACTTGCCGCCTAGTTACAATTTCCAACATCATGAAATATATGATTTAATATCTCAGTTGCCACAACCGATTTTATTGACAGGTGATTTTAACGCTCACCATACTTCATGGGGTTCCTTATCCTGTAACTCAAGGGGAATAAGAATCGAAGGAATACGGTCAAACTTAGATTTGTGTCTTCTAAATGACGGTTCCCCGACTCATTTATCAGCATCTACTGGCGGATGGACAGTTGTCGATTTGTCATTTTGTAGTTCAGCTTTGGCAACAAAGTTTGAATGGTCGGTGTTACCAGATCTGTATGGCAGTGATCATAATCCCATTAATATTTCATTTTGTACTTTCGCTCATGTGCAACGACGCCTGCCGCGTTGGATCCTTAAAAAGGCAAATTGGGAAGAATTGGAAAAAAATTTGTATCACCAGACATTGAAATGAACTGCATTAACGCAGTGGTTAAGAAATTCACCAATACGATTTTAAATGTAGCCGAGGATGTTATTCCTAAAACATCCGCATACCCACATCGTCCATCTGTTCCTTGGTGGAACGAGGACTGTAAGGAGGCTTTGCGTTTACGCCGAAAAGCACTACGGATATTCAACAAAAGCCCGACAGATGAAAATCTTGAGCGTTACAAAATCCTTCGAGCTAAAGCTCGAAAAATTTTTAGACAAAGTAGAAAGGAATCTTGGTCGCAATATGTCGGAACATTATGCAGAACAACGCCAACATCTGTCGTCTGTAAGAAAATGCGCTCTATATCTGGCCGTGTTCCATCCACGGAGTTGATGGGTCTTAAACGGCCGAATGGAGAGTTAGTTTCTCAGTGTTACGATATTGTAAATTTATTAGGATCATCCTTTTCTAGCTATTCCTGTTCTACGGCGTATAACGCTGCTTTTCGTAAATACAAAAGTGCAGTGGAACCATTGCCGTTCACCATCGATACTTCTGACGACTCTCCTCTTAATAGGCTGTTTACTCTGCATGAGCTAAAATCTGCACTGTCTTCAACGAAGGACACAGCTCCCGGTCCTGACAACCTCGTATATTCCATGATCAAAAACCTTCCAACGTCAGGTAGGCTTGCCCTCCTCGAGATATACAATCGTATATTCGATGAACATACTTTCCCTGACAGTTGGTTGGAAACAATAGTAATTCCTATTCTTAAGCCAGGTAAAGATAAAACTGATGCAAGTAGCTATCGTCCGATTTCTCTTACTAGCGTTCTTTGCAAGCTGGTAGAAAAAATGGTAAATCGTCGCCTTGTTTGGTATTTGGAAACCAACAATTTACTTTGCAAAGACCAGTGCGGCTTTAGGCAAGGACGATGTTCTGTGGATCAATTAGTATCTTTGGAATCTGCAATACAAAATGCGTTCCTCTTGCGTCAAACACTAGTAGCTGTTTTTTTCGACCTAGAGAAGGCATACGATATGGCTTGGATACGAGGAATACTAAACACATTAAAATCATGGGGTATACAAGGCAGGATTCTGTATTTTATCCAAAACTTCCTCAGTAATAGGTTTTTCAGGGTGCGCCTTGGTAGTACGCTATCAGATCGCTTCTACTTAGAGAATGGTGTTCCACAGGGGAGTGTACTTAGTGTTACTCTGTTTGCTATTGCAATCAATAGCATAACGTCTAACGTACGGTCCCCTGTCAGATTTTCTCTCTTTGTAGACGATTTTGCTATTTACGTAAGCACCAGAAACATGGCAACAGCTGAAAGAACCCTTCAGCTGGTAATAAATAGGTTGCATACATGGACGAGAACTACTGGCTTTAAATTCTCCGCTGCTAAAACTCAGTGTATTGCTTTCAGTCGCCGTAGACAGATCCAGGCTCCGTCGTTATATCTTAATGGTATACAGCTTCGGACTTCTCCATCCGTTCGATTCTTGGGTCTAATACTCGACGAAAGGCTCTCGTGGAGCCCTCACGTGCGTGATTTAAAATTAAGATGTAATAAAATCCTCGATATGTTGAGGGTTCTTAGTGGGTCTCGATGGGGTGCTGATAGGACCTGTATGCTGATGTTTTACCGTGCCGTAATTCGTTCGCGAATTGATTATGGCAGCATTGTTTATTCATCTGCTAGACCATCGATTTTAAAGAAACTAGATCCCGTCCATAACTCGGTAATCCGCCTTGTTTCTGGTGCTTTCCGTTCAAGTCCCGTCGTGAGTATTCTCGCCGATGCTGGGGAACCTTCACTCTCTCGACGGAGACAGATACTACAGTTAACTTATTTAAGCAATTTATTATCTAAACCATGGCACCCTGCTTTTAATACAGTTTTCAAAAATCAATTGGTGCAACAGTATGAAACTCGACCGAATGCTACTGCTCCTCTTGGTATTAGAACTTCCCGTATTTTTGATGACTTACGTATTGAACTACCTTCAATGTTTGAAAGGTCCTTTTGTCTTGTCCCTCCGTGGAAAATCAATATGCCGACCTTTGATTTCTCCTTGTGTCCATACCAGAAAGACAACACTCCTAACATTGTGTATCAACGTGAGTTTTTTCGACTGACTAGTTCATATCCATCTGCTAAATTTATTTTCACAGATGGCTCTAAGATGAATAACAATGTTGGGTGTGCATTTTACTCACTGGACGAAACGTATAAGTATGGATTACCCTCAACTTGTAGTGTCTTTACAGCCGAACTCTTTGCCATCTTAAAGGCTCTGAACACTATTGAATTCGATAGTTTGCATTTCGTAGTTTGTTCTGATTCAAAAAGTGCCCTCCAGGCAATCCGGGATATGTATTCGGTAAACCCTCTGGTTCAAGATATTCTGTGCTCTGTCCATAGACTTGAACTACGAGGTGCAAGAGTATCATTTATCTGGATTCCTGGTCACTGTGGAATATTTGGAAACACTGTAGCGGATAATGCGGCAAAGGAAGCAACTTTTCTGCCGCCATGCACTGCACGTGTAATAGTGTCTGACTTTCTTTGTCACGTAAAACATTTAATTCTTCTACAGTGGGAAAATGAATGGGCAGCTACAAGCAGTAACAAATTGAGGGTAATTAAAAATACTTTTCGTCCTTGGGGGTCGTCAATACGTGCAAGTCGCAGAGAAGAGGTGGTGATCACCCGCCTTCGCATCGGTCACTCCATGTTAACGCATGGATTTCTGATGGAACGCGGGGACCCACCTAAATGCGAATTCTATAGGGAAACCATCACAATAAGACATATATTTCTCGATTGTGATGGTTTCCAAAATGTGCGTTTTATGTGTGGTCTGAGCAACTGTTTGCAGACGATGTTGGGAGATAGTGCCTCAGCCGTTGACCGGGTTCTAGACTTCCTTCATCGTCTGAATGTTTTAAATAAAATTTAATTTATTGTATTTGTAATTTCTTGTGTTATTTTATTTATTTGTTTTATTTAAAAACTTTATTTCTGTTATGTTTTGCATACTTTTACGAATTGTTATTAAATTTTATTCATTATTTATTGTTATTTAGTTCTTAAGTGTAATATATCTTTAATTGTTATCTAAATTTTTAATTTATTTTTACTGTTATAGTTTGTTGTTGTTGTTGTTTTTGTTGTTGTTTTTTTTTCTTAAGTAAAATTTCGTTTAATTTTCTTTGTATGTACTTTCATTCTTCGTGACGGCGATGATAACCTGAACGATTTTTCGCCGGAAAAAAAAACAAAAAACAGTCGCCGTCGACAGATCCGAACTCCTTCAATATTTCTCGATGGTACAGAAATTCGGACCATTCCATCTGTTCGATTTTTGGGGTTAATATTCGACCAAAGACTATCATGGAACCCTCATTTGCGTGATTTAAAGTTACGATGTAACAAAATTCTCGATATGTTGAGGGTGCTTAGTGGTTCTCGATGGGGCGCTGATAGGACCTGTATGCTGATGTTTTACCGTGCGGTGATTCGTTCGCGAATTGATTATGGCAGCATTGTATATTCGTCTGCACGACCATCCGTATTAAAAATAATAGACCCAGTCCATCACTCTGCAATACGACTCGTCTCTGGAGCCTTCCGTTCTAGTCCCGTTGTAAGCATTCTAGTCGAGACTGGGGAACCTTCACTCTTTCGACGGAGACAGAAACTACAGTTAACTTATGTAAGCAATTTATCATCTAAACCTTGGCACCCTGCTTTTAATACAGTTTTCAAAAATCAATTGGTGCGACAGTATGAAACTCGACCGAATGCTACTGCTCCTCTTGGTATTAGAACTTCCCGTATTTTTGATGACTTAGATATTGAACTGCCCCCAATGTTTGTAAGGTCCCAATGTTTTATTCCTCTGTGGACTATTACCATGCCGACAGTCGATTTATCACTATCGTCTTACGTAAAATACAACACTCCTGTCGTAGTGTATCGTCAGGAGTTCCTTACTATGAACTACCACTGCGATATATATAATACATGGCGTATAAATATGTATATAACGGTTTAAGCCGTGTAAACGTAACCCGTTAAGTACGTATCAGTGGTCCAGTGTGTGTTCCGCCATCTTGAAACCACGGAGAATATATATAGAATAATATAGATTCTAGTAGATGTGCTCTGCAGAGTGCTAAATATTATTACGATTTACTCGATGCTTAGAGCATGTGTGCGCGCGCAGGATTGTTTGTGTGTGTGTGTGTTTGTGTGTGTGTGTGTGTGTGTGTGTGTGTGTGTGTGTGTGTGTGAGAGAGAGAGAGAGAGTGTGTGTGTGTGAGTTAAGGTCACTGGCGTGGGGTTAGGTCTCCTGTAAACCTGTGTGAAGATTATCGCGTCACTGGCGAGAAGTTAAATCTTCCGTAAACGAAAATGTAAAAAGCCTTGGGTCACGGGCGAGGAGTTAAGTCTCTCGTAAACCTAAACTTGTGAGATGTCAAAAGTCACTCGTGAAAAGCTTTATAGTGTGCCACTGCACGAAGCATTAAAGTAAATCTTAATAAAAAGAAACAAAACAAAAAAAACAATAATAATTAAGGAAACTAAATGTTGTTATGGAGTGATGGTCACCAAGGGAGTAGCGATTGATGGGGCTACTTCCACAAGAGTTAAGCCTTCCGCTTAATTCGGCTTGCAATGTGGGCAGCGGCACAGACAAGCATGGTCGACAATCCTTGCTACTTCGCCAGCGCGCCATCAGGTCTAATGTGAGCAAATGTACGCCTTCCAGCCTGGTGTAACACAAATTTCCGTGTTACAAACACCTATATATACTCAAATATCTACATATTAAGCGTGACAGTCTTATTTTGTACACGGTACTATTTGTTATCTCTCAATTATTTCTTTTTATTATATTTAAAAATAATGCCTTCGTATTATCTGTTTTGTTATCTATACAAGTGCTTTTACGTAACGAAAACTGTTGTTGACGGTCTAGCATGCAGAAAAAGTATAATTGTTTTTCGTTCTGCCAATGCAAGTGCTGAGGTGCATAAGAATGGTAATTCAAATTAACAGTTTACAAAACCAATTTCGAAGGTTACGCATGTAGCAAAAACATATGCACACGATTTACATTTAAAGACTTAGTTTCGTGTGAAAAATGTAAAGGAAGTATTGATTTTTGTGATGTATATTGGAAAAATGTAAAACTCGTACATATTGGTGGGAAGAAGGTGAAGCCGCCACTACCAGCAGCAGCAGCAGCAGCACTAGTAGCAGACACAGAGATGATGATGATAATGAACGTCGGCGTCGGCGATTGCGACAGGTGAACGACGCAGAAACGTCGGAAGAACAATAGCGGTAAGTATTAATATTAATGCATTATTCAAATATGCTTTATTATTTTTTTCAAAATTCAACCGGATACACATTACGTGTAATTAAATTGGCTCTGTGGTCGACCCATTTCCTGCCTACTTGCCCCTGTCATGTCCGGTGCACATTTCCTGTTTCCTTTGTTGCAGGTTACACAAACAATGAGCGGGAGCGGTGGAGGTATTGGTGGGAATTAATTTATATACACCCATGCGCCAACTCACAGTCATTACCGAGAACAAGAAGTTGCCAGAACAACCAACTCATCATTCGGCGTTTACTTGAAGCGATTTATGGGCACCATAGCTAAGTGAGTTTAAAATTTCTCAATATAACTTTAAATAACTAACTTTCAGTTTTTCTTTTTTATGAATGTTAGATTAACTACCCTTGTTATTTACATGATGTTTTTTAGCGATTTATCGAAGAATAATTTAGAAATAAATTTTTAGTTTGATAAACGTTTTGTGAAAATAATTATTTCTCGGAAAAATATTTCTCTCTGTTATTGCCTGATTATTTTCGAAGCACAATACTGTGATATAATTATTAATACTATGATTTATTTTTGTTAAAGGAGAAATAATAAATTTTAGGTAATTCAAAAGGTTCGTTTTGTGAAATTATTTTGTACATGTTTTTTCAGATTTTAATTGATACTTTCAAAGCGTTAATGTTGTTTTTATTATCGGTTTCAGAGGAACCCATGATTTTGAAAGGCGGCGGCGAGCAACCAATTACTCTGAGCTGTCAATCAAAATTAAGGCTGACTTTAAAGATATGACGCCGAACACCGTACGGTCTAAGACGAAGACAACAGAAGTGGACTTCCGATGGTGTCCACGTAAATTGAAAAGATTTCGTCAAACACCTTGTGGAAGCGTACCATCACCTACCGAATACAATTTTCGGTATCCCAGACCAATCCTACCTTCCTATACAGATATCCCGATAGAATATTCTAAAACTTCACCTCTTCGTTTATCCCCCCGATCTAAGTGCAATATAACTATACCTGTATTTAAATTTTTAATTTAATTTTACTGTTATAGTTTGTTGTTGTTGGTTTTGTTGTTGTTTTCTTCTTACTGAAGTAAAATTTTGTATAATTTTTTTGCGTGACGGCGATGATAACCTGAACGGTTTTTCGCCGGAAAGAAAATCTAAGGAGTTACCGACTCTTCCTTTTCCTCCCTCTTTTCCTTCTCATTCAACATTTCACCCCATTGATTTCAGCCTGAAGATCAATCAACTTTATACTTCTCCTCTTCCTCCTCCTCCTATGCACATTCCTGATGTGACACTAGATTTAGTACCATTATTACCCAAAAGTATTTCAACTCGTCCTACTCCTCCTCCAACACCTCTTCCACCATTTTCATTTGACGAATTCTTTTTCGACTATCCGTCTTCGTCGGAACCTTCGATGGAGTAGGATTTTGTCACACCACCACAATTGCCGTCATTGCAACAAGAGCAGCAGCAGCAACAACCACCACAACAACTGTCATCATTATCATCATCACCACCACCGCCGCCGCCACCAACATCAACTGCAATGACAACAACAGCTGTAACAAACTCAAACGCTATATCTGAGGTAGATATATTTAGTTTTAGTCTACCATTAATGACACTGCAGTCAACGCAAGTTGAACCGGTGGCATTAATTAAAGCCACCGACAACTCTATCTTTCGGACGGTGATTGGGAATAAGTTTTCGATTGGTAACAATCGAATAATTAACAGCCCATGAATCGTCGCTGATTAGACATCATTAGTTAATGTCGTAATCTTTTCTTTTCTGAAAAAAAAAATTCCATAAGGGGAGCCTATTTTTTATGTGTTGATATGCACCGAAGGAAGCGTGGTTTTGGCTTCCTTCGAAGGGTATCTACCCTTGCTAAGCCTTTCAATAATGCAGCTGTTGTTGTTCTTCCTATAGAATTAAATACTTCAATTACAGTAATATTAATTAATTGATCATATAATTAAATATTTCATATATTAACTTAAATTAGTGTTAGTTGATTAAATTAAATTAGTTAAATACATAAATTAGATTAGTTACTAGAATTAAATTATTCTAATTACATTACCTGCAACAAGTTGTATATTTGTGGCTATTTATTTATCTTAATTTGTTATTATTAATCTAATGCTTTGTTTTCCTTGTTGTTTAGTTTTATTTATTTGTTTATTTGTTGTTATATTTTATTGTTAACTAGTTTTAGGAAATAGTATTTATAGCTGTTATTTTATATTATTTTAAATTAGTGTTATTTTCAAACTGTGATATACAAAAAATTTTATTTTATTTTATTAATATCGTGCCTCGGCGATGATAACCTTAACGGTTTTTCGCCGGAAAAAAAATCTAATTACATTACATTATATTAGTTAATACATAATACTTATATATAATTAAATATATATATTGTGCTTGTGAAGGGGGGGTTTGGCTGATGGGACAGATCATGGACATGCCATCATGTACTTGACTCTAGTGAATAGAATAAAAATTGATAAGTCATATAACTTAGTTGTAATAAATACAAAATATTATATTAATCTCTTAATCATGATAGTAGGACGGGCGAGAGGGTAAAGCAACCCCTCCATTTACCCTCCCTCCAACCCTTTGCATGTATTTCTGTACTTTTAAGATCCTCCCCTACCCCCACCCTCTCACCCTCCGAGTGATGTGATTGGTTCTTCCTCCCCTCCGCCGCTTTCCCTCGTGCTGTGATTGGTTCTTATGGACGCACCCCGGTGGTTGGTTGCCCCTCCATGCACCCCTGTCGCCAACCCTGGGCACGTTCTGATTGGTGCACCCCCTCCAGATCGGTTGTGATTGGTTTTTCCTCCGCCGCTTTCCCTCGTGTTGTGACTGGTTCACGCACCCCTGTGGTTGGTTGCCCCTCCATGCCCCGCTAACCCTCGGCGCGCACCCCTCCAGATCTGTTCCCTCTGGCGTAGTTTGTGTAACAACTCTTCGCCATTTTGTCGTCGCCATCTTACCCTCCAGCACCCCCTGGACGGTGTTGTGTGTCGCGCGATCGAACGTATTGTGCTACACTTGCAAACAGGGTTGTGCAATGCTTAAACACGTTCCGGTCTCGTACGCTGGTTGGTCTACACAAAGGTTAGGAAAAAACAATATTTTATGCTTCAATACATTTTTTATTGTGCAACACCTGCGTGCAAACAGGTTTTAATGTCAATATTACAAATTATTGCCTTCAGGCTAAACGTCTTGCCACCATTACCGACGTGTAGTACAATTTTTCAAAACGCATATACAAAAATCCTCTCCGCATGTACTGCAGTTGACCAATTCCTCAAACGTAAACCTTGTGCACATTTTGCTGCAGCACGCGTATCCGCTGAACTTGGTCCTACAAACAGTAAGCTTCATGTTCCACTTTTGGGCCGATTTACATAAGCAATGGCAGAAGGAAAAACAGTTGCATTTTCTACATGCAAGACCGTCCACTTGACACCTGGGTGCCACGAAACATTTCAGCTCACAACAGTAACCAGGCATGACAGGTGTTTAATTGCTGAAACAGAAATACGTAACCGTAGAGAACGGGACAAAAGAAATCTGCCTCGTGTGAAAAAATATTAACATTAAAAGAAATGGTGCACAATAAAAAAGAGACAATGCTTGCGTGTGTGTGAAAAAAAAAGACACATGAGTTTCAAAAAAATAGTTTGCATGTCCCAACAATCCAGGTCCTGCAGACAGGATATCTACGCAATTGTTCTGAGCAATCTTGGCATAGAACGTGCCCACACGGGAACAGCGCGTGATCCTGAGATGGACCGAGACAAACAGGGCAACAAGCTGCAGGAGGCCATGCGTTGCACGTTGTAGGGGGACGACAGGAACACAGTGGGTTTGGGACGTTCAATGGAGTCAGTCCGTATTGGTGCAGTCGACTGAAGCCTCTGCGTAGGTGTTGTAATATCTGAAGCGCCACCATCCGTATAGACTGCACGGTAAAACTTCTACTCACAAGCACCGGAGTGCGTGAGTACGCCGTAACCAAATCGCATACGCAATGCCGCAATCCGCGAATAAGGTTCTTGAGCACTCGACGTCCGACTCTGGTTGACGGCAAGTCGTCGTACGAATACGTCCGGTTAGAATGAAGACACTAAAAATAAAGAAAAAATAATTAAAAAACCAGAAAACTCTACGGAAAATCCAAAACACACACACACACACACACACACACACACACACACACACATACACAAAGAAATACTTACAGAAGATCGTATTCTATGCCGTCGCTCAAACGCTAGTAAACGTTTGAGAAAATGATGTGGCAACCTGCCGTCGTCTCCCCTGGTCCGCCCCCTGTTGCCACTGGTCCCTACGTTCTGAGACGTATCCTTTCCAATAACAATAGTAGAGGCCGTGGAAGCTGTAGATGGAGTAGGCGATGCATTGTTCTAAATAAAAAAACAATAATATAGAAAAAACGAGGATGGAAAGACAGAGAGAGAGAGAGAGAGAGAGAGAGAGAGAGAGAGAGAGAGAGAGTAAAGCGGTAAAAGAAGATATACTTACACGTGTTTCACTGTCGGCCATGATGGAAACAATAGCACTGTGTCGTGTGAAAACAAAGACAACCTATAAAAGAGGTAGTATGCATCGTCCTCCACGGTTTCTTCCACGTGCAATTACTAACCCTCGTCCTCTCCTCTCCCACTGGGGCTTAATAACGCATTTAACGTGATTAGGGGAACTAGCGACAAATCAATGACGTCAAAAAATTCTAGTATAAAGTCGACCGACAGTGGCTGATGAGCAGGTATCATAGACCAGTCGACATTATACTGAAACTCCCTTATAAATTCCTCGGATAGTAATTGTTGCCTAGATATCGATGTCCAGAAGACCTTGGAACGATATTCACGTATGAAATCCTCGGACAACACTTGGCACGTAGAGACATACATCCAGTCGACCTTGGAATCAAATTCCCTTAAAAAATCGACGGATAATTTTTGAAAACAACACACAGCCTCCCAATCCACCTGCAACTGAAAGTCTCTAATGAAACTTTCAGATAGCACTTGATACGTGCAAACAGCAGACCAGTCGACCCTATAATGAAATTTTCTTAAAACAGTTTCCGAAAGTCGCTGGAGTATACATACGGATTTCCACTCTACCAGAGACTCAAACTCCTCAATAAAATCCTCCGATAGATTGTGGCAAACACATACTCTATTCCATTTTATTTCATGCCTATAAGCGCGTATACGGTGAATAGGAAGATAAAAACAAGACGACAAGTGACCACATTCAGCCTCGCTTAACAATTCAAACACATTTTCCGAAAGACAATCCGCATATAAATTTAAAATCTCATTTACAGCAAACTGATCGCCTCTGCGTTTAGTAACCAAAAATAGATGATCCATCTCATGTAACACATAAGCAAAGATCATCCTATCAGATAAATTTAAGTATTTAAAAATGTTATTTAAAACAGGAGTCTAACGAAAAATAAATTCCATGAGAGAGAGAGAGAGAGAGAGAGAGAGAGAGAGAGAGAGAGAGAGAGAGAGTAATATGACAGGATCTGTACAAAAAATAATCCAAAATTTTGAAGAAAAAACACACACACACACACACACACACACACACACACACACGCAAGCATTGACTGTAAAACTGTTTAATCTATACGCAGTCTGACAGATTCAGCAAAATGCTCAGTCACTGTCAACTGTTTAGAAACTAAGTCATGTAACTCTGTGATCGAAAAAACATCTGCGTAACGTCTCGGGAGGAAAGTATTATTGATAGTACCCCCTCATTTATAAATTCAAATAGGACCGAAGTCCCAAATTTGGTAGGCACCATTCGTACATCTAAAATTGTAAACGGCACTCCAATTTTCAAACTCTTAATCGGAACAGTTTCAACCGGATTAATAGCATTAAAACGTTCAAATACGGTCTTTGACGGATACATACTTACAAAGAGACACGACGACACAGCACTACAGCTTGTAGAAAGATGTGGTGTATACGATGACGTACAAAACAATGATACATTCCCAGGTACAGAGCAAGTATATATATATACAATCACCGCCAAGAGTGAATGTACGTAGGAAGACAAGGCCGTTAATAAATTAATGCCGAGGCTATCGACTCGGCGGCGCTCGCTGACGCAACCAGACAAGTAGTCTCCCACGGAAAAGGGCCGGTGCAATTTTACTTTGCACACGGTCACCGGTTCGTCGGGGTTGTTTGTAGACAGAACTTTGTATCCGTAGATTTTTGGTCCGCCTGAAACGAATTCCGTGATGTACGAGCCTGGTCCGTATTCGAGCAGTTCGTCAGTCATATGTCCCAAGTAGTCGCCTGTCTGTACCTTATGCACCCCCTCCACGTATATTATCCCGTCTGTGTCGAAATATAGGGCCTGTCTGTCTAGGGCGTCCAAGTGTTTGTCTCGGTCCATCTCAGGATCACGCGCTGTTCCCGTGTGGGCACGTTCTATGCCAAGATTGCTCAGAACAATTGCGTAGATATCCTGTCTGCAGGACCTGGATTGTTGGGACATGCAAACTATTTTCTTGAAACTCGTGTCTTTTTTTTCACACACACGCAAGCATTGTCTCTTTTTTATTGTGCACCATTTCTTTTAATGTTAATATTTTTTCACACGAGGCAGATTTCTTTTGTCCCGTTCTCTACGGTTACGTATTTCTGTTTCAGCAATTAAACACCTGTCATGCCTGGTTACTGTTGTGAGCTGAAATGTTTCGTGGCACCCAGGTGTCAAGTGGACGGTCTTGCATGTAGAAAATGCAACTGTTTTTCCTTCTGCCATTGCTTATGTAAATCGGCCCAAAAGTGGAACATGAAGCTTACTGTTTGTAGGACCAAGTTCAGCGGATACGCGTGCTGCAGCAAAATGTGCACAAGGTTTACGTTTGAGGAATTGGTCAACTGCAGTACATGCGGAGAGGATTTTTGTATATGCGTTTTGAAAAATTGTACTACACGTCGGTACTGGTGGCAAGACGTTTAGCCTGAAGGCAATAATTTGTAATATTGACATTAAAACCTGTTTGCATGCAGGTGTTGCACAATAAAAAATGTATTGAAGCATAAAATATTGTTTTTTCCTAACCTTTGTGTAGACCAACCAGCGTACGAGACCGGAACGTGTTTAAGCATTGCACAACCCTGTTTGCAAGTGTAGCACAATACGTTCGATCGCGCGACACACAACACCGTCCAGGGGGTGCTGGAGGGTAAGATGGCGACGACAAAATGGCGAAGAGTTGTTACACAAACTACGCCAGAGGGAACAGATCTGGAGGGGTGCGCGCCGAGGGTTAGCGGGGCATGGAGGGGCAACCAACCACAGGGGTGCGTGAACCAGTCACAACACGAGGGAAAGCGGCGGAGGAAAAACCAATCACAACCGATCTGGAGGGGGTGCACCAATCAGAACGTGCCCAGGGTTGGCGACAGGGGTGCATGGAGGGGCAACCAACCACCGGGGTGCGTCCATAAGAACCAATCACAGCACGAGGGAAAGCGGCGGAGGGGAGGAAGAACCAATCACATCACTCGGAGGGTGAGAGGGTGGGGGTAGGGGAGGATCTTAAAAGTACAGAAATACATGCAAAGGGTTGGAGGGAGGGAAAATGGAGAGGTTGCTTTACCCTCTCGCCCTTCTTACTCATGATGTATAACACTGTGTTGTATTAAGTATATTTTTAAAAATCAATAAATGTATATGTACCAAAAAGTAATATTATTTCTAAAACAAAAAAAACCTGTCAAAATAGTACTAAATACGATTACATACAATATATATATATATATATATATATATATATATATATATATATATATATATATATATATATATATATAGTGAGAGATAGACGGAAAAGGTTTGTGTGTGTGTGAGAGAGTGTGTGTGTGGAGCGATTCGATTAATGTTTTCTAGTTTTAGTTTGTATTGTTTTATTGTTTTAGTACAGTATTAATAATGTTTAGATATAGTTTCCCCCATCCACTAATGTAGGATATTTTGCTGGACGGCTATGATAGCCTTCATGTGCTTTTCGCCAAAAGCTGTATTAAAAAAAAAAAAATGGAACCATAGTACTAGGTGGTGAAACCGCCACCGTAATATTCTACAAAGAGTACCTACTCTTTGTAGGTATAAATGTCTTGAATAAATTAAAAGCTAAAATATATATTCATTAATTAAAGAAATATATTCTACAAAGAGTAAGTATATAAATATATCGATTAAATTAACTCTAAGTCAGGCTTAGGTGACCTCTTTCGTATTATGCGGGTGTGTGCTTGTTCTCGAAAGTTATCTGCGTGTATCCTGACATGACCATCCGAGTCTAACACACACTTACACTTACAGCACTACACTTACGATTGAAACAGTTTACACACCCACCTACATTTAGGGATTTGCTGTACTTGTTCCGTTATGTCTGGGAGTGGCAATACTGCTTGGTTTCCTTGGGCGGAGCCAAGTATGTGAGTAGGATTCCGGGTAGTTTATCCCAAATGTCCCAACTCACTGATGTATATATATATGCACGCAGCTGTCTCGCTGACATGATAGAAGCTATATAGTTGCACGCAGCTTTGATGGAAGCGTACGCAGCTGTCTCGCTGACGTGATGGAAGCGAAATTCACATGTTTTGTGCGTGTTGACCTCACGATTTCGTCATGGAACAGCCCCGGCCTGTTATCACGATACTCGCCCGGTTCGTCGTTGCCTACATCGTCGGTGCGTGCCCGCCGCCATCGTGTTACGTGCCCAGCCCAGGACTAGGTCCTGTGGATAGTTTGTTATATAAACATATAAAGTAGTTCATTCTATGACCTCTCTCTCTCTCTCTCTCTCTCTCTCTCTCTCTCTCTCTCTCTCTCTCTCTCTCTCTCTCTTTCTAACCTCATCAGCAATCGTTTTATGTGTCTAGCCCCCAGCAGGGTTGTTCATAGGAGGACTAGGGCCGCTGGATAGTGCGTATTATAAACATATAAAGTACTTCATTCTATGACCTCTCTCTCTCACACACATACACACCCACATGTATAGGTAGATGAAAAAAAAACAACAATATTTCTTAAAATAATAATGTTTTTATTATTAATTATCGATTTGACACTCGAAAGATCTGGTACAATTTTTAAAAACGCAATTGCAAAAAGCTATTTCGTCTTTGCGACAAGCGCAGCACTCTACCAAATCGCGAAACGTGAAGCGGGTACATCGTTTCCTGCAGCAGGCGTAATCGTTGACTCCTATCTTGTACACAGGCAGTCTGGCAAAATTCAATTTTATTTGTACCGTTCTGCAATGGCAAAAGGAAAAACATTGGCAGATTTTACACGCTAGCCCGTCTACTTGGCATTCGGGCGCGACGAAGCATTTCAGTTCGCAGCAGTATCGAGTTTTGTCTGTAAAAGAAGAAAAAAAAATCAACGTCGTACACCGGTGAACATGCTGGCAACACTCACTGTTGCACATGTTGGCAACATGGACTTTGCGGTCGACATGTAGCCGCAGGCCTGTACTAGGCCAGTTGCAGCCATGTCGTGGAGAAGGAAGGGAGGGACAGTACGAGGCGGACATAGTACAATCGTCTACGAGGTAAACCGAATTTATTTTTCACTCAGTGTGTTTGATATAAAAAAAAAATATGTGCATGTGTGTAAATAAATGTTTTTCTTTCAGGGCGATAGACGAAAAATTCCGAAACATCCGACGTTTGGAGGATTTGGAGAAAATCACGACGGATTTCTGTTACAAAATCGAAATCGAAACGGTAGACGGCGTCCAAACACCAGGACGACCTCCAAAGGGTATGGCAACCGAAAATGTCTAACCGTCGCCCTCGTCCACCATCACCAACACTACCGCCACTAACACCGCCCCTGCAGACTGACTTAGCCCTCGACTTTGACTTTACCCCGACCCTTGACGTTCTGGACACTGACATGTTGGACTCTATATTAGAGTCGTTATCCCCCGACATGACCCAGAATACCCCGTCTCCTCCTCCTCCTTCTGCTCCTTGAATCCGAGGAGCAGCGTACAAATGGCCGGCGGAGGCAGCTGACGTGAGCAGCTGATGGGCTTAGCGACCCAACCATACCTCTAGCTCATTCTACTCTCACTCATTTACTCAACATACACACAACACACAACAACCACAAACACTCTCACACTAACACTTAACACCCGCAGGGGGGTGCAGACTAGCTGCATCTAGTGAGAGGACCTAGACGAACCTCGCGGCACCTGGGTCTAACACACACTTACACTTACAGCACTACACTTACGATTTAAACACTTTACACACACACACACACACACACACACACACACACACACACACGTACATTTAGGGATTTGCTGTACTTGTTCCGTTATGTCTGGGAGTGGCAATACTGCTTGGTTACCTTTCGCGGGGCCAAGTATGTGGAACCTGATGTGTGCCTAGCACTGCCGAGGACCTCTGATGGGACAGGTTCTGTAACCGAGCAGCCTATAGGCGCTTGGCAAGCACATGAATGTTGAGTTATGGGTGTCGGAGCCCATAGCTGGGTCTATCGAAACAAATGGTTGCATTCTTTGAGTACATAGAGGGCGGCTGCCAGTGGTACTTGGGTGTGGGGAACCGTAACTTTATACCGGAACCCATTCCTAATGATTCTGTAGTGCTTGACAGGATTTTGGAGGTCCCCCCCAAATTATTGGGGATTCTCGCTTTAGTTCGAGTATCCTGGGCTGCTGGTGACGTTTGGGTGCACCCTGTACCATTTCTTTGAGATATCAACATTCGTGGAATCGCTCGGCAACTAAACTATGGAAACTAAACTTAAAATTAACGCCAAAACTTCGTTAAAGAGGCCTCGTTCGACTATGTCAGGTAGGTCTGTTGATACTAGTGGGAGAAGGAGATGGGTGCTGTATCTCAGCTCCCATTCCCTAGATTCTTGATATTTAAAAACTCGGAGGAAGGTTCCGACCTATCTAATGTGTCGCCCTTCCTCATAAACAAAGCAGTTGTGTTTAGAGCAGGTCCCGTACCTTCTATAAAGAAGTTAAAAAACGGGACGCGGCTAGTACAGACCAGTAGCGACAAGCAAAGACTGTCGCTTCTATGTATGACTTCCTTTTTTGAAAAAAATCAAGGTTTCCGTGGAGCTCCACGGAACCTTGAATTCTGCAAAAGGTGTGGTTACTTGTAAAGATCTACTTCACGTTATACATGGACGAAATTAAGTCAGAACTAGCTAGTGAGTCGGTTATTGATGTTTTTCGTATAATGCGAAACGAGAACGGCCATAAGGTACCTACTTCTTCACTAATTCTGACTTTTGGCAAACCTAGTATCCCGGACTACATTTTTGCTGGATACCAACGGCTTTCTGTTCGTCCTTACGTGCCAAACCCAAGGCGATGCTTCAAGTGTCAGGGCTTTGGACACGTCAGTTCTACGAGCAAGAAGCCTGAGGTGTGTGGGAATTGTGGTTGCAGTGGCCATGGTAGTGAGAGTTGCACAGAAGGCCCAAAGTGTCCCAATTGTGGTGGGGACCATCAGTCTCGTTCCTTCAATTGTCAAAAGTTTAAGGACGAGAAAGCAATTTTAACTATTATGGCGCGGGATAAAGTGTCATTTTCTGAAGCTAAGAAAGCGTTCAAAAGTTCCAGAATCGTTGAGGGCAAATCGTTTGCTTCGGTCGCCTCTAGTATCAAGAAAACATGCTGAAATTGTGAAGAACTGACCAACACCGTCAAAGCATTATCCGAACAAGTAGCTCAGCTATTAACTTTAATTTCTACGAGTACCACTCCTATAGCCAACAAATCAAAACTGTCTGGCATTCAATCGTCTGATTGCGCCACTAAAGAAGTGAAACCCTTCCGAAATGAAAAACCAACTATAAAATTACCGCCTGACAGCAAAATCTGTACCTCCGATATTAAATCCACCTACTTCCGACCAGGGATTGTGTACCAAGCCACAAGGTCGGAAAGGAAATAGTAAAAAAGTTTCTGTTGATCTTAAGTACTTTCTGAAAAAACCAAATACTGTCCAAAAATCTGTGGTTGGTGAGGAAAGCACCACCAAGATTAAAAGTAAAAAAATTAAAAATTCTAAGGGAGCACCTTCGTAATGTGCTTCCTTTAAACTATAAACACTCTTCGGAGTCAGACATCAGCTATCACAGTAGTGATTCGATGCCCTTGGACTCCGACAAATCCAACAACGATATAAATGACAAATCCAAGGTAAACCCTACCATATATTAGTCATTTATTCATATATCAATGCCTGCAAATTCAATCAACCATAACATGATACAATGGAATATAAATGGGCTACGAAGCCATATTGAAGATTTGAAAGTTCTCGTGAGAGATATGTCACCTTTAGTAATGTGTCTTCAAGAGACACATCTACACGAATCTCACTCGTTTAGTTTTAGGGGTTATTCCATTTTCAGGAAAGATTTCATCACGGAGGAAAGAGCGAAAGGTGGCGTAGCCATTCTAGCTCATAACTCTATCGAATCCATCCTTGTCAATGTAATAACACCTTTACAAGTTGTTGCGATACAGACTACCGTCCCATTCAAACTTACCATCTGCTGCCTTTACTTGCCGCCGAGTTCCGATTTTTCAAATAATGAATTGTATGATTTAATATCTAAGTTGCCACCACCAATTTTACTTACAGGTGATTTCAATGGTCATCATACCTCCTGGGGTTCGTTATCGTGTAACTCTAGGGGAAGACGAATTGAAGCAATCAGGTCTCATTTGGATTTGTGCGTTCTAAATAACGGTTCCCCTACTCATTTATCAGCGTCTTCTGACGGGTGGACTGTTGTAGATTTGACATTTTGTAGTCCACGTCTGGCAACAAAGTTTGAATGGTCGGTATTGTCTGACCTATATGGCAGCGATCATACTCCCATTAATATTTCGTATTGCAACTTCTCCCAAGTGAATGAACGCCTGCCGCCTTAGATTCTAAAAAAGCGAATTGGGAGGAATTCGCAAAAAGATTTGTGTCACCACACATTGATAATAATAGCTGTATAAATACCATAGTGAATAACTTTACAAAAAACATTTTACGCGTAGCAGAGGAAACTATTCCTAAAACCTCCACAATCCACCACTTTTCCTGATGCTTGGTTGGAAGCTGTAGTAATTCCTCTTCTTAAACAAGGCAAAGATAAAACTGAACCAAGTAGCTATCGTCCTATTTCCCTTACCAGCATTCTTTGCAAACTGGTAGAGAAAATGGTAAATCGTCGTCTCGTTTGGTACTTGGAGACAAACACCCGGCGGAGGCAGCTAACGTGAGCAGCTGATGGGCCTAGCGACCCCACCATACCTCTAGCTCATTCTACTCTCACTCATTTACTCCACATACACACAACACACAACATCCACAAATACACTCTCTCACACAAACACATACACACCCGCAGGGGGGTGCAGACTAGCTGCACCTACTGAGAGGACCTAGACGAACCTCGCGGCACCCGAGTCTAGCAGACACTTACACTTACAGCACTACACTTACGATGTAAACACTTCACACTCACACGTACATTTAGGGATTTGCTGTGCTTGTTCCGTTACGTCTGGGAGTGGCGATGCTGCTTGGTTTCCTTTGGCGGGGCCAAGTATGTGGAACCTGATGTGTGCCTAGCACTGCCGAGGACCTCTGGTGGGACAGGTTCTGGAACCGAGCAGCCTATAGGCGCTTGGCAAGCGCATGAATGTTGAGTTATGGGTGTCGGAGCCCATAGCTGGGTCTATCGAAACAAGTGTTTGCATTCTGTGAGTTCATAGAGGGCGGCTGCCAGTGGTACTTGGCATTGGGGAACCGTAACTGTGTACCGGAACCCATTCCTAAAATATTCTGGAGTGCTGACAGACCATGTATTTCGGCTCCAGGATATCTGGAGGTCCCCCCCAATTTTTTTTTTTTTTTTTATTGGGGGTTCTCGCTTTAGTTCGAGTATCCTGGGCTGCTGGTGGTCGTTTGGGTGCACCCTGTGCCAGTTGTTCGAAAAATCTGCATTCATGAATCGCTCGGCAAAACAAACAATGGAACAAAAAATACAAAACGCCAAAAATGTGTTAAAGAGGCCTCGTTCGACTACGTCGAACAGGTCTGAGAGTAGCAGTGGAAGTATGGACATGGAAGAAAAAGGAGATGGGTGCTGCAGTTGTTCAGCTCCCTTCTCCTAGATTTTTAGTTTTTAGAAATTCTGAGGAAGGGTCCGACCTATCGAAAGTGTCTCCTTTCCTCATAAACAAGGCTATCGTTGGAAGAGTAGGTCCTGTAGCGTCTATTAGGAAGCTACAAAATGGTACGCTGTTAGTTCAGACTAGTAGCGACAAGCAGAGCTTGTCGCTCCTAAAGATGTCTTCCTTTTTTGATCGGATCAAGGTTTCTGTGGAGCCCCACAGAACCTTGAATTTTGCTAAAGGAGTGGTAACGTGCAGAGATCTCCTCCACCTAGACCTTGAGGAGATAAAGTCTGAGTTGGCATCAGAGTCAGTTACGGATGTTTATCGCATTCTGCGTAATGAAAATGGAAAAAAGTACCAACTGCTTCCCTCATTCTGACTTTTGGTTAACTCACAATCCCGGAATATATATTTGCCGGATATCAAAGGCTTTCTGTTCGAGCTTACGTTCCAAACCCGAGAAGATGCTTTAAGTGTCAGGGGTTTGGACACGTGAGTTCTACATGCAGAAAGCCCGAAATATGTGGTAATTGTGGTTCGATTTATCCGAATGGCAAGATGAGGCGGAAGAACTACGGTCAACGGCTCTGAAGACAGAAGAGGATGAATCTCAACGACTGAATAGACGGAAGAACCCAAACCAATAATTTTGGATTAAAAATGAGCAATGGAGAAAACAAACGGATGTTTTACCCTAGGTGGCAGTCCAGGTAAACTGGAAAATCCACCCTCTTCGGAGGCTGGCTCCAAGGATTCTAGGGGGAGCCAACTATTGCTTACAGAAGATCCTAATAATCCCTTTAGGAAAAGTTTAATGTTGGGAAGAACACCACCCAAAAATAACGCCCCTTTGAAACAGAAGGAAGCAAAAAATGAACACTCACTAGAAAGGAGTAAAGGTGCCGAAAAAACTGACAAACTAGAAGAAGAAAATAAAGTACTCAGAAAAAGGCTAGGTGAAGTAGAGGTGCTAATAAATCAATTAAAAGAAGAAGTTTTAAATCTGAAAACAGAAAATAGTACTCTAAAGAACTTGCAGGTGGCAGGTAAAAATAAAGAAAACAAAACCTCACTGACGACTAGAGTTGATGAGTACTATACTGATGAAGAGGACCTCGCTAAGGAAACTGAATGGATAAGAAATAAAAAAAATTCAAAAAAATGAAAAAAAGGAAAGCTGAAAGTTCTCCAGAAGGTGAAAACCCCGATGATATACCAAACACTAGGAAAATAGTGCAGAAGCAAGCTTTGGTGCAAAAAGACAAGCCACCTCCACCAATAAATATTGTTGGTGTTAAGGATTTTGCATCAGTGAAAAAGTTACTAAATATGGATAAAGTAAGCAAATTAGTTTCCCTCAATAGTGATGTGTGGAAAATCTATACACTAGACTCTGATGCCTATAGAGCTCTGACAACAAAATTAAATGAAGAAGGCACTCAATGGTACACATATGAAGACAAAAAAGACAGGCCCATCAAGGTAATGGCTAGGGGTTTACACCCTACTTGTACTAAAGATGAAATAATCGAGGAAATAACGCATAAGGCAGGGTTAAAAATATTAGATGCTGTCAACATTATCAAAAGAAAAAAAAGTAGAAAAAGATGGACAAGAAACAATTTGTAAAAGAGGGCTTCCATTATACATGCTCACATTTGATAATAAAGAAGATGTGGGAAAATATATAATATCAAATCTATCCTTCATATGAGTGTCAAGATTGAGCCACTAAGGAAAACAACGAACTTGATACCACAATGTAAAAATTGTCAAGGATTTAATCATACAATGAAGTACTGCCATAGAGAATCCAGATGTGTAAAATGTACAGGCAAACATGCAACTTACCAGTGCACAACAAATAAAAATGTTCCACCAAAATGTGTAAATTGTGGAGGGGAACATCCTGCTAATTATCGTGGGTGTGAAGTTGCAAAGGAATTGCAAAAATCCGGAATAAAACTAGTAATCCTCAGCAAAGATTTCAAAAAGAAGAGGAAAAAGTATGACTTTATCGCGGATGATTAAAAGACCTGAGGAAAATAATAAGGACGAAAACAGGAGATTATACTCACAAGTGGTTCAGACTAGGCCTATTGAGGTTAAAAACGCAGAGAAAAATAATGTATTAGAAAAAATACTAAGGAGGCTGGAGGATATAGAAAAACGATTGGAAGCTAATGATAAGAAATTTGAGGAAGTATCCACAAACCTAGCAGATATTAACAGCTATTTTAAATGAAATAAATAAAACCTATAGGATAGCAACCTGGAACGCAAATGGATTGTTACAACATATTCAGGAACTAGAAGTATTTTTGAATTCTGAAAAAATTGATATATGCTTAATATCTGAAAGTCATTTTACGAAATCATCATATGTCAGAGTACGTGGCTATTGCTGCTATTCTGCTGTTCATCCAGCAGATAAGGCAAGAGGGGGATCAGTATTACTTGTGAAGGATAACTTGCAACATTTTGAGGTCTTAAAAATTGAAGAAGAATCTTTCCAGGTTATAGCCATCAGGATTCAAACTAATAAGTACAAAGAATATAACATTGGTGCTATATACTGTCCACCAAAATACAATTTAAAACAAGAGGATTTTGTGCAACTGTTTGAAAAACTGGGCAGCAATTATGTTGTTGGAGGCGACTTCAACGCTAAACATACATATTGGGGTCAAGATTAATTAATCCTAAAGGAAAAGAATTATTAGCAGCAGGAACAGCACTAGGATGTGACTTTCACTCTGGGGTAGACCTACTTACTGGCCGACAGATACTAATAAGATACCTGATATTATAGATTTCTTTGTAACAAAAGGAATTTCAGAAAATTACATTTACGTGGAAGACATTGAGAGTCTCTCCTCAGATCATACACCAGTTCTAATGACAATCAGTGAATTTATAATTACAAACAAGGCATCAGCACCAACATTGACAAATGCTCGAACTAACTGGCCCCGGTTTAGCAGCCTGGTGGAAGAAGATATAAATTTAAATGTACCAATTAAAAATCCAATTCAGCTGGAAGAAGAACTAGACAGATTTACTGAAATTATACAACGTGCTGCCTGGAGGAGTACTCCTGTAAAACACAAACAAAGTTGTAAAGAAATCAATTACCCAGTTGAGCTAAAGTTGAGCTAAGAGACTTGATAAAAGAAAAAAGAAGGACAAGAAAATATTGGCAAATGAATCGGTTTCCAGAGACAAAAACAATGCTAAATAAGTTGTGTAACAAAATTAAATCCTTTATAAGAGAACTTAAGAATGACACAATTAATAGATTCTTAGAAGAGTTATCCTCACAAAAGGACGGAGAGTATTCTCTTTGGAAGGCCACAAAGGGAATTAAAAGACCTAAAACACAAGATTATCCAATTAGAAATGAGGACGGTACTTGGGCTAGAAGTGCCCAGCAAAAAGCTAATCTCTTAGCAAAATATTTAGAAGAAATATTTCTTCCACTGCCAAGACAAACGTGCGAAGAAAGCATACCTCTGATAGAAAAACAGGATAATGTAAAAATAACTCCGGTGACACTTCAAGAATTAAAAAATGAAATTAATAAGTTAAAATCAAAGAAAGCTCCTGGATTTGATCTAGTTACTGGTATGATAGTTAAATCTCTACCAGAGAAAGGACTTAGGAAGTTACTTTACCTAATCAATGCAGCTTTAAGATTGAAGTATATTCCTCTTCAATGGAAGACAGCTGAAGTTATTATGATATTGAAACCAGGCAAACAACCAAATGATAAGACGTCATATAGGCCAATTTCGTTATTACCAACGATTTCCAAGTTATTTGAAAAGCTGTTGCTAAAAAGACTAAGGCCCATCATTGAAAACAGGAAACTTATCCCAGAACATCAATTTGGTTTCAGACGGAGGCATTCTACATTAGACCAAGTTCATAGGATCACAAATATTATAGAAAATTCTTTTGAGAAAAAAGAAGTTTGTGCAAGTATATTTTTGGATGTAGCGAAAGCCTTCGATAAGGTATGGCATGAGGGCCTAATTTGGAAGCTGCAGAGAGATCTACCAAAACAATATTATGAAATTCTAAAGTCATATTTAACTGGTAGACATTTTCGAGTGAAATACGAAGGAGAATACTCGGAATTGAAGAAAATATCAGCTGGGGTTCCACAGGGTAGCGTTTTGGGACCTGTGCTTTACTTGCTGTACACAAGTGACCTTCCTACTGCAGATGATACAACCACTGGTACGTTCGCAGATGATACTGCAATCTTAGCTACGGGTAAGAAAATTGAAGAAGCTGTGATGAAGCTTCACCGAGCTACAGATGAGGTGTGCAAATGGACCAAAAAATGGCGCATTAGCCTGAACGAAACCAAGTCAGTGAATGTAAATTTTACAAATCTTAAGATAGATCATTCCATCCCAATTACAATAAATTCTATATCAATTCCCCAAGCTAACTCTGCTAAATATCTGGGAATGACCTTGGATGTGAAACTGAAATGGAAGGAACACGTAAAAAAGAAAAAGCAAGAATTGAATTTTAAATTTAGAAAATTGTATTGGCTAATTGGAAGACAATCCAAACTGTCAATTCATAATAAGTTATTAATATATAAACAGGTTTTAAAGCCAGTGTGGAACTATGGAATACAGTTGTGGGGCTGTACAAATAAGACGAATATTAATACAATTCAAGTTTTTCAAAATAAGGTACTTCGAAGCATTGTTGACGCACCATGGTATATACGAAATGACAACATTCATAGGGATTTGAATGTAGAGTTTGTCAGTGAAGAAATCAAAAAGCAAGCATTGAAGCATGGACACCGCATCTCACATCATGAATGCTCCGAGGTTCGGGGACTGATGGTTACACCTACGTCAGCTAGAAGACTGCAAAGAACTAAGCCTTCTGATTTGGTTAGTAGATAATAACCATTGGGTTATAACTCTAGATAAACGTACTATATTTACCGATTGTGTTCATAGAAATGTAAATTACTAGATGGGTTTCTGACTCAGTTGTAATATTATTAATAATAAAAAAAAAAAAATTGTGGTTCGAATGGCCATGGTGGTGACAATTGCACGGATGACCCAAAGTATTCCAATTGTGGTGGCGATCATCCGGCTCGTTCCTTCAGCTGTCCCAAGTATAAGGACGAGAAAGCAGTTTTGACTATCATGGCAAGGGATAAAGTTTCATTTTCAGAAGCTAAAAAAATATTCAAAAGTTCCAGAATAATTGAGGGTAAGTCGTTTGCGTCGGTCGCGTCTAGTAGCAAGACCTCATGTAGAAATTGCGATGAACTGACTAAAACTGTTAAAGCACTGACTGAGCAAGTAGCTCAGCTGTTATCCGTAATTTCAACTGTTACCACTCCTGCTTCCAGTACATCTGATCAATCTATGTCTATCTCTTCTAAAGAAAATCAGTTGAAAATCTCTAAAAATCAAGCTCCAAAGTCACTTGTGACTAAATCTTCAAAACCTACTCTTCCTGAAGCAGTTCCATCTGCTTCAAAAATGATGGTCCGAACTAAGTCACAAGTGGTAAAACCGACAGTAAAGTCTGTTTCTCCTGGACTAGCTTACTTTTTAAAAAAATCAAATACATACCCACGAGTAGTTGGGTCTAAGGATGCGGATAAAAAATTGGTTAAAAATACCTCTAAGCAAGTTAAAAAAACTAAAACTAAAACTGAAGCCGTATCAAAAGCGACTTCTTCCAAAACAAATGTATCTACAGAGTCCGACATGAATCACAGTAGTGATTCGATGTCGGTAGACTCTGATAAATCAAAAGTAGTAAATGACAAAAACGAACAGAACCCGCTGCTATATTAATTTATTTTATTTCAATGTCTGCATTTCCAATTAATAACAATGTGATACAGTGGAATATTAATGGGATAAGAAGCCATATGGAAGATCTCAAAGTTCTTGTGCGAGATTCATCGCCTTTAATACTTTGTCTCCAAGAGACGCACTTGCATGAATCCCACACCTTCAATTTTAGGGGTTATTCTATTTTCAGAGCAGATTTCGTCACTGAGGAAAGAGCTAGAGGTGGTGTAGCCATATTGGTTCACAACTCTGTCCAGTCCATATCTGTCAATATAACTCCTTTACAAGCTGTTGCCGTTCTCTACGTGCAAGTCGTAGAGAAGAGGTGGTGATCACCCGCCTTCGCATCGGTCACTCCATGTTAACACATGGATTTCTGATGGAACGCGGGGACCCACCTAAATGCGAGTTCTGTAGGGAAACCATCACAATAAGACATATATTGCTCGATTGTGATGGTTTCCAAAATGTGCGTTTTATGTGTGGTCTGAGCAACTGTTTGCAGACGATGTTGGGAGATAGTGCCTCGGCCGTTGACCGGGTTCTAGACTTCCTTCATCATCTGAATGTTTTAAATAAAATTTAATATATATAGTTGTTATTTCTTGTGTTATATTATTTATTTATTTTATCTAAAAACTTTATTTCTGTTATGTTTATGCATAGTTTTACGATTTGTTATTAAATTTTATTCATTATTTATTGTTATTTAGTTCTTAAGTGTAATATGTCTATACCTGTTATCTAAATTTTTAATGTATTTTTACTGTTATAGTTTGTTGTTTTTGTTTTGTTGTTTTTGTTGCTTTTTTCTTAAGTAAAATTTTGTTTAAAATTTTTTTTTTTTTTATATATATATATATACTTTCATTTTTCGTGACGGCGATGATAACCTGAACGGTTTTTCGCCGGGAAAAAAAAAAAAAAAAAAAAAATCCATGATCTGTCCCATCAAAAAGTATACGTAATACAACATAGTTTTTATACCACGTGTTTTACACATATATTTACTGGTTTTTTTTAAAATTATACTTAATACAACATAGAAAATAATAATATATTTTTTTTATTGAACGTTAGAACTACGTCATAAAACTTATCGATTAATATTTTATTCGCTAGATTAAAGTACATGCTGGTATGTTCATGATCTGTCCCATCAGCCAAACCCTCACTTCACAAGCACAATTAACTATATAATTATTACTATATATTAACTACTGTAATTAACTATTTAATTCTAGTAACTAATTTAATTTATATACTTAACTAATTTAATTTTATCAACTAATACAAATTTAACATTATATGAACAATTAATTTAATTCTATAGGAACAACAACAACAGCTGCATTAAAAGGCTTAGCAAGGGTAGATACCCTTGGAAGGATGACCCAACCACGCTTCCTTCGGTGCAATCAACACATAAAAAAATAGGCTCCCCTAAAGGAATATTTTTTTTTAAAAAAGAAAAGATTACGACATTAACTAATGATGCCTAATCAGCGACGATTCATGGGGTGTAAATTATTCGATTGTTACCAATCGAAAACTTACTCCCAAATACCGTCCGAAAGAATCAACTCGTTAATATCGTAATCGTACCTAAGGTATATAGAGTTGTCGGTAGCATTAATTAATGCCACCGGTTCAACTTGGCGTTGACTGCGGTGTCATTAATGGTAAACTAAAACTAAAACTACCTACCTCAGATATAGCGTTTGAATTTGTTACAGCTGTTGTTGTTGTCATCGCTGTTGATGTTGGTGGCGGTGGCGGTGGTGGTGGTGATGATGATGACACTTGTTGTTGTTGTTCTGGTGGTGGTGATGGTGGTGGTGGTGGGTGCTGCTGCTGATCTTGGTGCAATAATAGTGGTGGTGGCGGTGGTGGTGTGACCAAATCGTATTCCATCGAAGGATCCAACCAAGACGGAAAGTCGAAAAGGGATTCGTCGAACGAAAATGGTGGAAGGGATGTTGGAAGATGAGGAGGAGGAGTTGAAATACTTTTCTGTAGGAATGCTATTAAATCCTGTGTCACATCAGGAATGTGCATAGGAGGAAGGGATGAAATACTTTTCCGTAGGAATGGTACTAAATCCAGTGAAACATTAGGAATGAGAATAGAAGGAGGAAGAGAAGATGTCGATCGTTGATTTTTCTTCAGGCTGCAATCAATGGTGTGATATGTTGAAGGAGAAGAGGGAAGAGGAGGAGGAGGAAAAGTTGGTAGCTCTTCAGGACGGTGGGATAAACGAAGAGGTGAAGTTTTTGAATAGTCTATTGGGATATCTGTATAGGAAGGCGGGATTGGTCTGGGATACCTAAAATCGTATTTCGTAGGGGATGGTACGCTTCCACCAGGTGTTTGATGAAATCTTTTCAACTTACGTGGACACCATCGGAAGTCCACTTCTGTTGTCTTCGTCTTAGAGCCTACTTTGTTCGGCGTCAAGTCTTTCAAGTTGGCCTTAAATTTTATCGACAGCTCAGAGTAATTGGTCGCTCGCCGCCGCCTTTCAAAATCATCGATTTCTCTGAAACTGATAATAAAAACAACAACAACATTATCGTTTTGATAGGTATCAATTAAAATCTGACAAAAAAACATGTACAAAATAACAAAATGATTTCATAAAACGAACCTTTTGAATTACCAAACATTTATTACTTCTCCTTTAACAAAAGTAAATCATAGTATTAATAATTATGTCACAGTATTGTGCTTCGCAAGTAATCAGGCACTGCTTCGAAAATAATAAGACAATAACAGAATAAAATATTTTTATTTTTCATAAACATAAAACGTTTTTCAATTAAACTAAAAAATGTATTTCTAATTTATTCTTCGATAAATCGCTAAAAAAAACATATAAATAACAAGAGAAGTTAATCTAAAATTCATTAAAAAAAACTATGTATTTACGTACAAGAGGGTGATTGAATGTAGAGTTTATCGAATCTAACGACTCTCTGCGTCCTTGAGGTGTGGATACAATATTAGCTACAATGCGGGCGGTGTCCACACTATCATTACCGGGAGAAGATATATTGGATTTTGAAGTTTCCGCAATCACAGGCGTGTCTAGAAATCTCGGATATGAAGTTTTTTTTCTAGGTGTCGATGAAACAGGCGTAGCCTTAGAGATAGAGGACGCTTCTTCTTCTTTTTGTTCTAAAATAAAGTGTAAACGGCGACGACGACAGCCGAAAAAGAACATTAAAAAGATTACTAAAATGTTAACGGAAATGAAAAATAAACTTAGAAAAATAGAAGGCAAAGGATTATATATGCGACCATGTAAAGGAAGAGGCTGTTATACGAAAAAAAAATAATAAACTCGATTCCGAACAGACCTCTGTCCAATGTTGATATCTTAATGTATGCAGATAAATTAAAAATTCCATATTTTAGAGGGGTTTTTATGCGTGACGCTTTACCCAAAAAGGTGAGGAATAACGAATCGGCGGTAGTGAATTTGGACAACAGCAAAGGACTCGGAACACACTGGGTTTGCTATAAGAAAAGAGGCAATAATGTGAAATATTTTGATAGTTTTGGAAATTTGAGACCCCCAACAGAGTTAGTAAAGTATTTTAATTCATCATCATCATCGGGTGTAAACATCAGTTTCAATTATATAGCCCGCCAGAAAGATATTTACTCTGTAAATTGCGGACATTTGTGTTTAGATTTTCTCGCTTTATAGTCGTAATAATGATATGTATATCGGGTAAAACTTCTTCTTTAACATGCGATTTCTTTCCGCCAATAGATTTAACTTCTTCTTCAAAATGGGAAATTGGTTTAGTGGATTTAATGACTTACAATTCAATACCAAATATTGAACAAAATATTAATGATAAATTTTATTTTAGAAAAAATTCTGAATCACCAATTGTTTTACCCGAAGGCACCTAAGAAATCGAAGATATACAGGACTACTTAAAACTAGAATTAAAAAAAAATAATAATAACGCGGAAATTACAATAAAAGCGAATAACAATACTTTGAAAACGGAAATTTTCTCTAGCGAGGATATTGTTTTCAAGAAGGACAGTATAGGCGAGCTGCTGCGTTTTGACGGAGACACGAACAAAGTATGGGAAGCCGGTCAATGGCACGTGTCGCCAAAGCAGGCGGCTATAATAAAAGTGGACGTCAACGCCTCGTGTGCGACATTGTTAGAAATTCTTACAAGGACGGTGTTGAAGGTCATGTAGTGCACGAGTTTTATCCTGTAGTCGAACCGGGTTTCAAAATTGTTGAAAAACCTTCGCACGTAATTTACTTGCCAATCAATTCAAAAGGAACGCTCAACAGAATACACATTAAATTGGAAGATCAATCGGGCCAACTGGTAAATTTCAGACAAGAAAATATAATTATTCGTTTGCATTTGAAAAGCGTCGCCGATTAGTTATGGGTTTTGTATTCACTGCGCCGAAAATTGACACGTATTACAGCAGCAACGAATTGGAAAAAAACAGAAACAAGAACGTCATTCGACGAGTAAAACTCGGTTCGTTAACATTGGAAAATCGTAAATTTCTGCAATCAATTCGCGGATATAAATTAAGAAAATAATGAGTTACATACTGAATATCGATTCTCAAGTTTATACTGATGACGCAATCACTGACTATGAATATCAATCTCACAGTCCTTATTCGTCAAATTCTTTTGGAAACAGTGACGAAATTCGAATTCCCGTTCATCAACAAGATATTTACACGCTGCCCAGCAAGAGCTATCTATTAATTGAGGGGAAAATTACAAAAACCGATGGATCACCGGATAGTGTTACAAAATTTGTAAACAACGCTATTGCGTTTTTGTTTGAAAAGATACGATACGAATTGAGCGGTACGGAAATAGACAGAAATAAAAATGTCGGCATCACTACTTTGATGAAAAATCTTTTAACTCTACGCCGCGGCGAAGAAAATATTTTAGGAAATTTCGCGTGGGCCTCAGATTGTCAGCCCTATACACAAAACGGGTCTTTTACCTATTGTATACCTTTACGTCTTTTATTAGGTTTCGGCGAAGACTACAAAAGTATAATTTTAAATGTGAAACAAGAATTGGTGTTCCTGAGATCGTCTTCGGATAAAAATGCAATTTTTCAAACACAATCGACAAAAGAAGATTTCAAAATTACTATAAAAAAAATTTTGTGGAAAATGCCTTATGTAAAAGTAGATTATAAAGTGCGATTAAAATTATTAGAAAAAACAAATAGCGACAGCCCAATTTCACTTATCTACAGAACGTGGGATCTTTATGTAAATCCCTCGATTCCGCAAGCTATGACTGTATCGTGGACTGTGAAAACATCTTCAGCATCGAATAAACCAAGAGCGGCAATAATTGCTTTTCAGCCGGCGGAGGCAGCTGAAGTGAGCAGCTGATGGGCTTAGCGACCCCACCATACCTCTAGCTCATTCTACTCTCACTCATTTACTCCACATACACACAACACACAACATCCACAAACAGACTCTCTCACACAAACACATACACACCCGCAGGGGGGTGCAGACTAGCTGCACCTACTGAGAGGACCTAGACGAACCTCGCGGCACCCTAGTCTAGCAGACACTTACACTTACAGCACTACACTTACGATGTAAACATTTCACACTCACACGTACATTTAGGGATTTGCTGTGCTTGTTCCGTTACGTCTGGGAGTGGCGATTCTGCTTGGTTTCCTTTGGCGGGGCCAAGTATGTGGAACCTGATGTGTGCCTAGCACTGCCGAGGACCTCTGATGGGACAGGTTCTGGAACCGAGCAGCCTATAGGCGCTTGGCAAGCGCATGAATGTTGAGTTATGGGTGTCGGAGCCCATAGCTGGGTCTATCGAAACAAGTGTTTGCATTCTGTGAGTTCATAGAGGGCGGCTGCCAGTGGTACTTGGCATTGGGGAACCGTAACTGTGTACCGAAACCCATTCCTAAAATATTCTGGAGTGCTGACAGACATGTGTTTCGGCTCCAGGATATCTGGAGGTCCCCCCATTTTTTTTTTTTTTTTTTTTTTTTTTTTTTTTTTTTTTGGGGTTCTCGCTTTAGTTCGAGTATCCTGGGCTGCTGGTGGTCGTTTGGGTGTACCCTGTGCCAGTTGTTCGAAAAATCTGCATTCATGAATCGCTCGGCAAAACAAACTATGGAACAAAAAATACAAAACGCCAAAAATGTGTTAAAGAGGCCTCGTTCGACTACGTCGAACAGGTCTGAGAGTAGCAGTGGAAGTATGGACATGGAAGAAAAAGGAGATGGGTGCTGCAGTTGTTCAGCTCCCTTCTCCTAGATTTTTAGTTTTTAGAAATTCTGAGGAAGGGTCCGACCTATCGAAAGTGTCTCCTTTCCTCATAAACAAGGCTATCGTTGGAAGAGTAGGTCCTGTAGCGTCTATTAGGAAGCTACAAAATGGTACGCTGTTAGTTCAGACTAAAGATGTCTTCCTTTTTTGATCGGATCAAGGTTTCTGTGGAGCCCCACAGAACCTTGAATTTTGCTAAAGGAGTGGTAACGTGCAGAGATCTCCTCCAACTAGACCTTGAGGAGATAAAGTCTGAGTTGGCATCAGAGTCAGTTACGGATGTTTATCGCAATCTACGTAATGAACATGGAAAAAAGTACCAACTGCTTCCCTCATTCTGACTTTTGGTAAACCCACAATCCCGGAATATATATTTGCCGGATATCAAAGGCTTTCTGTTCGAGCTTACGTTCCAAACCCAAAAAGATGCTTTAAGTGTCAGGGGTTTGGACACGTGAGTTCTACATGCAGAAAGCCCGAAATATGTGGTAATTGTGGTTCGAATGGCCATGGTGGTGACAATTGCACGGATGACCCAAAGTGTTCCAATTGTGGTGGCGATCATCCGGCTCGTTCCTTCAGCTGCCCCAAGTATAAGGACGAGAAAGCAGTTTTGACTATCATGGCAAGGGATAAAGTTTCATTTTCAGAAGCTAAAAAAATATTCAAAAGTTCCAGAATAATTGAGGGTAAGTCGTTTGCGTCGGTCGCGTCTAGTAGAAATTGCGATGAACTGACTAAAACTGTTAAAGCACTGACTGAGCAAGTAGCTCAGCTGTTATCCGTAATTTCAACTGTTACCACTCCTGCTTCCAGTACATCTGATCAATCTATGTCTATCTCTTCTAAAGAAAATCAGTCGAATATCTCTAAAAATCAAGCTCCTAAGTCACTTGTGACTAAATTTTCAAAACCTACTCTTCCTGAAGCAGTTCCATCTGCTTCAAAAATGATGGTCCGAACTAAGTCACAAGTGGTAAAACCGACAGTAAAGTCTGTTTCTCCTGGACTTGCTTACTTTTTAAAAAAATCAAATACATACCCACCAGTAGTTGGGTCTAAGGATGCGGATAAAAAATTAGTTAAATATACCTCTAAAAAACTAAAACTAAAACTGAAGCCGTATCAAAAGCGACTTCTGCCAAAACAAATGTATCTACAGAGTCCGACATGAATCACAGTAGTGATTCGATGTCGGTAGACTCTGATAAATCAAAAGTAGTAAATGACAAAAACGAACAGAACCCGCTGCTATATTAATTTATTTTATTTCAATGTCTGCATTTCCAATTAATAAGAATGTGATACAGTGGAATATTAATGGGATAAGAAGCCATATGGAAGATCTCAAAGTTCTTGTGCGAGATTCATCGCCTTTAATACTTTGTCTCCAAGAGACGCACTTGCATGAATCCCACACCTTCAATTTTAGGGGTTATTCTATTTTCAGAGCAGATTTCGTCACTGAGGAAAGAGCTAGAGGTGGTGTAGCCATATTGGTTCACAACTCTGTCCAGTCCATATCTGCCAATATAATAACTCCTTTACAAGCTGTTGCCGTTCAGATTACCGTTCCATTCAAAGTTACCGTCTGTTGCCCTGTAACTCAAGGGGAATACGAATCGAAGGAATACGGTCAAACTTAGATTTGTGTCTTCTAAATGACGGTTCCCCGACTCATTTATCAGCATCTACTGGCGGATGGACAGTTGTCGATTTGTCATTTTGTAGTACAGTTTTGGCAACAAAGTTTGAATGGTCGGTGTTACCAGATCTGTATGGCAGTGACCATAATCCCATTAATATTTCATTTTGTACTTTACCTCATGTGCAACGACGCCTGCCGCGTTGGATCCTTAAAAAGGCAAATTGGGAAGAATTTGCAAAAAGATTTGTATATCCAGACATTGAAGTGAACTGCAGTAACACAGTGGTTAAGAAACTCACCAGTACGATTTTAAATGTAGCCGAGGATGTTATCCCTAAAACATCCGCAAACCCACCTCGTCCATCTGTTCCTTGGTGGAACGAGGACTGTAAGGAGGCTTTGCGTCTACGCCGAAAAGCACTACGGAGATTCAACAAAAGCCCGACAGATGAAAATCTTGAGCGGTACAAAATTCTTAGAGCTAAAGCTCGAAGAATTTTTAGACAAAGTAGAAAGGAATCTTGGTCGCAATATATCGGAACAATATGCAGAACAACGCCAACATCTGTCGTCTGGAAGAAACTGCGCTCTATATCTGGCCGTGTTCCATCCACGGAGTTGATGGGTCTTAAACGGCCGAATGGAGAGTTAGTTTCTCAGTGTTCCGATATTGTAAATTTATTAGGATCATCTTTTGCTAGCTATTCCTGTTCTACGGTGTATAACGCTGCCTTTTGTAAATATAAAAGCGCAATGGAACCATTGCCGTTCACCATCGGTACTTGTGACGACTCTCCACTTAATAGTCTGTTTACTCTGCATGAGCTGAAATCTGCACTGTCTTCAACGAAGGACACAGCTCCCGGTCCTGACAACCTCGTATATTCCATGATCAAAAACCTTCCAACGTCAGGTAGGCTTGCCCTCCTCGAGATATACAATCGTATATTCGATGAACATACTTTCCCTGACAGTTGGTTGGAAGCAATAGTAATTCCTATTCTTAAGCCAGGTAAAGATAAAACTGATGCAAGTAGCTATCGTCCGATTTCTCTTACTAGCGTTCTTTGCAAGCTGGTAGAAAAAATGGTAAATCGTCGCCTTGTATGGTATTTGGAAACCAACAATTTACTTTGCAAAGACCAGTGCGGCTTTAGGCAAGGACGATGTTCTGTGGATCAATTAGTGTCTTTAGAAGCTGCAATACAAAATGCGTTTCTCTTGCGTCAAACACTAGTAGCTGTTTTTTTCGACCTAGAGAAGGCATACGATATGGCTTGGATACGAGGAATACTAAACACATTAAAATCATGGGGTATACAAGGCAGGATTCTGTATTTTATCCAAAACTTCCTCAGTAATAGGTTTTTCAGGGTGCGCCTTGGTAGTACGCTATCAGATCGCTTCTACTTAGAGAATGGTGTTCCACAGGGGAGTGTACTTAGTGTTACTCTGTTTGCTATTGCAATCAATAGCATAACGTCTAACGTACGGTCCCCTGTCAGATGTTCTCTCTTTGTAGACGATTTTGCTATTTACGTAAGCACCAGAAACATGGCAACAGCTGAAAGAACCCTTCAGCTGGTAATAAATAGGTTGCAGACCTGGACGAGAACTACTGGCTTTAAATTCTCCGCTGCTAAAACTCAGTGTATTGCTTTCAGTCGCCGTAGACAGATCCAGGCTCCGTCGTTATATCTTGATGGTATACAGCTTCGGACTTCTCCATCCGTTCGATTCTTGGGTCTAGTACTCGACGAAAGGCTCTCGTGGAGCCCTCACGTGCGTGATTTAAAATTAAGATGTAATAAAATCCTGGATATGTTGAGGGTTCTTAGTGGGTCTCGATGGGGTGCTGATAGGACCTGTATGCTGATGTTTTACCGTGCCGTAATTCGTTCGCGAATTGATTATGGCAGCATTGTTTATTCATCTGCTAGACCATCGATTTTAATGAAACTAGATCCCGTCCATAACTCGGCAATCCGCCTTGTTTCTGGTGCTTTCCGTTCAAGTCCCGTCGTGAGTATTCTCGCCGATGCTGGCGAACCATCACTCTCTCGTCGGAGACAGCAGTTACAATTAAGTTACGTATCTAATATATCATGTAAACCATGGCATCCTGCTTATAATATCGTTTTCCATAATCAGTTGCTCCAACAATATGAATCCCGACCGCACGCTACAGCCCCTGTTGGCATTAGAACAACCCGTGTTTTTGAAGACTTGCGTATTGAACTACCCCCAATGTTTGAAAGGTCCTTTTGTCTTGTCCCTCCATGGAAAATCAATATGCCGACATTTGATTTCTCCTTGTGTGCATACCAGAAAGACAACACTCCTAACATTGTGTATCAACGTGAGTTTTTTCGACTTTCTAGTTCATATCCATCTGCTAAATTTATTTTCACAGATGGCTCTAAGATGAATAACAATGTTGGGTGTGCATTTTACTCACTGGACGAAACATATAATTATGGATTACCCTCAATTTGTAGTGTCTTTACGGCCGAACTCTTTGCCATCTTAAAGGCTCTGAATACCATTGAATTCGATAGTTTGCATTTCGTAGTTTTGTTCTGATTCAAAAAGTGCCCTCCAGGCAATCCGGGATATGTATTCGGTAAACCCTCTGGTTCAAGATATTCTGTGCTCTGTCCATAGACTTGAACTACGAGGTGCAAGAGTATCATTTATCTGGATTCCTGGCCACTGTGGAATATTTGGGAACACTGTAGCGGATAATGCGGCAAAGGAAGCAACTTTTCTTCCGCCATGCACTCAACGTGTATTCGTGTCTGACTTCCTTTGTCACGTAAAACATTTAATTCATCTACAGTGGGAAAATGAATGGGCAGCTACAAGCAGTAACAAATTGAGGGTAATCAAAAGTACAGTTCGTCCTTGGGGGTCGTCAATACGTGCAAGTCGCAGAGAAGAGGTGGTGATCACCCGTCTTCGCATTGGTCACTCCATGTTAACACATGGATTTCTGATGGGAGGCGGGGACCCACCTGAATGCGAATTCTGTAGGGAAACCATCACAATTAAACATATATTGCTCGATTGTGATGGTTTTCAAAATGTGCGTGTTATGTGTGGTCTGAGCAACTGTTTGAAGACGATGTTGGGAGATAGTGCCTCGGCCGTTGACCGGGTTCTATACTTCCTTCATCGTTTGAATGTTTTAAATAAAATTTAATATATATAGTTGTTATTTCTTGTGTTATATTATTTATTTATTTTATCTAAAAACCTTATTTCTGTTATGTTTATGCATAGTTTTACGAATTGTTATTAAATTTTATTCATTATTTATTGTTATTTAGTTCTTAAGTGTAATATATCTATAATTGTTATCTAAATTTTTAATTTATTTTTACTGTTATATTTGTTTGTTGTTGTTTTGTTGTTTTTGTTGCTTTTTTCTTAAGTAAAATTTTGTTTAATTTTTTTTTTTATATATATATACTCTCATTTTTCGTGACGGCGATGATAACGTGAACGGTTTTTCGCTGGGAAAAAAAAAAATAAATAATTGCTTTTCAAACTGATAAATTAGATAACGAGACCGCTATTGCCTCACAATTTGATATGTGTAATGTTAAAAAAATTAAATTCTATTTGAATTCACAATACTACCCATACGACGACTTTAATGGTAATAAGGCACTTTTATACGACGCATACAGTAGATTCCAATCATCCTATTACCAAGGAAGTTATGACCAACCACTTGTGGATCGTGAGACCTTTATAGCTAAAACACCCATGTTTGTAATTGATTGTTCAAAACAGGTGGACACTTTGAAAACAGGATCTCTCGATGTGAAAATTGAAATCGAAGCCTCTGAAAATTTTCCAGCTAACACATCGTGTTATTGTTTAATTTTGCATGATGTCTTTGTACAGTATACACCATTGTAAGGAAAATAATGTAATTCAATAAATATTGATATTTTTTAATTAGTGTATTATTTATTATTAACCTTAAACCACAATTAATTATTACATATTATTAACCTTAAACCATAATTAATTATTACATATTATTTAATATTTATTATTTACCTTAAACCGCAATTAATTATTACATATTATTTCATTATTTACATAATAAGTCTATTTTTCTCTCCACATGAATAGAATAGTACACTCAAAAATGTAACAAACAAACAAATATACATGAATTAATTATAATACATTGTAATGACCATAAGCTTTAGTATTTATAACGTCGGACACACACACCGTTTATCATCGTGTGCACTTAAAGCTAATTTATTTACATTTATAGTATACATTAAATGTTTCTTGGAACGAAACATAACCATGTTCTTACGTAATTTTATATTTTCTAACAAACATTTCTTATAATCATCAAAAGTAATTTGTTTTTTTTAAAACAGGTTTAGTGACGCCTTTAGCTTTTTTAACAATTTTTTCTCCCGATTTAAAAGTATATAATTTTGGTCTGAGACCAATAAATTCCGATATTATATTGCCGTTACATTCGTCTTTGAAACATCCCAAATTCTTTTTATTTTCAATTGAAAAATTTGGGTGATTGGGAGGATAGTCTGACATATCAAACTGGTGTCTAATTTTTTCGTCATTCAAATCATTGTACACATTTTCATTGAAGATTTCATAAAAAAACGAGTCCGTGTCCAAGTATAAAAGTTTAAGGGATGTTTCATCGTATAGAGGTTTCATAATATCATAATGAAAGTTATACATGTGGTACTTGCTTAGCTCTAACACCGTGAAACCTATATAAACCGGTTTGTTGAAAGTGATCTTTTCTTTTAAACATTCTACAGCGCTCAATTGCTCGCTGTAAATAATTCTATTGAGAAAATTTGGTTTTGCAATGAGTTTTTTCAAACGTTTTTCATTATTCACCAATTCCAAATTCAGTCTGTTTTTAACATTTTCTATACTTTTACCGAACATTGCATTATTTAGTAATTTATAAAAATCTTTTTCAAAATCGTTTTTAGCTCTTTTTCTTTTTTCAGTATTGAAGCGATATACGGCTCTAACCATTTACTCTGTTCAAACTCTAAAACCCTGTGAATTTTTTTTAAAATAAGACAATTTTCAAGTGCTTGTTTCAGATTCATATAATGACAAACATAATGTTCCTTATGCTTCAAAGTTGTCAAAAGCTTTTCCTGTTTGGAAAAATCCGGACATCTTTTTTCAGGCAAAAAAGGCAAATCGTTATGTTCGTCATGTAGGAATCTCGGATAACCAATATCGTATTCAATAAAGTAACCCGTCGGGCTGAATTCGTCTATTTCAAGTACGTTAAAAGTTTCCAATTCTTTCGCGGACAGCCAACGAAAAGATTTTTGCGGCATAGGCTTACTCATTGCAAAACCATATAGGTTGTTAGCATCAATGTATATTAAATATGAATTTGGTTTTCCACTGTCGTACTTATCTCCAATTTCGGGATTATTAGCCACAGCGTGCCTTTTAACACATGTTGTAATACCGTCCCTGATCCCTTTCTCTACAAACAAATATTTATCATAATCGTTAAATAATTCTAATTCTATATTTGTATACTTTAACATTGCGTCAAAAGTTAAACTCGGAACCGACACATAGTATACCGGTTCTAAATCATAATTTTCCAAACAAATTGTGCGAAAATTTTCAAATATTTTTTGAAATATTTGAAATATTAGCTATGTATGCTAATAGCAATACATCAGTATGTAAATACAAATCGCTTTATTCGCCCAATTCGACAGTTAAACCGCAACCAAACGTTTTTAGCATGTTCATAATCGTCCAAACTGAGATCCTCATTTGTTATGCTATTGAAAAAACATTCCCTATTTGGTAACTGCGTTTCGTCTAATTTAGCCCATGTATCTGTGTACTCATAAGGATATACCCCTTTTCTAGTCACCAAAGACATATCGTTTTCCGAATAAAATAAACTTGTGTGAAAGAATTTGTCTTTTGGAAGATTGTTTGCAAGCTGACAAACTCGCGCTCAAAAATCCAAAACTGTCTAAGAATCGCAATTTAATGTTACTGGAAGTGTTTTTAGTGAAAGTAATATATTTTTCGCTAGTATTTGGAATAACTGATATTTTTTCTCGATCGCAGTCCAACTGTCTCACAATAAAATGACTATCATAATTAGAACTACCGTGTATGAATACAGGTAAATATTTTTGATTTTGTCTTTTCAAATTACAACTATTGCACAATACATTCCTAAATTTTCCAGTTAAATGACAATGATCTAAAATGGGTGATTCTATCATGGAAAATTCTAAATTACAACATTCACAGTGCGTGGTCTTTTTTACCTTGTTTTGCTCTTCACTGGTTAGAACGGTCATTTGTTTTTTGATTTTCATTAAATCACCAATTTTATTCGTGATTGAAATTAAATATTCCATAAATTTTTTTGCAGCATCCTCACCCCTATATAGATACGGTTTCATAGGTAATTTCGATCTAATAGATTCTGGAACACTGCTGTCTATAACTAGATAAACACAAAAGCTCATGGGTATATGTTGATCTATAATTGTTGTATATTTTGTATTTTTTTTGATCAACTTTTTTTAAAATACATTCGAAATCGCAATACGCTACAATCGGAATACGAAATTTGTAATGAAAATTAGTGAATTTCAAAATAGGAGCCGACTCGTCAACATTTTCGGCCATCACAATTTTTGCAGTTTTTTTAAATCACAATCTAACTTGTGTTTATTCAATTTTTCATAACGATTCTTTCCCTGATAAAAAGCAAAACAACGTTTACAAAAAAAATTTTTCTTTACAATTTTTTGTTAATTGGTTACCTATTAATCTTGAAAAATTTGATATATAACAATAATGATATTCACAACTCGCATTAGAAATTAACAACAAATCAAAATGATTTCTCTTATCTACAGCGCATACTCTTAGCGGATATATTTCATTTTTCTCGTTAACTCCATATACATTGATGCTAACATTGTCATTTAATTTCTAAAATAATTTAATTTCCTTAATTAATTAATTAATTTATTTATTTATTAATTTCTTTAATAATTTAAGGAAAGCTTATTCCCTTAAAATTAAATTTATCTGCTAAATCAGTGTAACGAGAATTAATCCTTTCAACATGCCCTCCCATAATATAACGCGATAGGATTGCCCATTGGAAACATTTTTGATCGTTTAAATTTTAGGATTAATAACGGCTTTTTTATTGGCAATTTTTCGGGGTAAAGGCAAGTAAGAACTACCGCGTAACGGCTGGTATCGGCTGAACCTTAAAAGAATACCATCTACGGATGATAAAGTCCAACCGCTTCCCTTGCCTTGATACTCGTTCTCCTCCGAGCAGATTTTTTCAAACATTTCCAGTAAAACACCGTCTATGAAACTCTCTTTAAGGGGGGTCGGCCTGAAAAAATCTTAAAAAATTCAATTTTTTTTTTATTTTGAATTAATATTCTCTGGAGTTTTTTTGTTTAATAATATATATAACACTTTATACTTTGAAACTGTACAATTAGTCAAAAAAATTATATATGTAGTAGTGTACCGACTTGTTTTTCCAAAAAAAAGTAGCGTGGGATGAATTCACTGCATACAATATACTTTGGGTTAGACCAGGGGTCTCCAAACTTTCCAGCCTTAGGGCATACTGATTACTCCAGTAAGTTTCGAGGGCCAAAACCAAATTATCATTGTTGCCGGTGAGTAGTAATAAAATGCCGGTTCTGGTTCACCCCGCCCATTTCCCCCTCCACGTTGGTCACGCCCTCTTGGCCCCCAATTAACCCCACTTGGCCTCAATTAACCCCAATTTATCGCCTGATAAGACCAATTAGGCCACTGATAACACCAATTAAACGCCCACTTGTCCCCCGACAGTCGCGTGCCGGGGCGTGGCTTAGTAAGCCTGTCGCGTGCCGGGGGCGTGGTTTAGTAGGCCTGTCGCGTGCCAGGGGCGTGGCTTTTGGAGGAATCGTCTTCGCGATGATCCGTCTTTGGGAATCGTCTTTTCGTACTTTCCGTTTTACGACTCGTCTTTTCGAATTTAGGTTTTTACTTTCGAGGCGTACTTTTTGTTTTACGACTCGTCTTTGGAATCGTCTTTTCGAATTTAGGTTTTTACTTTCGAGGCGTACTTTTCGACCGGTATAAATTTCAACTTCTTCATTTTGCGAGAGTACCTCGTCCGGCCAGGACTTCCTCGCAGCGTTGTTCGCCGTCTTTTATAAAGCACAAATCATTATTTCGGATTTAAATTTTTGAACAATGAAAATATATTTTGTTTATTTCTTATCTTTACTAATTTTTATTCAGGCTAAAAATTATACAGCTGAAAATAAGACAGAAATATTAGATTATTTATTTAAGTTCGGTTTTTTTGAAAAATAAAATGAAACGCTAACTGATGTGAGCCCAATAAAAATTCAAAACAGTCTGTTTGTTTTTCAAGAATATTATAACCTCACTTTGGATGGAAAAATAAATGAAGAAACGTTGAATCTGATAAATAGTAGAAGGTGTGGTGTTCGTGACGATGTTAATAGTTTTTCTGCTTCCTCAACAAAATGGAAAAAGAATATTTTAAAGTGGCATTATGTTTATGTTATTTCACAAAATGTTTTAAAATTAACAGAAGCGGCATTTGATTTGTGGTCAGATTATTCCAATCTCGAATTTGTACATGATATTTACAAACCAGATATTTTAATATCAAATAAATATCGCCTTCATAAATATCAAAAATTAAATCAATATTATTGTCCTTATAATTTAGACGGGAAAGGAGGTGTTTTGGCACATGCTTTTTTTCCAACAAACAATGACACAGTTGTAGAAATACATGTTGACGGTGAAGAGGATTGGTGTGTTGAAAAAAAATCAGTTGATTGCCCTTCTGACCAATCAAGTTTATATCAAGTTTTTAGTCCATGAAATTGGTCATGCTCTAGGATTAAGTCACTCTAACGATAGAAATTCAATTATGTATCCTTGGTACGATGACAAAAAAATTATCGAGCTTGGAGATGACGATATTGCAGGTATACAAAGTATGTATGGTGTTCGTTCAAAAAATCCTGTAACGTCAACAACAGTTCCTAGTGTTACTACGGATATGAGTATACCGCCAACAACAACAACAACAAGGCCAAGAGTGACTACAAATAGGACTTTAGCACCAAATCTTTGTAATTTAAAAAATATTAACACATTTCTAATTGTCAATAATTATTTTTATTTATTTTATAACAAGTGGGTGTGGATTATAAAATTAGGAGAAACTGTTTTTAATAGCGTTCAACATTTACCCGACTGGTTATACTTTTTGCCTGAAGATTTTGAATATATCAATCACATTTATCAACGACCGTCTGGTGAAATAGTTATTTTCATAGGTTGTCAGATTTATATGTTTGAATTTCCCTCTTTGAAACTTTCTCATAATTATCCAAAAAATTGTGCTGATATTGGCATACCGAAATCGGCTGTTATAAATGGCATAGTAAACACATACAACGGCCGAACCTTTATTTTTTATAATAAAATTTACTACACTGAAATTAATGAATGTGCGTTTTCCAGTAAAAAATACGGATTGCTATATGAAGCATTCCCAGGGATACCCCCCAGTTTTGACGCAGTGTTTAGATATCGAAATGGTTTATTATATTTTTTTAAAAATGAAACATTTTATGAATTTGACGATTTTTCACATCAACTGACTAAAGCACAGTCATTCGATTTTTCAATATTCGATATAAAATGTTCAAAAATTTCTTTTCCAAAAATTCTAGAAAGTCTTAAGAAAGTTGTAACAAAACTGGATTCTATGTCTGCAATAATAGTCAAACATGGAGGAGAACACGCGACATCTGGTAACAATAATTGATTAGTTATGCTATCTATAACGAGCTTCGATTTTTTCTCGTCTTTTGTGATCAGTTGTTCTCGAGGTGTGACGGTTACCAGTTGTGGTCTGTTCAAAAATAAATAATATAGCTTTGACTTTAAGATATGGAGTTTATAATAGACATTCAGGGCTTTAAATCTTCTAAAAATGATTTTATAGTCAAGGAATTAGCCATCGTTTCTACGGACGAGCAAGTTTATGAATTTCATCTTTTTCAGCCTCATAGTTTTAATTTATTAGAGGATGATCAGAAAAAACAAGTAATTTGCCTGGAGAAACAATATCACGGGCTAAAGTGGGATTCTGGGTACAAGCCTTATTGTAATTTGAAACAATTATTCAGCGATATTAAAATTTTCGGCACTATATATGTTAAAGGATGTGAAAAACAAAATTTTCTTACTAATTTATTGTGTAATGAATTTGATGTGTGCGTTAAAAATTTGGACAATTTAAACTGTCCTAATTTAAGTGTTTTAAAAAAACAATTTTGGAACGACATGTTAAAACCTTGTGTATTTGATCATAATTCACACAACTGCGCTTACATCAACGTACATGTTTTACTTGAATGGATGAAATTGGAAAAATTAGTGAGAGATCGTATTGAGACTGTAAATTTAGCAATGAAAGATTGTTATGCTAAAGGTTACAAGGACATGAATCCGGAACTTATTAGATTTTTGCCGAAAGAATTTTTGCTGAATCATTTTGAAGATATCGAAAATATCTATGAGAAATTATCACCGTCATTAAAAGATGATCCGGACATATTAAATAATTTCAAGTGCGAAGCTCATAGGTCGTTCAATTACTATTTATTTAATCAACTGAAGAAAAAGGATTGTTTTTTTTTTGTTGCAATAATTTAGCTATAAAAAATGAAACATTTGATTCAGAGTCAGTTACTATGTCGTCTTCAAATATAGATGTTGGTGTCGATGTGGGACCGTGTTGTTCTAGTTTATCAACTTTTATTAGAAAGTCAAACATGGCAAGTGAAAAACCGTCTACAATTTTGACGCAACCTTCGATTCGAGATATTTGTAACTGTCGGTCGGGCAAAGACAAAATATTAAAATATCTAAATGAAATTTTACAACAAAAATGTGTAAGTGATAATTATTTCAACAGCAAAACTATAATTTGCGATATTGAAAATAAAATGAAAGAGTCTTTTTCTACTTGGCCAAAATCTTATCCCAAGATCAGTGATATGGTTGAAGCCGGATTTTACTACACTGGAATGGATGACGCAGCCGTCTGCATACACTGCAAGTTGGTGGTTAACAGGTGGGAAGAGCGCGACATTCCAAAAGAGGAGCACGCAAAATTTTCGCCTTCATGTAAATTAGTAAAATTATATAAAAATTTAGTTATCTGTATTTGTTTTTATTTCTTGTTTACGTAATCAATAAATTTTATGATATATTATTTTGAGTTTGTGAATTTTCATTAGTTTCCTTGTTAATAAGGCTATCGACAACATGACCGCAAGAAGTGATATTGCCAGAGAATTGCATAGGCAAGCACGTAGGAATTTTCCGCGTAGATATGTGGAAATAAAAGGTTTAAACGATCTTTATCAAGCCGACTTAGTAGAAATGATACCATTTGCAAAATTTAATAAAGGTTTTAAATGTATATTAGTTGTCAATTGTTTTAGCAAATTAGCTATAGTTAAGCCTGTAAAAGATAAATCGGCTTTTGAAATAGAAAAAGCGTTGAAACCTGTTTTTGATATGTATCCAATGAAAAATTTACAGACAGACAAAGGTACTGAATTTTATAATGCTAGAGTTCAGGATTTATTAAAAAAGTATAATATTAATCATTATTCAACTTTTTCCGATAAGAAAGCGTCTATAGTTGAACGGCTAAATAGAACATTAAAAGGCAAGATGTGGCAAGCCTTTAGCGTACAAGGTAATTATAAGTGGCTAGATTTACTTCCAAAAATAGTTAAAAAATATAATAACACTGTTCACAGAACAATTGGTATAGAACCGAATAAAGTTAATGTAAATAACGAACTTGTTGTATTGAAGAGAATAATTAATAACAGACAATTAAAAAGAACATCTCGAGTCATTAAGTTTAAAAAAGGAGACAAAGTTAGAATAAGCAGGTATAAAAAACCCTTTTCCAAAGGCTATTTGCCTAATTGGAGTAACGAGATTTATACCGTGTCAGAGGTAGTGCTAACAGATCCGATAACGTATAGATTGAAAGATGAATTAGGAAATTTAATAAAAGGAGGCTTTTATAACAAAGAACTGAGTAAAACTAAGTTCAGTGACGTATATTTAATCGAGAAAGTGATACGTAAAAAGGGTGACAAACTCTTAGTGAGGTGGTTAGGATTTGATAAATCCATTTTTTTTTTTTTTTTTTTTTTTTTTTTTTCCCGGCGAAAAACCGTTCAGGTTATCATCGCCGTCACGAAGGATTAAAGTATATAAAAAAAAATTTAATTAAACAAAATTTAACTTAAGAAAAAAACAACAACAAAAACAACAACAACAAACTATAACAGTAAAAATAAATTAAAAATTTAGATAACAGATATAGATATATTACACTTAAGAACTAAATAACAATAAATAATGAATAAAATTTAATAACAATTCGTAAAATAATGCAAAACATAACAGAAATAAAGTTTTTAAATAAAATAAATAAATAAAATAACACAAGAAATTACAAATACAATAAATTAAATTTTATTTAAAACATTCAGACGATGAAGGAAGTCTAGAACCCGGTCAACGGCCGAGGCACTATCTCCCAACATCGTCTGCAAACAGTTGCTCAGACCACACATAAAACGCACATTTTGGAAACCATCACAATCGAGTAATATATGTCTTATTGTGATGGTTTCCCTACAGAACTCGCATTTAGGTGGGTCCCCGCGTTCCATCAGAAATCCATGCGTTAACATGGAGTGACCGATGCGAAGGCGGGTGATCACCACCTCTTCTCTGCGACTTGCACGTATTGACGACCCCAAGGACGAACTGTACTTTTGATTACCCTCAATTTATTACAGCTTGTAGCTGCCCATTCATTTTCCCACTGTAGATGAATTAAATGTTTTACGTGACAAAGGAAGTCAGACACGATTACACGTTGAGTGCATGGTGGAAGAAAAGTTGCTTCCTTTGCCGCATTATCCGCTATAGTGTTTCCAGATATTCCACAGTGGCCAGGAATCCAGATAAATGATACTCTTGCACCTCGTAGTTCAAGTCTATGGACAGAACACAGAACATCTTGAACCAGAGGGTTTACCGAATACATATCCTGCATTGCCTGGAGTGCACTTTTTTGAATCGGAACAAACTACGTAATGCAAACTATCGAATTCAAAAGTGATTAGAGCCTTTAAGATGGCAAAGAGTTCGGCTGTAAAGACACTGCAAGTTGAGGGTAATCCATACTTATACGTTTCGTCCAATGAGTAAAATGCACACCCAACATTGTTATTCATCTTAGAGCCATCTGTGAAAATAAATTTAGCAGATGGATATGAACTAGTCAGTCGAAAAAACTCACGTTGATACACAATATTAGGAGTGTTGTCTTTCTGGTATGCACACAAGGAGAAATCAAATGTCGGCATATTGATTTTCCATGGAGGGACAAGACAAAAGGACCTTTCAAACATTGGGGGTAGTTCAATACGTAAGTCATCAAAAATACGGGAAGTTCTAATACCAAGAGGAGCAGTAGCATTCGGTCGAGTTTCATACCGCATTTAAACACGCATTTAACACATTTAACATTTTGTCCATACTATACGTTAATAAGATGCAAACATCCTTAATTTCATCACAATTATTTAAAAAAAAAAATGTTTTTATATTTCCTTTAAACGCGTTTTCCAGTTCATAAAAGTTATCGGTATCTGTAATAATACTTAATCTAGCACGTTTTCTGTTTAATCGATCTCCTGAAATATTCTCTACTCTATTAAATTTGATTGGTGGAGATGATGGCAATTCGTCATCATTATGATTTCGTATTCTAACTCTACTATCCATTTTTAAATCTGAAAATAATGACTAAATATATGTAGTACTCAAAAATGTATTTTATTTACTTATTTATTTACATTATTTAACCATAATATGACAAATTCGGGTAATTTACCTATCAACTCTTTTTCTTCTTTTATAATAAAGTTAACTAATTTAACTCCGTCTCTAAATATTAAGCGTTTGAAAGTAAATTGTAAAAAATCAATGTATTTCTGACAAATGGGATCATCATGTAAGAAAACAAAATGTTTTCTTTCTGCTTGTGCTGCTATATACAAAAAAATATCAGTTTTTTAAATAATATCTATTTGACGCTTTATCAAATAATTTATATCTAGTTCAAAATAAAATGAAAATTCTTTAAGAAAATAAAAAAATAACATACCGTCATCAAATACCTCATTAAAACTCTTACTTTTTGCAGGAAAAAGTAAATCAGCATTTTTAATATCTGAATAAATATAAGTCTAAAATGTGTTGGCAAACTATTATTGAAAATATCAAACATCATTTTAATTTTAGGATATATACATAAAACGGGTTATCCTTTTGAAAAATTGATAGAAAAGAAAATACAGATGAAAAGTCATCTTTCAAATACTTAATAATTTCATCACTAATCAAAATATTTGAAAAACATTTAAAACAGGTGTCTTCCATTTTATAATCCATCTGAAATAATTATTTTGCTATTACTAATATATTACACAATATTAACATAGTTAATTTACCATTGAAAATTATTAAATAGTTTAGACGTTTTTGCATCAGGTTTTTGAATTGATATTGAAACGTTTTCTATATTAGAAACTCGATTACCAATTTTACATAATGTATCATTAATAGAAGTTAAAAGTTTTTTGTCATCTTTTTTATCACAGTCTAAAACAAAATATGCTTTCTTTGAAACTTTAGTCAAGTATTGTTTTTCTGGAACATTTCTTAAGTCATCTAAATCTGTCACTTCTATTTTAATTAAGTGGGTGCCAGTTTCTTCTGGAGATTTCATTATTTGTTTCTTTCTGTCAGTATTGGATTGAACAATTTGTTTAATAATAACTTTCGAATTTTTCTTTTTCTGAATTTTTTTCTGTTTTGTTGAAAATATACTTTCAAAATCATTATCAGAACCAATACTACTGGCATCAGAATCGTCAGAGGAAGATACCATTCGCTTACGTTTATTTTGTTCAAAATCTAGAGTTTTAATAAATTGCATGACCGCGCCAAAACTGTCAGCTGAAAATGTTTTATTTAGCAATTCATTTTATAATTAAGTCACATGTAATTTTATCTTTTTTATTTATATTAGTAAATGTTTCAGATGATTTTATATTATCATAAACAAGATCTATACAATTGCAAACAGATACTATATCGTCATCCTTTTGTTTCTTAATATAAATATCTAATTCATTAACTAGACTTTCCCAAAATTTTAAAGTATTAATTCCAAATATGACTATAGTTTCTATTAGCATGGTTAAGCTAAATCTTTTTGAGCTTACAGTCTTCTGGTTTAGTTTTTCGGACTCCATTACTAAAAAGAAAAAAGAAAGCGCTATTAATTTATGCATCTACCCAACGGATGGATTCTATTCCCATTATTGATAATATTAGGCGATTATTCAATTCATTATTACGAATGAAAAATAAAACTGGCGCAACAGATCTATCTATTAAATCAGTTATATTTAAATCGTTACGAACTGAATAAAGTTCAATTAAAATATTTAGACACATATTTTGAATTATGGTAAATTGACTATAATTTCTTCGAATTACAACTAGTCTTGAATCTTTAATTGTTGTAAAACATTTATCGCTATAATTCTTTAAAACTATTTCGCCATTAGTCAATAATTCAGAGCCAATGTCTAACATATGAATTTTTGATTTATTTTTCCAGTAAGAATATTGATTATATCGTAATAACCACATTAAATCCATAAACATAGTATCTGATAAAACATCCTCATTTTCATCTTCTTGACAATTGATTACTGGATCTTTCATAGCCATTGCAGCTATAATCCAAAACTCAGTAAGTACATTATCATCACCGAACAAAAGTTCATTAAAATTCATTTCAAAAAGAGGTTGTGGTAATGGCATACCTCTAAATATAAACCAAATAAACACGAGCCAAAAATGATCATGGTATTTTTCAAATTTTTAAAATATGCTATTAAAACTCCTAAACATGATTTCGCATGATTTTACAATGCCAAATGCAAAATTACACTTAGTTACTTTTAGCATTATAAACAATACATAATTTAAAAAAAACGTTCTTTTTAATTTTCCAAGCAACATTTTTGGCAAATCATGTTCATCATACAAACTATTTACAAAAGGTTTAAGTTTTCTATTTGCATATCTAACATATTTTGTAAAAAAATTAATATCGGGTTTTTCTTCTATAAAACATCTACTTTTACTACCATGTCTAGCAATAAATGTTTTCTTATATTTAATAATTCCGTGAGAAATAGGTCTACTAGAAATTAAAACATTAAAAATATTTTGATTTCTAGAGATTGTGTTACTAGGTCAGAAACATTATATTTTTCAATTCTTAATTCGACTACAAAGGCATCTATAACAGTTTTTAAAATATTCATTATTTGTTATTATAAATATTCTTGAGGAAATCTGTAAAATAAAAAAATTAAATAAGATAAATTTAATTAGCAGAATAATATTAAAATATTATTATATTTTACAAATCTTATTTTCCTGTTGAACTAAAACCACTAATATTTCTTTGTGTTATATCTACATTTTTGAATTTCTACAAGTTCTGGATAAGAAATTTTTTCACATATTAATTGAGCTACTCTATCTCCTTTATTAACAACAAAATCAGTGTCTGAATGATTAAAAAGTAAAATTTGGACATTTCCGCGATAATCCTTATCAATTACCCCAGCACCTACATCAATAAAATAATTTAATGCTAAACCTGAACGAGGCGCTATTCTCCCATAACAGCATTCGGTCGAGTTTCATACTGTCGCACCAATTGATTTTTGAAAACTGTATTAAAAGCAGGGTGCCAAGGTTTAGATGATAAATTACTTACATAAGTTAACTGTAGTTTCTGTCTCCGTCGGAAGAGTGAAGGTTCCCCAGTCTCGGCTAGAATGCTTACAACGGGACTAGAACGGAAGGCTCCAGAGACGAGTCGTATTGCAGAGTGATGGACTGGGTCTATTTTTTTTTAATACGGATGGTCGTGCAGACGAATATACAATGCTGCCATAATCAATTCGCGAACGAATCACCGCACGGTAAAACATCAGCATACAACTCCTATCAGCGCCCCATCGAGAACCACTAAGCACCCTCAACATATCGAGAATTTTGTTACATCATAACTTTAAATCACGCAAATGAGGGTTCCATGATAGTCTTTGGTCGAATATTAACCCCAAAAATCGAACAGATGGAATGGTCCGAATTTCTGTACCATCGAGAAATATTGAAGGAGTTCGGATCTGTCGACGGCGACTGAAGGTAATACATTGAGTTTTAGCGGCAGAAAATTTAAAACCAGTAGAATTCGTCCATGACTGCAATCTATTTACTGTAAGCTGAAGTGTTCTTTCAGCTGTGGCCAAACTTCTAGCACCAACATAAATTGCAAAGTCATCCACAAATAGAGAGCAGCGAACAGGAGACCGCACATTAGTAGTTATACTATTGATAGCAACGGCAAACAAGGTCACACTAAGTACACTTCCCTGCGGGACGCCATTCTCTAACCGAAAACGATCTGACAATGTAGATCCAAGGCGTACTCTGAAATATCTGTTTGAGAGAAAATTTTTAATAAAACCTAGTATATTAGGACACCTACCCTGTAGGACACCCTACAGTACACGTAGGTAACGCTGAAAGCAGAAAGGTAGGCACGAATGCCGATGTCTTCCTAAGTGTACCATTCTACCCCCTCGCGAACTTTACCAACCCGTGTTGCCCGTGAAAATGCATCAGAAATTGATGTTTATTTTATTTCGCACTTGCGGAGATACTTTGAATTCGTCAGACTGCCGGCACACTGTGGACGAACGGACACTGACGGGGACGTGGACTATGGATGAGATTCGTAAAGCCGTATACAAAGGTTATGTAATCGTTGAAATGCACGAACCATGGCAGTACGAAGTGGCGAAATTCGATATGGAGGGTGGTAGACTCTTTACGGACTTTATTAGTACCTTTTTAAAAAATAAACAAGACTTGTCGGACAGACGAGGACCGTAGAAAGTATTTAAAATATTTCACTTAACTTGTCTAGGGATACGATGTATCCTTTCCAGAATTAGGACTTTTATACAGGAATATGGGGGCAGATATTATGGCATTTCCATCAGCCTACGTATACAAAGTAGGTGCAAGACAATTTGAGGTTCTTATGCGTAGTTGTGCTATCAACACTCAATGCTATGTTTTTAGCTTCTGCACAATGTGGAAAGCACAGAACAAGAATCGAATCCTGGGGACATGCGATGGTAATAAAAGTTTTAATATATTATTGAATAAAGCAGTTTCATCACATGTACCTTGTCACATCTCCATTAAGAATCTTATTAATAGTTTTTGTGTAGCAACATAATAGGAGCTGCTATTACAATGCAGCATTTTGTCATAAAAAAAATTAATACTATTAAAATTTTATTAATCTATTTTGTTTTTTGGATTGTAATTTTCTAGGTTTATGTTATATTTTCATAGATTCAATTTTACTTTAACTTTTGCTTCTGTCTATGTTGTAGTATCTTTATTATTCACTTTTTGTTAGTATCTTTATGTAATTTAGTAATCATTATGTTTTATTAATTTAATTGTACTGCACATCTGTTTTAATTTTTTTTTACAATACTAATTCTTTTGAAAATTCCGATTCATTTTCTTCTCTGTCACTAGTAATCTCCATAAATATAATTTGTTTTTGTCTCAAGAATAAAATATTCATGATACTACTTAAAAAAAGTTTTTGTTCATCAAAGCTGTTTGTTTATTTGTAAAATTCACAAGCCATTCAGGTTTACGTTTAGAAATGAGACAGAATTAGTTAGAATATTGTAAATAATTTAATATTATTAATAATGTATTGCGTCTACTCGATGCCGAGGGTGTTAGACTAGACGAGAAAAGGGTAGAAAAAAACGAAGGTCGCCGCTCGCTGGCCAAACTAATGTTGAATTGCTTTTGGGGTAAGTTCGGCCAGAGAGAGAATCAGACTAAGATGGTGATCGTCAGACAACCATCTAAAACCACCTGTAAGTAAAATTGGTGGTGGCAACTGGGATATTAAATCATACAATTCATTATTTGCAAAATCGTAACTCGGCGGCAAGTAAAGGCAGCAGATGGTAAGTTTGAATTAGACGGTTGTCTGTATGGCAACAACTTGTAAATGTGTTATTACATTAACAGGGACGGATTCGATTGAGTTATGAGCTAGAATGGCTCCGCCACCTTTCGCTCTTTCCTCCGTGATGAAATCTTTCCTGAAAATGAAATAACACCTAAAACTAAACGAGTGAGATTCGTGTAGATGCGTCTCTTGAAGACACATTACTAAAGGTGACATATCTCTCAGAACAACTTTTACTTTAGTGCATTCGACTTAGAATGTGTCGCTGGTGGTAAACGTTTCCGCATTACTCTGTATTATACCCCCGAAAATATTCCATAATACTTAAAATTAAGTATTATTAGAGGTGGGTGGGGGATTTGCATAAATTGAGAATCGTTTGAGAAATTTGTTAGTCTTCGGTTTTACTCCTAGTGGCTAAGTAAAAGACAAATATAATGGACAAATATAACGTTTGACGACTGGATAGATCGCTGTCTTTATTAAAGTAAAATTAACTCTAATATAAACATAACAATCTACTCAAATGTTGGAAAACAATCGACAACAAATTTAAATACAATTTTAACTGACAAGTACCTATGTGAAGTGTGTTGTGTATTATTCGACGACTGGTTGTTGTATAAAAAACATTTTACTATCTATAACGACATTAGCCAACAATCTAAAACGATTGCTGAATGTTTATCTCACTTTTCATCAATACGACCTAGTGTGATGCATAGACCATATTATGACATAAAACAACAAGCGCAGAAGATAAATCTCACACACATCCTGTAAGACCAAGTGCGATTCATTACGCTCCACCTGCAAGAGGTTCAAGTAAAAATGTAATCAAGAAACCATTGGTTGTCGAAGAATTAAACCGTGCACTAAGACATTCAGTTGTACGTCATTGGTATGTAATCAAATAAAAACCAAGAAACTATGGACACGTTTTTATCTTTATTTGCTCCGTTATTAATTACCTTATTAGAAAATGAGCTGAAACGACTAAATCTTGAATGAGAAGTTTAATTTTGTATTTGATACTGTATACACGAACGTTAAAAATACTATTTCTCCGAGATAATTTATTACTAAAATCAGATCACTAATGTCTACTAGTAACATAAATGAAGTAGTTTCTGATTGTATTCAAGAATTATTATTAAAAATAACTGAACATATAACAACGTTTATCAATGGTGAAGTTAACGAAAATTTGTATAATGGAATATTTTTTAATTTAATAATGGAGGATTTTTTGATCGGATCAAGGTTTCTGTGAAGCCCCACAGAACCTTGAATTTTGCCTAAGGAGTGGTAACCTCCTCCACCTAGACCTTGAGGAGATAAAGTCTGAGTTAACATCAGAGTCAGCTACAGATGTTAATCGCATTCTGCGAAATAACAATGGCAAAAAGGTACCAACTGCTTGGTACAGACCTCTGATGGGACAGGTTCTGGAACCAAGCAGCCTATGGGCACTTGGCAAGCGCATGAATGTTCAGTTATGGGTGTCGGAGCCCATAGCTGGGTCTATCGAAACAAATGGTTGCATTCTGTGAGTACATAGAAGGCGGCTGCCAGTGGTACTTGGGTTTAGGGAACCGTAACGTTGTACCGGAACCCATTCCTAAGATTCTGGAGTGCCGAAGACATGTACTTCGGCTCCGGCATATTGGCGGTCCCCCCTAATTTATTGGGGATTCTCGTTTTATTTCGAGTATCCTGGACTACTGGTGAGGTTTGGGTGCACCCTGTACCATTTGTTCGAGATATCTTCATTCATGAATCGCTTTTTTACGAATTGTTATTAAATTTTGTTCATTATTTATTGTTATTTAGTTCTTAAGTGTAATATATCTATACCTGTTATCTAAATTTTTAATTTATTTTTACTGTTATAGTTTGTTGTTGTTGTTTTTTTTCTTAAGTAAAATTTTGTTTAATTTTTTTTATATACTTTCATTTTTCGTGACGGCGATGATAACCTGAACGGTTTTTCGCCGGAAAAAAAATCATAAACAAAGCAATTGTGGGTAGAGCAGGTCCCGTACCAACTGCAGGTCCCGTAGTATAAAGAAGTTAAAAAACGGGACGCTGCTAGTAGAGACCAGTAGCGACAAGCAAAGACTGTCGCTTCTAAGTATGACTTACTTTTTTGAGAAAATCAAGGTTTCTGTGGAGCTCCACGGAACTTTGAATTCTGCAAAAGGTGTGGTTACTTGTAAAGATCTACTCCACGTATACATGGACGAAATTAAGTCAGAACTAGCTAGTGAGTCGGTTATTGATGTTTTTCGCATAATGCGAAACGAGAACTGGCATAAGGTCCCTACTTCCTCATTAATTCTGACTTTTGGCAAACCTAGTATCCCGGACTACATTTTTGCTGGATACCAACGGCTTTCTGTTCGTCCTTACGTGCCAAATCCAAGTCGATGCATCAAGTGTCAGGGCATTGGACACGTAAGTTCTACATGCAAGAAGCCTGAGGTATGTGGGAATTGTTGTTGCAGTGGCCATAGTAGTGAGAGTTGCACAGATGTCCCAATTGTGGTGGGGACAATCAGGCTCGTTCCTTCAACTGTCAAAAGTTTAAGAACGAGAAAGCAATTTTAAATAATATGGCCTTCACCTACGCGATTTAAAAGTCCCGTGTAACAAATTTCTTGATATGTTGAAGGATCTTAGTGGCTCTCGATGAGGCGCTGATAGGACGTGTATGCTTATGTTTTATCGTGCGGTCATTCGTTCTCGAATTGATTATGGCAGCATTGTTTATTCATCAGCGCGACCTTCCGCATTCAAGATACTAAATCCTGTCCATCATTCTGCAATCCGTCTTGCGTCTGGTGCTTATCGTTCTAGTCCCGTTGTCAGTATGCTGGCGGAAGTTGGTGAACCTTCACTCTCGCAACGGAGACAGCAGTTGTAAGTAAGTTAAGTAAGCAATTTATCATGTAAGCCATGGCACCCTGCTTACAATATTGTTTTCAATAATCAGTTGCTCCGACAATATGAATCTCGTCCGCATGCTACTGCTCCGCTTTTCATTAGGTCTTCCCGTGTTTTTGACTACTTGGGTATCGAGCTGCCCTCCGTGTTTGAGAGGACTCAGTTTTTAATTTCTTCATGGTGTATCTCTATGCCAACCTTTGAGTCATCATTGTTATCTTTTCCAAAACATAACACCTCCGATATTGTGTATCGCCAGGAGTTTCATCATGTTCTTCAATCCTACCCATTCAGTGAAATTATTTTTACTGATGGTTCAAACCTAGTGAAAAAGTCGTTTGTGCATTTTACAGTACAGGCCAAACCAAAAAATATGGATTACCCTCAGTTTGTAGTGTCTATATCGCCGAATTATTCGCCATCCTTAAAGCTCTGAACTCCACCGTTGAATCCGATTTTGTGCATTATCTAGTGTGTTCCGATTCTAAAAGTGAACGCCGGCGGAGGCAGCTGACGTGAGCAGCTGATGGGCTTAGCGACCCCACCAAACCTCTAGCTCATTCTACTCTCACTCATTTACTCCACATACACACAACAACCACAAACACACTCTCTCACACAAACAAATCTCATTTGCGTGATTTAAAGTTACGATGTAACAAAATTCTCGATATGTTGAGGGTGTTTAGTGGTTCTCGATGGGGCGCTGATAGAACTTGTATGATGATGTTTTACCGTGCGGTGATTCGTTCGCGCACCTTGCTTTTAATACAGTTTTCAAAAATCAATTGGTGCGACAGTATGAAACTCGACCGAATGCTACTGCTCCTCTTGGTATTAGAACTTCCGTATTTTTGATGACTTAGATATTGAACTGCCCCCAATGTTTGTAAGGTCCCTTTTTTTTTTTTTTTCGGCGAAAAACCGTTCAGGTTATCATCGCCGTCACGAAGAATGAAAGTATTTACAAAGAAAATTAAACGAAATTTTACTTAAGAAAAAAACAACAACAACAAACTATAACAATAAAAATAAATTAAAAATTTAGATAACAATTATAGATATATTACACTTAAGAACTAAATAACAATAAATAATGAATAAAATTTAATAACAATTCGTAAAAGTATGCAAAACATAACAGAAATAAAGTTTTTAAATAAAATAAATAAATAAAATAACAAAAGAAATTACAAATACAATAAATTAAATTTTATTTAAAACATTCAGACGATGAAGGAAGTCTAGAACCCGGTCAACGGCCGAGGCACTATCTCCCAACATCGTCTGCAAACAGTTGCTCAGACCATACATAAAACGCACATTTTGAAAACCATCACAATCGAGCAATATATGTCTTATTGTGATGGTTTCCCTACAGAACTCGCATTTAGGTGGGTCCCCGCGTTCCATCAGAAATCCATGCGTTAACATGGAGTGACCGATGCGAAGGCGGGTGATCACCACCTCTTCTCTACGACTTGCACGTATTGACGACCCCCAAGGACGAACAGTATTTTTAATTACCCTCAATTTGTTACTGCTTGTAGCTGCCCATTCATTTTCCCACTGTAGAAGAATTAAATGTTTTACGTGACAAAGAAAGTCAGACACTATTACACGTGCAGTGCATGGCGGCAGAAAAGTTGCTTCCTTTGCCGCATTATCCGCTACAGTGTTCCCAAATATTCCACAGTGACCAGGAATCCAGATAAATGATACTCTTGCACCTCGTAGTTCAAGTCTATGGACAGAGCACAGAATATCTTGAACCAGAGGGTTTACCGAATACATATCCCGGATTGCCTGGAGGGCACTTTTTGAATCAGAACAAACTACGAAATGCAAACTATCGAATTCAATTTGTAAGGTCCCAATGTCTTATTCCTCCGTGGACTATTACCATGCCGACATTCGATTTATCACTATCGTCTTACGTAAAATACAACACTCCTGACGTAGTGTATCGTCAGGAGTTCCTTCATATTCTACATTCCAACCCATCTAGTGAAATTATTTTTACAGATGGTTCAAAACTTGAAGATAAAGTCGGTTGTGCATTTTACATATTAGGGCAAAGGTGTAAGTATGGATTACCCTCAATTTGTAGTGTCTTTACTGCTGAACTGTTTTCTATCTTGAAGGCTTTGAACACTGTTGTATCCAATTCTGCTCATTATCTTGTGTGTTCCGATTCGAAAAGTGCACTCCAGGCTATCCAGGATATGTTTTCGGTAAATCCTCTAGTTCAAGATATTTTGTGCCGTATTCGCAGCCCTGAAGTACGAGTTGTTGGAGTAACATTTTGCTGGATAACAGGACACTGCGGGATAATTGGAAACACTAGAGCGGATATTGCAGCAAAGGAAGCAACTATGCTGCCGCCAAGCACGCACCGTGTATTTTGTTCAGACTATCTTTCCAAAATAAAACAACAACGTCGGTTGTGCATTTTACAGAACAGGCCAAACCAAGAAATATGGATAATTGACACGCAAATGACACCAAGTGCTCGAATTGCGGGGGCGATCACCCAGCTAGATCGTTCAACTGCCCTAAATTTAAGGAAGAAAAAGCTATCCTCACAATAATGGCAAAGGATAAACTATCCTTTTCAGATGCGAAAAAGGTTTTTAAGTTTCCCAATCTCCAGTGGAAGGCAAATCATTTGCTGCTGCTACTGCTTCATCAAGCTCTAAGCTAATTGTAACGAGCTCTCAAAAACGATTAAAGCATTGACTGATCAGATAGCTAAACTGCTAGCCCTGTTTTCCTCTGATTCTGCTCCTGCTCCTGCTTCTGCACCAGAGAAGACTGTTTCTTCAGTTTCACATAGTCCTGATACAGTAAAAACTTTAACTGATAAAAGTCGGACTACAAAAAAGGCTGTACAAAAAAAGACACTTCTGTCTAAGTCACAGGTACTTAAGCCTGTTGACAAGAAGATTCCTCCTGGCCTTGAGTATTTTTTAAAAAAGAAAGCGAATACTGCTCCTCCGTCAGTTGGGGAAAAAAATAAAACTTCTAACATTGCAGGAAACAAACCTGTTAAAAAAATAGGAAAAAGTCTTAAAGGAGGTCCCACTGCTAAACCTCCACAAATCAAATCCAAAAAATCATCCGACTCTGACATCAGTCACAGTAGTGATTCGATGTCTGTAGAATATAATACATCAAAATTACTACCTGAAGAAAGTAAATCGAATCCTGTAATAAATTGATCATTTATGTATAATTCAATGCCTGCAATTTGAATGAAAAATAGTATCATACAGTGGAATAATGGAGTAAGAAGCCATATTGAAGACCTAAAAGTTCTTGTGAGAGATTCGTCTCCTTTAATAACATGCCTTCAAGAAACGCACCTTCACGAATCTCACATTTTCAACTTTAGGGGTTATTCTGTTTTCAGGACGGATTTCTACGCTGAAGAAAGAGCCAGGGGTGGTGTCGCCATCCTCACTCATGACTCAATCGCATCGGTTCCTGTAAACATAGTAACTCAACTACAAGCTGTTCCCGTTCAGACTACCGTTCAATTATACAACCGCTCAATAAATATGTTTATTTATTATTTAATAATAATTTTAAGTTATACAATAATAAAATTTTACAGCGGCATTGGTTTTTTAATTCATAAAATATATATATATATATATATATATATATATATATATATATATATATACATATATTTATATTTACACACACATATATATATATATATATATATATATATATATATATATATATTTATTTATTTATATTTATTTATATATATATATATATATATATATATATATATATATATATATATATATATATATATATATATATATATAAAGTGTGTAATCGTATTTAGCACTATTGAGACAGGGATTTTTTTTTTGTAGAAATAATACAATGTTTTGATACATATACACTTATTGAATAACTAACTCTATAAGTACATTTACAATTTGTTTATTAAGTTTTAGATATTACTATTAAAAAGCTATGGAATATAACTATAAGAAATAGGAACAACAACATTAGCTGCGTATAAGGGCTGAGCAAGGATAGATACCCTTGGAAGGAAGCCCCAACCACGCTTCCTTCGGTGCCTATCAACACATAAAAAAATAATAGGCTCCCCACAATGTTTTGATACATATACATTTATTGAATAACTAACTCTATAAGTACATTTACAATTTGTTTATTAAGTTTTAGATATTACTATTAAAAAGCTATGGAATATAACTATAAGAAATAGGAACAACAACAACATTAGCTGCGTATAAGGGCTGAGCAAGGATAGATACCCTTGGAAGGAAGCCCCAACCACGCTTCCTTCGGTGCCTATCAACACATAAAAAAATAATAGGCTCCCCACAATGTTTTGATACATATACATTTATTGAATAACTAACTCTATAAGTACATTTACAATTTGTTTATTAAGTTTTAGATATTACTATTAAAAAGCTATGGAATATAACTATAAGAAATAGGAACAACAACAACATTAGCTGCGTATAAGGGCTGAGCAAGGATAGATACCCTTGGAAGGAAGCCCCAACCACGCTTCCTTCGGTGCCTATCAACACAAAAAAAAAATAGGCTCCCATAATTGAATAATTTTTTTTTAAAAGAAAAGATAACGACATTAACTGAGGATGCCTAATCAGCGACGATTCATGGGCTGTAAATAGTTCGATTGTTACCAATCGAAAACTTACTCCCAATCACCGTCCGAAAGTATCAACTCATTAATGTCGTAATCGTACCTAAGGAACATAGTATTATCGTTAGCTCTAATCAATGCCACCGGTTCAACTTGCGTTGACTGCGGTGACGTTAACGGTAAACTAAAGTTAAAATTATGTACCTCAGGTATATTGTTTACTGTTGTTGTTGTTGCTGCTGCTGTTGAAATTTGTTGTTGTCTTGATGGTGGTGGTGGTGGTGGTGGCGGCGGTGGCGATGATGATGACAGTGGGTTGTTGTGGATGGCTGTGTTGTTGTTGCGTCTGCTCCTGCTGTTGGCATGGTAGTGGTGGTGGTGGTGATGAAGATGGTGATAGTGGCAGTAGTAGTAGTAGTAGTAGTAGTTGTTGTTGTTGTTGCTGATGCTGATTGCACGGTGGATGTATGCCCAAATCCTGCATCGAAGGATCCGAAGATGACGGAAAGTTAAAGAAGGATTCGTCAAACAAAAATGGTGAAAGAAGGGTAGAAGAAGGAGGAGGGGAAGTTGAAAGACCTTTTGGTAAAAAGGGTACTAAATTTGAAGTAATATCCGGAATTTCAGAAGGAGGAGGAGAAGTCGAAATTTTGTTTTTGAAGGTTAAATCTATCGGTACATGAGTCAAATGAGAAGGAGAAGAGAGTAGAGGATGAGGAGAAGGAGGAGTCGTTAATTCGCTAGATAGAAGAAGAGATGAAGCAGAAGTTTTAGAAAAGTCAAGCGGGACATCGTTGTAGGAATGTGGGATCGGTCTAGGATAACGAAAATCGCATTCGGGAGCAGACGGTATGCTCCCACCAGGTGTTTGACGGAACCTTTTCAACTTACGTGGACACCATCTGAAGTCCACTTCCCTTGTCTTTGTCTTGGATCCTCCGGTGTTCGGCGTTAAGTCCTTCAACTCCGCCTTAATCTTAATGCTCAGATCTGTGTAGTTGCTCTCTCGCCGTCGCCTTTCAAAATCGTTGGTTTCTCTGAATCCGATAATAAAAAACAACAACATTAACGCTTTGAAAGGTATTAATTAAAATCTGGAAAAAACGTAAAAGCATAACAAAGTAAATTCATAAAAAGAACCTTTTGAATTACCTAAAATTAATTATTTCTGCTTTACCATAAGTAAATAATAGTATTAATAATAATAATAATAATAATAATAATAATAATAATCATTGTATTGTTATTCGAAACTAATCAGGCAATAACAGAAAGAAATCGCTAAGAATATCTTGCAAATTACAAGAGTACTATGAGTCGAAAGTAATCCAGCAACGGTTGAAAAAATATTTTTTTTTTGTAAAATCGTTATTTCAAAATGTTAATTAATCAAAAATTAATGAAAAAGAAAAACCTGAACATTAATTATTTAAATTTATATTAAGAAATAGTAAACTCACCTAGCTATTTTGCCCTTTGTCACGTAAAACATTTAATTCATCTACAGTGGGAAAATGAATGGGCAGCTACAAGCAGTAATAAATTGAGGGTAATTAAAAGTACAGTTCGTCCTTGGGGGTCGTCAATACGTGCAAGTCGCAGAGAAGAGGTGGTGATCACCCGCCTTCGCATTGGTCACTCCATGTTAACGCATGGATTTCTGATGGAACGCGGGGACCCACCTGAATGTGAATTCTGTAGGGAAGCCATCACAATTAAACATATACTGCTCGATTGTGATGGTTTTCAAAATGTGCGTGTTATGTGTGGTCTGAGCAACTGTTTGCAGACGATGTTGGGAAATAGTGCCTCGGCCGTTGACCGGGTTCTAGACTTCCTTCATCGTCTGAATGTTTTAAATAAAATTTAATTTATATAGTTGTTATTTCTTGTGTTATATTATTTATTTATTTTATCTAAAAACTATATTTCTGTTATGTTTATGCATACTTTTACGAGTCGTTATTAAATTTTATTCATTATTTATTGTTATTTAGTTCTTAAGTGTAATATATCTATATCTATTATCAAAATTTTTAATTTATTTTTACTGTTATTGTTTGTTGTTGTTGTTTTTGTTGTTATTTTTTTCTGAAGTAAAATTTTGTAAATTTTTTTTTAATATATCTTCATTTTTCGTGACGGCGATGATAACCTGAACGGTTTTTCGCCGGGGAAAAAAAAATTGCCCATAAATCTCTTCAAGTAAGAGCCGAATTGATGACGGGTTGGGAATTCAGCCATTGCGCCTGGTGATGACTGTAACTGTGACTGTGAGTTTTTGCACGGGAGTATTTAAGCTATTCCCCACCAATACCACTTCCACCACCATTACCGCCACGACCTCCACCGCTTCCGCTCATTGTGTAATCTGAAACAAAGGAGACAGGAAATGTACACATCCGGTGTCATGTCATGTCATGGCAAGCAGGCAGGAAATGTGTCGACCAGAGAGCTAATTTAATCACAGGAAGTGTGTATCCGGTTGAATTTTGAAAAGAAAAGAATAACGCATATTTGAATAATGCATTAATATTAACATTTACTACTATTGTTTTTCCGACGATGCTGCGTCGTTCACCTTTCGAAATCGACGACGCCCATCACCATCTTTACGTCTGCGTCTGCTACTGCTGCTGCTGCTGCTGCTGCTGCTTTTAGTAGTGGCGGCTCCACCTTCATCCCACTAATATTACCTTGTTTTACATTTTCTCAATACACAAAAACAAAAATCGGTACTAGACCTTTCTTTACACTCTTTACAAAACACTAAATCTTCGAATGTGAATCGCGTGCATATCTGTTTGCAACATGCATAGCCTTCGAAATTGGTTTTGTACAGAGTCAATTTCCACGACTCTTCTTGCGCGCCCCTGCACTTACAGTGGCAGAAGGAGTAATAATTACACGTTCTGCATGCTAAGCCGTCAACGCACGTTTTAGGCACTAAGAAGCACTTGTACCGACAACAGTACGAATAATACGACATTATTTTAAAAATAAAAATAAAAAGAACTAATCGAGAGATCCCTAATAGCGTTGTGTATAATATAAGACTGACACGCCTAGTATGTAGAACTTTGAGTATATATAAGGTTTCGTTATCTGACCTTGTGTTTCACCAGGCGGAAGGCTTACATTTGCTCACATTAGACCGGATGGCGCGATGGCGCAAAAGCAAAGAATGTTGACCATTAGACCATGCTTGTCCTCTGTGTTTTACGGGGTTCGAACTGTCAAGCGGGTATCTATCCGCTGCCCACATTACAAGCCGAATTAAGCGGAATGCTTAACTCTTGTGGAAGTGGCTCCAGCCATTGCTACTCCCTTGGTGACTATCACTCCATAACAACATATAGTCCCCCGAATTATTTTTTTGTGTGTTTTTTTTTTTATTTTTATTTTTTATTATTTAGATTTACTTATTTGCTTCGTACAGCGGCTCACGATAGACTAAGCTCTACATGAGTGGTTTTTGACATTCTCACAAGTGTTTCGGTTTTCGAGAGACTTGACGGCGGAGGCAGCTGACGTGAGCAGCTGATGGGCTTAGCGACCCCACCATACCTCTAGCTCATACTACTCTCACTCATTTACTCCACATACACACAACACACAACATCCACAAACACACTCTCTCACACAAACACATACACACCCGCAGGGGGGTGCAGACTAGCTGCACCTAGTGAGAGGACCTAGACGAACCTCGCGGCACCCGAGTCTAGCAGACACTTACACTTACAGCACTACACTTACGATTTAAACACTTCACACTCACACGTACATTTAGGGATTTGCTGTGCTTGTTCCGTTACGTCTGGGAGTGACGATTCTGCTTGGTTTCCTTTGGCGGGGCCAAGTATGTGGAACCTGATGTGTGCCTAGCACTGCCGAGGACCTCTGATGGGACAGGTTCTGGAACCGAGCAGCCTATAGGCGCTTGGCAAGCGCATGAATGTTGAGTTATGGGTGTCGGAGCCCATAGCTGGGTCTATCGAAACAAATGGTTGCATTCTGTGAGTACATAGACAGCGGCTGCCAGTGGTACTTGGGTTTGGGGAACCGTAACGATGTACCGGAACCCATTCCTAAAATATTCTGGAGTGCTGACAGACCATGTATTTCGGCTCCAGAATATCTGGAGAGTCCCCAATTTTTTTTTTTTTTTTTTTTTTTTTTTTTTTGGGGGGGGGTTCTTGCTTTAGTTCGAGTATCCTGGGCTGCTGGTGGTCGTTTGGGTGCTCCCTGTGCCAGTTCTTCGAAAAATCTGCATTCATGAATCGCTCGGCAAAACAAACCATGGAACAAAAAATACAGAACGCCAAAAATGTGTTAAAGAGGCCTCGTTCGACATCGTCGAATAGGTCTGAGAGTAGCAGTGGGAGTATGGACATCGAAGAAAAGGAGATGGGTGCTGCAGTTGTTCAGCTCCATTCTCCTAGATTTTTAGTTTTTAGAAATTTTGAGGAAGGGTCCGACCTATCGAAAGTGTCTCCTTTCCTCATAAACAAGGCTATCGTTGGAAGAGTAGGTCCTGTAGCGTCTACTAGGAAGCTACAAAATGGTACGCTGTTAGTTCAGACTAGTAGCGACAAGAAGAGCTTGTCGCTACTAAAGATGTCTTCCTTTTTTGATCGGATCAAGGTTTCTGTGGAGACCCACAGAACCTTGAATTTTGCTAAAGGAGTGGTAACGTGCAGAGATCTCCTCCACCTAGACCTTGAGGAGATAAACTCTGAGTTGGCATCAAAGTCAGTTACGGAAGTTTATCGCATTCTGCGTAATGAAAATGGAAAAAAGTACCAACTGCTTCCCTCATTCTGACTTTTGGTAAACCCACAATCCCGGAATATATATTTGCCGGATATCAAAGGCTTTCTGTTCGAGCTTACGTTCCAAACCCGAGAAGATGCTTTAAGTGTCAGGGGTTTGGACACGTGAGTTCTACATGCACGAAGCCCGAAATATGTGGTAATTGTGGTTCGAATGGCCATGGTGGAGACAATTGCACGGATGACCCAAAGTTTTCCAATTGTGGTGGCGATCATCCGGCTTGTTCCTTCAGCTGTCCCAAGTATAAGGACGAGAAAGCAGTTTTGACTATCATGGCAAGGGATAAAGTTTCATTTTCAGAAGCTAAAAAAATATTCAAAAGTTCCAGAATAATTGAGGGTAAGTCGTTTGCGTCGGTCGCGTCTAGTAGCAAGACCTCATGTAGAAATTGCGATGAACTGACTAAAACTGTTAAAGCACTGACTGAGCAAGTAGCTCAGCTGTTATCCGTAATTTCAACTGTTACCACTCCTGCTTCCAGTAAATCTGATCAATCTTTGTCTATCTCTTCAAAAGAAAATCAGTCGAATATCTCTAAAAATCAAGCTCCAAAGTCACTTGTGACTAAATCTTCAAAACCTACTCCTCCTGAAGCAGTTCCATCTGCTTCAAAAATGATGGTCCGAACTAAGTCACAAGTGGTAAAACCAACAGTAAAGTCTGTTTCTCCTGGACTAGCTTACTTTTAAAAAAAATCAAATACATACCCACCAGTAGTTGGGTCTAAGGATGCGGATAAAAAATTGGTTAAAAATACCTCTAAGCAAGTTGAAAAAACTAAAACTAAAACTGAAGCCGTATCAAAAGCGACTTCTGCCAAAACAAATGTATCTACAGAGTCCGACATGAATCACAGTAGTGATTCGATGTCGGTAGACTCTGATAAATCAAAAGTAAGTACGTGACAAAACGAACAGAACCCGCTGCTATATTAATTTATTTTATTTCAATGTCTGCATTTCCAATTAATAACAATGTGATACAGTGGAATATTAATAGGATAAGAAGCCATATGGAAGATCTCAAAATTCTTGTGCGAGATTCATCTCCTCTAATAATGTGTCTCCAAGAGACTCACTTGCATGAATCCCTCACCTTCAATTTTAGGGGCTGGCGGAGGCAGCTGACGTGAGCAGCTGATGGGCTTAGCGACCCCACCATACCTCTAGCTCATTCTACTCTCACTCACTTACTCCACATACACACAACATACACACTACATATATACACACACACTCTGTCACACAAACACATTTACACCCGCAGGGGGGTGCAGACTAGCTGCACCTAATGAGAGGACCTAGACGAACCTCGCGGCACCCGAGTGTAACACACACTTACACTTACAGCACTACACTTACGATTTAAACACTTTACACACACATACGTACATTTAGGGATTTGCTGTACTTGTTCCGTTATGTCTGGGAGTGGCAATACTGCTTGGTTTCCTTTGGCGGGGCCAAGTATGTGGAACCTGATGTGTGCCTAGCACTGCCGAGGACCTCTGATGGGATAAGTTCTGGGACCGAGCAGCCTATAGGCGCCTGGCAAGCATATGAATGTTGAGTTATGGGTGTCGGAGCCCTATAGCTGAGTCTATCGAAACAAGTGGTTGAATTCTGTGAGTTCATAGAGGGCGGCTGCCAGTGGTACTTGGGTTTGGGGAACCGTAACGATGTACCGGAACCCATTCCTAAAATATTCTGGAGTGCTGACAGACCATGTATTTCGGCTCCAGAATATCTGGAGGTCCCCCCCAATTTTTTTTTTTTCTTCTCTTTTTTTTATTGGGGGTTCTCGCTTTAGTTCGAGTATCCTGGGCCACTGGTGACGTCTGGGTGCACCCTGTGCCACTTGCTCGAAACATCTTCGTTCATGAATCGCTCGGTATTAAATTTATGGATCCTAACAAACAAAACGCCAAAACTTGTGTAAAGAGACATCGTTCGGTTTCACCCAACGTGTCTGAGGAATATAGAGAAGAAATTGAATGCCACGAGGGAAGTACCAAAGGAATTATGTTACCAACTCCTAGATATCTTATTTTTAGAAACGCGGCGGAAGGTGATAACCTTTCCAAGGTCTCTCCTTTCCTGATCAACAAGGCAATAGTTGGGAATGCAGGTCCTGTTGCTTCCATTAAGAAGCTACAGAACGGGACTTTGTTAGTTCAAACTAAGAGCGACAAACAAAGTAAGTCGCTGTTGAAGATGGAGTCGTTTTTTGGGAAGGTTCAGGTATCTGTGGAACCCCACAGAACTCTGAACTTTGCAAAGTGTGTGGTTACCTGCAGGGATCTCCTCCATGTTGACCTGGAGGAGATTAAGTCCGAGCTGTCCGGTGAATGCGTTACTGATGTCATACGTATAATGCGCATGGAGAAGGGGCAGAAAATACCTACTGCTTCCCTAATTCTGACCTTCGGGAAACCTATCAACCCCGAATATATCAATGCTGGGTACGAACGCCTGTCTGTGCGACCATATGTCCCGAGCCCAAAACGTTGTTTCAAATGCCAGGGTTTTGGGCATATGAGCGCAGCTTGTAAGAAGCCTGAAATATGCGGACATTGTGGTGCTCAAGGTCATAATAGTACGGATTGTAAGGATGATCCTAAGTGCTCCAATTGTGGAGGCGATCATCCTGCACGGTCAGTTAACTGCCCGAAGTACAAAGAAGAGAAAGCAGTTCTAACTATTATGACCAAAGAGAAAGTATCGTTTTCGGAGGCCAGGAAGATTTACCGATTTCAGAAACCTGTCACGGAAGGCAAGTCTTTTGCTGCTGTTGTTTCTTCCAATAAAAAGACATCCTGCGCAAATTGTGACGAGCTTACCAAAACTGTCAAAGTTTTGACGGAGCAGGTGGCTCAGTTACTCTCAATATTTTCTAAATCGTCCACTTCTGTTTCTACTTCTGAACAGGGAGCTGCAGTATCAGGTACTACACCTATCCAGACCTCGTTACCATCTGTCACAAAACCATCACAACAATCTTCAGGAAAGGTTCCTTCTGTTCCTAGACCAAGTACAACAAAGCCGCAGGTGACAAAGTCACAAGTTCTTAAAACTAGTGATAAAAATATCACTCCAGGGCTAGAGTACTTTCTGAAAAAGAAGTCTAATACCTGCCCTGCAACAGTTGGATCAAAAAATAAAAGTTCCATTACAGGAAAGAAACCTGTGATTGAAAAAAACAAAGAAAGGAAAATTGTCAAGGGAGGCTTACCTTCAACCAAAAAACCTCCCAAAAACATAAAATCTTCAGAGTCTGACATTAGTCACAGTTGTGACTCTGTGTCTGTTGACTCTGATCCACCTATAGTATGCTCTATTGAGAAAATGAATCCCATCAAACTAAATTATTAATTTTCAATGTCAACGCCTTCCATTCATAACAACGTGATACAGTGGAACATTAACGGAGCCAAAAGTCATATTGAAGATTTAAAACTTCTTGTACGCGATACGTCTCCATTATTCATTTGCCTTCAAGAGACGCACCTTCACCAATCGCACACTTTCAATTGAAGAGGGTATTCTGTTGTCAGGGCCGACTTCATAACGGAAGAACGAGCGAAGGGTGGGGTAGCCATACTCGCTCGTGACTCTATGGCGTCTAAGGGGTGATAGTGACGCCTGGTAAATCAGTGCGATTCGAGGTATATGAAATTAACGATTCGCGTTCGGTTTGCCCGATCGAATCTCCATCGTGTTACGTGCCTAGCCCACCCCCGAGTCGGTAGGCGTCCCCCGACAATACGTGTGTGTGTGTGTGTGTGTGTGTGTGTGTGTGCTTGTGTGTTTTTAGGTTAAGGACGGGCGGCTAGTTCGGACCGCCGATTTATAATTTTGATTTTTAATTCGTATTCTGTGTGAATAATAAAAAATAAAAGACACTTGTGAATATTAAAGTAAGTAAGTCGCTCGTGCCCGTTGTTCTCGGCGACCACTGCGTACACTCACTCCCTCTTTGACCACTAAGCGTAAGACACGACGTCGTCATCATCATCATCATCCTCGCTATATTTGTTTGAACAGTCGATGTTAAACAACGCGTGTCTTATCTGAGCTACTTTTAACACTCTGGTGGATCGGGAGTAGAATGAAACAACAATATATATATATATGTGTGTATATATTTTAAAAATAAAAAGCAAAATACAGATACAATATGTCCTTCACCCACGATATTATTGTTATTATTAATTGTTTATATTTTAAAAATAAAAAGATACAGATACAATATGTCCTTAACCTAAAATAGCAAGGTACAAATACAATGTGTTTCTAACCCACGATATATATATATATGTGTGTGTGTGTGTGTGTGTGTGTGTGTGTGTGTGTGTGTGTGTGTGTGTGTGTATTTTAAAAATAAAAAGCAAGATACAGATACAATATGTCCTTAACCTAAAAAAGCAAGATACAAATACAATATGTCCTTAACCCACGATATTATTATTATATATATGTGTGTATATATTTTAAAAATAAAAAGCAAAATACAGATACAATATGTCCTTCACCCAAGATATTATTGTTATTATTAATTGTATATAAATTAAAAATATAAAGATACAGATACAATATGTCCTTAACCTAAAAAAGCAAGATACAAATACAATGTGTCCCTAACCCACGATATTATTGTTATTATTATTATAAATATATATATATATATATATATATATATATATGTGTGTGTGTGTGTGTGTGTGTGTATTTTAAAAATAAAAAGCAAGATACAGATACAATATGTCCTTAACCTAAAAAATCAAGATACAAATACAAGATGTCCTTAACCCACGATATTATTGTTATTATTATTATATATATATATATATATATATATATATATATATATATATGTGTGTGTATATATTTTAAAAATAAAATGTAAGATACAGATACAATATGTCCCTAACCTAACAAGTATTTAACCCACGATATTATTATTATATATATGTGTGTATATTTTAAAAATAAAAGCAAGATACAAATACAATATTGCCTTAACCTAAGAAGTGTATCCATAATGTAAATTAACCTACTAGATACAGAGCGAGGTTAGGTACCCTCGGAAGGAAGCCCCAAACACGCTTCCTACGGTGCCTACCAACAAATAAATATGTAGGCTCCCCATGTATGTGTGTGTGTGTGTGTGCACTTAAAGAAATTAAAATAAAAAATTCCTACTACTACTACCACTATTATTATCCTTAACGTATAACCTACTTATACACTAAATATGGCTGCTCGGAAGGACTGGGCAAGGGTTAGGCACCCTCGGAAGGAAGCCCCAAACACGCTTCCTACGGTGCCTACCAACACATAAAAATGTAGGCTCCCCCTCGTGAGTATGTATGAAATATTACTTATTTATATAGATTATTACGATCTAATAATGTTCTCCCAATCATCGTCTGACAACATCAACCCTCCCAGATCATCATATTTTGTGATTATATCACATGTTGCAGTCTTTGTTAATGTCACCGGTTCAACTATTGTTGGCTCATGTGTCACTGACATATTTACCTGTGGTAATGTAAAGATGAAGGACGACCCCTGTTGCTGCTGCTGCTGCTGCTGTTGCTCCTGCGATGTCGACGGCATTGTCGATGATGATGGTTGTGGTTGTGGTTGTGGTGGTGGTGGTAAGGTTGTCGACGGTTCAGGAGACGTATACTGGTGAATATACGACGACGATAATAGTGATGGGGATGATGGTGATGGTGGTTGATCCGGGCAGTTTGAAGGTGTCGACGGTTGAGGTTCTGGCTGTGGAGATGCTGGTGATGGTGGCGGCGGCGGCGGTGGTGTTACATCTGTGCAGGAAGATGGTATTGTCTGCGGTATCGTTGGCGTTGATGAAGAAGGAGAATCAGAGTTACACGAATACTGTCTGGGGTGTCTAAAAGAATAATCGATCGAAACCAGAGGAGACCTGCGGTGTCTAAGTCGATACTTATTTTTTAACGGTAGCGGGCGCCAATTGAGGTAGTTCACTGTTGTTCTTGTTCTTTCGGATCTTTCAGTACCACGTGCATTCGGCGATGTATCCTCGATTTTTGTTTTAATCCTGATTGACAACGACTCATATTCTGTGTCTCGTCGTTCACGTTCGAAGTCGAGGGCATCCCTGGAACAGATAATATTAATAATAATAATAACAATAATGTCTTGAACGTAATCGAACAATAAATGTTTGTTGTTGTGTTTCCAAAGTAATCGGACAAAACATAAACATCGGACAAAATATACAAAAAAAAGTCATTTTAACATAATAATAATAAGTGAATAAAAAACGTTGAACAACCTGAAAATCATATTCACAAATACAAATATAATTGAAAATAAAGTATTGCTAAAGGAAACACTAAAAATACCGCACTCACCTTATGCATAAAAACACCAAATTGTTGTCGTGTTGGTTGCTCTACCATAGTGACTGTGTGGACAATGTGCGTGTGTGTGGATAATGTGTAAGAGTACGTCGTAATATATTCAGCCTTATCACCGCCTAGAAATATTCCACCACTACCACCTCCTTTGTGTAATAATCTACAACACAAAAACAGGAAATGTACATCCGGGGACTTAAACTACAGAGTAGTTGTATTTTCTGAAAATAAAAAAGAATTATTATTATTTACTGTTATTCCGGTAAAGTGTTGGCACCCTTCTCAGTCTTCCGCCGCTTCTTAGCATCATCATCACCACCACCAGCATCATTATCATCATCATCATCACTCTTGGTGACACCGTCACCATCTTCCCACCAGTATTTTCTAGTTTTACAGCCTTCCAGGACACACCGGCAAAAGTCAACACAATGACTTCCGGAACACTTAGCACATATAACCAAATCTTTATATGTGAACCGCTTACATATCTTCTTGCAGCAAGCGTAACCATCAAATTTTGTCTTGTAAACCGAAATTTTATACGAATCCTTCTGTGCACTCTTACAGTTACAGTGACAATAAGAAAAATAATTACACTTTGTGCACGCAATACCGTCGACGCAACACCTGGGTACTAAGAAACATTTATACCGACAGCAATAAGGATAATACGACGCCATTATTAAATAAAAAAAAAACACACAACAGACCTTATAAGAAAATAATACTGTGTACAGTGCTGTCGTAGCAGAACTCTCGTAGCAGACTGATACTCACAGTATGCAGCACATCGACTACATATAGGACGTTCCTCTTTGTGAAGTGGGCTCCGACCGAGAAACCGTAACACTGCCCACATTGACAATGGGTAAAGGCATTGCAGTTGCCCACATTAGAACACAAAACTAGCGAATTGTTTAATAGGATGTTCCTCTGTGTAGAGTGGGCTCAAACCGAGAAACCGTAACACTGCCCACATTGGCAATGGGCTAAATTTTTTTTTTTTTTTTTTTTTTTTTTTATTTTTAAAGCGAAAAGCACATTAAGGCTATCATCGCCTAAATACAACTGTTAAAGAAAAGAATCAACAGAGAGATAAAACGTAACATTACTTACAAACTAGATAACAAGAATAAATAACTTAAAAACAAAACAATACAAAGGTGGACTGTAAAGGGGTCCTAATTAAACAGGAACATAAATATTTTGAAACAATAAAATTTCCTAAAACTAGTTAACAAAAATATAAACTATAAAGAATATATAAATACTAAAAAAAATTTAAATATATTGATATATATGCAAGCGTCTCAGGAAGGCCAAAACGCGATCAATGATCGCCGAATCGTCCCCCAAGATCGCCTGCATACAGTTTCCTAATCCATATATTAAACGCATGGTTCTCAAGCAATCGCAGTCTAACATCAAGTGTTTGATTGTGATTGTTTCTCCACAAAGTTGACATATAGGTGGCTCCCCGCGTCCCATTAACCTGCAGAGTGTACACCGGTTTGCTGGACCGGGGCCCCACCACTTTCCCCCCTCCCGTGCCTTCTGTGAGCGACCCTCTCCAACCACCTCCTCAGTACCCGCCTGGCTCCCGCTAAGGAACATTATGTAAGTGTTACCATTTTCCCGCCCTTTCGTGTTGTTCCCCTACAGCCGGTCCCCCACCTCCACCCTGTCTAGAAAACCGGAGTGTACACTGAACGTTTGATATTTTCCCCGGTCTAAAAAACCGAGTGTACACTATTTGTCTCACTAATTTTTGCGAAGAGGGCATAGCTTATGAGTATGTACATGTGAATTATTCTTTTTTCAATATTTTTGTCGTCTAAAAAAATAAAATAGAAATGGAATCAAAACCATCCACCAGCCAAAAGCCTCGTTTTCGAAGTGATGACCCCAAATTTGAAAACATACTTCACACCATTCTATTTGAGGAGGAAGACAAGGAAACCAATGAGCTTTTTTCAGATGTAGAGGACGGTTCCGACGATCAAACTTCATCAGCCTTCCTTTTAGACTCTGATGATGACCTGGGTGATTCTGATTATGAACCAGAAGAGAACGATGCTGACGACGACGACAACAGTGATAGTGATTCTGAAGACACCGCCGCAATACCTTCCGGCAGTCACAACTTCGACGTTCTTACAATGAAGAGGAAATTTCTAGGGCTAATCAGCAAAACATTTCATTGCTCATTCCCCACACATTTCTGTCAAGTGATGGTTTTGAGTGGCATTCAGAGCCTCCAAATGATCAAGTTAGAAGAGCAAAGGAAAATGTTCTGATTTGTATGATGGGTGTGAGAGGACAAGCTCGTTCCCTTGGTGATAATCCAAGCCCCAAGGAGCTGTGGGACTTACTAGTTGACAAAACAATGGTTGAAGAAATTGTCAAATGGACCAATAGAAAGCTTACTGCAGCTCGAGTAGAGATAGAAAGTAGGCCAGAAAAAACCAAATGACGTTGTAAATAAAAAAAATTTGGTCGGAAAGTTTAGAAACACTGATTGTGATGAGATAAACGCCTTCATAGCGCTTTTGTTATTATCCTCAATTTATAAAGCAGCCAAGGAAGATGTGAAGTCCCTTTTCTCTTCAGGAATGTCAGGAAGACCGATTTTCAGAGCCGTCATGTCTGGATACCGATTTGGAGTTTTAACTTTGGCCATGAGGTTTGACAACCCTGAAACCAGGGTCACACGAAGAATGAACGACAAAACTGCACCATTTGCATTCATTTTTGACAGTTTTGTAAAAAACTGTAAGGATCCCTGGAGCTTAAGTGATGCACTCTGCATTGACGAAATGCTCGTACCATTTCGAGGCAGGTGCAAATTTAGGCAGTACATGCCAAAAAAACCTGCCAAATATGGCATCAAAGTGCAGTGCCTCACTGATGCTAAAAATGGATATTTGTATGATGCCTACATTTACACAGGCGCAGGATCAGATGGAAGAGGGTTGTCAGAGAATGAAAAAAACTTAGCCATCCCTACACAGTCTGTACTCCGTCTTGTCAAATGTGTGAAAAACACAGGACGAAACATAACAGCGGACAACTGGTTTTGCTCAGTTGAGTTGTGCCAAGAACTCACAAAGGCTTAGTCTGGTTGGCACGTTGAAAAAAAACAAACGAGAGATACCAAGAGAGTTCCAAGCTTCCCCTAAGAGACCTGTGAAAGACACAAAATTTGGATTTTCTGGAAATACGATGTTAGTTTCATTTGTTCCAAAAAAAAATAAAAACGTCCTACTTATTTCTACCTTGTTTCGAGAAAAAGGAATAAACCCTGACACTAAAAAACCTGATATGATCATGTATTATAATAAAACCAAAGGAGGAGTAGATGGGCTCGACAGAAAGTGCTCAGTTTTTTCATCTAAGCGGAAAAGTCCGAGATGGCCAATGACACTTTTTATCGCATTTGTGACATTGCAGCTGCCAATACTCACATTCTTTTTCTGTGCTTCGGAAGAACCCTATACTTTTGAGATTTAAATTCATCGAAAGCGTCTTGCAAACGAATTAATGACTGCCCATCTGCTAAAAAAGAAAGCAGGAAAATATAAGAAATGATTTGAAGACACTTATTGACACTGTTCTCAGGACGAGTCGGAACGATTCAGAACCACAACAAGATGCCCTACCTCCAGAAGACTCAAGAAATTGATCCACCTCCCCCAAAAAAGAAAAAAACATGCAAATTTTGTGATTGGAAATTGAAGAGGAAAACTCGTTTTCCCTGCGATAAATGTAGCGTTCCTATTTGTGGAGAACATTCTTGCATAAAGAGAGTTTGTCCAACGTGTGATAAAAAGAGTGATGATAGTGTTAGAGTTGACTGAGAGGAGAATTTTTATGAAGTTTTATTATTTTTCACTAGGGGTAATTTGATAGTAGTATATTGAACGTTATGCATAGTGAAAAATGTTGAGTTCTATGTTTTCTTGCTTTGGATGACTACTTTTTTCTTGACATACCAACTGAAAACTTCTTTATAGTTTTTGCTTTGGTTTATAGTTTATAGTGCTTTGGTTTGCTTCTTTATAGTTTATAGTTTACAGTTTTGCTACCTTTAATTTATTTATTTTTACTTTTATTGAATTTATTGTGATCATGAATTCTAGTTACTCCTTCCTACCAAACTTTTAGTTTTATTGAATTTTTGATGTCAAAGATTTGACTGAAAACGAACAATATTTTAATATTGATTATTTTTCGAGTTTTATTAAAAGAGTTTAGATAAAAATAAAAACTTTTTTTTTCATAAACCATTGTTTACTCTTGAAATATACGTTTAATGGGGTTTTTAGTACCTGGAAGCAAGAAATCCAATGAAAGCTTGGAAAATTGGCACCCCGGTCTGATGGACCGGAGTGTACACTTAAAGTCCGTTGGAGGGGTGTACGCTCTGAAGGTTAAAAAACCATGTGTCAACAACGAGTGTCCAATGCGGAGGCGTGTAACGACAACCTCCTCCCTTCGACTTGTTCTTAGAGACGACCCCCAGGGGCGAACAGTATGTTTAATTACCCTCAATTTGTTATTGTCCAAGGCTGTCCATTCATCTTCCCAACGCAATCGAAGTAATTGTTTTATTTTGGAAAGATAGTCTGAACAAAATACACGGTGCGTGCTTGGCGGCAGCATAGTTGCTTCCTTTGCTGCAATATCCGCTCTAGTGTTTCCAATTATCCCGCAGTGTCCTGGTATCCAGCAAAATGTTACTCCAACACCTCATAGTTCAAGGCTGCGAATACGGCACAAAATATCTTGAACTAGAGGATTTACCGAATACATATCCTGGATAGCCTGGAGTGCACTTTTCGAATCGGAACACACAAGATAATGAGCAGAATTGGATACAACAGTGTTCAAAGCCTTCAAGATAGAAAACAGTTCAGCAGTAAAGACACTACAAATTGAGGGTAATCCATACTTACACGTTTGCCCTAATGTGTAAAATGCACAACCGACTTTATCTTCCAGTTTTGAACCATCTGTAAAAATAATTTCACTAGATGGGTTGGAATGTAGAATATGAAGGAACTCCTGACGATACACTACGTCAGGAGTGTTGTATTTTACGTAAGACGATAGTGATAAATCGACTGTCGGCATGGTAATAGTCCATGGAGGAATAAGACATTGGGACCTTACAAACATTGGGGGCAGTTCAATATCTAAGTCATCAAAAATACGGGAAGTTCTAATACCAAGAGGAGCAGTAGCATTCGGTCGAGTTTCATACTGTCGCACCAATTGATTTTTGAAAACTATATTAAAAGCAGGGTGCCATGGTTTAGATAATAAATTGCTTACATAAGTTAACTGTAGTTTCTGTCTCCGTCGAGAGAGTGAAGGTTCCCCAGCCTCGGCTAGAATGCTTACTACGGGACTAGAACGGAAGGCTCCAGAGACGAGTCGTATTGCAGAGTGATGGACTGGGTCTATTTTTTTTAATACGGATGGTCGTGCAGACGAATATACAATGCTGCCATAATCAATTCGCGAACGAATCACCGCACGGTAAAACATCAGCATACAGGTCCTATCAGCGCCCCATCGAGAACCACTAAGCACCCTCAACATATCGAGAATTTTGTTACATCGTAACTTTAAATCACGCAAATGAGGGTTCCATGATAGTCTTTGGTCGAATATTAACCCCAAAAATCGAACAGATGGAATGGTCCAAATTTCTGTACCATCGAGAAATATTGAAGGAGATCGGATCTGTCGACGGCGACTGAAGGCAATACATTGAGTTTTAGCGGCAGAAAATTTAAACCCAGTAGAATTCGTCCATGACTGCAATCTATTTACTGTAAGCTGAAGTGTTCTTTCAGCTGTGGCCAAACTTCTAGCACCAACATAAATTGCAAAGTCATCCACAAATAGAGAACAGCGAACAGGAGACCGCACATTAGTAGTTATACTATTGATAGCAACGGCAAACAGGGTCATACTAAGTACACTTCCCTGCGGGACGCCATTCTCTAACCGAAAACGATCTGACAATGTAGATCCAAGGCGTACTCTAAAATATCTGTTTGAGAGAAAATTTTTAATAAAACCTAGTATATTACCTTGTATACCCCATGATTTTAATGTATTTAGTATTCCTCTTCTCCAAGCCATATCATATGCCTTCTCTAGGTCAAAGAATATTGCAACAAGTGTTTGACGTAACAGAAAGGCATTTTGGATTGCAGATTCTAATAAAACTAACTGATCGATGGAAGATCGCCCTTGCCTAAAACCGCACTGGTCCTTAGAGAGTAAATTATTATTTTCTAAATACCAAACAAGACGGCGATTTACCATTTTCTCCACTAGCTTGCATAGCACACTAGTAAGAGAAATAGGCGGTAGCTGTTTGGATCAGTTTTATCTTTGCCTGGCTTAAGAATAGGAATCACTGTTGCTTCCAACCAAACATCAGGAAAGAGTGTTCCTCAAACATACGATTGTATATCTTCAAGAGGGAAATCCTCCCGATGTTGGAAGATTTTTAATCATGGAATATACAAGGTTATCAGGGCCTGGTGCTGAATCTGAAGAGGATGACAGTGCAGATTCCAGCTCTTCTATTGAGAAGGGCGCGTTCAAAGGAGAAACAGACGTACCAACGATTTAATGGCATTGCTTCTTGAGTATTTTTGAAACGACAAAAACCATTGCTATAGGAAGTAGACGAAGAATAATCCGCAAAATATAAACCCAATGTATTAACAATATCTCGAGGATCAAAACTTATTATTCCGTTCCGTTGTTTGATGCCCATCAAGGAAGCAATGGGCTAAAGGCATTGCGTGGGTTTCTAGAGTGAAACTGTAACAGTTGCCCAAATTAGAACACAAAAAGTAGCGAATGTTTACAACTACTACTAATAATAATAATAATAAAAATAATAAAGTTGCTTGTCCTCTGTGTTTTCACGGGGTTGGAACCATCGAGCGGTACTGTGAAACTGTAACCGCTGCCCACATTGCAAGCCAGATTAAGCGGAAGGCTTAACCTTTATGGAAGTAGCCCCAGGCATCGCTACTCCCGGTGACTACCACTCCATGACAAAATGTAGTCTCCCAATTATTTTTAAGAATTTTTTTTTTTTGTTTTTTTTTTATTTTTAAGATTTACTCTTCCGCCGCTTGCATTGGTTTACGGGAGATTTAACTCCGCGCCAGTGACCCCTGACATTCTCGCAAGTGTCGGTTTACGGGGGACCTAACTCCTCCCCAGTGACCATCCTCTCTCTCTCTCTCTCTCTCTCTCTCTCTCTCTCTCTTACACACGTAGGTTTACGGGAGAATTAACTCCGCGCCAGGGACTATCGTTTCTCGATGCTAGCCAAAGAGTAAATCGTAAAAATATTGAGCGCTATTCAGAGCACATTTATTAGTATCAGAAATATTATGTTGAGTTAAATGCATTCTAAATTATGTACAGAGGTGTTTTTACCAAGGTGTTCAGGCAATTCAAACACATTCGGGTGAAAATATCTTAAAAATTGCGCTTTTTCCGTAACCTTCGTATATAGGGTCGAAAAAGGCTTACACATAACACGTATTGTGTCTTTGTCGAAAAGTACCTCACCATCGTCCCATTCGATACAATGAAAGTTGTTTTTTAGCCAATGAGCTATTTTTTTACTCTTTTTGTTCAGCTCGTTTAATTCAAAAGGCGATTTAAAAATTGTAAAAATCTTGTATGAATTGTGATGAGCTAACCAAAACTGTCAAAGTTTTGACGGATCAAGTAGCTCAATTGTTAAGTCTGTTATCCTCCAATGTCACACCTATTTCGGTTCCTGTTGCTAAGAAAGGTCCTTCATTGATTTCTCCTACTAAAGTTACTTCTGGGTCTAGTTCATGTAAAGAGTCTAAATCTCCAGTGACGAAGCCTCTAATGACAACGTCGCAAGTACTAAGAAACCTCCCGTCGCCCGTTGATAAGAAAACCACTCCAGGTCTAGAGTATTTCTTAAAAAAAAAATCAAACACTTGTCCACCGACAGTTGGACCTAAAAATAAAAATTCTGCCACAGTAAACAAACCTGTAAAGAAAACGGAAAAAACTTCTAAAGGAGGTTCCACTACCAAACCTCTTGCAAACAAAACCAAAAATCATCAGAGTCTGACATTAGTCACAGTTGTGACTCTGTGTCTGTTGATCACAGTAGTGATTCGATGTCGGTAGACTCTGATAAATCAAAAGTAGTAAATGACAAAAACGAACAGAACCCGCTGCTATATTAATTTATTTTATTTCAATGTCTGCATTTCCAATTAATAGCAATGTGATACAGTGGAATATTAATGGGATAAGAAGCCACATGGAAGATCTCAAAGTTCTTGTGCGAGATTCATCTCCTCTAATAATGTGCCTCAAGAGACGCACTTGCATGAATCCCACACCTTTAATTTTAGGGGTTATTCTATTTTCAGAACAGATTTCGTCACTGAGGAAAGAGCCAGAGGTGGCGTAGCCATATTGGTTCACAACTCTGTCCAGTCCATATCTGTCAATATAATAACTCCTTTACAAGCTGTTGCCGTTCAGATTACCGTTCCATTCAAAGTTACCGTCTGTTGCCTTTACTTGCCGCCTAGTTACAATTTCCAACATCATGAAGTATATGATTTAATATCTCAGTTGCCACAACCGATTTTATTGACAGGTGATTTTAACGCTCACCATACTTCATGGGGTTCCTTATCCTGTAACTCAAGGGGAATACGAATCGAAGGACTACGGTCAAACTTAGATTTGTGCCTTCTAAATGACGGTTCTCCAACTCATTTATCAGCATCTACTGGCGGATGGACAGTTGTCGATTTGTCATTTTGTAGTCCAGTTTTGGCAACAAAGTTTGAATGGTCGGTGTTACCAGATCTGTATGGCAGTGATCATACTCCCATTAATATTTCATTTTGTACTTTCGCTCATGTGCAACAACGACGCCTGCGCGTTGGATCCTTAAAAAGGCAAATTGGGAAGAATTTGCAAAAGATTTGTACCTGCAGACATTGAAGTGAACTGCATTAACACAGTGGTTAAGAAATTCACAAATACGATTTTACACGCAGCTGAGGATGTTATTCCTAAATCATCCAAGATACCCACCACGTCCATCTATTCCTTGGTGGAACGAGGACTGTAAGGAGGCTTTGCGTCACGCCGAAAAGCACTACGGAGATTCAACAAAAGCCCGACAGATGAAAATCTTGAGCGGTACAAAATTCTTAGAGCTAAAGCTCAAGAATTTTTAGACAAAGTAGAAAGGAATCTTGGTCGCAATATATCGGAACAAAATGCAGAACAACGCCAACATCTGTCGTCTGGAAGAAACTGCGCTATATATCTGGCCGTGTTCCATCCACGGAGTTGATGGGTCTTAAACGGCCGAATGGAGAGTTAGTTTCTCAGTGTTCGATATTGTAAATTTATTAGGATCATCTTTTGCTAGCTATTCCTGTTCTACGGCGTATAACGCTGCCTTTCAGTAAATACAAAAGTGCAGTGGAACCATTGCCGTTCACCATCGGTATATCTGACGACTCTCCTCTTAATAGGCTGTTTACTCTGCATGAGCTGGAATCTGCACTGTCTCTTCAACGAAGGACACAGCTCCCGGTCCTGACAACCTCGTATATTCCATGATCAAAAACCTTCCAACGTCAGGTAGGCTTGCCCTCCTCGAGATATACAATTGTATATTCGATGAACATACTTTCCTGACGCTTGGTTGGAAGCAATAGTAATTCCTATTCTTAAGCCAGGTAAAGATAAAACTGATGCAAGTAGCTATCGTCCGATTTCTCTTACTAGCGTTCTTTTTGCAAGCTGGTAGAAAAAAATGGTAAATCGTCGCCTTGTTTGGTATTTGAAACCAACAATTTACTTTGCAAAGACCAGTGCGGCTTTAGGCAAGGACGATGTTCTGTGGATCAATTAGTATCTTTGGAATCTGCAATACAAAATGCGTTTCTCTTGCGTCAAACACTAGTAGCTGTTTTTTTCGACCTAGAGAAGGCATACGACATGGCTTGGAGAAGGGGAATTTTGAACACATTAAAATCATGGGGTATACAGGGCTGGATTCTGCATTTTATCAAAAACTTCCTCAGTAATAGGTATTTTAGGGTGCGTCTTGGTAGTACGCTATCAGATCGTTTCTACTTAGAGAATGGTGTTCCACAGGGGAGTGTACTTAGTGTTACTCTGTTTGCTATTGCAATCAATAGCATAACGTCTAATGTACGGTCCCCTGTCAGATGTTCTCTCTTTGTAGACGATTTTGCTATTTACGTAAGCACCAGAAACATGGCAACAGCTGAAAGAACCCTTCAGCTGGTAATAAATAGGTTGCAGACCTGGACGAGAACTACTGGCTTTAAATTCTCCGCTGCTAAAACTCAGTGTATTGCTTTCAGTCGCCGTAGACAGATCCAAGCTGCGTCGTTATATCTTGATGGTATACAGCTTCGGACTTCTCCATCCGTTCGATTCTTGGGTCTAATACTCGACGAAAGGCTCTCGTGGAGCCCTCACGTGCGTGATTTAAAATTAATATGTAATAAAGTCCTCGATATGTTGAGGGTTCTTAGTGGGTCTCGATGGGGTGCTGATAGGACCTGTATGCTGATGTTTTACCGTGCCGTAATTCGTTCGCGAATTGATTATGGCAGCATTGTTTATTCATCTGCTAGACCATCGATTTTAAAGAAACTAGATCCCGTCCATAACTCGGCAATCCGCCTTGTTTCTGGTGCTTTCCGTTCAAGTCCCGTCGTGAGTATTCTCGCCGATGCTGGGGAACCTTCACTCTCTCGACGGAGACAGAAACTACAGTTAACTTATTTAAGCAATTTATCATCTAAACCATGGCACCCTGCTTTTAATACAGTTTTCAAAAATCAATTGGTGCGACAGTATGAAACTCGACCGAATGCTACTGCTCCTCTTGGTATTAGAAATTCCCGTATTTTTGATGACTTACGTATTGAACTACCCCCAATGTTTGAAAGGTCCTTTTGTCTTGTCCCTCCGTGGAAAATCAATATGCCGACCTTTGATTTCTCCTTGTGTGCATACCAGAAAGACAACACTCCTAACATTGTGTATCAACGTGAGTTTTTTCGACTGACTAGTTCATATCCATCTGCTAAATTTATTTTCACAGATGGCTCTAAGATGAATAACAATATTGGGTGTGCATTTTACTCACTGGACGATGGATTACCCTCAACTTGTAGTGTCTTTACAGCCGAACTCTTTGCCATCTTAAAGGCTCTGAACACTATTGAATTCGATAGTTTGCATTTCGTAGTTTGTTCTGATTCAAAAAGTGCCCTCCAGGCAATCCGGGATATGTATTCGGTAAACCCTCTGGTTCAAGATATTCTGTGTTCTGTCCATAGACTTGAACTACGAGGTGCAAGAGTATCATTTATCTGGATTCCTGGCCACTGTGGAATAATTGGAAACACTGTAGTGGATAATGCTGCAAAGGAAGCAACTTTTCTGCCGCCATGCACTGCACGTGTAATAGTGTCTGACTTTCTTTGTCATGTAAAACATTTAATTCTTCTACAGTGGGAAAATGAATGGGCAGCTACAAGCAGTAACAAATTGAGGGTAATTAAAAATACTGTTCGTCCTTGGGGGTCGTCAATACGTGCAAGTCGTACAGAAGAGGTGGTGATCACCCGCCTTCGCATCGGTCACTCCATGTTAACGCATGGATTTCTGATGGAACGCGGGGACCCACCTAAATGCGAGTTCTGTAGGGAAACCATCACAATAAGACATATATTGCTCGATTGTGATGGTTTCCAAAATGTGTTTTATGTGTGGTCTGAGCAACTGTTTGCAGACGATGTTGGGAGATAGTGCCTCGCCGTTGACCGGGTTCTAGACTTCCTTCATCGTCTGAATGTTTTAAATAAAATTTAATTTATTGTATTTGTAATTTCTTGTGTTATTTTATTTATTTATTTTATTTAAAAACTTTATTTCTGTTATGTTTTGCATTATTTTACGAATTGTTATTAAATTTTATTCATTATTTATTGTTATTTAGTTCTTAAGTGTAATATATCTATATCTGTTATCTAAATTTTTAATTTATTTTTACTGTTATAGTTTGTTGTTGTTGTTTTTGTTGTTGTTTTTTTCTTAAGTTAAATTTTGTTTAATTAAATTTTTTTTATATACTTTAATCCTTCGTGACGGCGATGATAACCTGAACGGTTTTTCGCCGAGAAAAAAAAAAAAAAATTTCTCAAATAATTTAATTTCCTTCAAAGGTGTAGGAAAGCTTATTCCCTTAAAATTAAATTTATCTGCTAAATCAGTGTAACGAGAATTAATCCTTTCAACATGCCCTCCCATAATATAACGCGATAGGATTGCCCATTGGAAACATTTTTGATCATTTAAATTTTAGGATTAATAACGGCTTTTTATTGGCAATTTTTCGGGTAAAGGCAAGTAAGAACTACCGCAGAACGGCTGGTATCGGCTGAACCTTAAAAGAATACCATCTACGGATGATAAAGTCCAACCGCTTCCCTTGCCTTGATACTCGTTCTCCTCCGAGCAGATTTTTTCAAACATTTCCAGTAAAACACCGTCTATGAAACTCTCTTTAAGAACTACAACGTTTTCCGTTTTAAAAGCTCTACTCTGCGTTATATTGGTTGTCGGTTTAACAAATGTACACTCTACAACAATATTAAATTTTAACAAATCATATTGTTGTAGTAAACGTTCAATTAAAGTTTTCATTTTTTCCTTATTGCTAATTAAAACCGGACAAATATCTTTTAATTCGTGATCAGTATGTTTTAGAAAAAATGTTTTCAAAATTCCCCCAAAAGCATTTTCCAACTTAATAAATTCGTTTTCTGGAATGTCAAGTGCTATTCGCCTTCTTTTATGTCTTAGGCCTGTCTGTATGTAGCTGGTCAACTGTTGGTCCATGACTTCTTTTCATGGCTGAAAGAAAAAATATTTTTTAATTCAATCCGGATGAACCAAAACCGTTAGTGTTTCTTTCTGTACTTTCAGGTAAACTATCAAGTTGAAACACCTGGGGATAGAAACATGTTTCGCAAATTAATTGGGCAATCCTCTATTTAAAATAAAATCTTTATCGGAATGATTAAACAATAATACACAAACGTTCCCTGTATAGTCTCTATCGATAACACCTCCTCCCACGCTTATATAATATTTATTCGCCAACCCAGACCTAGGTGCTATTCTACCATAAGAATTTGGGGGTAGTTCTATTGCTATGTCTGTTTTGACTAAAGCCTTTCCAAATTTTGGTACCATTAATGAATAAGCGCTGCGTAGATCATATCCAGCAGATTGTTCTGTGCAACGTTCAGGGGGATAGCCGTAATTAGATAATTTAAAATAACCCAGCCGGCAGTTGACTGCTACTGAAATAATAAATTTTAATAATTTTAATATGTTCTACTTTGTACCAGGAAAAAAAGTTACTTTTTCTTTTCAACCGAAAATGTTTCTTTTTTTACATTCTTTATTTGCAATACTTTTAAATAACTATTAGTATTACAGTAGAAACTCTATTAACCGTCACCGCCGGGACCGGGACTGTGACGGTTAAGAGAATAGACGGATAACAGAAATCCCCACTGGTTTTGGATAAAACAATAATGAAAACATGTTACTATGTACTGTAAATAATGCATTGATTATATATTTTAAATAGGCTACATTAAACCGTACTGTACATTAACCTCATTATGCTTACGTTATAAAATATTTATGCATTGAAATAATCGGTCATCTTCTTCTGCTTCTTCGAGGCTCGGGCTTTTTGCGCAGCAATGTTCCGTATTTTGCGGAGAAGTAAAATCTGTGTTGCACTTGCTTCCTCTTGTCTTTCAAACCAGTCTATGCACTTTGATAGCATTGTCTCTGCTTGGAGTGGCTTGTAGTCGGCTTTTCATCAATCGTAGGATCTTCGACTTCGTCTGCATCAACCTCTTCTTCAATGGCAAGGACATTTGAAATAATCTCATCGTCACTCAAAATTTCAAAGCCTTCATCCTGCTTGTCACATTCCAGCCAATCCGTTACTTCTTCTGTTGTCAGTGATTCACTGGTAGGTCCACTGGTACAAATGTTTACTATTTCGTCAACAGTAACACTGTCAGTTTCTTCGGGATCATCAGTCGATGTAGATTCAGGCCATAATTTATTCCAACCGTTCTTCAAGTTCGCCACAGTCAGTTCAGCCCATGAACTAGCAATGTTGAAGATTGCATCCTTTATATTGTAGCATTTCCAAAATTCTTTAACAGATGTTGCATTATCAGATGACAGCAAGCTTTCGATAAACTCTTTTCTGTAACGACGCTTCATGTTCTCGATAATTCCCTGGTCCATTGGCTGGATAAGTGGCGTTGTATTCGCATGCAGGAGGAGAAAGAAGCATGTTATTTTGCCATCATCACTTTTGAGTTCGTTACAGGGATGTGAAGGCGCATTGTCCATGAGCAGCAGTGCTTCCTGGGGCAGTTTATTTTGTGCAAGATGTGCTCTGACTTGAGGTACAAATTCATTTTGGAACCATTCTGAAAAAATTGTTTGTTCCATCCAAGCGTTTTTTTGAGCGTAATACTTCACAGGCAGTGCGTTTAAATTTTTGAATGCACGAGGCTTTTTGGCTTTTCCAATAACCACCAACGGCAATCTATGATTCCCATTTCAGCCATCTTTGTAATAAAACACAGAAACAACGGTACAATACAGTACAGTAACACCACAGTTCAGTAACAACGTCACGGTAATACAGTAAACACCGATATACAAGCAGCGGTTACTCGACACAACAAACACTACTGAGATACACAACGTACTAATCAATACTAATCAGTAACCTGGCGAGTACACTCGCTTCCTATTACGGCGCTCCGACAGTCGCTTCGAACAATAATCGCGCTTCGCAAAATTACTTATTGACTATGTTGGATGATGACGGATAACAGAGAGTGACGGTTAACCGAGTTTCTACTGTACTGTAATCTTCTAAGTCCGATGCAGCCAAAGCCCCTTCAGGAAACATCTGTTCAAGAGAGTCTATTGTATTGAAATCGGGTGTTTTCGGTTGAGAAGAAGTTGAACTGTTCATGATGGCTCTCAAAACAAAATAGTACAAAACCTTTTCAACAACCTGTCTTAAATATTGAAAATTCTTACGTAATATATTTTACACACACACACACACACACACACACACATTGATATTTCAACCAGTATTAATTATATAAAAATGTGCGTAAGGAATTATTGTAAAATAAAACTAAGATAAATTATATATATAATCAACTTTATTTAGTCAATAATTTTTTAATGATAGATATTTAAAAAATCTATTCCGCCATCGTCTCCGCTGCCTCCGCTGTTTCCGTCGCTCCTGCTGCCTCCGCGGGCTCTATCGCCTCCTCTTCCTCCGCTGACTCAACCGCCACTGATATGAACGGTACATCCCAACCTTCATCGGCGATAATAGGGGGTGGAGTAGAAAGCATATGCCTTCTACGTATTACATCCCAGCGATTTTCTGCCTCCTCTTCGCTACTGCTGTCACTACTAGAGGCATCAACCTCAGCATAAAATCGCTCGAGCCACTGCCTATAGAACTCGTCTTGCTGTTCTTCTTCTTCTTCTTCTTCTTCTTCTTCTTCTTCTTGTTCATTAACAACCAACTCCTCTTCATTTGAAAATGGAATGTTATTTTTAAATAAAACTCCCATCTTTAAACTCAGTTAGAAGTTGACTGATGCATGTAGGAGGCGAAAGCCGGCAATATATAGCGAGAGAAAAATATGTTGAGTTGGAACCGTTCCAACAGCGTGAATACATAATCCATACCTGTATTAATTATTCTTACCGGATATTAAGTGTGAGTCAAGAAGCTGTTTTATTTGAAATAAAATATTTTCACTATTTAAACATTTTATACCGAAAATTGATAAATCGTTTTGTTTCACTCTTTCTACCGAATTAGTAAATTCATTTAACTCGAAAACAGAATCATTTTTAAAAACATACAACAAACCGTTAATATATCGAAAAACTGAGTCTGGTGCTGCCGGTAGACCGTTAAATATTTTATAAGTAGCTCCATATCTCCTAACCGAAAAATAATCTTCATTTATTTCCATAAAATAGTTATCATCGAAAAAGAAATATGATTTTCCTACGTAAGTATTTACTAATCCTTGGAATCGTATGTTGTCTCTCCCATATTTCGATTGTATTGTCACAGGATATCCGTTTATAAGTTGTAATGAAGGAAAATCTAACATATATATTTGTCGGTTTATAAATAATACAAGTTGGTCGTTAGGTCTCTGATAGAGAAAATCTATTTTTTGAAAATTTTGAGGTAAAGACTGCAACCAATCTGTTATGTTGCGCGCATCACTAATTGTTTTATCGCTTAACTGAACTATCCAAAACCATTTTTCAAAAAAAATGTACAACTATTGATTTATTGCTAAAAACGTATTTAAATTTTTTAAATTACATAATTTTGGTACCAATGTTGTTGTTGTTGATGTAATAGTATATGTTTTTTAGATTTTTTTTCCGCGAAAAACCGTTCAGGTTATCATCGCCGCCATCACGAAAAAATGAAAGTATACAAAACAAAATTTAAACAAAATTTTACTTAAGAATAAAACAACAACAAAAACAACAACAAACTATAACAGTAAAAATAAATTAAAAATTTAGATAACAGGTATAGATATATTACACTTAAGAACTAAATAACAATAAATAATCAATAAAATTTAATAACATTTCGTAAAAGTATGCATAAACATAACAGAAATAAAGCTTTTAGATAAAATAAATAAATAATATAACAGAAGAAATAACAACTATATAAATTAAATTTTATTTAAAACATTCAGACGATGAAGGAAGTCTAGAACCCGGTCAACGGCCGAGGCATTATCTCCCAACATCGTCTGCAAACAGTTGCTCAGACCACACATAACACGCACATTTTGAAAACCATCACAATCGAGCAGTATATGTTTAATTGTGATGGCTTCCCTACAGAATTCGCATTCTGGTGGGTCCCCGCGTTATATCAGAAATCCATGTGTTAACATGGAGTGACCAATGCGAAGGCGGGTGATCACCACCTCTTCTCTGCGACTTGCACGTATTGAAGACCCCCAAGGACGAACTGTACTTTTAATTACCCTCAATTTATTACTGCTTGTAGCTGCCCATTCATTTTCCCACTGTAGATGAATTAAATGTTTTACGTGACAAAGAAAGTCAGACACGATTACACGTTGAGTGCATGGCGGAAGAAAAGTTGCTTCCTTTGCCGCATTATCCGCTACAGTGTTTCCAAATATTCCCCAGTGACCAGGAATCCAGATAAATGATACTCTTGCACCTCGTAGTCAAGTCTATGGACAGAGCACAGAATATCTTGAACCAGAGGGTTTACCGAATACATATCCCGGATTGCCTGGAGGGAATTTTTTGAATCAGAACAAACTACTTAAATGCAAACTTAGAACTACGTCATAAGACTTATCGATTAATATTTTATTCGCTAGATTAAAGTACATGCTGGTATGTCCATGATCTGTCCCATCAGCCAAACCCTCACTTCACAAGCACAATTAACAATATAATTATTACTATGTATTAACTACTGTAATTAACTATTTAATTCTAGTAACTAATCTAATTTATATACTTAACTAATTTAATTTAATCAACTAATACAAATTTAACATTATATGAACAATTAATTTAATTCTATAGGAACAACAACAACAGCTGCATTAAAGGGCTTAGCAAGGGTAGATACCCTTGGAAGGATGCCCCAACCACGCTTCCTTCGGTGCAATCAACACATAAAAAAATAGGCTCCCCTAAAGGAATATTTTTTTTAAAAAAAGAAAAGGATACGACATTAACTAATGATGCCTAATCAGCGACGATTCATGGGGTGTAAATTATTCGATTGTTACCAATCGAAAACTTACTCCCAAATACCGTCCGAAAGAATCAACTCATGCCGGCGGAGGCAGCTGAAGTGAGCAGCTGATGGGCTTAGCGACCCCACCATACCTCTAGCTCATTCTACTCTCACTCATTTACTCCACATACACACAACATCCACAAACACACTCTCTCACACAAACACTTACAGACCCGCAGGGGGGTGCAGACTAGCTGCACCTAGTGAGAGGACCTAGACGAACCTCGCGGCACCCGAGTCTAACACACACTTAACACTTACAGCACTACACTTACGGTTTAAACACCTTACACACACACATACATTTAGGGATTTGCTGTACTTGTTCCGTTACGTCTGGGAGTGGCGATGCTGCTTGGTTTCCTTTGGCGGGGCCAAGTAGGTGGAACCTGATGTGTGCCTAGCACTGCCGAGGACCTCTGATGGGATAAGTTCTGGGACCGAGCAGCCTATAGGCGTCTGGCAAGCACATGAATGTTGAGTTATGGGTGTCGGAGCCCATAACTGAGTCTATCGAAACAAGTGGTTGCATTCTGTGAGTTCATAGAGGCGGCTGCCAGTAGTACTTGGGTTTGGGGAACCGTAACGTTGTACCGAACCCATTCCTAAAATATTCTGCAGTGCTGACAGACATGTGTTTCGGCTCCAGGATATCTGGAGGTCCCCCAAATTTTTTTTTTTTTTTTTTTTTTTTTTTATTATTGGGGGTTCTTGCTTTAGTTCGAGTATCCTGGGCTGCTGGTGGTCGTCTGGGTGCACCCTGTGCCAGTTGTTCAAACATCTTCGTTCATGAATCGCTCGGTAAAACAAACTATGGAAATCATAAACAAAATCGCCAAAGTTCCGTTAAAGAGGCCTCGTTCGACTTTGTCAAAGCGGGTCTGTTGGTTTAGTGGAGAAGGATGAAAATGTGGGAGGCAAGGAGATGAGTACTGAAACACTTCAGTTACCATCTCCTAGATACTTAATTTTTAAGAACTCGATGGAAAGGCGGACTTACTTAAAGTATCGCCCTTTTTGATTAATAAGGCAATTGTTGGAAGAGCAGGTCCCGTAGCTTCAATTAAAAAGCTGCAGAACGGGACCTTACTGGTTCAGACTAATAGCGATAAGCAGAGCCTATCACTGTTAAATATGACATCATTTTTTGATAGCGTCAAGGTTTCTGTGGAACCCCACAGAACATTAAATTCTGCTAAGGGAGTGGTGACTTGCAGAGATCTCCTCCATGTTGAACTAGAGGAGATTAAACAAGAGTTGGCAAAGCAATCAGTTGTAGATGTGTGCCGTATTTTTCGTAACGAGAAGGAGCAAAAAGTAGCTACTGCCTCTTTGATTTTGACTTTTGGTAAACCTACCGTACCAGACCACATCTATGCCGGGTACCAGCGCCTTTCGGTAAGGCCATACGTTCCAAACCTCGAGACGGTGTTTTAAATGCCAGGGTTTTGGACACGTGAGCTCCACATGCCAGAAGGATCAGGTATGCGGTAATTGTAGTGGTAATGGTCATGATAGTGAGCAATGCAAAAATGTTCCAAAGTGTTCGAATTGTGGTGGAGACCATCCCGCTCGTTCCTTTGACTGCCCCAAGTTTAAGGACGAGAAAGCCATTCTCTCTATAATGGCCAAGGACAAGATATCTTTTTCAGAAGCAAGGAAGGTTTTCAAAAGCTCAAAATCAATAATTGAAGGTAAATCGTTTGCTGCTGCCACCTCTACTAGTAAATCATCGTGTGCTAATTGCGAAGAGCTAACTAAAACGGTAAAAGCATTATCGGAACAGGTAGCTCAATTGCTAACTCTGATTTCTGCGGGTTCCATTCCCGATTCGCTGTCTAAATCGTCTGAAATGTCTTCCTCTCAAGTGTCTTCAAAAGGAAAGGATACTCACCTTTCGAAAGTCGCTAGTAAAACCCTTGTGACAAAGAATCCAAGGCCTGTAATTCTGGAAGCAAATCCATCTTCTTCCAATCTAGGCGTAAGAACAAAGTCGCCTATGAGAGTACAACATATTTTTCAGTTTGAGGATAAGGTTATTCACAATTATCTCGGCATGCTGGTGAGGGAAGGGCTTTGCTACCATTCCTGTGAACAAATGAAAAATACATCTGTTAAAATAGTCTTAACTATTTTAAAATCTACCGTATATACCGAATTATAACCTAAACTTAGTGTATATTGCAGTGCATGTGAAAAAAATATGTGCTGCCAAACATTACTACTATCAGATTTTTTTATTATACGAGTTGTGGCTAAGAAATCATCGGGTTAATGGTATCACAGTCATGGTTTTCATTTCTTTACAACTTCAACATTATCTTCTATTCCCTTCCACAATCTCTTCACCACTCCATACAAATTTTCCATATGTCACAGCAGTGTTTCAAGTCAAAGTATGTTTAGGGTCTCCGTCACTTTCTCTTTCACAGCATTAACTGTCTCAAATTTCATTCCTTTCAACACTAATTTCACTTTAGGGAAAAAATAATCACAAAGAGCAAGATCTGGTGTGTAGGGTGTGTGTATCAACAAAGGGATCTCATATTTAACCAAAACGTCTTTGACAAACAAACAGTATGGGCCAGCTTCGAGAATCTGCCGCAATCTTCCAACTTTCTGCAAAAACTTTGTGATGGTCGGTTTGTCTTCTTTCTTATCCAGGGAGCAAGTTCTTCTTCAAGTGAAGGTAGAGATGCTGAGTCCATGATGTCTTTGAGAGAATGCTCTAGATCCACTATATTCTTCCGTATTTATGCATATTTTCTGACGTAAAAACGCACCAATGAGAGTCGAGATAGTTTGCGATTGGTTAAAAACTATTATAATCAAGGTAATTTTGAAATGCTGATCTTAAAAATGTTGTGTGTTACTAATACGCTAATAGGTTATGTGGGAGATTTATTAGGTTAGTTAGCTTCCGAAGTCTAACAAAGTTAGGAAATATTATTTGTGATTTTGCGTAAATCATACCTTGTATTTTTTTTTTTTTTTTTTTTTATTAAACTCTGAAAAGAGCCCTTTGTTGTTTGGACTTAGATTTTCCTAATCGAAATAGGCATCTCTTCTTTTACCTTCTCCTTGGACGGCATTTCCAAGTACCAGGTCTTATCAGGATCGGGTCGGATATAATCAGCAGGAAGGTGAATGCGGTGCCTCAACCAGTCTTGCCAAGAAAATATTGTGTGGTCTGCTCCGTCGTACCTTTTAAACTTATAGGATCGTCGACGATCTAGTCTTGCGATCCTACATGTGGATATATGAGGGATGGGACGTGGATGTTTGGGTTTTTTACTATGCAAGGATGGCTTCTTTATCAAGGCCTTGCATTTACAGCAAAGAACGTCTTCCTTCTTACCGGAGCTCAATGTTTGAGCCGACTTTTTACAGTGCTTGCTGCAATACACATTCCTAGCCTGGTCATACATTGGACACCGGCATTAGGTTCTCTTTTAAGAATGTAAATACAAATCCTTGTTATGCCGGCTAAAGATAATGGATCTGTCATTTCTATCTTCTTCTTCTTCTTGACGGGAATAGGAGTCGATTTTGCGGTATTACAGGACTTAAGTGAAGGGTTAGATAGAGTCCGTTATTTCTTGCAGGGAGTAGCTGCAGGTGTTTCAACAGAAGGAACTACCTCCCGTAAAGGAGACAACGGAGCTTCGAGAATCTGCCGCAATCTTCCAACAGTCATTATATTCAATGTTTGGTGATACAAATTTCTTCATAAATTCCTCCCAATTTGCTCAGAATCCAACGCGGCAGCCGCTGATCCGGACGAAGGGAATTACGAAATGAAATATTAATAGGAGTATGATCACTGCCATAAAGATCAGGTAATACCGACCATTCAAACTTCATTGTCAGAATTGGACTGCAGAATGACAAGTCAACAACGGTCCAATTGCCAGTAGATGCTGCTAAATGCGTATTGGAACCGTTATTAAGAAGACATAAATCCAGTTTGGACCTTATCCTTTCAATGTGTATTCCTCTAGACTTACATGCTGATATTTTTTTTTTGTGTTTAACGTCCGACTATTGTGCACACTTGGGCTAATAAACCCCATGCAGTATGATGAGCATTAAAATCGTCTAATAATAATATCGGCGGTGGCAACTGGCATATTAAGTCACATACTTCATGGTTTTGGAAATTATAATTAGGCTGCAGATTGTAAGTTTGAATGGTATGGTTATTTGAACGGCAATGGCTTGTAGAGATGTTACTATATTAACAAGAACCGACTCGACAGAGTTATGAGCCAAAATGGCAACACCACCTTTTGCTCTTTCCTCAGTGACGAATTGGATCTAGCAATGTAATAACCCCTAAGACTGAAAGTGTGAGATTCATGGAGGTGTGTTTCTTAAAGACAAATTATCAAAGGTGACGCATCTCTCACAAGAACTTTCAAATCCTCAGTATGGCTTCTTATCCCATTGATATTTCATTGTATTACATTATGATTGATTGGATTGGCAGACATTGAAATATAATAACTAGTATATGATAGGATTTACTTTAGAGTCGTCAGTTGTACATACATCAGGTTTATCCAAATCCACGAACATCGAATCACTACTGTGACTGATGTCCGAGTCAGATGATTTTTTTAATTTAATTTGTGGAGGTTTACCAGTGAGACCTCCTTTAAAACTTTTTTCTTTTTTTTTAACAGGTTTGTTTCCTGCAATGTCAGATTTTTTAATTTTTTTTTTTAACCAACTGACGGAGGAGCAGTATTCGATTTCTTCTTAAAAAAACATTTCAGGCCAGGAGAGATCATCTTTTCAACAGGCTTAAGTACCTGTGACTTTGACAGAAGAGGTTTTTTTGATACAGTCATTTTTGTAGTCTGGCTTACATCGGTTGTGTCAGGAGTAAGAGGTGCCTTAACATTAGACGTTGTTTATTTTTTGGAAGCAGATGATAGTGGAGTCGGAGTAGGTGTGGTACATGCTGGTACAGAAACTTGTTCAGATGTAGAAGCAGGAGTAAAACCTTTAGGTAGTAGAGCCATCAGTTGTGCTACCTGTTCCGTCTGAACCTGGACGGTCTTGGTGAGTTCACTACAACTGGTGCAGGATGGCTTCTTCCTGGTAGAGACAACCGTGGCAAAAGATTTGCCTTGACTTTGATAGCTTGTACAACTTTCTGGCTTCAGAAAAAGAAATTTTATCAGTAGTCATGACAGTTAATATTGCTTTTTCTTCTTTATATTTTGGACAGTTCAAAGATCAAGCAGAATGATCACCCTCGCAATTTTGGCACTTTGGATCATCCTTACGGTCCTTACTATCATGACCTTGGACACCACAATTTCCACATACTACAGCTTTCTGACAAGCTGCACTCATATGTCCAAAACCCTGACATTTGAAACAACGACGAGGGCTCGGAACATACGGACGTACAGCAAGCCGCTGGTAGCCTGCATAAATAAATTCGGAAATATTTGGTTACCCATTGTTAATGTTTAATATTTATACATATAACTGTAATTTATTGTAATTTTGTTATTTATATAATAAGTAGTAAAAAAACACTAAATTTTTACTCCTAGCGATTCTGTTCAAGTGCTATGTTTTTAGGTTAGCTAATAATGGTTAGTAAAATTTACCAATGAGTTCTATCGTTAACTTTTAACGTCCGACTATTGTGCACACTTGGGCTAATGCAGACGATGGGATGATTTATAGCGTATGAAAATGCCAAGCCCTGGCCGGGATTCGAACCCGGGTCCTCGGGGTGAATGCCCAGTACGCTATCAACTAGGCCACTGAGGCAGCTTATATATATATATATATATATCATTCATTAGAATATGCCTCCATGTCCGTAATCCTTAGATATTGCCTACACATTCACAGCCTTATATCTCAGCTAATTGTAAAGATATATGTGTCATCCCATTTGAGTATATGTTCAAAATAACAGATTCAAGACATTTATTCCAATATGCTCTAATGTATAATACGAGTTTTTTGTTATGTAATTAATCAAATATTGCCTCCCGGTGGCAAGATGTAAGGTTAGCATAAAACATTTGTTTGTCAAACATAGATTGTTGCCTCCGGATGTTGTTAAATATAATTGATGTCTAACTTTGCAGATATATACCATTAGACCTTGCCTCCAGTCTAAACCTTTTACCAAACTGAACACTACTGAAGTCCTATGTATGTATATAGTTGAGGTTATGTTTTATGTTTCTAAAGTTTTATCACCTACAAATATACCGAAACTGTAAAGTTCTATTTCCCTACACATAAAACCAATTAAATTGTTCTTTCTTTGAGATTTATTGTTGTATTCATTAGATATGGCGAAACTTGTGGCTCTTGTACTTTTTCATAATTTTGGTTTGACAGTTCAAACAGGTTAGAGTTGTAGTTGATATTACAAAACCTACCTTTTCTTTCACTTCTACTTTTATATAAAAGTAATATGTATACATATGTATTAAATTACTAATTTGACTGTAGATCTAAGTTTTGTCTAAAGTTTATTTTCACGCATGCCACTTTTTTAGGCTACTTAAATTTTGTAGTTTAGAGGGAAGTACTGTACTTCCAAAACAATAAAATGTTTTTCATTAGGTCTTGGGAATTGATTTTTAATAAACTGACTTGCATAATAATAATACAAAAAATATGATTAAAATATTTTGGGCCAAATATAGCCTATTGTGATTAGCCTACATAGCCAAATACATACAGGTGCTATATATAAAAGGTACAAATATACATTACAAAATTTTTAATGTCTTTGGTAATACAAATTTAAACAACTAAGTCAAGTTTTATCATAAGCTAAGTATGAGAAAAATTTAACGGACAAGTATTAAATATTGATTTCAATTTGCTCATCAAGTTTTTAATCTAAGTACCAAAATATCACCTCAAGTGTTTTTTATATAGAATTTTGATGTTGTGCTAATAAAAAAAATAAAACCAACAAACATAGGAAAGAAATATTGCTGTCTTTTTGTTTTCGATGTCATTTCACCTTGGTGCGATAAGCAGTACAACTCATAATAGCCTGCTCCAAAAAGTTACACGAGGTCATGATTCCTTTGGAAAATGGTTAAAAGAGTAATGAACAACAAAGAAGAAGCAGAAATATTATAGTCTAGCACCATTTCGATATGAAATCTAATCTAACCTAACAGCTGCAGTATGCCGTTTTGGATTAGCATAATCCATAAAAAAAATTATAATATACCAGCCTTGATATAATTTTTTTATATCACTCAAATTATTTACTGTAGCAATAAACATGCTGTCTAGTGACCACTATTGCAAACTTAAACTTATTTAATACATATATTTACGCAAGCTACTTTGTTCGAAAAATGCCAGAAAGGTTGGTGTGTTAGTATATTACAATTACCACCTAGGTTAACATCTGTAGGGTGCTGTGAATGGTTTCATTTGTTTGTTTGTTTTGTTCATTTGTTTGAATGGTTTATAATTTGTAACATGGTATGGTAAAAATATATATAACCAATAACGTATCTGGAATTGATACAAGGTTTTTATCACTTACTGTTGCTTTTAATGAAGTACCTAAGATAGTGTGATTGTAACCGGAACAAAAGCAATGTTAAGTACTTATGAATAAGTGTGTACTATTGTTATTACATCCTCAAAACAGAATAACATGTGAAAGTGCAATACTGTCATAAGTCGTAAATGTCTTCCACCCTGTAAACAAAAAACAAGTGCAGAAAATGCACCTTGCAGGTGGTTAATGGTGCAGTACAATTCAATGGGAAAACTCCACTTTTGCAGGAGATAGTAATCTTAAATGATTTTAAACTGCCTAGTTTTCATAGACTGTGTTCTCATAAAACCCAAGTATTGATAATTCAAAGTAAATATGACGATAGAATAGTAAATAACCACATATAACAGAAATTTTATTTATTTTTAATTAGATTAGAAATCTTATTTTTAATGTCAAATGTCCTGACGTGTATGGGTACAGGAGCGAAAATTTAAAACCTTGATACTTCATAATAAAGCAAACTAAAAAGAAATAATATACTAATGGAGACTTTTGAAGTAGGCCTACTGGTATATCTACAGCTGCAATCCCTGTTAACCTAAGTAGCTAAGGTTTAAATGTAATTAAAAGGTTTGCAAATAAAAAGTTTTTTAAAAATTTACTACCACTAAATTTCATAGTATTCACTTACTGATACTTTAAATAATTCTATAGTATTTGGTTAATATAAAATAAATGGTTCACCACCAATTTTTTATCCTAAAATGTATATTTATGTAAATTCATGTATATTTAAATAAATATTTAGGCTTACATTTAAGTATATGTTTTAAAGCATATCAATAAAAATCCTTAACAATTTTTTGCCCGATTGAAGAAATAGTCAAACAATTGAAAAACTTGAACTATGGGGATGTGTGAAGCTTACTAACCTTATTTTATTGCCCACTGTGATCATATTTGGAGTTCATGCCAGTTTACTGACTACAGACTACTTTCAAGAGTCTGGGTCAGTTTATTATTAAAAAGTTCACATAATAAATTGTTCATGCATGCAATGTAAATGGTAATATAACGTCTTAATGTATGAAGTTCATTAAAAATTGCATAAAATCACAAATTAAAAAAATGTACCACATGTTTATATTACTTAATTTTGTCATACAATATGAAATACAACAAAAATGTAGTATAATCATCATACATCAATATGTGTGATTTTTGATGATATATGTATGATCAATATGTTATCAATATGTATGAGGTATTATGATATGTGGTGATCCATTATAAATACCTAATTTTTAAGCATTATTTTCATCAGACAAAACTGTACATAAGTATTTTACCAATGTGAAGGGATCTGGTAAGGGTAGAGTGTGTCATACAATTTTTGTTGTCATATATACAAGTTATAAACTGAAGGTTAACATTCATATCTTTTCTCAGAATGCCAGTAGAAAAATATAATTTTTTTTAATACTTAAAATTAAAGATTTTTATGCTGGTCATGGAATTACTTATAATAAAATCAACATGTGTCGCTGCTAGCCCAATACGAATGGATGAAAGTGGGCATAAATGGGTTTAATAAATACTGTGTAAGATATATTAGGTTACTTTATTTTACATTATTTATAGTTTTTTCTAAAATTATTTCTTTTAGTCATAAAAACTTTAAGACTGAAGCACTGTAATAACCAGTTTTCCAGCTATTTCTTGCTTTTACCAGTTTTTAAAACCAAAAAATTTTAGAAATGCAAAACAAAAATGAAAATATTACTTCTTTATAATTATAAAATTTTACATTTAATGCAGATTTCAAAATATATACAATAGGCTATAAGTGTTTTTTCTTGATTTAACTTAAAACACACATACGCTTAACACTTTACTACAAGTTTTACCTAGAGTGAAATCTGATTAACTGTGTATGTATAAAAATTATTAAACTTGATATTATTTAAGGCTGAGGTGAACAAAGTTGTACTTACTGAGTTGTTTATTCTTTTCACTGATGAAATAGGCACATATTCGATTTGATAAAATCAAAAATGTTCAAATCCAAAATATCTTTGGCTAGGTGATGATTACTGTAATTTAAAACTTGTAGTTGAAAGGTTTCTCAAGTTTAACCTGCAACACATATATTTCTCTTAAAAAAATAACTCGCTGAAAAATATATTTTCTATATAGCCTAGCCTAATATCATGATAGTCCATCAAATGATAATTTATACAAATGCCTTGACATTTTTTGAAAAAAAACTTTTATTCCAATCACATGGTCATAATTTCATGAAGGCCAATTTTGTGTGGTCTTTCATTTACCAATTGTAATTTTTGATTAGGCTACCTACAGCAATAAACTAAAAAGGCTACATGTAAACAAACATTATTAATTATTGTAGGACGTGTATATGTATAATATGTAGCAAAAATTAATATACATTTTCTTAATGCTAGTCACTTGTGAACTATATCAAGTGGTATTCTCCTTGTGGAATTATAAAATATACTGGAAAACTGGTTTACAATATTCCGAACCTGTTAAGGAATACAATAATCCTCAATTAATTAACAAGCAAACAATCCAATAAACAAGAGATGGTAAAACTGAGTTATTGGGACCAATATTAATTTATCAAAAATATAAAAATAAAGAAACAAGTAGAATTTACAAAAAAGTGAAAATAAAAGTTACCAACATAACCTCAAAATGACTACTGTTCGAAAGTAGGTAACATGCTTTTAATGGTAAAAACGATAAATGTTTCATAATAACGATAAGTGTATTTTCATAATTAAAAGAATACATATTTTTTTTTTTTAAAGAACTTGATAACCTAACTCTACTCAGCTGTTGCTTAACCTAACTTGACTCACTGTTGGGTGTTTAATGAAACGCATGTTATTACTAATCAAAAGAATATAATTTTTTTCTTAAAAAAAGAACTTGGTAACCTAACTCAGCTTAGCTGTTGGGTGTTAACTCATTTATTACGTATATAATTTATATTCCTTAAACATACTAATCTTTGTTGTTAGTAGTAAAAATGGACGTTGGAATATAGATTTGTAACAAATCACTAAAAATCATAATTTATCATAATAAAGTTAATCTTCCATGGGTTAATATCTCTCAACGAAATGACACAGCATATAATAAAAGCAAAAAAATAGTAAAATCACAATTTTTGCAAAAGTTCCGAAAAGTCAGACATACCCGAGAGCCAATTACAATCCAAACTGTTAAATTTAAAGTGTATTTTCATAATTAAAAGAATACATATTTTTTTTTAAAAAAAGAACTTGATAACCTAACTCGACTTAGCTGTTGCGTGTTTAACCTAACTTGACTCACTGTTGGGTGTTTAATGAAATGCATGTTATTACTAATCAAAAGAATATAATTTTTTTCTTAAAGAAAGAACTTGGTAACCTAACTCAACTTAACTGTTGGGTGTTAACTCATTTATTACATATATAACTTATATTCCTTAAACGTACTAATCTTTGTTGTTAGTAGTATCATAGCATACAGTAAAAATGGACGTCAGAATATAGATTTGTAACAAATTACTAAAAGTCATAATTTATCATCTCAACGAAATGACAAAGCATATAATAAAAGGGAAAAAAATAGTAAAATCATAATTTTTGCAAAAGTTCCGAAAAGTCAGACATACCCGAGAGGTAATTACAATCCAAACTGTTAAATTTTTATATTAATGTACACATTTTACTTATATGTATTGTAACCTATATAATAGATTTATTATTAGCCTAGAAAATGTCAAAGCAAAACTAAATCAAAATATAGTATTGTTACAAACTTTGATTTTATACTGAATTTGTAGAAGTCATTAAAGTTTATCTAGTTCTTTATGAAAGAAGGACATAGCCTCAATTTCGTAAGCCTGGGATTAGTTTATTCATTAGCTATTTTAAACCATATTAACTTTTTATAAATTTGTATTTAATACTTATCCCTCAGCTGACTTTTGAATGCTCTTTTGCCAAAACACTTAATTTAATTAAATGTATAGGCCTATATGTAAAAAATCCAAAATGTCATTTTGCGCAAATGAATGTAAGACAAAAAAATGAACCTAACTAGTCTAATATGGGTTTGTGTGAAATATAGATTTGAAATTAAAAATAGTTAGGCCTAATATAATAAGTAATCATCATTTTATATAAAAACTATATTTTGTTTTAAAAATTGACTGCCTTTAGCTTATATTGAACAATAACATGCTGGTAGCAACATTAAATTATTCTTGTGAATTCTACAAATATTGCTATATTTTAGACTTAAAAACAACTGTTGAAAAAACTTCACAATTAGTTAGAGCCTATCATCTTGTTACTTCAAAAACTTGCATTGAATTAATTACTGACTAATTTGCAAAGTAAATCCTCCATGCTCAATGTAATGTAAAAATGTAATAATAATGTCGCAAAATTTGTCTGTTAAAAATTGTATAAAATCGTTACTTAATAAATGTTGTGTGGGTTAATATTAGGCCTACTTAATTTTTATAAAAATATTGTAATTATATTATACCTGAGGCATATTAAATACACAAATAACTTATCTTTTCTCCATCATATAAATAAGAGAAGAAAGTATGTTATGTCCTTACAGAGCTTAATATAGTTTATAAGTTGTAACTGTTAGCTTTAGGAATATTTTATACTTTTCTGTAAATATATTCTCATTTTCACATAAAAACCTACTTTAGACTAACCTCACCCCATTACAGTAGTAGGTATAAGAAAAAAAATATATTTGGACTATAATGCTTAGTTGTAATTTTCTTTGGTCTGTAAGTAGACATAGACATATTATTTAGATATTTGCAAAATATTACTAGATCTACCAATGTTACAACCAAGTAGCCTACTTTAATATTAAAAATAAACTGATATCTTGGTGATATGTAAAAATTTATTACTAATACATTAGTTTCAGTTTACTATTATTAATATAGTAATTATTATAAAAGTGATTGTTGGTCCTCCAACTATTTATCATGTACAATAATTGTTAATATTCTAAGTTATAAATAATGTGAAATCTTAAAATTATAGTAACACACTCATGGGTTTACTAACCTTCTTCCAGTCCTGTTTTCTTCAATCCAACAGAATTTTGGTCCGTAACAATATTTTGTCAATATATTTCAAAACTTGTATTTGTTTCTACATCTCAATTCTTCATTGAACTACTTTTTGTAATAGAAAAATCCAGACACAAATGAACAAAATACATTATGGTTATCAACATTGGCATAACCTCAACCTAGGAAAAAGCAGTTCACTTTGCATTTTTCACACGAAAAATTGAATTTGAAGACGCATTCATATACAATAAAGTATCGTATTAATATGTCACTCAGCTCGCATTTCAACATATTAGAAACGTTTCAACACAGTACTTAATATTTCATATTTTTTAAAAATCTGCAATGAATCCAATATACTTCTTCCAATCTTGTTTTCTCCAATCCAACAGAATTTTTGTTCGTAACAATATATTTCAAAACTTGTATTTGTTTTTACATCTCAACTCTTCCTTAAACTACGTTTTCTAATAGAAAAATCCAGACACAAATGAACAAAATACATTATGGATATCAACACTGACATAACCTCGACCAAGGAAAAAGCAGTTTACTTCGCATTTTTCACTCGAAAAATTGAAATTTAAGACGCATTCATATACAATAAAGTATCGTATTAATAATATCACTCTGCTCGTACTTACAATACATTAGAAACTTTTCAACACAGTACTTCATATTTCATATTTTTTTAAAGTTTGCAATGAATCTAATGCATTCCAACTTCGCCGCTTATAAGACAACACACAGTTTTCTAAACCCAAATATTCCAGCGTTCTGTGAACCTGATTTTTTGCCTCCGTGGAGGTCGAAACTCGAAGCGGAGGCAAATTCTCGCTCTGGAGGCATATCCTAATGAATGACATGTATAAAGAGGCAATGTTTAAGGAATGGCAAATCTATATATATATATATATATATATATATATATATATATATATATATATATATATATATATATATATATATATATATATATATGGATTAAACTGAACTATTTGGAAAATAGTGTTTTGGAAGCAACAAAATTTGTCGAAAATATGTTGCTAGAAAGCGGACTCAATAAGTTCTTAGACACAAATTTCTTGCAAAAATGAATTATAAGAAAGAATTAAAAGGTGTTCTAAACTATTGATTGTTCTATCAATCTATTGACAGCCATCTGTGGTGTCATCTCTGTAGGACTTGTTCGTCTCATAACGTTTATCGTCCATATGTGACGACATATTATTAGAAATTTTTAATGTTAAACATAACCTAAAAGTAGTTTTAATTTTAGTTTTTATTCATGAATTTACATTTACATTAATGAATAATAATTACACTCGATATTTATCGAAATTCGCAGGATTTATTGTTGGTGTTGTTCAGTATGGATGTATTTCACACTGCACACTTGAATTTATAGGAGATTTTGTTGTGGTAAGAATAGAATTTGTGGCTTAGCTAAAACTTTTAAAAACATTAACATTAACTATTTATTGGTTTTGGATTCAGATCTCTTGTCGGTAATTATTCAGTGTAGCCTGTCGTGGATTTTTCGATATTGTTTTACTAAAATGCCTAAAAGCAATAATCGAAAATATAAACGAGCGGAAACCACGAGAAGTACGATAAAAATCTATAATATAGGTGACCAATATAACCTCCAAATTGTTACTGCGCGAAAGTCGCAAACGTGTTGTAGATCGGTAAAACGATAAAATTACGTCTAAAACAGGTTTTATGTGATAAAAAACTTACTTAAAAAACCCATAACCTAAATGACACAGTTGTTAGGCCTAACAGGGTGATGCGTGACTGTTGGAAGGCTTACAATTGCCTTTCTGTCAACGGGCCGCCTCGGTGGCGTAGTTGATAGCGTACTAGGCTTTCACCCTGAGGACCCGGGTTCGATTCCCAGCCAAGGCTTGGCATTTTCATATGCTTTAAATAATCCCATCGTCTGCATTAGCCCAAGTGTGCACAATAGTCTGACGTTAAACACCAACAAAAAAAAATCTCAACGGCTTTGTTCATTTCACAGTGGTTAATAACTACTTCAAATTTTACCCATCATCTGTATCAGTTAGGTTCACCACGCAAGTACCGTGTCCGTTAGGTTATTGAGTTTTATTTTTTTTTTTAAAGTTTTTTCAAGCATCATCGTGTTAGGCCTAACAACCGTGTCAGTTAGATTATGTGGTTTTTTTAAATAAAGTTTTTTTTCACACAAAACCCGTTTTACACGTATTTTTATCGTTTTACCGATCTACACCATGTTAACTTTCGCGCGGTAGCAATTTTGACGTTATGTTGGTCACTTTTATTTTTATCGTACTTTTTGTGGTTTCCATGCTTTTATATTTTGGATTAGGGGTTTTTTGGTCCGTAAACCCTTTTGGGCATGTACAGAAATGTTTCAGTAAAAAAAAATATTGAAAAAGGCAAAACCGGCTACACTGCATTTTTACTCTCTTGTCTAGTAGTGACAACTAAACACGGCACCGATTTTTTGGTATTTCGGTATTTTCGGGCCTCATGGTAAATTAGTGATTTCAAAAACCTTTTGTATATTATACCTAACAACTGAGTAGAGTTATTTTCTGAAGTTGTTTTTGTGGTGAAAAACATGTTATCTACTTCTGCATGCTTTATTAATTATGTTTATCACCTTTATTTCAATTTTATCTAACTTCTTGTTTCTTCCACACTTTTATATTTTGGATTAGTACTATTGGGATTTTAATAGAGTATTTTAGTACAAAATGGACCAAAAATGCTATGAGACCCTTAAGTGAAGTTTTGCTCGGGTTTTAATAATCAGTTTTACTCGGGTTTTACTCATCAGAAGTAGGTAATAAAGATTAAATTAATTTTTTGCCGTAAATATACAGTGTAGGTTATCTTTGACTTTTCCGTAATTTTTTCATTAAAATGCCTTATTACATTCCCAAAAACAATAATCCAAAGGTAATTATGTATTGTAGCCTTTTTTGGATTTTTCAATATTTTTTTTTACTAAAACGCTTTATTACATGTCCAAAAGCAATAATCCGAAATATAAAAATGCGGAAACTATGAGAAGTACGATAAAAATTGAAAATAAAAATGACCAACATAACCTCAAAGTTGCTACTGGGCAAAAGTCAGTAACATATTGTAGATCAGTAAAACTATAAAAATATATCTAACACTGTTTTTGGGTGATAAAAAACCTTTATTGTTTTTTTTAAAAAATACTCCATAAACCTGACATTAATTAGGCCTAACAGTGTTGGGTGAAAAAAACTTTGTTGGTGAGGTTATGTTGGTCACTTTTATTTTCAATTTTTATTGTACTTTTTGTGGTTTCCACGCTTTTATATTTTGGATTATTGCTTTTAGGCATGTAATAAAGTGTTTTAGAAAAAAAATATCTAAAAATCCAGGACAGGCTACTCTGCTTATTTACCAATATAAAATATAAAAACCCAGTAAGTACGTTAAAAAACTAAAATAAAATTGAACCGCATAACCACAAAATTGCTACTGCGCAAAAGAAGATAACATATTTTTGATTACTGAAACAAACAAAAAACATTTATTTAACCCGGGATGGGTGCATTAAAAAGATAATATGAAGGGTTGTGCACGTTTGTTTTGACTGTGATTTAAAAATTTGCTACAGTGTGAATGAAACAACAATTTATTAACCTTAAAATTTTACAAAATGATAATAGTAACATATTTGTGTACTAAATAGAATGAAAGTAAAAGACATTGACATATATTTCAAGAAAAGGAAGTATAAAATAAATTTTTATTCATGCATAAATAAGTAATGGTAGACTAAAACTGTATAAAAAAGACAAGCTTGTTTAGATTACATACACATGCACGCACGCGCGCACACATACACACACACACACACACACACACACAAATCTAAACCAGTAGATTTACTCAGATTCATTTACTGAGAATGTTCCTTGATAAGGTTAATGACCATCTGTTGCTGGTTCTAAACAAAGAATAGTGTGCTTTATATTCACCTGCAACATCCACACATCCGTTGAGTTGTAAAAAGTTAAAATGCAAGGCTTCTTTTCCTCTTGGTTTCAGGATCTATTTCATCTATGTGGTGCATTGTAGAAATAAGTAGTACTACTTTCTTCCGTTTTGGGCAGTAAAAAATTACTTTCATGTCATTTTTAAACGCAAACATTGTAAATTTTACAGGTCTGTTTGTAGCAATCAACTGCAGAGAAACCTCCCTCTTATTATTTCTTATCGTTCCAACAAGGTTAGTTTATTGTCCTTCAAAAGAGTTTGTGCCAGATGTATTGACGTATACCAATTATCTGTGATCCTTTTTTCTTCCAGTTGCGCTAATTGGTTCTACGAGTCTTGAAACTACAGCTAATCTCGAGTTTTCAACACAAAATGGTTCTTACCAGTATACACCTCCATGTTTACTGTATAAAATGTCATAGCATACACTTTGATGCCATATTTTGCCGGCTTATTTTTTATATACTGCCGAAATAGAGAGCATGTAACTCAGGTATTCATGTAGTACAAAGTCTCATGTTCATCTGGAAAGCGGACTGCCTGGACAACTGAATGTTATGTCGGTTTGTAACAAAAACTGTTTGAGATTCCATTGAGGCAATTATTTGCTTGAAGATCTGCCTCTCAGCTGGAGTTGGTCTTGCTGTCCAAAAGTTAATGGACTCTTGTGTTGCAGCAACTCCCTCTTGTTGAGCCTGTTGACCTGCAATCTGTTGTGCCCACACTACAACAGGTATATCAATCATCTGTCTGCCAATAACGTCAACTTAGTCTTCAATGGGAATTGGGGCCAAAATGATTCCAGCGTCTCATCTATAGTCAAAAACTCACTGGGAGTAAAGTTATATTCACATTTTTGAACAATGCACACAAAAACATTACAAAATGGAACTAATTTGTCAAGTTTTTGACGTTGTTTTACGCACCATAACATCGTAGAAATGATAGCCCTTATCAAAAATTGTAATCTTGAGTTTCATACAGTTCCTAAAAAATTCCACTTTAGTACTGTCTGTCGCCCACAAATCATATAGGTTCAAGTGACTTGCCCTGAGAACACCTGCCATAAATAAAAGCCCATAAGTACCAGCATTCTTTGCAAGCTGGTAGAGAAAATAGTATCTCGTCGCTTTGTTTGGTATTTAGAAACCAACAACTTACTTTGCAAAGAACCATGTGGCTTCAGGCAAGGACTATCTTGTAAGCATCAGTTAGTTTTATTAGAATCTGCAATACAAAATGTTTTCTTTTGCATCAGACACTAGTTGCGGTTTTCTTTGACCTAAAGAAAGCATATGACATGGCCTGGAAAAGGGGAATACCCGAAGGCAGGATTCTAACTTTTATTAAAATTTTTTCTAATAGATACTTCAGGGTGCGTCTTAGAGCTACTGTATCAAATCGTTTCTACTTACAGAAAGGTGTTCTACAGGGGGGAATATAAGTATGTTGATGTTTTATTGTACTGTAATTCGTTAATGATTTCATTATGGCAGCATTGTATATTCCTCTGAACAACCATCCACTTTAAGCAAACTAGATCTTGTCCATCACTCTGCAGTCCGTCTTGGTCAGGTGCTTTTCGTTCAAGTCTTGTCATGAATATTGTCGACAAGGCTTCACTAGCTCATTGTTGACAGTAGCTATAAGTAACATATTTTTCAGATTTATTATGTAAACCATGGCATCCCTTATGATACCATAAGCCACTGCGCCGGTTAGCATTAGAATGTTCCATATTCTAGACGACTTGCGCATTGTACTTCCTCCAATAATCGAAAGGTCGTTTTGTTTTGTACCCCTGTGGACCATTAACTTGCTAACTTTCAAATTTTCATTGTCTGTATTTTAAATACAACATTTGTGACGTATCGTCGTGAATTTTGCGATCTGATTAACTCATTTCCATCTAAGGAGATTATTTTCACAGATGGTTCAAAAATCGATGACAATGTTGGTTGTGCATATTATTCAAGGCTAAACATATAATTATGGATTATCCTCGGTTTGTAATGTCTTTACTGCCGCATTGTTTGCTATCCTTAAGAGTCAGAATAATGTATCCCATTTTATGCATTATCTAGTATGTTATAATTTGGAAAGTGCACTCCAGGCTTTCCAGGATATGTATTCAGGAAAACCCTCTGGTTTAGGATATTCTGTGTTCCATCCATAGACCTGAACTACGAGGTGATAGAGTAACAATTTTCTGGATACCTGGTCACTGCGATATAGTTGGGAACACTAGAGCGGATATTGTGGCAAAGGAAGCAACTCTATTGTCTCCAATCAGGATGTTATTTTATCAAATTTTCTTAGTCAGTCAAAACATATACTTCTTTTGGATTGGGAGCATGAGTGGGCAGCTATGGATAACAACACAGTAATTATATATACTGTTCGTACTTGGAGGTCATCAAAACGTGCAAGTTGTAGAAAAGAGGTGGTTGTTACCCGTCTTCACAATAATCATTCCTTGGTAACGTATGGATTTCTGATGGGAAGCACCTGAATGCAAGTTCTGTAGAGAAACAATCACAGTAAGACATATTGCTCGATTGTGCTGGTGACGATGTTGGGAGATGATGTCTTGGCCATCGACCATATTTTAGACTTCCTTCATCGTTTTGATGTATTTTTTAAAATTTACGAATGTAATATTATTGTATGACCTTTTTTCAGCAATAAAATTAAGTTCTTATTTTGATTGTTATCTTTGTTAAATAGTTTTAAGTATGTTTTATATTTCTTTAATTTATTATTGTAGGGCCCATTTATAGCCTAACAATGTATTGTTGTTTTATGAAATATTATTAACTACTTTAGGTAAATATTTATAATTTTTATTATATTTTGTTCTTTTTTGTGCTTTTTAATTATAGATATTTTTTTTTATTTCAAATTCGTGACATAGTGATGATAACCTTTATGGTTTTACGCTGGTAAAAAAAAATCTTACAAAAGAATTAAATGTACTAGGTCTGTTAGTTTTTGAATGTGTGTATCAGGTGGGTGCAATGTAGGGAACTGATTTTAGGTTAGAACTGTAATGAAATTCTCTTTGACATATCGCTTCCTTATTTAAAAATTTAAATGATTAAACATGTTTTTATGTTCTAGTGTACTGGTCCTTCTATGGAACCAACCATACATACGGATGACGTTGTAATATCAGAACACATAAGTACCCGAATACAATCCATTAGGCGGGGTGATATTGTGATTGCAAGATCTCCGCAGAATCCACAACAGTTCATTTGTAAAAGAGTTACTGGTCTTCCAGGGGACAAAATGCTGTCTGGTTTCTCTGTGTCAGTTGTAAGTAGAGAACATCTCTGTCAAAAATAAATAATACATTTTTCTCACTAACTATGTTCAGTATAATGATCTGCCTTCCCTAGCTTCATCAATTCTACTTTCTTTGATGCGTTTCGGAGAACCTCCATCTTCAAAAACTATATCTATACTATAAAAGAGTATAGATATAGTTTTTGAAGATGGAGGTTCTCCGAAACGCATCAATGAAAATAGAATTGACAAAGCTAGTGAAGGCAGATCATTATACTGAACATAGTGACAATAATCCCAACAGAAAAGAAAAAGAATATAAAAAGAATTTTCTCACTAACTTCAACAAACAGTATTCCAGCCCCATTTTTTTTAATGACAAGAGAATGGTTGTTTCAGAAAGGATGCAACTATTTTTGATGACATGAATTTATTACATTAAAGTTAAAAAATTAATATAACCATATTAAATTGAAAAAATTATGTAATATTCAAATTACCTTTAAATTTTTATAATAAATGTTCAAAATAACTTTCTCCGTTTGCAGTGCAGGTTTGTACATGTTTCATAATATTTGGAGCTACTTTTCTTAGTGTTTACTCAGTGATGTTTTGCAGTTGCACTTTAAATGTTATCCTTAATTCAGGTGTATGAGGATTTTAAAAAACTTACTTTTTAAATACCCCCCCCCCCAAAGGAAAAAGTTATATTTTTTTTGTAGGTAAGTCTACCAGCAATATCTTTCGTGTAAATCTAACAAGGCTATACATTGTTCAATTAAGTTGCGATAAATCACACCGTCTACAGATTTGTCAAAAAATAAAGGCCCTATAACACGCTGGGAAATAGCATACCAAACATCAATTTTATGTGCATGTAGTGGTCATTTGTGAAACTAGTGAGAATTTTCAGCACTCTATATTCAGCAGTTTTTGTTGTTAATGTAACCATCCATGTGAAACCATGCCTCGTCACAAAAATAAACACAATCCAACATTTCAGTACCATTGCCATTAACAAGAGAATATTAACAACAATATTTGGACATTTCCCTTGGTCAATTTTTTTTACTTCATGAACGACACCGATGCGGTAAGCACAGTTTTAATTTTTTTAGTAGCCCTAAAAGCAGTAGATAGTGAAAATACCTTTCTAAGCGATTTCCTGGGTGAGTGATTCAAACGTTTTTTCACAACTTCCACAATATCTGTGGAAAGCAAAAAATAAATATTTTGTGAACACTTTTCTTTAATAGTGCTAACTGAAGCACATATATAAAATAACCTTACAAACGATACCTAATACAGTAATTACAATAAAATAAATACATTAATTTACAAGGTATGAATTTTTAAAATTTAAACACTGATTTAAAAATTATTGAAAAATATCCACTATGAGCAAAAAAGGAAGTAAAAATCATGATTATTATTTATGTTACAATTATACACAAATTTATATGAAAGGAGGATTTGAAAAACTCCAAAACCATACAAACAACCATACAATAACTAAGACAAATTGTGTAACAGTATAAAAAGATATGATTAATTAACTACGAGTCCCATATGTGCATTTCAATAATATAGATGAATATATTATTGTAATATAATAATAATAATTATAGTAATGTAATATTACAACCTGGGAGAGATGTTGCGCTACTGGTTAAATTTATTGCAACTCTGTAAGGTGATGATGTGATCGATATTTCCATAAGAATAATTAATTTAACATCATTTTTACATTGTTACATAACTTGTCTGAGTTATTGTTTAGTTGTTTGATATTTTCTTTTCAACCTTTACCTCCAAGTGCTCCAGAAGAATAGATAGAATCGATCCAGAAGAAATACAAAATAGTTAAACACATTACCAAGGAATTGGTTCTGCAGTGGATCCCGTCACATGTAGGCATACAAGGGAATGAGTTATTGTTTAGTTGTTTGGTATTTTCTTTTCAACCAGTGTTACTTTGTCGCTACAGTGCTGTTGGATCCTTTGAATAAATTTAACATATAACATCCTTTAATATTGTTCAAGTACCATTAAGTTGTTTACCAAATATCAAAATCTGAACATGTAATAACATATCAATAAATTTAATAAACAGTATAATATGGAATTTAGTAATTACTGCATTTTTCAAAATAAAGATTTGAATTCTGACACTGTCGAACCACATAAACAATGTTTTTAACAATTTGTCTGGTCACTGTCCTCGTTATCATCTCTTGGTCGAAGGCGTTCACATCTTCTGTGTTGAAGTTTGTAAATGTTGACTGATTGTCTCCATCTAGCTCTAGAAAGTATAACTGGGTGGTTTTGGCTATTGTACTGTGTAAATCTATGTCTGAACTGGGTTGATTGGGTTTTTTGAATTTGTTGTGTAATATTTAATTGAATTCGTGATAAGGCATCAACATTTTGGTTCGAATTCTCTTTTTTATATTTAATTTGGTTATCAAATTCTTCTAGTTAAGTCTCCATCTTAACAATTTTGAATTTGGTTCCTTAACCGAAAAAAACCATTGAAGAGGTTTGTGATCAGAATAAAAAGTAAATTTTCTAAATTCCTAAATAATAGTTTTTTTTTAATTATTAAATTTTAAAATGGCTTGGACAGCTAAAAAATTAAAATCTACATTTAAAAGCACTTACAAAATTTGTTTAAAAAGTGTTTAAATACAGAAATATGAAAATCGTTATGAAAAATCAAGAATCTAACACCTCCAAGTGCTCCAGAAGAATAGATAGAATCGATCCAGAAGAAATACAAAATAGTTAAACACATTACCAAGGAATTGGTTCTGCAGTGGATCCCGTCACATGTAGGCATACAAGGGAATGAGCGCGCAGACAAGCTGGCCAAACAAGGAACCCTTATAGTGCAGAAACCAAAAAAAATGCTCACACTGGAGGCTAGGATTAGGGCACTGATGCGAACATCTTATCTTGAATTTACAAACAAAGTCAAGGAAGACATAAAGAACGAGCCTTATGAGAATGTATTCGACTTGTATGGGAAGGTCAAGGATCTCCAGAGGAGGACATCTGTCGCGGTCTTTCGGCTGACAACTGGACAAGACTGTCTGAATGAACACCTGAAGAAAATTAAGATATTAAACTATGACAACTGCACATTGTGTGAATGCCCAGACACCATCATGAACAAGGACCACCTCCTGGTCTGCAGAAAATTAGATGAAGAGAAGCAGAGAAGAGGAGACCTCCCTGGCCTCTACTAGGAAGCAAGATCAAAGATGGCGTGAGCCAGCAGAAGCCATTGGAAAACAACAACAACAACACCTCCAAGTGCAGTGACTGTAACAGTTATATATGTAGGGCAATTGCAGATGCGGTATATTTACTTTAGGCATTCTTGACAGGCTGGCCTACTCTTAACAAATTTTACAACGTTAAATTTATCAAAATGAAACTGATTTTCTGCCTAATATTATGAATTATAATTTTGGCAGTAAATCCTGTTTCAGATGGGTTGTGATGGCTTGTTTGTTTATTGTTTGGAATTCCTAAACAGCGGGTTAGATTTAGGCGATGAACGTTGAACAGCTGTGAATAATGTCAAACTTTTTACAGTTGGAAGTCAAAAACAAACCTTGCACACACTTGTTGGTTATTTACTGAGGTAGAATCGAGTTTAATCTTTAAATTTATTCAAATTTTTTCTCTTTTTGTTGATTGAGCTGTACTATGCCTTTCAACACGTAAAAAAAAATTGTTATTTATTGTTAGAATAGTATGATAGTTTACAACATTCTAGTAATATATAATGTTACAGGTACCGCAGGGTCATGTGTGGCTTGAAGGAGATAATAGAAAAAATTCTTCAGATTCTCGTGTGTATGGTGCTGTACCTCAAGGACTTTTACGTGGCAGAGTTGTTTGCAGAATATGGCCACCAAAAAACATTAAAATTCTTTCAAATCGTAAACAACTGTGATACTAGTTTACTTTATAGACAGTTCTATTGTACAGTATTTTTTTAGTTATAGCAGACAATACATAAATTGTAAATATAATGTGTGTAAATATTTTTTTTTATAAATATGTGTTGTAGTGACAGTACAACATTAAATTGTTGACATATTTTTGTTTCAGGTTATTTTTCCGTGTACTGTTTGTTTAAAGTTTATAAACAGAGTATTCAGAAAGTGATGCAATCGTACGGTTCTCTATCCAAATTAGGTATATCAATGCATGTACTCATAAAAATTAGGTGTTTGGTGCGCAATGTCACGAAGATGAATCTTCGTTACATTCAGATTGTGCAACAGTATAAATACGAGGACTGTTCGGAAAGTAACCTCCGATTGATTATAAAAAAAACACCACATTAAATTAAAAAAATGTATTATATACATCTTAAAGCTACTTCTTTCCCTTATTTTTCGACATAATTTCCAAAGACATTAAAACATTTATCATATCTTTTAACTAGTTTTCCAATCCCTTCAGCATAAAAATCTGCCACCTGTGCCTTGTGCCAGAATGTGACTGCTTCTTTCAGCTCCTCATCATCATCAAAGCGCTGAGATCCAAGCCACTTCTTCATATGCATGAAGAGATGGTAATCGCTGGGGGCTAGATCTGGGCTGTAAGGCGGATGCTTGAATACGTCCCATTGGAACTGCCCCAGAAGATCCTTGGTTGCCTGAGCAGAGTGAGGTCGAGCATTATCATGCAAAAACACAATACCGGAAGTCAGCATACCACGACGTTTGTTCTGTATGGCCCTTTTTAAGTTTATCAATGTTTGACAGTATACATCTTTATTAATCGTCGTTCCCCGTTCCATAAATTCTACCAACAACACTCCTTTAGCATCCCAAAACACAGTTGCCATGAGTTTCCTGCCAGAAAAATCTTGCTGGCCTTTTTTTTGGCTTGTTAGGCGAATCTTTATGGCCCCAAGCCTTAGATTGCTCTTTTGTCTCAGGATTGACATACTTGATCCACGTTTTATCACCTGTTACGATCCTGTTTATCAATGGTTCTCCTTCTTCATCATAACGAGTGAGAAAGTCCATTGCAGAGGTCATTCGTTGATTTTTGTGGTGTTCAGAAAGAATTTTGGGCACCCATCGAGCACAATACTTCTTGTACCCTAACTTCTCTGTCACTACTTCATACAAAACAGTCCTTGAAATTTGGGGAAATTTATCAGAAAATTCAGAGATTGTGAATCGACGATTTTCAAGAACTCTTTCATCAATTTTCTGGACAAGTTCATTACTGACCACTGACGGCCTGCCACTCCTGTTTTCATCATGGTTGTTTGTTCGTCCACCTTTAAATGAATGAACCCATTCACGAACAACACCTTCACTCATTACACTTGGTCCATACACGGCACAAAGTTCCTGATGAATAGCTGCTCCCGAATATTGTTTTGCCATAAGATATTGTATAACAGCTCTTACCACACATTTGGCGGGGTTTTCTATTGCAGCACACATCTTTAAACACTATAAAAAACAAACTAGCACAGAGAAAACGTTCACTCAGCCACAGCTGGACGCCGACTGATCTGCCGCGTACGCAGGTGCAAAGATCGTAGCGCTACCCCCACTACTTCGCCCACAGTGACCAATCGGCGGTTACTTTCCGAACAGCCCTCGTACTATTCCTGCAGACCATTATATACTATACATGTGGTTTTGATACACAGATCATAAAGCCAACATTTTGATTTTCTTGGAAAAGTGTTTTCCTGGACAAGTGATTTCAAAGGAATTGCAACCTCTTCAGTTTCTTTACTCATCACCATCAGACTTTCTTGTGAGACCTTAAGGATGCTGCTTATAAAACTCGTCCTCACACCATTCTGAAATTGCAAGGCAAAATTGACAGTATGTTGAAATTTCTCAACAAACATTGTGTCTTCAAAGACATACATTGTCATATTCATTTGTGTGACACAATGGAGTCCATTTTCAACAGTTTTCACAATTAACTCATAGAATAAAGTAACTCTCATTTCCCTATAAGTTTACATCACTTTTTGAACACCCTGTACTTGTTAGCAAATGTGTTTCAAATTGATTATGTAGGTAGCGAATTTCAAAGATTATGAAATAATGGGGTTTGCCAAATATCTAAAGTACCAGGGTTTGATTTGATTAGCTCAAAGAATTTTTATGCTAAGAAAAAAAATATTTGTTAAAGTAATAGTATAAATAATAGTATTTGATAAGTAGTGGTAATAGTTGCCAGAAAAATCTTTTAAAAAATATTAATTGCAATTTATTCAATCTATTTCTTATTTATTTTATTGCTGTATTTTATATTTTTCTTTTGACTGGTTACACTCAAAGTAATTACATACCATCAGCGCCAGGAAGTAGATGACACACAAGTGACATGATGACAGAACTAAGCATAAAGCAAGCAATTAACACAAAATAACCAAAACTGATTTTTCCACTGATTCGTAATTGACTGCCCACGACTGGATGAATCTATTTGAGGGAGACTCCTTTAATAGACTTGCCTGCAAGGTCAGAGATGCCTGTGTAGCATCAGCTCAACAGAGAACTGAAAAAAAATCTGCTAATACATTTCGGCTTTGTGCGTTTAGCTAGGCTGAGCTTTTAGCTCAGTTGGAGCCAAATAAGATTGATTTACAACTGGCTAGTTAACTTCAAGAACAGGAGTACTTTTAGTGATTTATTTATTGTTCTCTTGCTGGCGGAGACAGCTGATGGGCTTAGCTATCCCACCATATCTCTAACTCATACTACTATCACTCATCTACCCACCACACACACACACACATACATACTCTTTTACTCTTTCTTTTACACACACACTAGCTGCACCTATTAAGAGGATTTAGACGAACCTCGCGGCACTCGTGTCTAACACACACACTCACAACACTAAGTACGATACAAACACCAGAAAAGAGAGCAAAAACTCCTGCTAACCTGCAGCTGTTATAATCTACAGAATAACACCTGTCGTGGCACATTAACTTTCCTGTAGAAAATGATGTCATCAAAATTAGGCTTCAACATCTAGCCTAGTGGTTCAACAAGAATAGTTTGTTATAAAGAAATATTATGCAATTCTATTGTATAGTTTTTGAGACTATTTTTTTATTCTAAAGATATGTAATTGTGTGATTCCTTATGTAAAATAAGCATTAAAAAGTTGTCAAAATAGTTAAATTAATAGAAAATATTTGGATAAGTGCATGCGAAAATTTTATACCCTAGTATCTCCCAGATATTAAATGCTACATTAATAAAATTATTTAAACAAAGTGCAGGTATAATAACACAAAGATTGAACGTCTTATTTTTTGATAAGATATACAAAATTTAAAGAACAAAAATTGAAGGTTAGCCACAAAAATGCAGACAAGCTTTGAAAGTTATAAAGAAAGGTATCTGTACTTAAAATATCTAATTGTAAGAATCCAGTAAAAAATTTGGCTCATATTTTATGAAAATAATTGTGTAATATTTACTTTAAGTAATCATACATATAAATCAGAAAACTTTATATAGGTTTTAGCCTTTAGCTTAAGAAAAAATGTTATTTGTAAAATGAAAAAGGTATTTTATATTAAACCTGTCCACTTCATTGGCCAACCATTATAGTTTATTTAATCCTTTATTAAGCAGTAGCAGATGTACTGCCAATTTTAAGAATGAGTTATAATGCAGTAGAACCTTTCTGTCATTCAAAAGTATGTAGAGATAGGTGCTGCTACCTCTTGACTTTATGAATGAACTGTTTTTTTGCCATTGTTGCTTTCTTCTGTTCAGTACAGAGATTACAGGTTTTTTTACTGTTTCACTGCAGTTTACTAGTGAAATATTTGTTGTAACAACTGTAATTCTCTTCACAATGTAAGAATTTTGATCTTGTTATATTGTTATTGAAGGTAATTATAAAACAGACTACAATTTATGCTATTTTAGAAGTTTGTATAACCTTTATACATAATTTTTTTTTTTAGGTGACAATATGCTTGCTGCTGCCTGTTAACTATCATGCCTAGTGGCAATAAGCCTGCCATTGCCTGTACACAGACGGCTTTCACCAGCTCTACATAAACATTATTTTTATTTTTAGATGGTGTCAACAATAAGCAATGAAAAAATAATTGAATATTAAGAAATTCTGATATATCAGGGATTTTTTTTTTTTTTTTTTTTTTTTTTTTTTTTTTTTTTTTTTGGTGTTTAACGCCCGACTATTGTGCACACTTGGGCTAATGCAGATGGTGGGATGATTTATAGCGTATGAAAATGCCAAGCCCTCGCCGGGAATCGAACCCGGATCCTCGGGGTGAAAGCCTAGTACGCTATCCACTAGACCACCGAGGCGGCTCACAAAAGCATGGAGTGTGCAATGACTGGAACTGTGGTACTGTGTTTCTAAACATTTAGTAGTAATGGGATGTGTTTGCTGACTCATAAGTGAAACTAAGCGGTAACCTCTCTATCTGTTTCGGACACTACTTTTCGCAAGTTTCATAGCAGAAAACACTTGTTCACAGACATAGAATGATGCAAACGTACCAGTTATATGCTGAGCACGAGATTACAAACACGGGAAACTTTTTTAATAACGATTTAACTCAGTTAAAGCTGAAATTCTGTTTTCTCATTTTTTCCCACCTAAACATCTTTGCAATGTTGTTGTCGGCACACTGTAACTTCTGGCAGCTGCATTATCGTTCATGTCACCATTCCGTACTGTTGCTAAGGCATGACCCATATCATCTTCCTGCCATTCTCCATATTTTACTCCTGGAGGCATCTGGAATAGGAACCTTACATATAATATATGCATGTATAATGTATTAGTTTTAATTAATTATTAATCAATTAATTATTGTTAAAATAATTACGAGTCATTAATTATCCTCAATTAGTTTTAATCAGTTGTTATTAAATTAAACATTACTCATTGTTACTCGATTAATTGTTGCTCAATTGATTATTGTGTATTACCCAGGCATACCAGTACAGGTTTAACTTGGCGGATTCACCTCTTTGTAAGGCATGTGGAGAAGAAGAGGCACTGGAACCATATCCTTTTTGGGTGTGACTGTGCGAATATCGCTTTCAATAGGCTGAATGATAATAGATTTGATGTGCAACAAGAGATTTTGGTCACTGGCAGCCCTAGTATATTAGAGACACCAAACCATTGGGATGTTTGATTCTAGAAGCTCGACCTAATAATAATAATGATTATTGTGTATTAAAATGTTAATAAATTATTAATCGATTCTTTTTTATGTATTATTATTTAATTAATTTTTCTCATTAATTTGACAACCAAAGCCTTAGGGTTGGTTGATCTGAGGCACAGATTACTATGATTTTTACAGGCTTGTTTGGTTTTATAGGCCAATTAGTTTTATATCTGTCAGTAAAGTACAAAGACGATAATGCTAGGTACAAATCATAGTTAAATTAAATTAATTATTATTATTGTTATTTTTATTATCATTAATTATTGTTCATTTAATAGTTATTTATTATTCCTAAATTATTATTCAATTAATTATTACTTGTGACATTAATTCAACTGTAGCGATTGTTTGCTACATAACTCAAACAGTTGTTACAAAAGTATGAGGATACGGTTTCCATCGTTGGGCCACTAGCCCATTCATGGAAACCCGGTGTGGTTCATTCAAGGCAACTAGCACAGCATCACTTCAGAATACCCAGTCTCCGTCCATAGCAAGTATCTTTATATTGTAAATATGACAAAATAGTGTGAATTGATCGTACTTTCAAATAATGCCTGCAGAAATTTAATCGCTATTAACATATCCGGTCCCAGGATAAAACCCTGTACAGTTCCAGCGGTAATGGACTTCTTTCTGAGCCCATCGGTGGTGTCGTAAACAAGTATTACTGAGATAGTTTGTCATAATCTTAACAATATAATGAGGTGCTTGAATGTGTATTTCAGAGCAAACAGTATGTCCTTCCACCTGGTGCTGTTAAAAGCATTTTTGACATCCAGGGTCACTAGAACTACCAATTTCTGGGAGTGATGATTTCCTTGCCTTGCTTCAGTACAGTGTTAACCACCTCGCTCACTGCGCGATTGTAGGATAACTCTTCAGTGTATTTAATTTAATTTTTTTCCCTAGTATTTATATTTTCTTTTATATAGTTTATATTTTTGTTAACTAGTTATAGGTAATTTTATTGTGTTTCATAATATTTATTATCTTTCTGTTTGATTAGGACCACTTTACAGTCCAGCATTGTTTTGTTTTTAAATTATTTATTCTTGTTATAAATTTTATCTAGTTTGTAAGTAATGTTAAGTTTTATCGTCCTTTTCGTCTTTTTTGTTTTGTTAGTAGTTGTGTTTAGGCGATGATACTTAGTCGCATCCTGGTTTGCGACTGACGTCGGCACAACGTGGTCAATTAAAGGATACGGTGCGGCAGGTCGGTTTGGAAAACCTGCTCGACCGCTTGCCGGCGGCACATTAAGGCGAATGTGCTTTTCGCCTTAAAAAAACCTTCTGAAAGCAATGTTGCTTCTCCGACAGATCGCCAGCATACTGTATCTGTATTGCAGATGTCAACCGCTACATGTGTTCAAGAAATTTGTCTTCTGTGTCCAGCATACAGAGAGGGCTGTATGAGGATGGGATGCCTGGTGCTCCTCTGCCTTTTTCTTATAAACACCAGTCGCTGTGTTTTCCATGGCTTATAAGAAATATCTTTATTTAGGCAACTGTTGCACATATTTAACAGCAACTGAGGGCTGATTTTAACAACAGTCTTAAGCACTTCTACTGGGATGCCATTCGGCCCAGGAGATTCTCCATTTTTGTAGGGTTTATATTTTTAGTTAAAATGGTTTAATTTAAATTTTAGTATAACATTAACAGTAGTAATTAGATTTAGTTTTCTCTCTGTGTAAGAGATTTTGCTGGACAGCGATGATAGCCTTCATGTGCTCTTCACCAATACAAAAAAAGTTCATCTTCACTGAATAACAAAATTTGTTCCCTTTCCTTTGCATCTTGATCATGATTATTTTTCTCTAGTGGATGATGTGAAAAAAGCGTGTTTACAATACGTTTTTTTCCCTCTGCATTTTATCTAGGGCTAGTTAGTTGAGAACCAAACTTGCGAATCACCATCTTATCCCAGGCCCCACAGGTTTGTATAAATATCCAACCTGAGCTCTTCCCACTTCTGCTTTTTGGTCCTTTTGATGATCAATGACGGGTGTTTCTTTTTTGTGTCAGGGGCTCTACGTAATGCTGATTTTTACACCAGGACCTGTCTTGGTCAGGTCCCCTATGTTTTACCTTGATTATAAAAAAAATATTATTATATAATATATATTTTATAGATGGCAAAACATCTTCAATTTCCTTTTCATAACTGGCAAAGAAATCGTGTACAACTTTTTCATTTACAGCTGCTCTTTGGTGGTTTATTCCATTCACAAATACTGTATATTACACACATTGCAGTTCCTAGGTACAAAGGGACTGCTTAATAGGCCTATAATAGTTTTTATTTTACTATTGCAGCTGCCCTTAATGTATTGTGCTCATTTATAAGTTGTGATTTCGGCGATGATAACCCTATTGGTTTTTCGCCGGCAAAAAAAAAAATATAAGTTGTGATTTTAATGGATTTCTAATTTTTTAAATGGAAAAATCTAGATTTGTGTAATCAATGATATCTGACAATTTCTTTCTTTTAATGTACATTTTTTTGAAAAAAAATTATAAGTGTCACCAGACTAACTAAGCCAGAATGCACATACGAACTGGTAGAATTAACACTTAAAGAATATAAAAATTATAATACAAGTGTGACTTCTTTATAAGTTATTCATGCTATCTTGAGTTTCTATTTTTTTCTCTTGCAAAAGAAGAAGTTTTACTCAGGAAAAGAAACATGCCTCTTCTTAAAAAAAATTCAAAATTACTGTAATAATTAATTATAATTATGCACATCCACTGATGAACTTTATTAATTACTTATATCATGAAAAAAATTAAAATAATTATTAACAAAATGTTGCATTAATATATATTTCAAGTACTGTATATGTTAAGTTATAAGGAACATATTTTTAGAAGATAATGGAATTAAGTCAGTTATAATTACAATGTTATTTATTATTTTAATATGAGTGAGCAAAACTAGGAATCTGAATGAATAATCAAAATTGATTGGGAGTGGGAGAAGATTTCAAGTTGCAACCAATGAGGAAGCATTATGACATACGTTTGAAGTGAGTATGCGTCAACTCTTAGCGCTCATGTTATGTTTTGTCAACGATATCTGGGATGCATTGGCAGTGGTAAATCGACCGTTTGTGGAATACCCGACACCGCTGGTTGGGCGGTCTCTGTGCGGAAGTGTAGCTTTTTAGTATTTTTTAAAAGAAATAATGTGTAATTTGTAGTATGTATATGTTTAATACTCGCCGCTGGTGTGTGTGGTCTTGCGTCTACAGTTGATACTTCATAAAGGATTCCTTGCACAGGTAAATGTGTAAATTCATAAAAATGTTGTGGTAGGACTAGGGTCACTCCCTTTAGTTGATTGAAAGGCTAGGTTTACCTGTAACTATATTTAATTAAAATTACATTTTACTTTTATCAATACGTCAGATTTACGTTTTTATAGCTTTAAGAGTTCATTTCAAATTGAAGTTTGAAAGTTTTATTTTAAAATAAGAGTAGGCTGTCTTATGTAGGCCTCTAGGCCTATATGTTTACCTTTTTGTATAATTTAGCCCTCCAGGGAATTGTTTTTTCATATTGTATTTGATATGAAAAAAAGAAAAAAAATTTGAGCAGAGCATTAAATATACTTGTTATGTTATTAGGGCTGTTTAAGCCATTCATTCATTGATTTAGGTTAGAATGTGAGCTTACACTAAATTTGCAAAGGCTAATTAGAAAACCTGAATTTTAAAATAATTTTGAAGTCTATGCAAGGAGTTAACAGATTTAATATTTACACATCCACATTTAATTGGGCCTAACTTAGTTTTACCTTAAAATACTGTAGTCTAGAGGATAGCCTATTTTAACTTCTCTTCCTTCTGACATTTAAAATTTAAAAATCACTCTTTTGTACTTTTATTTGGAGGTCTGTGTAAGACTTTGACAAACTGCATAAACTATCCAATTTTTAAGTAATGACATTTTAAATTAAATATTTGAATAACCTAACCTAACCTACATCACCATAAATATCAAACAGTTGATTCTATAGCTTAAGTCTGAAAATCCTTTTAACTTCATCTGGCCCAGTTGAAACCTGAACATGGTTATTGGGTAAAATATATAATTGTTTGGCCACTGATTCAAGATTTTTTAAATTGAAGTATAACTTATATTTTCGAAAATAACATAGGATTTTATATCATAGCATCAATGTCGTAAAAATGATTTTTTTAGTGATCTTTTGTGATTAGGTTGGACCTAGGCACAAAGGTACTGTTCAATATGCCTGTAATAGTTTTTATTTTTGAGTTGTGGTTGAGATATCATTTTTGTGGGTTCATAATTTTATAAATGGCAATGTAGATTTGTGTAATCAGTGATCTCTTGACAATTTAGCCTATTTTTTCCAAAATGTACGTTTTTTTAAATAAAATTGTGACAAATATCTTATCTTTTTAAAATGTATACCGTAAGATAATGTTTTTTTAATTAAACTTCCTGTGCTAACAATGTTACGAAATGTTGTTTAAATTGTTAAATTTTCTTCATTTTACACAAAAACAATTTAGGGCACCAAAAAAAGGGGCAGTATTGTTTTATCAATTTTAACACATAGAAAGCATAAAGGCTAATTGTTAACATTTGAAGTATCCAAGCATGAATTGATCTCAGTGAGCTGTAATTTGTATTTTTATATTTTTAGTCACAAGAGAAATGAAATATGTGACAGGGGAATGAGTAAAGAATAATACTATTAAATCATATAGGCCTAATAGTCTGTGTAACTAACAGTTTATTTTTCAAACATATTTATTGACATAGAGAATTTATAAACAATGTTCCTGTTACTTAAAAAAAATTTGGGTCTAAGTATTGCAAGAATACCTTAAAACATAATAAAACATATAATACGTAAAACATCCTTTTCATCTTGTACAATGGTCTATTCTTTTCTTTCCATTTTTATGAACTGAAAAAAGGTTCTTTTGCATACATCAAATTCTTCAGCCTTACCACCAACCACTCAATGTATTCTGTATTTGAACAAGGCTGTAACTGTCAGTTTCTCACCAGTTGTAGGTCATACATTTTACAGACAAAACAGAGATAAGATCACAAAGATATGAGCCTTGGTGGTCAGAAGACTCCATAAGGTTAAACCTTTTAAGAAATGAATTACAGGCTGCTTTGTTAACATTCTGGAACTGTTTATTGTACATTTACAGTTTGTGCTCATTTCACGAGAAGACAAGTTAAATTTCCGTCTCACCTCTGCCATTCTTCTGTATCTTTTTCTTGCTTAGCTTGGTTTCCGTACTCATATTGTCTAATTCAAATCAAGCACAATACTTATACCACCACTTTTTTCTACTTTTTACGCTTACCACGCTTGTTAAAAAATACTAAACTTTTACACAAGTTTAAAACTGTAACACTTAAACTAGAATATTATATAGGCTCCAAATAAGATGAACACATTTATCTCTCAGAAGAACTTCGAAATGAATACACAAAAACAAATAAGACATAATAATAAGAAAACAGATGCTATTATGTGACTCAACTGATAGGCAGGTAGAAAACAAAACATGGTTATCGAAGAGTCCATTCTTTCCTCAAACACTTGGACTCTGTCCCTTTATTCATAACATGATTTTTTGCCACCTTATTTTAAACTTCACACGATTATACAAATCAGCAAGTAAAAAAAAAGGGAAAAAATGTTAATGGTCTTTTCTCCTTTATTTCTCAGTCCCTTGAAGTATTTCAGTATAAATACATTTAAACGAATTTTAAACTTTTTGGTTCTCATCCGTGCTCATTGTTTTCATCTCCAGAGTACAAGTATTTTCCATGGGTTAGTACTATGTGATGCACTTTCATTGTTCCTTTAAATTGACAATATTGTTGTGTATTTTTGCTTTCATAGCTTTAAATGTTATTATCAGTTATAAAAGAAATTTCAGTACTTCTTAGATTTTCTTTTAGGGATGAGATCAATACGTCGACATTATTAATATCTTAGCCTTACATTCCTTAACAGTCAGCTGTCTTATTAGCAGTAAGATCTAGGGCACCCTTACTGTGACCATCTTCATATTTTAAACGAATAAATTACTTTAATAAATTAGTGTAATAAGAATCAAATATGAAAATATTTAAAACTTATTGTGACAACTTGAGCTTATTGCGATAATGGTTATATGAACTATCGTATAAAAAGTAAGAATTTTTAGATTTGATTTTACTGTGATAATATATTTAAAAACTAATTATAAATGAGCTATTTCAAGTGGTCCATGGTTTAGATTTTTACGAGTCAAGGTAGATCATAAGTAGGCTATCAATTTCCTGTGTTACGGACAGAAGGTAAATTGTTTGGTGACCTAGTTATATTGCAATACTTGTAAAACAAAAATGTACGAGTTACTGTCATAGGTTTGATAAAAGTATGACCTCACTCGTATGTGTTTGTAATTTATTGTCATGTGATTGCTTCATAATGAAGAGTTTTGATAACAGTAAGTAGAGGGGTTAGGTGTAAATGTTTGCAGTTGTAATTCCAGTGTTTGAATAAAAGCTCGGATGATTCGAGTGAGATTTATGGTATTCTTTCAAAGTCAAATACATTCTTCCCCTGAGCCTCCCCTTCACCATCAGTTAGCATATTCTCATTTATGAATGTAAAATTATCGTACAACTCTACTTATTCTATTTCTTCTCACAGTGTTTAGTAATTTCCCCTAGGAAAATATTTAGGGATAAAATTCAGAAAACGTATTTCCCTGTGATCCAGTATGTCTGTTAACGTAAATTCTTTCTCAAAAATCTTTTTTTAAATAATATGGTTACTGATCGAAAATTAATCAATTCATGAATTAAGGACCTGGCTTCAAAATTGGAAAATAAAACAAATCCAGGAAATTAACATCATGTCACATTTATTATATGTAAAAAAACTTGTCCTCCTGTCAATTTAAATAACACACCATTTCCTGAAGTTAATAAAGTAAAATATTTGGGCCTACATCTTGATGGAAAGAATGACAGCAACCATCACATAAAAACAAAGCATCTAGTTTTATTTTATTATTTAAAAAAAATTTTTTTTAAAGCGAAAAGCACATTGCGGCTATTATCATCTCCCTAAATGTAAGTGTGAGTATAAAGTGTTAAAGTTGTAAGTATAGTGTTGTAAGTGTAAGTGTATGTTAGACTCGGGTACCGCGAGGGACATCTAAATCCTCTCAATAGGTGCAGCTAGTCAGCACCCCTCCCTGCGGGGACATCTGGTTTTAAATTCTAGACTCAAGAATTCTCTATCGACTTCTAAATTCTAATTATTTTTATCTCTACACATCAGAAAATGACAATTTACAAAACTCTGCTCAGACTAATGTGGACATATGGCATACAATTATTTGATTCTATAAGGAAAAAAAAATTACAAAAGATTCAAGTATTTCAATCAAACGTTTTATGATAAATCACCATAGCACCTTCATATGTTTGCAACTTAACTTTTCACGCAGTCAGTATTCCATTCGTTAAATAGTTAGCACATTCACACTATCTGAGATTTCATAACAAAATTGAAAACCACTGGAATTCTAATCAGAACAGTTTTTCATAAAATAAATCCATGACTTTGGCGGCATTCTGGCCCAGCATCACAGAAAATTGCCCACTGAGCAATAATTCGTAATAATTGTTCATGTTGTTTTTTATATTACATATTATATCTTTTGGTTGTATTGTGCAAATGTGTATATTTCCAAATAAAATGTTAATGTTAAAAAAAAAAACAGAAAATCTGTCATGAGTTAAATCATTGCTTACTAAGGCTTGCACTGTTTTTCATTATTCATACAAGGTATTTCTTCGATGAGTGCTCCGAATCTCAAGCGACACATGCATAGTTTTCAGCAAAGTCTACTTGCAGTACCCTGGGTGAAATGCTTCTTTTTTTTCAAAATATTGATCTTGCACACTTTTTTTACAAAACATGAGTCCTTGAATTTACACAACATATCTTGGAACATTCTTACCACCTCAGCAAGAATATCATTCACGGTTGTTAACATCTGATGTTTGTTTCTTTCTCTCATTACTTCGTCAAAGTTTTATTTGTCATGTACGATGCATTTGAATGTTCATCTGACAAATATTAGGATTTTTCTGTAAACAAAACATTAAAAAAATATTAGGATTTTTTTGTACATGACATTTTTTTACTTCATGAGTCTTTGTGGTTGTTTTACAGTCTCTTTTACCCGTAAAAAAAGCATTCTTGTATTTTTATATTTAAACCGAAAAAAAGGAAATTGTAAGATATGATAACTTGGTATTTTTTAAATTATCACAAATCTAAAGAATTTGTTTTAACAGTTGCCTTCACACTATATGTATTATTAATGTTGTGACAAATTGGATGTTAGTTTATATTTATTTTTTAGGCATGATGTGTTTTACATTATTTCTTTAGTTGTGATAAATAAAAAATGTTAACATAATTTGATTGTTTTTTTTTTTCAGAGACAAAATGATAAGCAGCCGAGCCAAGCATGTCCTCCACTGCCTCCTTTTCTTTACAGTAATTATCGCATTCGAGCTATGGACTGGCGCTTTGAAATTAAATAACCCTGATCTTAACTTCGACCCATGGGAAAGATATGGCTTCATTCCAACCTTTACATTGTACTTGCTACGCTTCGCAACCTTTCTTCCTCTGCCTCAAGTTGTCCTTAATTTTGCAGGCCTTGTAATGTACAATGCATTTCCCGACAAAGTGGTATTAAAAGGGTCTCCGTTACTTGCTCCTTTTATATGCATTCGAATAGTGACTCGTGGTGATTTTCCGCATTTAGTTCGAGCGAACGTAGAACGAAATATAGCTATTTGCACTCAGGCAGGACTGGAGAATTTTCTACTGGAAGTTGTTACCGATAAGGCGATTCATTTGCCAGTACAAAGACGTGTTCGTGAAGTGGTAGTTCCTTCGTCATATAAGACTAAGAGTGGTGCATTATTTAAAGCTCGGGCTTTACAATATTGTCTTGAAGATGGTGTTAATATGCTGGCCGATAATGACTGGATCGTTCATTTAGATGAAGAGACTCTTATGACCGAAAATTGTGTTCGTGGTATATTAAATTTTGTGCTCGATGGTAAACATCATTTTGGGCAAGGACTTATCACATATGCCAATGAGAATATTGTAAATTGGATAACAACAATTGCCGACAGTTTTCGTGTTGCTGATGATATGGGCAAGCTGCGGATGCAGTTTTCCACATTTCATAAACCACTCTTCAGTTGGAAAGGATCCTACGTCGTTTCACAGGTAAACTTTCAAAATTCTTAGTTAGTTTCCATGTTAATATAGCATATCTATACTCCGTTCTACATTTTAAGTGTTTTAGAATGTTAACAAAAAAACTAACATGAAGTAATTTTCATCTCCTAGATATTAATTGTAACTTACTATTATTAATTATCAAAATGCGTAGTGTTCTATGCTATCAAATTTTGGGCAAAATAGCCTGTGCATTTATTTAAATAAAATTGTGTTAATGTCTTGTACTGCAAGTTTAGTAGATGCAAAAGTGTGCCATCAATAATATCTTTTTGAGAAATGTAAGGTATTATTGAAGCAAGGTGTCTATTTTCAACCCACCATTCGGCAATTGGTTTGTGTGTTTTTGGCCAAACAATGATGTTTTGAAATTTAGTATGAAGGTACCTTGTCTAAAGCCCGATCAAAGTATTTGTAAGAGTTTTTCCACTCCCATTTGTTTAAAGATGGCGGCCTCTAATTTTCAATTATGAGTGCACACAGTTTTGCCGAAATACAATGATAGTTGTTTTGACAATTGGTAGTAATGGTACTTTGTATAAAGCCCAAATGTTGTATGTATAAGATTTTTTCCAATTCACTTCCATTTCAAGATGGCGGGCTCAGATTTAACGATGGAAGTGTAATTGCTGGCTGTTTCCTGAAATACAGTCTGAATAGCAAGACCTATCGTAATTTTGACTGCTACATGGAGAGAGAGCATAAAATTTTCAGTAAAGTAGAGTAACATTTTACGTAAATAATACAGTTACTATGAAATTGTTGGAGGAGGATATAAGCGTATAAATATTAATTGAGAATATACTGCGTGGTCTAAGGTTCTTTGAACTACTATTTTCTTTTTAAATGGTTTTGAGGTTTATTACTGAGATATTTTTTTAGTTTATTAGCAAAAGAAAGCATTAAAAGTCAACAAATGATAAAAAGGCAAGAATGTCAGTACATTCAAAGTTTGTTTAGATTGTTCCTAAATTACACTTATAACAAATAACATTTTTTTTTCTTTTATATTTTAAACAGAATCAATTTATATAATCATATATCAATGCAATTTTGCGGAATAAGTTACCATAGGTCCTACATGTGAGCAGGTAATAAGTTAATTTAGGATGAAATTTTATGCTACAACCAGGTTTCAAGCTTTGAATGAATGACCTTGAGTTCAGAATCTTGTCTGTTATGTAATCTGTGTATACATAGCTGACAAGTATACACCTATCGTTATTTTTAGTATATTATTATTATGAAGTGGTATATTTTTAAATTTCATCCATTTTGCACGGACCTTTTAACATATTTTGACAATCTCAGTGATTGGTAACAAAACAGTATAAGTGTACATGCAAAACAGTTTAATAAACATTTATTTAAAAAGGTTATAATAATTTCATGTTTATCTTATTCTGTTTTATTTTATCAATAGTTTACATGTACAAAATTCTAATACATATGCCCTATAAATAAGAATTTCAATCTCAGGTCTTAGTTTGTGGGGAAAAATGAATACTATATTTTTTTTTAGTAATAGGCTTTGTCTTGCAGATATGTTATAAAGAATGTAACATGATATATATCAATCGTTCTTCACTTTGTCCCCTTATTTTTGAAATGTTACACAGTATTAGTCATATTGGTTGGTTTTAAGCTTCTTTACTTATAAGTTGTGCAAATTTGTTCGCTTTTTTAAAAATTAATATAGAAAAAGTTTTATAAATACACTTTCAAACCTCATTCGGGCATTGGTGGAAGGAGAGAAAAAAACCATTCCCCAATCTGTATAGCTAGGGGCAGGCACTTAACTAAGGTGATGTCATTTTTAAGGCTCTGGTTATTCACACTCAGTCCGCTCATTGTGGTGTAGGATTTGCTGATTCCGGTGTTTAATATTGCCAACTAGAGTATTGGCTTTTAATAGATTTACACGTTCATTCACCAAAACTCAAAATCTGAAGTCATTTGCATTTGTGTTCCAACTCGGGTTGTGTTAAAGTATGTTCGAACATTAAAAAGTTTGCTGCATATTTTCTGTTATCCTTATATATCCATGTGGAGTAAGTTTTGAAAAATGTGCCAAGTTATTTTCAAATAAACAATTTGGAAATTTCATATAAAACAGAGAAAACTAACTTAATGTGGTTTAAAAAAAAAAGTATTACAGTTTTACTCCACATAGATAGATCTGCTATGCAGTTAAAAATGTGTAGCGTAATATTTTTTCTGATAAACTTCACAGTAGAATTCAGTAGTTAAAGATTTGTGATGGAAAATTTGCTTATTGCTTAGTTGCCTACATTTAATGAGCTTGAACTATGATTTGACACAGTCATTAAATTCTTTTCATAATTAGAGCATTTGTTATTTTCTTGATTACTTTTCTTTGTCAATGCTATTTTTTTTATTTGTTATTATTATTATTATTACAATTTAAAAAACACTGATTTCATTTACTTTCTGTTCCTAACCTAATCTGATTTTTAATATTTGGTTAGGACGACTTTCGATATCTGTAATTTCCGGTCATTATCCTGTACGTTATTATTGTTTATTTGTATCATATTTTCGTTATTAGTCATCCCAAAGGTTATCAAAATATGTTGAGTTATAAATATCTTATCTCAAGCTTTTTATTCATTTTGCCTTAGATTTCATTCTAGAAATTGTTGAACCAAACAGTTTACGTTGATAAAAAAATACAGTATTTAATCAGAGGATATTTAATTTTTTTAGGACAACTTTAATGCTTTTCCATTTAGGCCTATATAAAAAAAGTATGATGGTATAAAAAATATACAAAACTTTTATTTTTATTTTTATTGTCTAAAAAATGAGAAATAATTGTAAAAGTGTAAAAAATTAGTAATTATTCAATTGTACCATAATCGATTTTGACATTCCTTGATCTTATATAACAAAGGTAATATCTAATTTCTTTAAATGACCATCAGTTTATGTATTTTTGCATGTTATTTGTCTAATAGCAAAAAACCATATCTCTTTTCAAAGAAACAAACTATTTTAATTAAATATACCATAAATGTTTTTCCTTGCTATTTTAAAGAATGAAAAAGAATTACAAATATGTCAAACATTTCATTTGCCTATTGTATCAATTTTAACAGACCTTCATATTCATAAGTACAAGGGACCAAACCATGCTCAGATACATGGATTCGGTATTGATCAGTGTAGGTGGATGAAAAAAATACAATTGTTATTACACCAATTTTACTATCTTATTAAACACTAAACATATATGTGACACAATAAACATGTAAAAATATTTCTACATTTGTATGAAATTCTTAATTATCCAAGTTGAAATTATTAAGATCGTGGTAGTCCATGGATTTGTATTGCCTGTCGCCGTTCAAGATTTCAATCCATACAGCATTACGAGTATAATGTGAACTCTCTTGTGATAGAAAGACTTTTACTTGTGAAAGTACAATGATATTTATTCATAAATCAATGATATCTTTTGAATTATATGTTTTTTGTGTTAATAACATTACTTTTTTCTTACATCTAATAATCATCAGATGTAATAATATTAAAAAATTATGAAACATTGAGTTTTTTCAAAAGCTGTCTCCCAAATTTTTGATTGAAGTTTGATCGTGTTTTGGACCAGTGAATTTTCCTGCAGTTACGGTTTTTGCCAATCAATTTCTGAGACCCATTGATCACTATTCGCAAAGTTTACGTAAAATATTTCCATGGTATGCCGAGATCAATTTTACACGCACATAAACAGACAGCTTGTATTAGAGTTTAGAATAGAAGCAGATATGTCTTGTTGATGGTAGTTTGCATGTGTTTGTGCTATGTGAAATCTACACAAGTAGATTTCCTTTGTAGACCCAAATAAAGTGTCTTTTTAAAATGTCGATTCGAAATATAACAGCCACCATGAAGTCAATATTGGTCAAGAAATCAAAATATGTTTGGTTACTGACATGAGTTTTCAATCTTCATTCAGAATCTGTTGCCATCATCTGTTACATCATTACCACTTGCTCTTTTTTTAATTTTAACAGAACTAATACAAACAAAATTTTTAATATAATCCTTTTCATTATAATCTGACTTTCCTAGCTTTAATAGATTGTTATGAGTTGTGTGATTATTGTTATTTGTTATAAATACAAAAATAATGATTCAAGTTACGCTACACATTTAGTTAAAGAAGGTTATATACCAGAAGAAATAAAAATATTACAAAAAGAAAAGGTTGTATGTTCTAGAAAATTCGGAATATGTCTGTCGAAACTGAAGGAGAGAAGTGTTATAAACGAACAAATAAATTCAGTCAGAAGTTATTTTTCAAAAATTTGAAAATTACTAGTAAGGGTCCTAGTGGACATTAAAGAGAAAGTTTAAAAGGGACCAATCAGAAGCGAGCGAGCAAGTGTTTAGTAAAGAAGTAGCAAAGTTGAGTGTTGTAAAAGAACGAGCCCGTGTCTGGTGGAGCAGTAAGTTTTGATAATGGAAGTAAACCGAAACGCGCTAATAAATAAAAGATTTACAAAGCGAGGGCGGTAGATGTTCATATTTTCCAAGTGATTCCTAACAGTGTCAGAAATGCCTGTCGTAATTAACTGAACAGCTTGTGTGTCCATCGTCATTAAAGCCAATGATGTTTCTATTTTGTATGCAATTGTTATTGGCTAGCATAATTTAAATTTGTATAATTGTCATGTTTTAACCTTCAAACGCTTTTATTGTTCATGTGTTTCATCATAAATCCTTATTTATTAGCTGCAAGTCAGCCTAGACCTGAATGAAATAATCAACCACTTACAGTGCAATACTTTTATATTCAGTGTTAATTAGAAAAATATTGTAAAGATTGTGCTAACTACCAGATTAATATTAAGAATGAACAGTGTTTTAACAAACGGATTGTAGTTGTGTTCTTTGGACAAAAAGGTAGTGTTTAATGACGAATCACTTTGCCGAATTGGTATTTAAAATTTTGTAAGATGGCGATTTCAAAATTGCCGCATTAAATTCAGAAATTACAAAAATTGTATGATATAAGCCATTCTCTAAATGTTAGTTATATTTCGTGGACTTCAAATAGTTCTGCATCAATTTTTTTTTTTTATTCTAAGGCGTAAAGCACATTGAGGCCGTTATCGCCTCCCTATATGTAAGTGTGAGAGTAAAGTGTAAGTGTAGTGTTGCAAGTGTAAGTGTGTGTTAGACTCGGATACCGCGAAGGACGTCTAAATCCTCTCAGTAGATGCAGCTAACCTGCACCCCCTGCGGTTGCTTCAATTAAATTAGGTACAGTAAATATAGGGTATTTTTTTAATTTTAGAAACAGACATTCCTTTACTTATGGACTTAACAGTATTTCTGCTGTAGATAATTTGAACTACTTATATAGAATTGCATTGCAAAAATGGTTTGCCATATTCTTATTTAAAACTTTATAAGATTGCGGTTTCAAAATGGCCACTGAAATTCAGAAAAAAAATGGAATCAAATAAGCCATTCTCTGAATATTAGGTATATTTCGAACTATAATTGATTACTATGGATCCAGAATTAGACCGTATCCAAAAACGTAATTATTAATTAGACTATTTAAAAATGGATTCTGTATTTTGGGTAGTACTGCGTCAACCAAATTAAGTACAATGAATACAGAATATATTTTTTTTAATACTCCTTTCTGTCTGGATTTAACAGTATTTCTGTTGTAGATAATTTGAACTACTTGTATAGAATTCCATTCCATAAATGGTTTGCCATATTATTATTTCAAATTTTATAAGAGAGCTGTTTCAAAATGGCCGCAAAAAATTTAGAAATTACAAAAATTGGATCAGAATTATACCAGATCCAAAAACTTAATTATTAATTAGACTATTTAAAACTGGACTTCGGATTTTGGATAGTCCTGCGTCAACCAAATTAGGTTTTTTTTTGGTGTTTTACGTCCGACTATTGTGCACACTTGGGCTAAATGCAGAAGATGGGATGATTTATAGCGTATGAAAATGCCAAGCCCTCGCCGGGAATCGAACCCGGGTCCTCGGGGTGAAAGCCTAGTACACGCTATCCACTAGGCCACCGAGGCGGCTAACCATATTAGGGGTACAATGAATATAGGATACTTTTTTTTAAAAAAAATAATCCTAATTTCTTTTTGGACTTAACAGTATTTCTGCACATAATTAAAACTTGTGTATAGAATTGCATTCCACAAATGGTGACGGGCCAGTTCTTCTCCATAGCAACGAATTTCCGGGCCCGTTACCATTTTTGGTCTTTCAGGTTGGTTGTAGGGTTGGTGAGTGTGTCTCTTCTTCCGAGTATAGGAGAGTGTCGTGGTTGTGCGAAGTGTTAAGTGAACTTCAAATTTTTGTCAATAGCTCTTAAACCGAGTTTTTTTTGGAAAACCCCTGACCGCCAAAATAGCGAACCTGTATGTTTTATCGGAGAGAATAAAGCATTTAAACATCTTTCAAGTAATTTGAAATGTAAAACGTTTTGCATAATTTACGCCCACCATTCACTGCTCTATGCAAACAAGTATGATGATGGTTTAAAAAATTCGTTTCATAAATCACTCGAATATGTGATCAAGTCAGCGTATAACATTTGAAATAAGGTCAGGTAACGTTTAAAAAAGTTACTTTTTGATGTGTTTTTTTTTTTTTTTTTTTTTTTTTGTAACTGTTTTAACTTTAGCACTGGTTTGCATTGTGATTCTACACGCACCTATAATTAAAATTTGGATCGATATTTTGGGAAATCGGCTCACTGAAGATGCGTAAACACTGTGCGTATGTTCATTTTTATTGTGACGCTTATGGTGGACTTGTGGTTTGAAGCTGTAAGGGAAGAACGGCACCGCAGTCTAAAACTTTGACAGCTCGAGGTCAAGCGCCACCATAAAACAAACGCGCTTTACTGTACATTGCCCAGAAAATAGTCAGTCTAGACCAAACAAAGCGTACTGGTTTGAGTAGTGCGGAAATGCTTAGCCTTTCAGTTTTGTATGTCTTTCGCAATGTGAACAAATTGATAAGGGTATCGAAATCTTTCAAGTCAACGCCGTATCTACACTTTCACGTTTAACTATTTCCTTCTGTTTAATTTCACTAACAACACAATTGCTGCAATTAGCAAATCCTCCTTGGACGAGGTTATTTTTTCCCCAGCTGTCTTTTGTCGCTGGTAAATAACAGTATAGGTCAGTGCGTATTTTAAGAAAATTTCACTAGGCGACATAAGCTGATCGTAAAGCTATCCCATTCCCTTTATAATTTTCAAAATACGGTTTTTTGCAAAATTATCACAGCGTATTGCACACAAGAACATATTTTTTGTATTTGTGCATAAAAATGTGTAGAATTTTCTACAAAAATCTATGCAAATGTAAAATAACTGCAAAAAATACAATTTAAAATCATGCAAAAAAATTATATAATTTTTGCGTACTTAAATAAAATATAAATGAGAATTATGTACTATTAAAATGAAGTCGTACGTGCACAATTTTCTGCGGAAAATCAGGCATATTTTTTCATAAATGTTTTAATGCTTTTATATATACATGTTATTCCCCCCCCCAAAAAAATCTTTATTTTGCTTTTCCTACGTTATCTGGTTTTAAAATTACTTTGTTTTTTTGTTTTAAAATATTTAATATAAAAATGTATTTTTTTATTCTGAAAATCTGGATATTTCATAAAGTTAATTAAATTAAATATTTGTTTTGTTTTCAAATTTTTATTTCTGTTAATCCTTCTTTATTAAGTTTATATATTTAAATAATGTTATCTAGTTTTAGTGGCTATAGTGTTTTAGTTCGCATTAACAATGTTTAGATTTAGTCCCCCCCCCATGTAGGATATTTTGCTGGACGGCGATGATAACCTTATGTGCTTTTCGCTAAAAGTCGTTTTAAAAAAAATAATAATAAAAAGTTCATAGGCCTACATTGTTTAATGAAAAGTAGGGATTTAAAATCGATATTATTTATCGATGTCATAAACAAGTAGTTTATAATGCCTGCAGTACTCAAAATCTTGCGTCAAATTTTTCATTTTTGTTTATCACTTAGTTAAAAAAAAATTATGCCGGCATTATCTGCTGTAACTGGGCGACAAACCCTTTTCACTGGGCGACATTCGTGCCGCCCACTTTATATGTTAAAATATGCACTGGTATAGCTTGGACACACCTTCAAATTGTCACCGACATTTCGTGAAGTTTTTTTGCAGATAACCGAAATGTCCATCCATATGCCTGAACTCAAAATGTAATCCTCTTGACACGGACTTGTGAGAGCTGCAGTAGCATTTATTACAGTCGGCCTTCTAAATAATTTGTAACGCGAATGTAGGCCTGGCGTAGATGAACGACATGCCGAGTGGAACGATAGCTGACATGATTCAGTTTCCCACACTACTGTAGTCACCTTGTAGCCGTAGCCTACGACTTCAGTTGCTATTGTTATTGTTAATTCAATTGTGAAAGCCACTTCACCGGGCGAGAGTAAACAGTTTGCAGCAATTATGGAAAAGCTGCACTTTCTATTTCTGTCTAATGCGGCGTCATAGAAATTACTGGACTGTATTGTGGACGTCGCTGACAAAAGATTTTATTTCGTCGGGAGATACGCCGGTATGTGTAGGTGTACGCCTCGAGTAGCATCGCATTAAAAGAAAATTCAAAGCGGATCATAACTTGTTCTATTTCAAATTTGGCACGTTGACTCGAGTTGTTAGTTCAGCAGTATGCTAATTCCAACTTGTACAATGTCAATCTTAATGTTGAGACAAAGGAAAATGAATATGTATTTGTATGTATAAATATGTATTAATTTTTCTGTGGTTGAGCTCCAAAGTTGCTAACCTCTTGACCCGTTTCCATTTTCGCAGTACATGTAGTGTATAGTGTGACACTTGGAAAATTGACAGAGTTGCTGCACAATATCGGGCTCATTATTGGACCACAATACATTTTATAAATGTGTTTCACACTAACGGCCCATTTACACGTTGCAAGTGACTGGCATGCCAGTTGAGAAACGATTTGAAGGTCACTGGCATGCTGCGACTGGAATGCCAGCTCACTGGCGCCTTACCGTTTTCACGTTGCCAGTGGCTGGCATGCTACGACTGGAATGCCAGCTCACTGGCGCCTTACCGGTTTCACGTTGCCAATGGCTGGCATGCTGCGACTGGAATGCCAGCTCACTGGCGCCTTACCGTTTTCACGTTGCCAGTGGCTGGCATGCTACGACTGGAATGCCAGCTCACTGGCGCCTTACCGGTTTCACGTTGCCAGTGGCTGGCATGCTGCGACTGGAATGCCAGCTCACTGGCGCCTTACCGTTTATACGTTACCAGTGGCTGGCATGCCAATTGACAAACGATTTGAAGGTCACTGGCATGCCAGTTGAGAAACGATATGAAGGTCAGTAGCATGCGGCGACAGGAACGCCAGCTCACTTTATTATATGGTCCATATCACGACTATGGTACTGATGGTTTATACATAAAATCTGTCCCCGCACCACTTGCTTTATATTTCAAAACTTTAAACTGTAAATAATATGTAGATCTTAAAGCTTTTTTTTGTCACGTCGTTCACTGTAAAATTTGGCACATTCATTACATCAACGATGGCTTGCATCGAGGCATTCCTAGCCTCCCGATTGCGGTAATCTTTACTAAACATGTTCCATAAGTTTTGGTGGTCACGGTACAAGTGTAAAAATGTCAGTTTTTCCCTCACTCCAACGAGTAGCCATTTTTATTTGCCTTTAACTACTTAAACAGAACCTGGTAAACGTAATCCACGTGGTTGAATGTTTCCAGCGACTGGTGGACGGCAGTTGTCGTTTACACCGTGTCCCAGTCGGCTGGCGCCAGTGCTGTAGAGTGGTGGAGGGGGAAGCTGGAGCGCCAGTAAAACAAAATATATGTTCTGCTGGAGCTGCCAGCGACTGGCACCCCTCTGGCTTGCTGGTCTCTCCAGTGTCTAGCATGGAGCGTTTACACGGTGCTAGCAACCTCAACTGAAACGCTCACTGGCAACGTGTAAATGGGCGTTTAGGGTTTTTTTTAGATGATCGTATCAGTCGTCAGTTCAGTTTCAGTCAAACTGTCAGTTTTTCCTACGTATAAAAATTAAATGCTGAAACGGAGACTGAGAACTGACAGGATGGATAGACATATTTGTTTCAGTTCAGTTCTTAGAATTCCTAAGTGTAAACAAGTGCATCATGCATCAGTCCGTTCGCTGATGTTAGTTCTTAGAGAAAGTTGCCCAGTGCGTGTCGCTATGTCAGAGGATCACGAATTTTGTTGTAGAGTTCATTGAAAACAGTGACAACTGAAATGAAACGAGACAGGAACTGAACTGCGAACTGATATGACCGTTTAAAAGGCATATAACACTACCCTCAGCATTGTTTGGGCAAATTTTGTGGAAATGTAAATTAAGTTTTACAAAGATTTTAACAAGGTTTGTGAGATTTTCTGGTTTTCATTGGACGCTACTGAACTGGAGTTTTTGAAAATCCGTCATCTTAGAGAAGTCCTTTTATTATCAGGATCCGATGTTGTCAACGGGAAGTTTAAGCAGTTTAATATCAATTATTTACTTCTAAACGCTTTATTGCGAAGCAAATATAAGTTGTAGGTTTGCACCAGCATTTTTATTGCACTGCCAGTTGATAGGGAACATAGACCTGAACACTGGACGTGTGTGAGCACATTCGCGAACATTTCGCCGAATATCGTCGATATGTCTCGCCGTTCGAGCGATTCTTTAAGTGCTTTACGGTTAATAATTTGTACAGTCGATTTTAAGAAGTACCTTTTATATTCTCGATCATTTCCGAAGTGCTCCCCATGTTGTCCAGGATATGTATCCACAAATCCTTCAGTTGAAGATGTCCTGTGTCCATCTACAGATTTGTAGTACGAGGTGTTGAAGTAAAATTGTGATGGATTCCTGGACGTAATTGGAAATACACGAACGGATTGTGCTGCCAAACAAGCAACTCATATCAGCTGACTTTACAGTCCGACCGTGGGGATATTCAGTTCGTGCAAGTTGTATGGAAGTGGTTACCCGTCTTCAGATCGGGCGCCTGATAGTAGGCGGGGACTCAGTGTTGTGAAGGACTATCACAGTAAGACATACTGTGTATTACTCGATTGTGTGTGGTTTGAGCAAATGTTGTTAGTTGGTAACTCGACCATTGATTGACAGGATCATAGACTTTCTTAATCGTCTGGATTTTTTAATATAATTTAATTTATATATTTTTTATTGTTGTAAGGGCTTTTTGCAGTTAAGCGACAATTTGTTTATATTTGGGGGCATTTTTGATATACTATATGGAGACCGTCACAGTAAGTCGTATATGTGATGGTTTCCAAAATATGTAGATTGGCCAATTGTTTACAGACGGTGTTGAGAGTCGGTGTCTTGGCCATTGACCAGACTGTAGATTTCCTTCATCGTCTGGATTTTTTAATAAAATTTAAATTTATTCATGGAAAAAACTGTAGAGCCAATTTACAGCCCTGCAATAAATTGTTTATATGTTATTTTTAATATATTTAAGTTAACTAGTTTTAGGTAAATACTTATAATTGTTACTATATTTTGTAGTGGTTTATTTATTTATTAATTTTTATTGTTATAATTACTGTATTTTTAATTATTTTCTTATTTTAATTTCAAATTTGCGCCACGACGATGATATTTTTTATTGTTATTGGTTTTAAATACGTTTGTTATTTTCAGTTCATTTTTGTTATTATTGTAGGTCCAATTTACCTTACAATAAATTGTGTGTATTTTGTTTTTTAAAATGTATAACATTTGTTAACTAGCCTCAGGTAAATATTTATAGTTATATTTCTTTTTGTTATTTTTCTGTAATATCTTATTTTTGTAGTTTTGCTGTTTTTTTTTTCAATTTCGCGTCAATCACGGTGATGATAACCTTTATAGGGTTTCGTCGGGGGATAAGAGAGGAGGAAATTCCAAACTGATAACGTATTCTACATTGTTGTGGATTTGCAACAGAGTAAGTGTGGTCCACCGCGTTTATTTATCTAAGAATGAAATGAATAACGCAACTGAATTATTTTAGAAACGATGTGCTAGAAAACGAAAGTCCTAGAATTTGATACGTAACCGCGGCTGAAACATCTGCTCCATATTGGCAGATCTTCAAGTCTTACATTTATTTTAATAGCTGATCAAATTATAGCTTCTAGACTATTACTCTTAACGCCTGCATATCAGCCTTTGTGCTGCGGTTTTAGTTAATCCTTTGGCGAGCTTGATATAGATTAACCATTTGTTCTAAGCGGGGCGCGACCACCTGAGGCGGCCGCTAAAACGTTTCTGAAATTAAGATTAACCATTGGGCCCGTGCGACCTTTCGCTGTTAATGGGAAAAAGAAACGAATCGTAAAGCTATCCCATTCCCCTTATAAATTTCAAAATACGGTTTTTTGCAAAATTATCACAGCGTATTGCACACAGAAACTTATTTTTTGTATTTGTGCATAAAAATGTGCAGAATTTTCTACAAAAATCGATGCAAATGTAAAATAACTGTAAAAAAATACAATTTAAAATCATGCAAAAAAATTATATAATTTTTGCTTACTTAAATTTTTCATAAAAATAAAATATAAATGACAATTATGTACTGTTAAAAATGAAGTCGTACGTGCACAATTTTCTGCGGAAAATCAGGCATATTTTTTTATAAATGTTTTAATGCTTTTATATATACATGTTATTCCCCCCACCCAAAAAAAATTCTTGATTTTGCTTTTCCTACGTTATCTGGTTTTAAAATTACTCGTTTTTTGTTTTAAAACCTTTAATATAAAAATGTATTATTTTATTCTGAAAATCTGGATATTTCAAAAAGTGAATTAAATAAAATATTTGTTAGTTAAATAAAATACATGTACAACAAGGTACAGCAAGAAGTTGAACAGTGTTATAGCGCCTCTTTATAAACAATGTTCGAAGTGACTTATGAAATATGTGGCAATCATAATTTTCCTTGTTGGTACATGAAGGAAAAGAGGTTAGGACGTTTTTTATGAATTTTAACGTAAAAAACATGCATTTTAAAGTAAAATAATAATTGGCTGGTATTTAATTACTAAAATACACTAATCTTTAATTCAATATTAGCCGAACGCTTTATTTTAAAATTTCTTAAGATGGTAGTTTGTATAAAGACCGACCGACGTATGTGTAAAATTATCCTGATTCACTTCCGTTTTAAAATGGCGGATTTAACGATGACGAGTGTTTCAGTTTCTAATATAGAGCATACTTTTTATAATGGTGGCTGTACTTCTGGTACGTTTATATTCAATGCACGCGTCTATCGTTTCAGCGAAACAGCTGCGTTTCGTGAATATTATAAATACCAAGTCTGTCTTGGGCGATTACTTGACAGGGAAGTGTAGGATGCGCGCGCACACTGAAGTGTGACGAGTAATTTCAGATGAGTGTAAGCAGTTTTGGTCAAACGCAATGACAGATTGTTTTGAAATGTGGTACGCGGGTACCTTATATAAAGCCCGAACGACGTATGTATAAGATTTTTTCCCAATCGTTTCTGTTTCAAAATGGCTGTCTCCGATATAACGACGATGAGTGCATTTTTTGGATGTTTCTTGTAATGCTGGCTGAACGGCAAGACCTACGGTAATTTTTTCACAGAGAAAGATCATACAGTTTCCGGTGAAGTTATTTCAGTAACATTATTCTTAAATTTTACAGTTACAGATTAAATCGAGGAAAACGTTACTAGCGCTGTCGCAGAACGGTGGCGTGTCAATTAATTAAGAATGTACTGCGAGGTTTACTGTTCCTAAAACAATAAAAGTTGCATAGTTGTATTCCGTCATCAGCTGATTCACTGACTGGCCACTGGCTACCTGTCGAGTGATTCATGGACCTTTTGGGTAGATGTGATTAGTGACCGTTTCATTAAGTCCGCGTCATTGAATATGGATATAATAAAATGATAACCCTTATGACAGATATGTGAACCCTCGCTGCTGGTGGCATCTTGCGGCAAAGTGTTCAACTACAGTTAAATGGATAATAGTACTGTCTATTTTCTTAAACGTATCCACCAACTTTAGGCGTTCGTAGCGGCACATAGTCCAATTAGCAGGACTTTAGCCGCTAATATAGAGCACACTTTTTATAATGGTGACTGTACTTCTAGTACGTTTATTCAATGCAAGCGTCTATCATTTCAGCGAAACAGCTGCGTTTCGTGAATATTGTTATACATTGAGTTTGTCTTGGGCGACTAATTGACAGGGAAGTGTAGGATGCGCGCGCACACTGAAGTGTGACCTTCGTTACATCAGACCAACAATTTTATAAGCTTCAATTGACTGATAATGATGATTGTTATGCACAGCTACAGACTTGAAACGGCCTTCGGCGTTCAGCCGGCTGAGCACGTGGTCTGTTGTGTGCGAAACGATCAATTTCTAATTAGTAGATTTTTTGAATACAGTAATGTCAGTACAATAACTTTTAATATTGTTTGGTATCACTGCCAATTTGAAACTGTTGGAACGGATTTCTCTAGATAACGAACTTGTCCCAGTTTACCAAAATCGTTTTTTATGCCAAGGTTTAGTGAAGTTGAACCAAAATTTCAAACATTCCTAAACACACACACACACACACACACACACACACACACACACACACACACACACACACACACACACACACACACACACACACACACACACACACACACACACACACACACACACACACACACAGAAGAGAGAGAGAGAGAGAGAGAGTGAAAAATCTCTGTAGCGGCGTTATAATTTTTTAATTTTATTTTAAGGCGAAAAGCACATTGAGGCTATTATCGCGTCCTAAATGTAAGTGTGAGTGTAAAGTGTTAAAGTCGTAAGTGTGTTTGACTCGGGTACCGCGAGGGTCGTCTAAATCCTCTCAAATAGGTGCAGCTAGTCCGCACCCTTCTGCAGGGTTTCCGTTATAGAGAGAGCTCAGCCAAAATGTGTATAAAATAGAGTTTTAGTGTAAAATTTATTGGAATAAAACTATATAAGCTACAGTCTTTAGAAAACAATATTTATTAAATACAGTAATACTGTACGAGTAGAGTACTGTAGGCCTAATTATGAGGAAAAGACAATACTTCAAATTGTGGCTTTCCAATTTCATTGAAATTATTCCTTTAATTGTAGTAGCCCTTCATTGTATTATTTTTATTTTTCAATATCGTGCCAACAGGAGAAATTACTAAATTAATACTTCGGCAAACATCTACTTGCGTCACACCTTTCTCGAACTCATACAACACTTTACCATTGCATCTAACGATAATTTTTTTTTTTTAAGGCGCCTGTACACTGTATTGTAATGTAAAATGTATACAAAAATAATGCACTACTTTGTAAATACTAGTCACAAGACACTAGATTAGTTCATACCGATCGTGTTTCTATGCTGGGACCGGTGGTATCTATGCCAAAGGGGACTATTTTTAAGGAGAAAGTGGAAACTAGGAGTAAGGAATTTTATTTTTATGTGGAAATTTCTCGACGTTTTGGGTAGCACCTATTGTGTGTGTGTGTGTGTGTGTGTGTGTGTGTGTGTGTGTGTGTGTGTGTGTGTGTGTGTGTGTGTGTGTGTGTGTGTGTGTGTGTGTGTGTGCGCGCGCGCGTGCGTGCGTGCGTGCGTGCGTGTGTGTGTGTGTGTGTGTGTGTGTGTGTGTGTGTGTGTGTACACCGTATATAAAGTCAGCACACTGTGGATAGCCTCTGTTGTAGGTTTGCAATGCTGAATTCTGTTTCGTTCAAGTGACAGGGTCAAGGCGGGTCATCGCGGCGATAGGAACACTTGTTTTAACGAACTAGTCCTTGTTTAACCTTTTGTTACTACTTCACAGACTGCATGGCGATAATTTGGTAGTCGTGTTGAAATACGACTTTTAAATGTTGTGGAATATCCACTTTCGGGTCCCCTGAATCAATAAAACATGTCAATACCAAGATACGGATATAGATAAATCATCCCATCGTCTGCATTAGCCCAAGTGTGCACAAAAGTCGGACGTTAAAAAAATAAATAAATAAATCTAGGACAGAAATAACGTAAAGCCAGCAGAGTGTAGGCTGTGGATCACGTGATCACGCCTTGAAACGTGATTTAATGAGTCAAATCATAATCACACTGTTAGTGATGCGCGATTGCGAGATATTTTTACAATCGAGTCAACCATCGAACAGCTGAACAATCGAGATGTGTGACGATTGTTATCGCGATCCTGATTGCTGGCTTGGTTTTTAGCGCAATGCTTTCAATTTCTTTGACTCGACATCACAAATCGACAAAAACAATTCGTTTTTTTAGTCGATTGTACGTGCGAATTATTAATAAAAACAGTGCTTTATTATTACCAAAAATATTAAAACATCAAATTTTACAGTCATTACAAAAAACTTCTTTTACGTTCATTACTTCAGCGTGATCCAAGGGTCTATCTTCTAGACTGACAAGTTTTTGCCTATACAAATAATATATGAACAAATAATATTAATAAAACACTAATCCAAAATTAAATTAAGAAAAACGTTTATTTTATATTTTAATTGCAATGTGTAATAAATAACTATATATTTATAAATAACAGAAAAACAGCCATGACTCACAATTCAAAAAACATACATTTTTAAAAGTTAATAACAGTAGTCAAACCTGAAAGGTTTTTACAACACCCGTTCCGATTGCAAGTTGACGATTCTCTCGATTGTTTTGTCGATTACTAAACGTGTAAATGTAGGCGATAAGAGGATTCCGCGAGTTTGTGAACTCGGATAGAAAAACAATCGTCAAGTCACGACTGACGAGTCCAATACAATCGAGTAAAACATCTCGTAGTCGCGCATCACTACTAACTACATTTAGATTTCCTTGTCGCCGATAGATTGGTGCTGCGAAATCACAGTTAAGACTTGCTAATCTGGTTGGGCCAATCACAGGTCGAACTGTGATTTTGAAATATCAGTGGCTGAATCACAGGTTTGTAGATCACTAAGCAGTCGTCGTAGTGGAAGTCGCCATCTTCACCGCGGTCAAAAAACGTAAAGTCCGTGTTATTTTTTTTCTTACAACAAAAATTATCCTCAAGGAATTTGTTCTTTCCGGTCGAACTGTCGATGGGCAATTTTTTGTGAAGTTTTGAAGCGGCTGAGTGAGAGCATTAGACGCAAACTTTTGGATAGCGCCTCGTGTACATTAAAATATCACACCCGAGTTTTTAACGACGTAATACTTCTTGTAAAGGTTACTTGCTCTTGTAAGAAAATAACTCAATTGAATTCTTCCTTTATGTAGTTTAGTCTGTCTTCGTACTTGTGAACTATGTTTAGCCTTTTATCTGACGGGGTGTTACCATTCCTCTCATCACATCCACTTACATCTCTGGCTCCAACATTGTAAACATCATTCTGTTATAGTTACTTTTAACTCTTCATCCAGTATTCAGATCCAACTTCATCTGTCTTACATTTCATTTTAATATCAGTTCATAAAGTACTCGTAGTTCAAAGAGCAGTAAATGTAGTTGTGTAATGTACCACCGCTCCACGACAGCGCTCGTAACTTTTCCGCCAATATAACCGGTAACCGTAATGTTTACGAAAAATGTTACTGGACCAGCTTTATTGGAAATTGTACGCTCTTCTCCGTGAAGCTGTCAATGATAGGTTTTGCCGTTCAGCCAGTATTACAGGAAATAACCAACAACTGCACTCAACGATGAATCAGAGCCCGCCATTTTGAAACGGAAGTGAATGGGTAAAATCTTTATTCTAGGTACATTGATAACAAATTTCAAAACAATTGGGTAATGCGTTTTGATAAAAACTGTGTAACTCGTCGTTATATCAGAGACCGCCATCTTTCAAACGGAAACAAAGGAGGAAAATGTTACACATTACCTTCAAATGGAATTTCAAAACAATCGTCAGTGCGTTTATATAAAACTGTGTGTACTCGTTATTGTAAAGCAGAGGTCGCCATCTTGAAACGGAATTAAGTGGGAAAATGTTTTACGCATTTGTCGTTCGGGCTGTATGCAAGGTACCTTCGTACCAAATTTCAAAACAATTGGACAATGAGTTTGTAAAAACTGCGTACACTCCTCATCGTTATATCAGAGGCCGCCATCTTGAAAATGAAACAAATGGTAGAAAATGTTACACAATTTGGGTTTTACACAAGGTACGTTCGTTTGAAATTTCAAAACAATCGGTCAGTGCGTTTATCAAAAACTTTGTACACTCGTTATTGTAAATCAGAGGTCGCCATCTTGAAACGGAAATGAGTAAAAAACTTTAACATTCGTCGTTTGGGCTGTATTCAAGGTACCTTCGTGCCAAATTTCAAAACAATTGGACAATGCGTTTGGTGGAAATTGCGTAAAAAACAAACCATATGCCGAACGGTTGAGTTAAAACAGATCTCGTTTCGCTCGGTCAGTATATATATATATATATATATATATATATATATATATATATATATATATATATTATTTATATATATTTTTTATTTATTTAACGCCGATTATTGTGCACACTTGGGCTAATGCAGACGATGGGATGATTTATAGCGTATGAAAATGCCAAGCCCTGGCCGGGAATCGAACCCGGGTCCTCGGGGTGAAAGCCCAGTACGCTATCGACTAGGCCACCGAGGCGGCTTCGGTCAGTAAATAGATACTATCAAAGACATGATAAAAATGTCTCCATTATCAAAAATCGCAAAGCACATGTATTGTACCTTCAAATTTGGTGCATATAAAACGTGTTTATTTAACAGCCGAGAAAGCGGCTGAATTCATGTGCTGAATTCCTTTATGGGACCATGACATGTCTGCCGATAATTCACTGCGAAATATTTTGGCACGGCCAGTTAGAACAAATGGTTAAATTCGTTATTGTCAATAACTGCAACACAAACTGTTGACAAAACATTCGGTCGGCGACTTAAAATAGCTTCACTCTCGGTAACGGTTCCAATGCTGCTCAACATATGCTGCGTGATTTCATGCTTTCAACGTACGTACAACAAATTTTCGATTTAACAGACAACAAAAATCAATTATTTTGTTTCAAAGTGGGTAATCATATTGTTTTCCCGAATTTAAAAATGTTTTTCTTAATAGTTCCGGGTACAGCTCATATGAACAAAAGATGAAACAACCAAAGGTTCATTGGACCAAATTATATTTTAATATTTTGGCCCAATGAATTTCTGGTCATATGAACCGTGTTTTTAACAGACTGGATCATATGACCACAGTTTGTTGGACCAAATACCCCTGGAAAGCTTCCACACAGTATAATTTGTATTGATAGTGCCGGAAGATTATTTAATATTACGTATATAAAACAAGATCAGTAATGCGTATTTACATGTTTATACACGTAAATTACACTACATGCCCAGCCCAAAAATCATTACATTTTTTAGTGTTTACAGTTGATTATATTGTTAATACTTTCTACAAAACCGATTTTTTTTATTGTATATGGATAAGTTTCAACACTAAATATTTAAATTAATAATACACATCGTTACGTGAAGAGTTCATATGACCAAAAGTTCATTCGACCAAATAATATTTTAATATTTTGGCCCAATGAACTTTTGGTCATACGGACCATGTCTTTAACACAGTGGATCATAGGACTAAAAAAATCAAACAACCAAAGGTTCACTCTACCAAAATATATTTTAATATATTTCGTTATAATTTTGTGCTAATGGGCTTGATAATGGCTATAATGTCGTTAATTATTACAATTTAATTACACATTATTGAACTTGTTTTATATGTCGTAATATTAAAGAATCCTCGTGCACTAATAATGCAAGATATATTTAAATATAACCTTTCTTATAATTTTGTGCTAGATGGGCTTGGTTTGTATTGTAATGGCGTTAATTATTAAAGTTAAATACGCATTATTGAACTTGTTTTGTGTACGTAATATTAAAGATTCCTCCTGTACTAATAATGCAAATTATACTGTGTGGAAACTTCCTAGGCGTATGTGATCGAATGAACTGTTGGTCATATGATCCACTCTGTTAAAAACATTGTTCATAAGACCAAAAGTTCATTCGACCAAAAACTAAAACATAATTTGGTTGAATGAACCTTTGGTTGTTTGATCTTTTGGTCATGTGACCCCATCGCATAGTTCCGTACAATGAGTTGATAGTTCCATTGCATCGACTATTTAACGTGTTGTAATGGAAAGTCAGTACTGAGTTCTGAAAAACCCAACCGTCCAAAAAACTTACGAAAAACAGTATAAATCAGTAAAAACAATATATTAATGAAGGCACACTTACAGCTGCTGCCATTTAACAGACGGCGGATACATCCCGCCTTATATAGTCAATTCAGCCAAGGGTTACACTTATTAACGTCTTTATGCAGTTTTACAAACTGTGTTAACGATAATAATTTTTCTAAAATAAAACTTCAGTTTTAAACAACTTTTGGTATAAAATACATTTTAAATATTATTTACTAACGAATTTCATTCAGGTATCGCGGTAAAAATCCAATTTCTCCTTAGGGAATTCAATAATCGAATTTTATACTCGATCATTAATACCTTCTCTTTTGTAGTACAGTGGGGGCCTCAACTTATAAACTTAATTCGTTCCGGAAGTCGTTTCATAAGTTAAATATTTCGTAACTTAAGACGCGTAAATTGCCTAATCGTTCCACCCCCAATCCCGCCATACAATGAAAAAATTACACATTTACGTCAAATATGGAAGAAATATGCATTAATAAAACACAGGTAAAACCTGATATAAAAAAATGTATTAATTACACATAATATGTACTACATTACATATACATTATACTAATACGAAATAATGTACGTAGTAAATTGTCCTACGCCTAAAGATTCGGATACGTAGCGAAGTTCGTGGGAGGAGGCGGTGGCGAAGGTTGTGGATATGGAGGAGGAGATGAACGGGAGAGCTTTTTTTGTTTTTAACGTCCGACTATTGTACACACTTGGGCTAATGTAGACGATGGGATGATTTATAGCGTATGAAAATGCCAAGCCCTCGCCGGGAATCGAACCCGGGTCCTCGGGGTGAAAGCCTAGTACGCTATCAACAAGGCCACCGAGGCGGCTGAACGAGAGAGAGAGAGAGAGAGAGAGAGAGAGAGAGAGAGAGAGAGCGCGTACGTGCATGCATACACAGTGTATTACAAAATAAAATTTAACACTAAGAGTTAAAAAGAATTTAACATTTTTTTAATGATTTTTTTATACTTTTAGAACATAATTTTTAATTATCACTTTCTTTGGCCTTTTTGTTTTCACTTTCACTTTCCTTCTGATGTACGTCTCGTGAAATAACGGTCCGGCAACGATTGTGTTTGCCGACTTTTAAGAATGCTTTTGAAATGCGTTAGGCAAATATCATCAAAATGTGCGGCTGCCCTATTTGTATAACAGTTTTTGGGGGTGTTTTTTTCGTAAGTTAAGGTGGAAAATTTCCGGAATCGCGTTTCGTAAGTTGAAATTTTTGTTAGTAAGGCCATTCGTAAGCCCCACTGTACTAACAAAGTGAAAACAACCTGTACCAAAATGTTTTTGGAACAGAATCTTATAAAATCCTACTTGTTAGATAACGCTACAGTTGGTAACAGTATATGGAGTCTGTCAGTCTAGCGGTGACGCCCCCTCTATTTGTACAACACAATTTTATCTTCTCTCTAATTATTCAAGAAAATTTCCAGGTCCGTTTTTAACTTGGTGGAAAATTACATCGAATCGGTTAGGTTTGTTAAGCAGTGAAAGTTTAACAGTTGAAACCCTTTAGTAACGCGTCATGTTTATTGGCTAGGTTAGGTACATATGTATATATTGTAAAAAACAGGATCACAAAAAATAAAATGAAATGAAAAACTTTTTTACATTTTGTTTGTGTCTAATTAGACGGGGGGAAATGGCGTAAAAGTGAATTAAACATTTTAACTCATACTACACCTTTCTATCTTTTCTTATGATAAGTGTAATTATTATATAAAAAATAAAAGTTTTTCGTTTCATTTTATTTTTCGAACTCATTCGTTTTAGCTAGTCTCGTAGTTCTAGTAATAGCGCGAACCTAGTCAGTTCTCCCCCTTCACCAGGTTCCCCACGATTATGACGGACAGACGAAAGGCGACACCGCGTGGCCACTTGGCTGTCACAGAAATAAACTACACGACTGCATTGTCCTATCGCCCTACTCACTTTATTTCGAAAATATTTTTTGTATATGTAACCATTGCAAATAAACGTACTAGAACGATACCCTTATGAGAGCTTTGTGAACGTTCGCTGCTAGTGGCATCTTGCGGCAATGTTCAACTAGGTGAAAAAAAATACATAAAACAAATATGTATACTATTGGACAACAAAACCATAGATGAAGTAGTTCAAATATATTCACACGACGTAAAAAATGTTTAAATTTAAAATTGCCTGGATAGAGACACCTAGTCTACACATTTAACGAATGCTTTTAAAATCATCACAATCCTGAAGAATGTGTTTTGTGTTGGTACCAATGGGGAGACGGGTAACCACCACTTCTTCCCTGCGGCTTGTACGTATGGACAACCCCCAAGGACGACCAGTATTTTTAATTACTCTCAATTTGTCATTGCCTAAGGCTTTCCACTCATATTCCCAATGAAAAATGAAATAAATGCTTTACTTGGCAAAAAAAAAAAAAAAAAAAAATAGAACAAATAACACATTGAGTGCTTGGCGGCAGCAGAGTTGCTTCCTTTCCTGCAATATCCGCTCCAGTGTTCCCAACTATCCCACTGTGACCAGGTACCCAGCAAAATTCTACTTTGAAAGCTTGTTGATGAAGCACAAAATATCTTGAACCAGAGGGTTTACTGAATGCATATCCCCTGTATAGTGGATAAAAAACTGGTATGGTTCGGCCATGTTCAAAGGATACCAGAGGCCAAGATACCAAAACAGATTTTAAAATGGAATAAGAAGGAAGCAGGCTAGACCTCGAAAGAGCTGGCAAAGTGGTATTGACGAGAAACTGAAAGAATGTGGACCAGGTCTCTGTTATGATAAGGAGGAGTGGTGTTTGAGAATAGGAAGGCGTAGGACGCTATAGACCGATATGATGATGACGATAGCCTGCAGTGCACTTTTAGAATCGAAACCCACCTGCGTGCATTACAGGTCACTGCTTAGACATATGTTGATTAGTAAATCGAAATCCCTTAGCCAAATCTTGTCTTAAATAAGTTATCAGTCAAACTATTTATTTATAAGTGTCAGTTTTACTTTTCTGGTCTTTTTAAACCATTTTTGAAAATCCACAACATGATACAGAAATACAAGTTACAGAAGAGTTAAAACACGTACACGCAAGAGAATCAACACAGATGGAAGCGGTCGAAGAGGTAAATCAAGTTTTAAGAAGCTGTTTTAAAAATAACTCTTACTTCGATGCCATTTCTGCAAATAGATAAACGACCAGGCCATTTTTTTGTCTCAGTATTACTAATCGTGTCTTGTCTCGTTATCAAAGTGGGGTTTCACTTGTGCTGTGCACTTTCTGATCTGTTTTCGCTATCACTGCTGCCTTCGTGCTGTTTCAATTTAAGAGCCGTTTGACACTTTTTTCAGTTGAATAAGCTGGAAGAAGATATTTTTATTGCTTGTTTTTATTTGTATTTTTATGTTTGTTTTCATATCTGTGGGAGAGTGTAATTTAGAAGCAATATTCCATATATTTTCTTTGAAGTGATTATTGTTATAAACCACATTCGAAATAGAGTTGCGTGATTAGTTGCTATCACCGGTCTGGTCACAGCATGCTGGACAAATTAAATGTATCTGAATTGTTTTCAGATCATCTCGCGGCGACAAACAGAACTGGTTTCCATTTTACCTTGAATTAAACAGAGTTGGGAAATTATTACACAATACAAAATTGCAGTCATGCTGTATCATTAAGCAGACGTACCAGTAATACACATCACTGAAATTACTTTACCCTTGGCGAGGTTTGTATGAAATTCACAATGGGTTCGAGTAATAACTGGGTACATATTTATGAAATACAGATTCACTGGTAGAATCGTATCGCGTGATTCAGGAGGCAGTAACGAAAATTTGTCAGTACGTTTCAATATTCGGTAAAATTAAGTTTTTATCTTTCGTATTGCTATCAAGGACGAAAATAACAGTTGCATTAGTGAACACGACACTGTTTTTCTTTTCATAGAAAGGTTACTGAAAATTTGATCTGTCGTCAACAACAATAAGGAATTCCAGTTTGTAAACAAATGTGCTCTTCGTCAAAGTGCTTTTCTTAGAAAATGTCTCAATCTGTCTATACCGGTAACACTCAAACTGAGCGCCAAAGCGCCGCGAAATTTTCCTTTAAAAATTATTATTCCTTTATAAAACATATTTGAAAAGTTGAACGTGTTGTGTCAAGGACGCAATATTCACATGTGAAAATTAACAGAAAATATTGCATCTTTCAGAAAAAAAATTAATGAATATGGTATCAATGATTGTTTCCCCTTATTGCACCATTTGTAATCTTCAGTGAAGTTGATTTTTCTTGTAGTATTAAATCTGTTTTTAAAGATTGCCCATCACAGCGTATCAGATGTTCGACAAATATTGTCAAGCAGATAATTATCGACAAATTTACATGGATTCAAGACCCATTGGGGATTTCATTGTCGTGGTACGCTTCTAAAATTCCATGTCCGAAATTAAGTAAAATTGTTTCTCTTTACGTGTACCATGTTTTTAGAGCTGATTGTGATACTGGATTTTGCTCTTCGCGTCTCATATTAAATTAATTGTAATTAAAAATTACTGTGTTTCCACCGGTATCTAACCGGGTACCTGGCACACGTGATAACCACTACGCTACGGAAACTACGAAGAAGTTCCGATTTAAGTATATGAAATGAATCGTTAATTTAATTTTGGTAGTTATATTAAAAAGATTAGTTGTTTTATATTAATTCGTAAAGATCAGCTGATTTCATTGTTGATTGTTGAGTTGATAGACTATAATAGGTTTTAGGTTATGTTGTAAAAAACTAGCTACGTTAACTTGTCGTGTTTTCGAAAAAATTATCGTAATTAAAATAAAATGGAAGAGAAAACAGAATGCATGATTTTTATTTTTAGTTCAGTAACAGAATTTTTTTAACAACTTATTTGTCACATCTGGCTTTCGATTCCGTAGATAAAGTACTGTTTATACAAAATCCATGCTGTTTAACTAAATAGGCTGTGCCAGCAAATGTTACAGTGAACGTTGATATTTTCAATATACAACTTCAATTGTAGGAAGTTTCCTTTTTGTATCTGCAAAGTCCCAAGTCTATCGGAATAATTTTGTAGTATTCATTTTGTCAACAAATCCAAAGAGAGGCAAAGTTTACATTTACTCAAAGTGTTTAAACAGTGCCAGTGAAAGCTGTGCTCATTGAATCCAGTTGTAAATGAATCTATTGGGGTTGTTTGCATGACAGTTTGATTTTCTTTTTCACCCGCGAGCTTGCGGTTATAACATTGGAAAACGTTGGCAACTTTAGTTAGAACCAGTATAGGTCATGTTTTATCGTGGCGCTTGAAGAAAAAATGGGTATGGATGGATGAGGAACCTACATGGGAAGTGATTGAGATATATACACCCTCCTAATATGTTAACGGCACGATAAGGCTGAGCCATTGAATATAGACGTACTAGAATGATAACCCTTAAGAAAGATATGCGAGCCTCACTGTTGGTAGGATCTTCTGGCAAAGTATTGAACTGTAATTGAATAGATAATAATACTGTCTATTTTCTGAAACGTCTTCCATCCTGTCCTTGCAGCTCGCAGCGTTCCTAGCGGCAAATAGTGTAACTACATGGACTTTCGCCTCTGATATCGAGCACACGTTTTATAATAGTGGCCGTAATTCTGTTCTGTTTATATTCAACTGAGTTTACCTTCCTCCACTACTAAAGTAAACAGAAAACCATTTAGTCCGATCGTGGTCAAGCGTCACCATAAAACAAACGACCCAAATTACTGATTTTTTAATAAAGAAATTCGATAATGTAACAAGTTACAAGTTAATTTCGCGTGGTAAATACCATTTAATTTTATTTTCAAAGTGTCACCAATTAATTATTTCATTTTCAATCAGTATTATACTGGGAAAATACTATAATTATACGTAGGTTTAAACGTGTAGGCTATGTAACCTGATTTCTATTGTGAATATTGACTAACATTTTGTTTTGCTTGTTTACAGGTAATTGCTTGGTTCAGTTTCACAAGTTAAATACATTTTTACATTGGTAAGTTAAATTTGCTGGTTTATTTGTTACGCCTTTTGTATTATTGGATCTGGAGATAATTATTTTTACTTTTCCATTATACATACTAGTTATTCCAATTTTCAGGCTTCTGAGTCAAAAAACAGCGTTTCCTTGTTTTTTCTCTGCAGGCATTGCTGCAGGCTGAATTAATTGATCATTTTCGAAATTAAAATTTTGCGTACATTTGTGGTTTGTATAGAATAGGGATTTTTTTTTTAATTTTTCAAACATTTTCATTTTTGTATAAAAATTTCTTTCGATAACTATCGGCGTAATTACCAACGTGTACAGTGATTCAAAACTAAAGTCGGCGTATCAATTTTCTCCCGAATTTCAAGTTCTGTAGAAAATTAGGGCCGATTTAGGTTGCAACATTGAGCGTTGAATAGATTTCTACGAACTGACTGTGAAGAATGACGTCATTGGATACAGTATTTTGGGGTTTTCGAGGCTTCGCTAAGGGCACGTTGATTTTTATTTTATTGTATACTTTTTCTTGTGTAAATTCGACTTTTTTAAAAACTTCCTATTTTACGGAGAGAAATAGATGGAAAGGAATTGAGTAGATAGGAGTGTACCATACTGACATAATTTTTTTTACTTTTTTTGTATTGTATTGTAAAATTAAAAATATTGCTTAAATGCATACTAAATTTCAGTCTAATTTAGCTAAATAATGCAGCAGTACGTTAACTTAATTTTTATACGCATAGTCGAATTACGGTATTTCGAAAATCGGTTCCAAAACCGAAAATCCTAAAATAAAAATGTCAAAGAAGCAGTAATATTTTATATTATAGGCGTTGATTCAAAAGATATTACAATATTTAGTTAAAAAATGTGTTACAGTAGCAAGTTAGGAAAACATTATTTAAAATAATCACAAATGTAAATATCCTTATCTACTAAACATAAAGGCGGCGTTACACGACGCTAGTAACTTGCACGAGTCACTGAGGCGGGTACTGTACAAGGACAGTGGTGTCTACACGCTAAAATTGGCTAAAAACGTGTAGACGCCACTCAGTTTAGCGGCAATTTCCAGTAGTCGAGTTTTTTGTCTTACTTCTTTGCAAAGATGATCACTATATGCAAAAAGTCTCTAATCCAATGTTCGGATTTCTTAATTTTATTTTTTGTCTCAGCAACACCAAAATCAGATATTTTCATTTCTTTTACAATTCCTAATAAAGCTGATTCACGGGTCGATTTGTCCTTATATTCAGGCTCGTATACCGTAAGCATCTTCGTCTCTGCACGGTTCCACAAATTTTTAGCGGTATCTTCATCCCACTTAGCCGTTTTAAAAAACTACACACAACGATCAACTATTACAAAACACGTGGTACGTACTGTCAACGACTTCAGTAGCACTAAACTAACCACTGTACGTGTTACTCGAATCGTGCAATCGGTCTCCAGCGGTGCTAGTACGTCATAAGCCTCGTCCACACCGAGCGAACAGTGTATGTCAAACAAATTTTTCTAACAATAATATGTTTGAATACAAACATTTGATGTTCGTTTGGTGTGGACGCGTCTCCGAACAAAACAATGTGATCCGATTCCGTTTGGGTAGGGGGAAGCTCCGCCATGTTTGTTCGTAGGATTTGTTCGCTCTTACAGCGAACAAATCACAAACAATTGCAGTAGTTTTGAGGAATCTGTAGATGAGAGAAGTCCGTATTGCCAGTTATTTTTAAGTGTTGTATGTTTATATAGTATTGTGATATTTATTTTAAGTGACAATTGTGTGTTTGAGGTACAGTAAAGATGAGCAAAGAATTTTAGACCCAAAAACGACTTGTGCAGTTCATTTAGGCGTATGAATACTATGGAATACAAGTGACAAAGTTTGTAAAGACATATAAATGAAGAGATGCATATTCAGAAATTTTTAAAGAGTTAGACATTAATAATGTTGAAGAAGTGGAGACAAATTGAATCTCTACGTTCCCAATACCGCAGAGAGAAATAGATTGTTATAACAAAATCAGGAATGGGTACTAGTGAAGTGAAAAAACCTTGGTGGGGTTTGAAATATTTAGGTTTTTTGGCTGACAAAAATACATACAGGGAGACATTTTTTTGTGTACCTGGATAGAATCAGAGCCATAGACGCAAAAACGAACACGAGCAGAAGCTGCTGACGAAGCATTCAATAGAAGAAATATTATGATGGTTCAAAGAAGCATCTAGGGATGAGCACGTTGTATATGTTCAGCATATTGCCAATAGGATAAGAAAAATAAAATAAAGTCGTTATTGTCAACGACTTCAGTAACACTAAACTAACCACTCGTTAGTTTACTCGAATCGTGTAATCGGGTCTCCAACTGTGTTAGTACATCATACAGTCGAGTATTGTGTGGAGGAACCAACTCGTTCCAGTAAATAGGATTGATTTCTATTAACTCGACTGGCGCGGAGACTCTACTGGAATACAAATCACCAATTTATACAAGGAGAGTACTAAAGTGAAGTACTCGGTTTTATTGACTAGTACGAGTTACTAGCGTCGTGTAACGCCGCCTTTATGGATCTGATGGTAACGTATACTGTGGTTTAAGGAAGCTTTTCCCAGCAGCTCTGCTAGTCATACATTTACTTCAATCAAACTCACATTTAAAGATATAGTAAACTAGTTTTTTCACTAATATTTTTATAACATTTCTTTGTGTACACCCTGTATCTATATTTTTGGTTGGCATTCTCCATCAATGTCTACGTCATTCTCATGTGCTAAACAATCAGATATATAGAGATCAACATTTATAACTTGGGTGAATGTTACGTTTGTAAACTTAGCTTTTAAATATTACAAATAATAAATGATTACATGTTAAAATCACGTTTCTCAATTCTGCATGAATAATATATGTTTTGTATGATACCAAACAGTGTGCGCATAAAATTATTATAATTTTATTTTATATTTTTTAACATAAATTATCCGTCTTATCTGTTAAACGCTAGAGGCGCGTTGCCCATAAATTGACATAAACAAATTCGTTATATACTAGGGTAAATTTCCTCAAGCAACTGCCCTACAGCCAATATTCGGATGTAAAATCTATGATTGAATCAAAATGCATCGTTTTTAATTAAGGAATTAAAAGTTGAAATAGTTTTTCAACAATTATTTCTACAATCAAGCTATATCAGCTTGTTCAAACTGTGACTACAGATTTGAGTTTTAATTTTTTACTTTTACATTTTAAAAATACGTCAAATCTAAAAGTAAACGATCCCAGTAGGCTAAGTATTGTAGTTCAACTTGTTTAACAAGTACTGTATAGTTGTCAACTTGTTCAAACTGTCAACAGATTTGAGTTTTCATTTTTACATTTACATTTTTTAAATACGTCAAATCTAAAAGTAAACGATCGCAGTAGGCTAAGTATTGTAGTTCAACTTGTTCAAACTGTCAACAGATTTGAGTTTTCATGTTTTACTTTTACATTTTTAAAATACGTCAAATCTTAAACGATCAGTAACTAGATATTTGTTCAAGCTGTCAACAGATTTGAGTTTAAAATTTTTACTTTTACATTTTTTAAAAATACGTTAAATCTAAAAGTAAACGATCGCAGTAGGCTAAGTATTGTAGTTCACTTTGTTCAAGCTGTCAACAGATTTGAGTTTTAAATTTTTACTTTTACATTTTTTTAAAATACGTCAAATCTAAAAGTAAACGATCACAGTAGGCTAAGTATTGTAGTTCAACTTGTTCAAACTGTCAACAGATTTGAGTTTTCATGTTTTACTTTTACATTTTTTAAAATACGTCAAATCTAAAAGTAAACGATCGAAGTAGGCTAAGTAGTTCAACTTGTTCAAACTGTCAACAGATTTGAGTTTTCATGTTTTACTTTTACATTTTTTAAAATACGTCAAATCTAAAAGTAAACGATCGCAGTAAGCTAGGTAGTGTAGTTCAACTTGTTCAAACTGTCAACAGATTTGAGTTTTCATTTTTTACTTTTACTATTTTTTTTAAATACGTCAAATCTAAAAGTAAACGATCACAGTAGGCTAAGTATTGTAGTTCAACTTGTTCAAACTGTCAACAGATTTGAGTTTTCATTTTTTACTTTTACATTTTTTAAAATACGTCAAATCTAAAAGTAAACGATCGCAGTAAGCTAGATATTGTAGTTCAACTTGTTCAAACTGTCAACAGATTTGAGTTTTCATGTTTTACTTTTACATTTTTTAAAATACGTCAAATCTAAAAGTAAACGATCGCAGTAAGCTAGGTAGTGTAGTTCAACTTGTTCAAACTGTCAACAGATTTCAGTTTTCATGTTTTACTTTTACATTTTTTAAAATACGTCAAATCTAAAAGTAAACGATCGCAGTAGGCTAAGTATTGTAGTTCAACTTGTTCAAACTGTCAACAGATTTGAGTTTCCATTTTTTACATTTACATTTTAAAATACGTCAAATCTAAAAGTAAACGATCGCAGTAGGCTAAGTATTGTAGTTCAACTTGTTCAAACTGTCAACAGATTTGAGTTTTCATTTTTTACTTTTACATTTTTTAAAATACGTCAAATCTAAAAATAAACGATCGCAGTAGGCTACGTATTGTAGTTCAACTTGTTCAAACTATCAACAGATTTGAGTTTTCATTTTTTACAATTACATTTTTTAAATACGTCAAATCTAAAAGTAAACGATCGCAGTACTTTAGTGTAGTTTAACTTGTTCAAACTGTCAACAGATTTGAGTTTTCATTTTTTACTTTTACATTTTTTTAAAATACGTCAAATCTAAAAGTATACGATTGCAGTAAGCTAGGTTCAACTTGTTCAAGCTGTCAACAGATTTGAGTTTTAAATTTTTACTTTTACATTTTTTTAAAATACGTCAAATCTTAAAGTAAACGATCGCAGTAAGCTAAGTATTGTAGTTCAACTTGTTCAAACTGTCAACAGATTTGAGTTTAAAATTTTTACTTTTACATTTTTTTAAAATTCGTCAAATCTTAAAGTAAACGATCGCAGTAAGCTAAGTATTGTAGTTCAACTTGTTCAAACTGTCAACAGATTTGAGTTTTCATTTTTTACTTTTACATTTTTAAAATACGTCAAATCTAAAAGTAAACGATCGCAGTAGGCTAAGTATTGTAGTTCAACTTGTTCAAACTATCAACAGATTTGAGTTTTCATTTTTACAATTACATTTTTTAAATACGTCAAATCTAAAAGTAAACGATCGCAGTACTTTAGTGTAGTTTAACTTGTTCAAACTGTCAACAGATTTGAGTTTTCATTTTTTACTTTTACATTTTTTTAAAATACGTCAAATCTAAAAGTATACGATTGCAGTAAGCTAGGTTCAACTTGTTCAAGCTGTCAACAGATTTGAGTTTTAAATTTTTACTTTTACATTTTTTTAAAATACGTCAAATCTTAAAGTAATCGATCGCAGTAAGCTAAGTATTGTAGTTCAACTTGTTCAAACTGTCAACAGATTTGAGTTTAAAATTTTTACTTTTACATTTTTTTTAAAATACGTCAAATCTTAAAGTAAACGATCGCAGTAAGCTAAGTATTGTAGTTCAACTTGTTCAAACTGTCAACAGATTTGAGTTTTCATTTTTTACTTTACATTTTTTTAAATACGTCAAATCTAAAAATAAACGATCGCAGTAAGCTAGGTAGTGTAGTTCAACTTGTTCAAACTGTCAACAGATTTGAGTTTTCATGTTTTACATTTACATTTTAAAATACGTGAAATCTAAAAGTAAAAGATCGCAGTAGGCTAAGTATTGTAGTTCAACTTGTTCAAACTGTCAACAGATTTGAGTTTTCATGTTTTACATTTACATTTTAAAATACGTGAAATCTAAAAGTAAACGATCGCAGTAGGCTAAGTATTGTAGTTAAACTTGTTCAAACTGTCAGCAGATTTGAGTTTTCATGTTTTACATTTACATTTTAAAATACGTCAAATCTAAAAGTAAACGATCGCAGTAGGCTAAGTATTGTAGTTAGGGAGCTGCGGTACAAGTTAGCACTTAAAGGAAGTGGGTCGTGTTTAAAATCGATAAAGCAAAGCTACCGAGAAGTTTAAAGCATTCAGCAACAGTGTAAAACTAATAACTATGTGTCAGCAGTCATGAATGCCTATTCATAATCACACAAGGAGATTTGTCTCGTAGTTTGTCCATTTCCGTCCGTGTAACGAACTATTCAACTTATTTGTGTAACGTTTTGAAACACAACCGGTATCACTGTGGTCTAACAGTTATAAGAAATATGTTTTCTACAAAAAAAAGTTATGAGGTTTTTGTAGTGGTTACAGATTTTGACTGTTGACAATGACTTTCATTGTATAAACAGAACGCTCGATAATTGTTTTTATTAACTAAAAATAAAGACAGTCATCGTCTCGCAACTACTGTATAGGTATAATGCAGATTGAAACTGTGGTTCCAGTCTGTCTGCTGACCTCGTAGACCTGAGCGTGCTTGCATTTAAGCATTGCATATATTTAAATAATGTTATCTAGTTTTAGTATAATATTAACAATGTTTAGATTTAGTTCCCTCCCCCCATGTAGGATATTTTGCTGGACGGCGATGTTAGCCTTCATTTGCTTTTAGCCAAAAGCTGTAAAAAAAATTAAGCATTGCCAATTGTCAATACGACAATTACGTAAGCTACCATAATTTTTGGACTCCCCGAAAAAGGAGTTGTTTTTTAGTAAGTTACATACAAAATATTTTGTTGTGTTTATTAATGATTATTTCACTTGAATACATTGGTTTACAAGTAACGTAAATATTTTCTAAATGATTATTTTTAGAATAAAAATGTTAACTAAAAGCAGGCACAAAAACATCCAAACATTACTTAGAACTGCGATTATATCTGTACCGTCGGTTTCTTGTTGCCTTGGCGTTGGACGGGAGTGATGCTTGGATTGGGAGAATTTTTTTTTTTTTTTTTTATTTTATTAACGTCCGACTATTGTGCACACTTGGGCTAATGCAGACGATGGGATGATTTATAGCGTATGAAAATGCCAAGCCCTGGCTAGGAATCGAACCCGGATCCATGGGGTGAAAGCCTAGTACACTATCAACTAGGCCACCGAGGCGGCTTGTTGGGTGAATGAGTGGGAAGCTAAGGATAACAACGAACTGAGGGCAATTAAAAATACTGTTCGTTCTTGGAGGTCGTCAATACGTGCAAGTCGTGGAAAAGTGGTGGTCATCACCCGTCTTCGCATTGGTCATTCTTTGCTGGTTCTGTAGAGAGTACAAAGACAAGAATTGTTTGATTGCAATGGTTTCCAAAATATGCGGTGTAGGTGTCAATTAGTTGTTTACAGAAGATATTGGGAGGTGATGTCTCGGCTATCGACCAGACTTTATAGACTTCCTTCATCGTCTTGACTTATTTAATAAAATTTAGTATTTACGAATGTAATATTGTAGTGACTTTTTACGGCTCTACAATTGTTTATATCGGTTGTTTTCTTTGTTAATTTTTTTTTTTTTATATTTTATTTTCTTTTATACTTTTATTTTGAGTATCGGCGATGATAACCACATCGGTTTTTCGCCGGCAAAAAAATTGTTAATTAGTTTTAAGTATGTTTTATTGTTCAGTTTATTATTGTACGGCCCATTTACAGCCCTACAATAAATCGTATATCTTGTTTTTAATATATGTTATTGTTAACCTAAGTAAATATTGAAAATTGTTATTATATTTTGTAAGCGTTTATTTACTTATTTCAACTTACGTATTTTTTTATTTACAATTTTAAAATAATTGGTTGTGTTATTTCACATTCGAGTCACGGCGATGATAACCTCTTCGGTTTTTCGCAGGAAAAAACTTCTCAGATGATAGTACTTTTCCAGGGAACATCGTATCAGTATTAACTTTATCGTAAAATTCCACAAAAGGCATCGTTGATATAATTTTTATGTGGAGTAGCTATTTTACAAACGAACGGACATTTCCGCTGTAAAACGTGTTTTTTCCACCGTTGCTGATGTACCAGACAAGCACATCCCGTGACTGTACCATTTTGAAAACGTTTTTGAACTCATTTTTGCATTTTAACATTGAACTAAATACTTCCTTCCATTTCTCTTGAGTGTTGAGCTTTCTTTCTTCAGACAGGCCTTTGGCTTCAGTTTTACCAACCGCTAAATCAAAACAGCGAAATTTCCCGGCCGCCCTTCCTTCACTCAGATCCGAAAACTCCAGACATCGTTAATTCCGAACGTGTGGTAATTTGCTCACGTGATCATTATTTTACTACAGATTCCTTACGTTGCTCATCTGTTTTTACTTGAATACCTTGAAGCCTCTCCAATCTATTCGAAATGTAAGCATTTTTGTGGCAAATTACATGATAGAGGGTGCATGCCTCCTTGTGTTTAAGCAGTTACAGCCGCCTGTGCACGCCGTATGCATCAAATGGTTAGTTATATTAAAGTGCCATGTAAATATTATGGCGGTGATCAGAAAGCTTTAGTACGTTCCAGCAACACCTATGGTCTATGGTACCATTGCTCACCTGTTGTTTTATAAAAGATACATGGTCAAATTCCAATGTTGAAAGAAATGCCTACAGTCTCTTTGACAGTAGTAAAAATTATTTCACCATTTTACTGAAGTGCTTCTCATTTTTTTTAAGGCGAAAAGCACATTGAGGCCATTATTGCCTCCGTAAATGAATTGTGTGAGTATAAAGTGTTAAAGTCGTAAGTGTAAGTGTGTGTAAGACTTGGATACTGCGAGGGACGTCTAAACGCTATCAATAGGTTTTTTTTGTGTTTAACGTCCGATTATTGTGCACACTTGGGCTATTGCAGACGATGGTATGATTTATAGCGTGTGAAAATGCCAAGCCCTAGCCGGGAATCGAACCCGGGCCCTCGGGGTGAAAGCCTAGTACGCTATCAGCTAAGCCACCGAGGCGACTACTCTCAATAGGTGCAGCTAGTCTGCACCCCCTGCGGGGGAAGTGTTTTTCATTAAAAGACCTTGAAGACTAATTACAGTCAGGTGTTTTTTTAATTATTATAATTTTTTTGCTCCTGTGCATAAATGCTGACACTAATGTGTACTTGTTTTATTATAAAATGAATCCACATTTTCTCCTGATTATGTTCAGTATAATGATCTGCCTTCCCCTTTCGTCAATTCTACTTTCGTTGACGCGTTTCGGAGAACTTCAATTCTTCAAAAACTATATCTATACTCAAATAGATATCTATAGAGTATAGATATAGTTTTTGAAGATGGAGGTTCTCCGAAACGCGTCAATGAAAGTAGAATTGATGAAGCTAGGAAAGACAGATCGTTATACTGAACATAGTGATAATAATCCTAGCAGAAAAGAAGAAGAATATAAAAAGAATTCTTGATTTCATCTTGTTCGAAAGAGGAGATATTCAAACGTTGTGAATATTAACATACTGAATAAATGAGTATGATATTACTCATTGATTCTATGTGAGTAATGTCACAGAAAAATGAATATGTAATATGTATTTTTTGAGTTAGTATTAATATTGGTAATTAATATTAACATTGCGTGTTGCTTATTATTCTTGATGTTGCTTCGGAGGACGGTACTTTGTGGAAGTAGACAAACATGACCTTGTTACAAGGTCGTGTATCTAAACGTGTTTGTTGATGTCCAACCAGAGTCACTATTTGACGAACCATCAGCTTGTTGGAAAATTACGTTGCACGCTGAGTCCATTACGGAGAACACAGTATCTGTTTTAGATTGTTTTAATATAAAAAATTTTTTCCGTAAATTTTGTTGTGACAATTTTTTCGCTCACGTTCGCAAAAGGATTTTGAATGTGTCACGTATCTTTGATTAGTATCAGTTAAGATATAAAAATCACCGTTACTGTTGAATGGCCATTGCTTTGTTAAAAGTAGGATTTAAAACATGCTTAAATAAATCTTAAAATCATACAGTCTCATTTCACAACACCAGTACTTAACAGATATTGGTAAAACTATGTTTTTAGGATAGCACTCATAGTAACTTAGTATTACTTAGCTGTTGGCTCTACGCTACTAGTAATCTTGCAAAAATAAAACTGAATTGCAGAAACTATACCTTCCCATACAAGTGCACCAATGTTTTTAGGACAGCACTCATAACTTAAAACTTACTCAGCTAAGGGCTTCACGCTACTAGTAATGTTTCATCCCGAGTCGCAGAACCTATACTTTTCCAATACAAATAAAATGATGTTTTTAGGACAGCGCTAATTATTTAGAATTTAATAAGCTAATAATGGTTCTATGCTACTAGTAAACTTGCAAAAATAACTTAAGTAAACTTGCTACTAGTAGTAAGAGTTGCAGAAACTATACATTGACCATACAAGTACACCGATGTTTTTAGGACATAACTTAAAACTTACTTAGCTAAGGGCTTCACGCTACTAGTAATGTTTCATCCCGAGTCGCAGAACCTATACTTTCCCAATACAAATAAAATGATGTTTTTAGGACAGCGCTTACCATTATTTAGAATTTAATAAGCTAATAATGGTTCTATGCTACTAGTAAACTTGCAAAAATAACTTAAGTAAACTTGCTACTAGTAGTAAGAGTTGCAGAAACTATACATTGACCATACAAGTACACCGATGTTTTTAGGACATAACTTAAAACTTACTTAGCTAAGGGCTTCACGCTACTAATAATGTTGCAGATAAATAATCCTAAATCCCAAAACCTATACTTTTCCAATACAAATGAAACGATGTTTTTAGGACAGCGCTCATAATTATTTAGAATTTAATAAGCTAATAAAGGTTCTTTGCTACTAGTAAACTTGCAGAAATAGAACTAAGAGTTACAGAAACTGTACATTGCCCATACAAGTACACAGATGTTTTTAGGACAGTGCTTATAATTTAGAATTTACTCAGCTAAGGGCTTCACGCTACTAGTAATGTTGCAGAAATAGAATCCTAAATACCAAAACCTATACTTTTCCAATACAAATGAAACGATGTTTTTGGGACAGCGCTCATAATTATTTAGAATTTAATAAGCTAATAATGGCTCTATGCTACTAGTAAACTTGCAAAAATAGAACTAAGAGTTGCAGAAACTATACATTGCTCATACAAGTACACCGATGTTTTTAGGACAGCGCTCATAACTTAAAATTTACTTAGCTAAGGGCTTCATGCTACTAGTAATGTTGCAGAAATAGAATCCTAAATCCCAAAACCTATACTTTTCCAATACAAATGAAACGATGTTTTTAGGACAGCGCTCATAATTATTTAGAATTTAATAAGCTAATAATGGCTCTATGCTACTAATAAACTTGCAAAAATAGAACTAAGAGTTGCGAAACTATACATTGCCCATACGAGTACACCGATGTTTTTAGAACAGTGCTCATAATTTAGAATTTACTTAGCTAAGGGCTTCACGCTACTAGTAATGTTACAGAAATAGAATCCCGAGTCACAGAACCTATACTTTTCCAATACAAATAAAACGATGTTTTTAGGACAGCACTTATAATTATTTAGAATTTAATAAGCGAATGGCTCTATGCTACTATTAATCTTACAAAAATAGAATTACAAGTTGCAAAAACTGATCTTTTCCCATAGAGGTACAACGATGTTTTTAGAACAACGCTACTATCAACCTCGCTGCTATTATTAAAAAAATGTTTGCCCAGTTATTTGTCACGCCTAAATTTACATATGGCTGTGGGTACTCTTAAAATACACTTGGTTATTGGAACTTCCTTGCTCGTGGGAGGCGTGCAGCGTTGCAGCCAGTAACGTTCAAAATTAGTCTGGTGACCCTACCCGAACATAACGTGCGTTGACAACTTTGGGGACTGTTAACAATGTCCTTCTCCTGTCTATAAATAGATCAGTTTCACTATTTACAGTACGGTATTTTATAAGAAGCACAATAATACTGTATTTAAGCATGAATTCTTACGATTTCGTGTCTGTCTCACGCTTTTTAGACGGAAATTTAAAACGTTGTCACGTGGAATGCGTTAAAATTTAGCGATCACAATAAGACCTACGATCAAAGTCTTCCGATTATTCTCACGCAAAAACGGTTAAGTTTACTGTTTGTCGAACATATGCTTGCTTGATCTTTCTTAGTTTACTGCTGGATTATTTTTCAACTTTTGTTTTAACGTGTATCATGTGTTAGACCTGGTTATGGTTGGATTTTGCGCGTCGCGTGATGCAAATGCACCAATTTATATTTATAGATATAGTAAAAGATCAGTTGTTTTATATTAATTCGTCACGATCAGCTGATTTCATTGAACAGCTGATAAGCTATGATAAATTTTAGGTTATGTTTTTAAAAACTAGCTTTGTTAGTTGTGTCTTCGAAAGGATTGTGGTAATTAAAATAAAACATAAGAGAAACGTTATACATAACTTTTTATTTTTGGTTCAATAACAGACATTTTTTGATGAAAAAGTAAAAACTGAAAAAACAGCTTTGAATATTTTCTTTGTGGTTTTCACCGTTCATCACCCGATTGGGAAATTTAAGGGCAGATTTAGTGAATCTATTGAAAAAGGAACTGTTGGAGCTGCCATTAATCTAAGACCCCAGATCTGAGACCTTGAAATAAGTGCATGACGTAGGCATCACTTTTTGAGGGGTAGTTGACATGTACATATATCTCACTTGGTCCTATATTCCAGGGTGGCACACAATCACTGGTAATAGCTAAAGGTATAGACGTTACTCAGTAAAATACGTTCAACAGTTTCAAAATGGCGGCCATTTCAAATCTTTATTAAAAAATCATAACATTTTTGTCTAAAATATTTTTGGAAATTTGATTACTCCAACAGACGAGCACTAAAAACAGCATAAGTTAGCATTTTGAATTTTCAAAATCCGTTTTTAAGAAATTGAATTGACGGCGGTCATGGTTTGTTTTCGTATTTTCATTGTAATTTAAGAAAAAGTTTAAATTTTGCTATCTTAATATATAAAAGAGGTCTGACTGACTGACTGATTCATAATCAACGCAGAGCCAAAACTATTTTAGCTAGCGACTTGAAATTTTCAGGGTACATTTATGTTACCATATAGGCGTGCACTAAGAAAGGGTTTTGCAAAAATTTGATTTTGACGACATTAAACTACTTACCCAGTCCAAATTTAATAATCAACGTATAGCCGAAACTATAATAGCTAAAGATTTGAAATATTCAGGGTTACCATTGACATTAGCAGTGCACTGGAAAACGATTTTCCAGTATTCAGCCCCTAAAGAGGTAAAAATGAGATACAACAATTTTTATTGGAAAAAATATGTTTTTCGTCTGACCTTAAAACATAACATAGTCACTCTTAAATATAAGTAATGAAATATATTTATCACCATTTCCCAAAACTCATACCCTAAAGTGATTGAAAGAAGGTAGAAAATGTAAAAAAGGTGTATATAATTTTCAAATTGAAGAAATATTTGTTTTGGATTCGTATATTCTAGAAATATGCTATGAAACACAAATAATGAAATACATATTTCAACATTTTTTCGAATTCATTCCATAAAGGAATGAAAATGTAAAAAAGAGGTATAATTATAGAAAAAATAGTGTTTTCATTGGAGAAAATATTTTTTATCGGCTTTTCTTAAAAGTAAACAACATATTTTAAAACACAAATTATGATACACGTAATTCAGCACCCCACCCCAATTCATCCTCTAAAAGATGGAGAAATCACAATTACCCAAATGTATAAGATGAAATGATTCGCTTTGATTTGAAGCGAATGTAAGATTTGAAAATTCGCTTCTATTAACGTCAGCGAGACAGCTGCGTGCCATGATTTTTACGAATAATGTTTATTACAGATAAATTGATACGATTTTTTCCGGTCGAAAGAAAGTGAAGTGAAGTTCACGTACAGAATGTCGTGTTTTGCGAACTTTGTTCTAAAAATAGGCAGGGAAAACGCGCGACATCTTATTGACAAGAGACGGGCAGAACGACAAGTTGTTAACTGTCAGTTTCCGTGGCTGTCGTATTGTAAAGCAAGAAAAGAAGCATTTTATTCTGGCTACTCTGGCTCCTTTTCCCTCCGCCCCTCCCCCGCTCTCTCCCTTCCCCTCCCTCCTCTCTCTCTCGCACGCGCGCACGCAGACACACACTTTCACATCATAAATTATAATGCAGAATTTATGTCAGTCCAGTCCTGTTACTTATCTGAACACGTGACTTTAACGTAAAAGCCCTTCTTTTAGAATTACTAAATTGTAGTCTCACTCCGCCGATAGGGGTTATTAGAATTGTTATGGGTAAATGAGCTTTTGGGCGTGGTATATGATCCGGTATCTTTAAATAAACGCCGATCCTAACCACTAGATCTCATAGTTGAATTGTGTGTGTGTGTGTGTGTGTGTGTGTGTGTGTGTGTGTGTGTGTGTGTGTGTGTGTGTGTGTGTGTGTGTGTGTGTGTGTGTGTGTGTGTGTGTGTGTGTGTGTGTGTGTGTGTGTGTGTGTGTGTGTGTGTGTGTGTGTGTGTGTGTGTGTGTGTGTGTGTGTGTGTGTGTGTGTGTGTGTGTGTGTGTGTGTGTGTGTGTGTGTGTGTGTGTGTGTGTGTGTGTGTGTGTGTGTGTGTGTGTGTGATGTCATGTGTGTGTGTGTGTGTGTGTGTGTGTGTGTGTGTGTGTGTGTGTGTGTGTGTGTGTGTGTGTGTGCGCGCGCGCGCGCGCGTGCGTGTGTGCGTGCGTGTGTGTGTGTGTGTGTGTGTGTAAAATTGAAGCTACCGTACCTAACATAATTATGTATTGGCAAAAAAAATGAATTGCCTTAAAATGATTTTTATAAATATTATTATAATTGAGAAAAAAAGGTTAATAAAGTAATATTGCAAACAAAATAATAGGAAAAAAGTTTTCTTGGATATTTTCACAGTAGTCTGTGTGAAGCAAAAATAAATACAAAGTTCACAAATATAAAACTTCGAAAACAAAAAAAAAGGAATATAAATGGTATTTTTTGAGTTTTTTTCATCGTTAGCTAAATACATGAAACTATGATCAATTGATAGAGTTATAAGTACTTTTTTCATCCAATTAAAAGAAAATAAAACAACCAGGCATTAATTATTAATTATGTAATAAATAAAATAACAATATGTTATGAATTAATAAACATCAGTAATAGGCTAACTTTTATTTCACGTAATCTTCAGTATTCTTTTATTATTGCTTTGCGTGCGTAAATTCCTTGTAAAACAAAGAGCAGAGAACAGGATAGCAGTGATAGCATTCACAACTGCTCATTGCTAAGAACAGTTCTCAGTAGCAGTGATAGCATTCACAACTGCTCATTGCTAAGAACAGTTCTCAGTAGCAGTGATAGCATTCACAACTGCTCATTGCTAAGAACAGTTCTCAGTAGCAGTGATAGCATTCACAGTTTCACCTCTAACGTCTCCCCGTCTTGTAACGGCTGATAGCAGCTGATATCGAGCACAGTTTTTGTAACGGTGGCTGTACTTCCAGTCTGTATTCAATGCCACAAGCTAGCATTAAACATTTTTTTAAACAATAATAATAATACATAAAACTCTCAGATAGCATGAGGAAAAGACGACTTAGTTTTTATGGCCATATTAGTAGGATGAACAGCAGTAGACTTACTAGGCGGATCTTTGCTTTCTTCAGAGATCGGAAAACGAAGAGTAATTGGTTCAGGCGGGTCCAGGAGGACTTAACTGAGCTGGCGATATCAGATGAGATGATTGACGATGTACTTAAACTGCGAAAACTTTTACATAATGAAAACCTAAGGTTCAAAGAAAAACCAACATCTAAAAGGGGCGGGGCAGTCTCGGATGAAAGAAGGAAGGCAGCCTCGGATAGAATGAAGCAGCATTGGATACAGCGGAAGGCAGCTAACGCACATCAAAGTAATTGATTTGGCGTACCCCAAAGTGGGTGATCCGGATGAAGAAGAATAATACATAAAAGAATAACTTAATGACGGTCTGGATTCGTTTTTGAAATTTTGTAGTTTTTGAAAATTTGCTTCCATCACGTCATAGGTCTACAGCTGTATGTTGTGATTTTCTTTCCGTAATTAATATATAGTAAAATATACAGATATATAGTTGTATTTTATTTATATATATATATATATATATATATATATATATATATATATATATATATTATAGTATTATTATAGTATTATAGTATAGTATAGTAGATATATAGTAAAATCTGCGGTACCCGAGTCTAACACACACTTACACTTACAACACTACACTTACGACTTACACTTTACACTCACACTTACATTTACGGAGGCGATAATAACCTCAATGTGCTTTTCGCCTTAAAAAAAAAAGAAAAAAAAAGCTAGTGACATCCAAGTTCGTGTGTTTGTAGAAAAATATTTTTGTTTTTAAAGTAAATCTAAAGTACGCCTATTAGCTTACAATAGACTTCCTTCGATAAACTTGATATTTATAATTAACTTACATGCTTGGTGATAGTAACAAGAATTAATTCCTACAGGTGACTCATCTTTTAAGGCCTACTGTTCCAAGAAGTGAATAGATTAGTATTAACTAATACGACGCAAGGTCAAGTAAACCAGTCTGATTCATGTGACGATAGCATATGAGTTTGTACTTGTTTAGAGCGTCACTATATTAATTAAATACACTCGGGCGCGAGAAGTTGGGACATTTGATTTTTTAAAATTTATTTCTAAAACAAAAAAAAACAATTACCTAATTTGTTCCACCTAGCATTTTTTTTTCTTTGGTGTTTAACGTCCTACTGTTGTGCACACTTGGGTTAATGCAGACGATGGGATGATTTATAGCGTATGAAAATGCCAAGCCCTCGCCGGGAATCGAACCCGGGTCCTCGGGGTGACAGCCCAGTACGCTATCCACTAGGCCACCGAGGCGGCTTGTTCCACCTAGCAAATGTGCAATCCAGGCAATGTATTCGGTAAATCCCCTGGTTCAAGATATTCCGTGCTTCTTCCTTACATTTGAATTACGAGATGCTAGAGTGTCATTTTGCTGGATTCCTGGTCACTGTGGAATACTGAAGTTGGAAACATTAGAGCAATATATTTGCGGCAAAAGAAGCAACGTTCTTTTGCACATGCGCACAACGTGTGATTTTTTTCAGACTTTCTTGGTCAAGTTAAACATTTAATTTGTACAGTGGGAAAATGAATGGGCAGCTAAAGCAATAATAAATTGGGGTAATAACAATACTGTTCGTCCTTGGGGGTCGTCAATACGTGCAAGTCGTAGAGAAGATGCTGTAGTTATTCGTCTTCTCATTGGTCACTCTGATGGAACGTGGGGATCCACATCAATGCGGGTTTCGTATAGAAACCATCACAGTAAACATATATATTGCTAGATTGTGATGGTTTCCAAAATATGCGTGTTATGTGTGGTTTGGGAAATTGTTTTCATACGGTTAATATACAGAGCGCTCGTAAGTTTGCCCGCTAATTTAACCGTAGTATTTATGAAAATATTACTGGACCAACTTTATTGGAAATTGTGTGCTCTTTCTTCGTGAAAAGGTCAAAATTATGAGACGTTCAGCCACTATTACAGGACACAACCAGCAGCTACACTCTCAGCGTTAAATCAGAGCCCGCCATCTTGAAACGGAAACGAATGTGAACAGATATTTTTGACATTATGTTTTTTACGAAATTTCAAAACAATCGGCCATGTGTTTGACCAAAACTGCGTACACTCATCATCGTAAGTCAAAGGCCGCCATCTTGAAACGGAAGTAAATAGGAAAAATTGTACACGTACGTCATTTATGGACTGTATGCAAGATATTTTCGTACCGGATTTCAAAAGAATCGGTTAATGCGTTTGGCCAAAACTGCGTACGCACGTCGTTGAAAATCAAAGGTTGAAGCTGAAGTGAATTGGAAAAAATCTTGCTTATGCGCGTACGGGCTTTATACAAGATATCGTCGTACTAAATTACAAAATAGTTTTGCAGCCGATGTTGGGAGATAGTGTCTCGGCCACTGACCGAACTCTGAAATCGATTTTTTTAATCAAATTTAATTAATATAATATTGTTGTAGAGCCTCTTTACAGCCCTGCTAATAATTGTTTATTTATTTAGTAAGTTTTTCCCTTGTTAATTAGATTTAAGTGGGTTTTTGTTTTGTCAATTTGTTGGTAATATTGTAGGGCCAATTTACAGCCTTGCAATAAATTGTTTATACAGTTATATATTGTTACGTAAACACAATTTTATAGTTGTTATTCTATTATGTTCGTTTTACTTAACTATTTTATTATTATTTTTTCTGCAGTATCTCAAATTTTATATTTGCTGTTTTTCAAATGCCAACATCGCGTTACGGTGATGATAACCCGTTTGGTTTTTCGAAAAAAAAATCCATTATAAAAAAAAGAATGGGTTTTGACTCTTGAATGATCATGACGTACAGGATTGAAAGCACTCAGTGGATATAAAACAACCATTGTACTTTATCACTGTTTACAGCAATACCATAAACACTATTAATTACTTTTGACTCATCGGACAGGCTGCTTAATTAAACAATAACTTTATCTAATTATTCGTTAATTGCTTACTTATCCACGATAACAACGGGTGACCTTATTTGTTGGTTTAGCTACCGGTGTAGTTTATTTTTAGTGTGGCCTATATTACTAAACACTAAACGTTAATGGTGTAGTAGTGATAAATATCGCGGTACACGACTGTATCGCTTACGTGTGGTAACGATTCCCAAGCCTAATAATACTGAGGAACAGATTTTGCAGGGTATCCGAATACCACTCACAAATTCTTTGTAACTATGAAGAATCTTTTTAGACGTTATAAAGCCTTCTAAATTTAAAATTTAGCGCACGTGTTAGTGTTTCCAGATGGCTGTTCGGGAACGGATTTTGCAGGGTACCACTCAAGAATTCTTTGTAACTATGAAGAATCTTTTTAGACGTTATAAAGCCTTCTAAATTTAAAATTTAGCGCACGTGTTAGTGTTTCCAGATGGCTGTTCAGGAACGGATTTTGCAGGGTACCACTCACGAATTCTTTGTAACTATGAAGAATCTTTTTAGACCGTTATAAAGCCTTCTAAATTAAAAATTTAGCGCACGTGTTAGTGTTTCCAGATGGCTGTTCAGGAACGGATTTTGCAGGGTACCACTCACGAATTCTTTGTAACTATGAAGAATCTTTTTAGACGTTATAAAGCCTTCTAAATTAAAAATTTAGCGCACGTGTTAGTGTTTCCAGATGGCTGTTCGGGAACGGATTTTGTAGGGTACCACTCACGAATTCTTTGTAACTATGAAGAATCTTTTTAGACGTTATAAAGCCTTCTAAATTTAAAATTTAGCGCACGTGTTAGTGTTTCCAGATGGCTGTTCAGGAACGGATTTTGCAGGGTACCACTCACGAATTCTTTGTAACTATGAAGAATCTTTTTAGACGTTATAAAGCCTTCTAAATTTAAAATTTAGCGCACGTGTTAGTGTTTCCAGATGGCTGTTCAGGAACGGATTTTGCAGGGTACCACTCACGAATTCTTTGTAACTATGAAGAATCTTTTTATACCGTTATAAAGCCTTCTAAATTAAAAATTTAGCGCACGTGTTAGTGTTTCCAGATGGCTGTTCAGGAACGGATTTTGCAGGGTACCACTCACGAATTCTTTGTAACTATGAAGAATCTTTTTAGACGTTATAAAGCCTTCTAAATTTAAAATTTAGCGCACGTGTTAGTGTTTCCAGATGGCTGTTCGGGAACGGATTTTGTAGGGTACCACTCACGAATTCTTTGTAACTATGAAGAATCTTTTTAGACGTTATAAAGCCTTCTAAATTAAAAATTTAGCGCACGTGTTAGTGTTTCCAGATGGCTGTTCAGGAACGGATTTTGCAGGGTACCACTCACGAATTCTTTGTAACTATGAAGAATCTTTTTAGACGTTATAAAGCCTTCTAAATTTAAAATTTAGCGCACGTGTTAGTGTTTCCAGATGGCTGTTCAGGAACGGATTTTGTAGGGTACCACTCACGAATTCTTTGTAACTATGAAGAATCTTTTTAGACGTTATAAAGCCTACTAAGTTTAAAATTTAGCGCACGTGTTAGTGTTTCTAGATGCCTGTTCGGGAACGGATTTTGCAGGGTATCCGAATACCACTCACGAATTCTTTGTAACTATGAAGAATCTTTTTAGACGTTATAAAGCCTTCTAAATTTAAAATTTAGCGCACGTGTTAGTGTTTCTAGATGCCTGTTCGGGAACGGATTTTGCAGGGTATCCGAATACCACTCACGAATTCTTTGTAACTATGAAGAATCTTTTTAGACGTTATAAAGCCTTCTAAATTTAAAATTTAGCGCACGTGTTAGTGTTTCTAGATGCCTGTTCAGGAACGGATTTTGCAGGGTATCCGAATACCACTCACGAATTTTCTTTGTAACTATGGAGAATCTTATTAGACTTATAAAGCCTTCTAAATTTAAAATTTAGCGCACATGTTAGTGTTTCTAGATGCCTGTTTAGGAACGGATTTTGCAGGGTATCCGAATACCATTCACGAATTTTTCGTAACTATGGAGAATCTTATTAGACTTATAAAGCCTTCTAAATTTAAAATTTAGCGCACATGTTAGTGTTTCTAGATGCCTGTTCAGGAACGGATTTTGCAGGGTATCCGAATACCATTCACGAATTTTTCATAACTATGAAGAATCTTTTTAGACGTTATAAAGCCTTCTAAATTAAAAATTTAGCGCACGTGTTAGTGTTTCTAGATGCCTGTTCAGGAACGGATTTACAAAGTGTCTAAACCATAACATACTCGAACAGCACTGTTGTGGAATAAAGGTTGACAAAGTTACGCACTTTGTGGCTAGTAGTAGGAAAACTTCGTGAAAACGTGTTTTTCGGTAAATTTATTTAAATGTAAAATTAACGTTTGAAAATACAATAACGGAATTAACGTAAAGACAAAGGAATTTGGTGTACCTGAAATTTTTGTACAATAACCGATTGGAACGTTATAACGTCCTAAACTTCTCGTGGACGAGATGCAGTTGTCAGGTAACATGATAGAAGCGAATTTCCAAAAGTAATGTTTTGCTACCATCGTAATTAGCATTCCAAATACAACGAAAGTACGTGAATGAACCCTGACCACCGTCAGATTTGATTTATTCAGTTTCTTAAGATGGTGGAACCGGAAATTAAAATTTATAATTCTAAAATAACGATTTTCTTGCAAAAGAAACTAATTAGAACAAACCATACAGTGTGTATATATTTTTTTTTAATAGCCGCCTCGGTGGTCTAGTGGATAGCGTACTAGGCTTTCACCCCGAGGACCCGGGTTCGATTCCCGGCGAGGGCTTGGCATTTTCATACGCTATACATCATCCCATCGTCTGCATTAGCCCAAGTTTGCACAACAGTCAAACGTTAAACAAAACAAAAAATTTTTTTTTTAATTGTTTAAAATTGTATTTCTTTATTCAATTCGGTTTGTTCTGCAAAATCACCTACACCGACTCGCACGTTCCTATCAGCTGTGAAGATGTAAAAGAAACATTTTTCATGGTGTAAATTTAAAGTAATAAAAATATTCGGATTTATCAGTTCCGGATAAGCCAATTTCAATAATCGTCCGTCTCCCACAAAACGTCAGAGTTATCTAGAAGGTCCTGATCTTTGCATTAAACAATAAATCATTTTGATAATTGTCAAGAATAAATCAATAGATAAGCTTTACCTCACATATTCATTTGCAGTACGGTAATTGTGTTCTCGTTATCAGTTGGGAGGTTATTGCTGTACAAAGTATGCTGAAAGATAACACTTGTGACATTGCTCAACTACTGTTACGCTTTTTAGATCTATTTTTGTTAAAACACTATGCCCTATATCTCGCCTACAAAAACTGTAATCAGGTACAATGGAAAATGAAGTACTACAGCTACAAACGTGGTAGAATATTTTTGAGGAGTAATTAAAATGTATGTAGGCATATAATCACATTGGGGTGGGTGGATGTGTGCAGTTCAATTAAAAATCCATTTTCCATAAAATTAAAGTTTCAAAGTTCCAAAATCAAAATAAAATATATTGGCTAGTGAAAATAGGAAACAAAATTGGAAAATGTTATTCTTTAAAAAAAAAAAATCTATATTTTTCACAATCACAACACAGCGTTAAGTACATCATTCTTGCAAGCAGCAGAAGCACTGCACTTAATTGTTGTTTCGGTGTCCTTTGACCTTGAACAAAGTGTGCATCTTGAAGCTCGATTTGCGTATATGCGCTTGTGTGGAAAGTTGTAGAACAAACTTGGTTTTTGAATTTCAATTTCATCGTTTGTAAATTTTACAATCGCATGTATCATGTTGTCATTTATAAAAAATTGAAAAGCACTTACTTTTTTATCACCACTCTTAGCTGCTCCTTTAAGTCTAGGTCGAATAAAAACAGTATTTCTTCTCATGATTCCACACGATATTTTATAAGGAATGGAAGACCACTTATATGTTTATTTTTTCCGTACCGTGTAAGATATTTTGTTGGGCGGCGATGATGGCCTTCATGTGCTTTTCGCCAAAAGCCTTAAAAACATAATGTCTGTACATTTTTTTGTTTTTAACGTCCGACTATTGTGCACACGTGGGCTAATGCAGACGATGGGATGATTTATAGCGTATGAAAATGCCAAGCCCTGGCCGGGAATCGAACCCGGGTCCTCGGGGTGAAAGCCCAGTACGCTATCAACTAGGCCACCGAGGCAGCTTTTTATAATAGAAGTAGGATATGCAGCATGTGAATGTGGGTCTGACGATTAAAGCCACTGATAGAATTTTCAATAAGTATTACCTAGATTTTAAAGTTTATAATTATGTTACCAGTTATTTTGTGTTAATACTTTTAGTAACAGTGATTTAATTTAATCACGAATAAAACAAAGGTTACAGCGCAGTCTCAAGTTATTTAATGTTACTTGGTGTAAGTAATCGCTTAGTTATTGCTTTCTTCAAATTGTTGACTATTCTTTTCAATTGACAAGAATAATAAAAATTCACAATGGCGTCCTTATTGTTGCGGTCCTCCTTTTTGTTCTTCTTCCTTTACAAACTATTGGGTATTTTTTTAATTTGCTTATAGATTGATCATTTATTGAGATAATTATTATATTTATGTTTTGTATGAAAGTATCTTAAGCCCAAATGATGGTTACAATATTATGACGTATACGATATTTAATTTAATACGGACTGTGCGGGTGTTTTCTTTTCTTTTTGTTGTGTTTAACGTCCGACTATTGTGCACACTTGGGCTAATGCAGACGATGGGATGATTTATAGCGTATGAAAATGAAAAGTCCTGGCCGGGAATCGAACCCGAGTCCTCGGGGTGAAAGCCTAGTACGCTATCAACTAGGCCAACGAGGCGGCTCAAATGTCTGTACAGTAACCGATTGGAAAGTTATAACGTCCTGAACTCAGGTGTTTTCTTTCGCGGACCAGACTATAGTTGGATGGCATTTTTAAGAGAATCGGGTCGGTTGACAGTGTTGGTAAAGGTACGAGTGAGGAACGAGTGTGTTGCATAAGCTGTGTAATACGGCTGGCGGCCTTGGTCTGAGGTTTAAACACATTTAACTCGTCGCTGAACCAAATTAATCGAGTCGCATTAGTCTTGTAACGGCTGGAAATAATCATTGAATGTTTCTATGGTCATTGGTTATGTGCGTTCACTTCTTGTACATGTTAATTTAAAATTTTATCGCTGACATAAATGAAGTTTCGAGCCCGTTCCAAATACCGGCCATCTTGTCAGCGTGCAGTTTAATATACGTTATTAGCAATTTGTTCAGGGTAAGCTTTCGCGTTACTTTGAATTATATTAATTTGTCTGCCTTTTCGTTATTTGTAAATACTTGTGTCGCGTAAGTCCGGGTACGGCAACATTTCACAAACGAGTAATGTTCGTCAGCACACAGTGCAAATAAAATCTACTGAAATTTGTGTCTGAAAATTTGGTCCGCCATCTTGAGTGCAACTTGTTTTTACGAAATGGGCCATGTGACGTATCATTTTCGTGTAAAATTTTACGAAAAACCCATTGATGAAATTACATTTTAAAACGAAGCTTTTAGTATTAGGTTTGGCGAGAGGAGTGAATATGAAAAAAGTGTCCCGAAGAAATTGTCGAAATTAAAATAAACAATATTAAAAAAAATTTAGTCAGTTCTTACTTAGGTCAACAATTTATTCCTAAATTTATATACTGCTAAATGTCTTATATAAGAGAAAATGTTTTTCCTATATAAAACTAAAATTAATGAAATTAAATTAATTAATTAATATTTGAAAAACTGTATTGTAGCTGCACCTGTTGAGAGGATTTAGACGTCCCTCGCGGTACCCGAGTCTAACACACACACACACACACACACACACACTTACGACTTTAACACTTTACACTCACTCTTAAATTTAGGGAGGCGATAATAGCCTCAATGTGGTTTTCGCCTTTAAAAAAAATTGACATCAAGTGGCATCCACTACAAGTTTAAAAAAATGTATTTGAACTTGAGTGGATGAATAGAAAGTATTTTGTTAACGATTGAAAATTTGAACAAGATATATAAATATATATATAGATTTTTTTTTTTTTTTTTTTTATGTTTAACGTCCGACTATTGTGCACACTTGGGCTAATGCAGACGGTGGGATGATTTATAGCGTATGAAAATGCCAAGCCCTCGCCGGGAATCGAACCCGGATCCTCGGGGTGAAAGCCTAGTACGCTATCCACTAGACCACCGAGGCGGCTAATATATATATATATATATATATATATAGAGAGAGAGAGAGAGAGAGAGAGAGAGAGTGAACTAATAGTAGGAATTGAATGAAAAACGAAGAGAAAACATGATATATGATTTTTATTTTTGGTTCAATAACAGAAATGTTTCTTTAAAATTATCGTTGCCACCACCTTGAGTTATATTTCGTTACTGTTGTCTAGGGGGGGGGGAGCTGTCTTAACTTTGGAATAATTTTCAGTCAAAGTATGAAACCATGAAATGTATCCAGATAGCTAAAAAGCGTAAATATAAATTTAAAGTATGTATTTTGATTAAAGATAGACACTAAAAGATCTTCAACATTTCCCTGTACTCTATAAATAACAGCTGTTACAAAATGCACATTTTTATAGAAAGTGGCAGACGTAGGTATTCAGTGTGGTTGATAAATCGAAAGTTAAATTTGTAAGCAAAAGCTTACACGCGTGCCAGCGTCCGAGTCTCGGCACATTGGCATCAACTTAGGAAATACAATCACTTAACCTAATGTAAAGAAGGTCAGTATGAGTAGACAGAATTGAGGACGACAGTCTTTGTATGTTGTACTGATTTTCAGTTAAAATGTAGAATCATTTAATACGTTGAACTTTTCTAACACTTTTAACTGAAAGGTTGTAAATTTTTGTCTTTAATTTCATAAGACATTTCTTTTTTTTACAACAGCTTAGTCAGGAAAATAAATGTCGGTGAGTTGAAGATGATTTTTTCCATAATTTCTGTTCTCGGTTTGAAGAAAATTCTGTTTTAAATGAAGGTTATTACTTGATATCTGCGAATCTGGTAGGATGAAGGGTTGTAGACAAGACTTTGCGATGAGTAGAAACGTCAGTGCCAACTTGATCGTATCACTGCGTCACGTGGTACCGTTTACTCACTTGTTTTACAGATTTCCTTTACTGCATTTCACGAGACTATAATCAAGTAACAGCTTACTTAATGGAGGTGTTTTCGATTATTTTAAATCTTAATCAGTATTCAGAAATAAAACAAATAAAAATTACAGGGTAAAAATGCATGTGTAATTTGTATTATACAGATAAAAGTTTATAGATTTTGTACAGTATTTCGTTTGTTTTATTTACTTTTATTATTATTTTGAGAGAATTTCCGGCGCATGCAGAAGAATTCCCTTCCAGCTCCCTCCAACAGCCAGTGTAACAGACTGCCAGTCCGAATCTACAAACTATTTACTGTTTATTTTATCAGCTGGGAACTGATACTACTCACCGATAGTGAAAGACAGAAAGAGCTGTAGTGAGAGTGTGGGGACTCGACCTCTCACTCGCACATTTTTTTCTGTTCTACTAGTGTTCTTAACAGGACGGTTTTCTAAGCTGTTGACCGAAATATATATTCTGGACGGGCGATGATGGTCTTCATTTGATTTTCGCCAAAAATCTAAAGAAATATGTCATTACAAAGAGGGTAAAGAGGCTTGTGCCACATTTCGAAAAGATGTTTTTGTTGCAGAGCGACTGACACACTGAGATAAATTGACGCAGTAGTCGTGGATCGTGACCTAGTCTGGACAGCTATAACTGGTCTAAGAAAGGAAAGGAGTGTGTTTTATCATCTTTTCTGATAATATTTGCCAAGCTGCTTCCATAAAGCTGATAATTGTTCGCGTTATCATTCTGAACGGGTAGTAGCGGCTGAGCTGTGAGTTCAGGCTAATTGTGGTAGTTGTATGTGCGAACCGGTAATCTCTATTGTCAGTTTTTAAAGTCCACTGCATACATGCAGCCCAAGTGAATGAAGTCGACTGATAAAAAGCGCGTCGTCACTTATCCCATCATTTATAGATATGAGTAGCGATTGGTCTCGAATCAATTTGATGTATCGACAAGAAGCGGAGACTCGTGATTCATTTGTAATTGTAATGTAACTGGTTTTTGTATGTGTATACTTATTTCATCATTTATATATATATATATATATATATATATATATATATATATATATATATATATATACTTGCTTTGTCTCGAATCAATTCGAAAAGCAGCGGAGATTCGTGAGTCATTTGCAATTATAATAGACGGGTTTTTGTATTTTTTACAGTACTTATTCGAATATATATTGCTGATTCGAAAGCAGCGGAGATTATATATATATATATATATATATATATACATTTTTTTGTGCACTATTGTATAATAGACGGTGGGGATGGGTTCGAATCCCGGATCCTCGGGGTGAAAGCCTAGTACGCTATCCACTTTGTATTTTTATACTTATATATATCATATATATATATATATATGTGGTCTCGAATCAATTCGATGTATCGACAAGAACTGGAGATTCGTGATTCATTGCAATTGTAATGTGATGGGTTTTTGTATTGTTATAGTTAACCCATCATTTATATATATATGAGTAGCGATTAATCTCGAATCAATTCGATGTATCGACAAGAAGCGGAGATTCGCGATTCATTTGCAATTGTAATGTGACGGGTTTTTGTATTGTTATGAGGGTCATCGGTGTCACAATACACTGAATACCCGCATCAAGAAGTAAGCAAATTAACTTCCTATTTAATTTAAGCGGGTGCCTGTCTTCTGTACGTATAACCTATAATATAGTAGGCTGTTGCATGTCTCTAATTGCTAAAACATCGATTGTCGCCATTGTGGACGTTAAAACTTCCGTTATCGCTTTGCAAGAACTAATCAATACGTGCAGGATCGTGCGGCGTCCTGCAAGACAATACAGTGGCACAGAACAATACAAATGTTACTTTATGATTGGTTATAAGGATTCCATCGGTATTGTCATCCAATTTACTTTTCTCGCCTGTTTATACCCACAAGGCGTTTGTGTGTCTGTTGTTGGTTTGTAAAGAAAAATTACAGTAATCTGTAGAGAACAGCATACGAAGTTGTTCCAGGCAAGAATGGATTAAAGGAAGCCGTCACTCCCAAAACAAAAACAACAATAATAATAAAAAAAAATTAAAGATCGTATTTCACTTCTTTAGAATGGTTCAATTGATTGTTTCTGAAGGGAGTTAAAAATACAGTTCATTTTAGGAGGTCGTCTTTGCGTTCAAGTCGTAGAGAAGTTGTGGTTACTCGTCTTCGTATTGGTCACGCCCTTTTGACACATGGCTTTCCGATGGAACGTGAGGACCAGCCTGTGAGTTGCACATCACAATCGAACATATTTTGCAAGATTGTATTGGCTTAAGAAACCTACGCCGACTAGGTGGATTAGGCAGTGCTTTAAAGGAAACTTTAAAAAAAGATAATTCCTTAAACTTGAGCTATTTGAAATTTGTTTTTGGACTTCGGAAAATTCTCTTACTTTGAACTGGTTAATTTTATAATCTCTTTTCGGTTTTGGACTATAATAATCTCAGGTTAAAAAAAAAACGTAATTGATTGGTTAATCAGTTAGGTCTTTTATGTTTCTCTTTTGAGTCTCTTCTCTTCCTGTTTCAAGGAAAAAGTTCTTCCTCGACTGTAAAATTGGTCGAAACTTTGTTGAGAAACCGTTGTGGCATGTTTTGCTATGCTCACCATGATACACGTCATGACGAAATAAAAAACAAAAATAAGAATATTGAGAGAGGAGAAAGAAGAGAAAAACATGATTTTTTTAAGTACAACTTTTGTGTCATTGTAAATAATTGTATTGAAAGAAATAAAATAATTTTACGTGCGATGACAACGTACACCATCTTTACTGTCTTTTTGAAGAAATGCACGTTGCTGATTTATACTTACATTAAAAATCCCATAAATCTCGGTCGGGATCCCATAACCTTGTACGAAGCTAATGTGCTAACCACGACTCTACCAGCACTGACATTTCCTAATGTTAATTTTAAAATAAAAGTATGTATATTTAGGAATTTAAAGCTGTCAAAAACGCAACTTTCAACAAGTTACAGAATATTACAGTATTTTAAAAGTATTTGTTGTTTATTTCTTCTTCTTCTTCTTTCGATGAGGCCTGCTAGGGACCACGTCACAATTTCAATTCTTCATACTTAGCTGTTTTCTCTTCCGTTCCCTTCAATATTCCCTCATTCTTTCACTATGCAGCTTCTTTCTGTCTTCGGACCACTTCACAGCCGCCTCGGTGGAAAAACGGACCACTTCACACCAGGTTTCTTCCGCATTTTTGTTTATTTCAATATTACCTCTTTTAATTTGATATTGATAAAGGCGTATAGAATTTGTAGTTTTTACCTTAAAGTTGTGTAAATGGTGCTACGTTTGCAAATGTTTTAAAATTATTCGTCTTTAGAAATCAGTGATTTCCTTTTGTTGTGTAAAATAGAGTGCATTTTTACACTTATTTTTTTATGTCAGTTCTAAGTCTCAAAACAGCTTAACAGTGCTAGTTTTTGAAGACATTTCAAAAATTTTCATCCCTCCTGTAAGTGGAATCTTCCACGCAACCGCCCCCCACCCACAAAATTACATTAATCCGTTAATTTTTCCAGGGATAGTTGTAGAAACATTTTTCCAGTTTATAGTGAAACCCTAAATGGTTTTATAATTCATAATCGGACATGCAGAGTGCGGATATCAGGTGACACTCGATCACCTGGCGGTGACTCGGTAACAGCTGATGACTCAAAGTAACTAATTTATATTTAAACTGAACACTTTGTTAATAAAATTGTACGTTTTTATTATAATATTTGCACAGTTCTTCCAAATTTGTATCTCTACTGGTAGTTCAAAGAACAGTGCACCTCGCAGTATATTCTCAATTAATACACAGCCTTACAGTAAATTGTGTGGTTTTAAGATATATATTATTGTTAAATAGTTTTAGGTGACTATTTATAATTGAAACGAAGCTTTTAGTGTTAGCTTTCGCGAGAGGAATGAATAGAAAGAAGTCTGCCGAACGGAAGTATATAACGGAAATATGGAACGAACGAGCAAACGAATTTCATATCTCTATTTTTCTTCCTCCTTTTCGATAACACGCTTATTGTATTTTTTCTAAGTTGAACACGTGCACGTTGTAACCGTTTATAATACATTTTAAATTATTTTTTTTTTTTTTTACGCTACAACTAAGTAATAAAACTTATCTAGCAGCTTAAATATAATAACAGTTAACTATTAGGCGGAATTTAGTCCACTGATTTAAGTCCACTGCGGGAAACAAAGTATCATCACTGCACTAAATCTACAGGCTTGGTTCTCTTAAGTCTCCTTATTACCCTGTTGGTACTTGAGATCTGGAGCACTGCTGGATTTTCATGATTAATAAGCTTCTTTAAATGCTTAATTGCTATAATTTTAATTTCCTCATTTACTGTGTTCATCTTTAAATCTCTGTGGATGTCATCATTCCTAATATACCAAGGGGCGTTAACAATTCCACGTAGCACCTTGTTTTGGAAGTTTTGTATAATTTTAATATTGATTTCTTGGTGCAACCCCAAAGTTGTAAGCCATACCTCCAGATTGGTTGCAAAATCTGTTTATATAATAACAATTTGTTGTGTATGTTAAGTTGGTGAACTTCGTCCAATCATGATATCCTTTAGTTCGCCGGGGTAAAAATGCGGAGAACCGTGAATTTGATTTGCAAGCGGAAGCTGTTTGAAAGCCGAGAACCGTGAAAGAAGTTCGGGAAATCGGGAAAGCGTGGATGTTTTAAAGTTTTAGTAAGCGGAACTAGTTTGTGTAAATCAGTTCCTATGTTGTTTAGGCGACGACATTTTATGACCAAATTTGCAAACGCCTTGTATGAAGCCTATCCGTAAGTAAGTTTGAAAGGTTTTTTAAAACTCGTTAATCTATAACGAGTGTAGACATCCGTCTACAGCTCATTTTTCAGTGGAAACTCTCTCACACTTATTTAGGACAATGATGTGTGCACATTTTGTTGTCACCGCGTGAAGTCATTGGAAATTATTTACTAGCTGCAGGTGAGCGATTGTTTAACCGTGAACACCTGAATAGATTGTGACTCAATAGATGGTGTAATGCAGTCAGCGGCTGCAGTATTGGTATAGCTTTCCTATAAACCAACCTCAGCACAGAAAAATGTATACAGTATGTACAGAACGCATAACAATTGTTTATCGGCGAAGGTGTGCATTTCCAGCGCTAGGTTGCGCCACTGTAACAACACCTTCAAACAATGTCGCCAATTTGCGTACTCTGTATTGGCAACGCCCTTGCAACAAAACGGCATATAAAGTACATTGCGAAGTCAAAGATTGACGCTCATATCACGGTTCCGTGTCGCCATACTGGCAGGCCCAATACATTTTCTTTTTATCCCGTTTTATTTTTTATTTTATAAGTCCAATTTTATTACAATGTTTTATTTAAAGGTTGTTTAGTCTAAGTAAAATTGAGAACTAACATTGTATATAAACGTTCTACAATTATAACCCGTATGAGAGATATGTGAGCACTCGCTGCTAGTGGCATTTTGCGGCAGTTTGTTCGACTACAGTTAGATAGTACGGCCTATTTTCTCAAACGCCTCCTTCATTACACAACCTGTCATTACAGGTTGCAGCGTTCGTAGCGGCAGATATTTCAATTACTTGAACTTTAGACGCTGATATCGAACAAGCCTTGTATAATTGTAACTGTACTTTCTAGTACGTTTATATTCAGTGGTCAGGCTGCGTGCTAGATTCTCTCTCAACGAACAGGATTCCTGGCGCTTTGTATAGTTTATGGTGTGAATGCAAGTTAGCCAGTTGACGGGCAAAAACAAATTCCTCTTTATATATAACTTATATCGAGTTAACTAGTTTTAGGCAAGTATTTATAGTTGTTGCTATATAGTTTGTTTTATTTATTTTTATTAATGTTTTTTTCCTATAGTACCTCGAATTTTTTATTTTTTTTTACATTTCTATTTTGGCGTCACGGCGATGATAACCTTTGTTGGTTTTTTCTTGGGGAAAATCAAACTGGATAAACTCTTAACAGCTGTTTATTATTATTATTATTATTTTGTTAAGCATAGAAGTGGAAAGGATGATTGTGTATTGAGTGAAGGTTCGGCCATTCATTATTCTTATCAAGAGTGGAGTGCTCTTTGAACAATTTCTCTAACCGGATTTGTGTATCTTCAGATAAGTACGCACCCATAATGTGTTAAGTGACGTCACGCCGGGCCAAAATTATTAGTTTTGGGGGAAACTGATAAACTGTTCCAGATTCCGTTAACGTGACTGCAACCGTCGGGGATTATTCGCGTTTTGGCCTTCCTAAGGCGCTTGCATATATATCAACATATTTAATTTATTTTTTTCCAAATATTTATATAATTTGTTTATATAGTTTATATTCTTGTTAACAGTGTTAAATGTTAGTTCCCCCACTGTGTAACAGATATTTCCTGGACTGGCAATGATGGCCTTCGTGTGTTTTTCGTAAAAAAACTAATATATAAAAACGGCAGTGCTCGCATATCTCGGGTCTAATGTACGTTAGATTGTTACATTTCTGCGCATCTCCCGTACACAGTAGCTTCATTCCGACCGGTGCGTACTTTCTCTGGTTTTTAATAATAGATTTCTGCGAAATTATTGTTCGAACACGTGCACGTTGTAACCGTTTATAATACATTTTAAATTATTTTTTTTTTTTTTTTACGCTACAACTAAGTAATAAAACTTATCTAGCAGCTTAAATATAATAACAGTTAACTATTAGGCGGAATTTAGTCCACTGATTTAAGTCCACTGCGGGAAACAAAGTATCATCACTGCACTAAATCTACAGGCTTGGTTCTCTTAAGTCTCCTTATTACCCTGTTGGTACTTGAGATCTGGAGCACTGCTGGATTTTCATGATTAATAAGCTTCTTTAAATGCTTAATTGCTATAATTTTAATTTCCTCATTTACTGTGTTCATCTTTAAATCTCTGTGGATGTCATCATTCCTAATATACCAAGGGGCGTTAACAATTCCACGTAGCACCTTGTTTTGGAAGTTTTGTATAATTTTAATATTGGATTTCTTGGTGCAACCCCAAAGTTGTAAGCCATACCTCCAGATTGGTTGCAAAATCTGTTTATATAATAACAATTTGTTGTGTATGTTAAGTTGGGAACTTCGTCCAATCAACCAAAACATTTTCGTATAATTAATAGAACATTATTAATTATGTTCTCTTCTTTTTTCTTTTTGACGTGCGCTTTCCATTTTAATTTAGTGTCGAGTGTCATACCAAGGTACTTTGCCTCATTTGCATATGGAATAGCTTGTTCGTTTATGTACACTGTTATTTTCTTGATTTTTCTGTTTGTAAAATTTACATGAATTGATTTTTTTTCATTTAATTTAATGCGCCACTTTTTTGTCCAAGCATTAACTTTGTTGACCGCAATTTGTAGCTTACCAGTAGCTTCTTCTACAGTGCTCCCTACGGCCAGAATAGCAGTATCGTCAGCAAAGGTGGCCATTGTGGTATCTTGATTTAATGGTAATTTTAAATTAATATAAACGTTTATAATAATTGTTGTTAATATTGCTAGTTTTTAAAAACATAACGTGAAACGTACTATAGCCTATCAGGTGATCATTACGAATTAATATAAAACAACTGATTTACTATAACTACAGTAAATAATATCTAAGCTAGGTTCAAGTATATATTTATTTATTTAAACAAAAGAAGATACTTGGAAACATACCTTCAAACTTATTCAACAAAGATACCATTAACAAAATCTTCGCTTCTGTCGGTAAATTCCGCACGTGTACTTTTTGTTATTACCTATATCTTGTTTGTCCGCACGTGTACTTTTTGTTATTACCTATATCTTGTTTGTCCGCACGTGTACTTTTTGTTATTACCTATATCTTGTTTGTCCGCACGTGTACTTTTTGTTATTACCTATATCTTGTTTGTCCGCACGTGTACTTTTTGTTATTGTACCTATATCTTGTTTGTCCGCACGTGTACTTCTTGTTATTGTACCTATATCTTGTTTGTCCGCACGTGTACTTTTTGTTATTGTACCTATATCTTGTTTGTCCGCACGTGTACTTTTTGTTATTACCTATATCTTGTTTGTCCGCACGTGTACTTTTTGTTATTGTACCTATATCTTGTTTGTCCGCACGTGTACTTTTTGTTATTGTACCTATATCTTGTTTGTCCGCACGTGTACTTTTTGTTATTAACTATATCTTGTTTGTCCGCACGTGTACTTTTTGTTATTGTACCTATATCTTGTTTGTCCGCACGTGTACTTTTTGTTATTGTACCTATATCTTGTTTGTCCGCACGTGTACTTTTTGTTATTACCTATATCTTGTTTGTCCGCACGTGTACTTTTTGTTATTACCTATATCTTGTTTGTCCGCACGTGTACTTTTTGTTATTACCTATATCTTGTTTGTCCGCACGTGTACTTTTTGTTATTGTACCTATATCTTCTTTGTCCGCACGTGTACTTTTTGTTATTGTACCTATATCTTGTTTGTCCGCACGTGTACTTTTTGTTATTACCTATATCTTGTTTGTCCGCACGTGTACTTTTTGTTATTACCTATATCTTGTTTGTTATTTTTCTTCTTTTTTAAAAATTTCAATTTCACGCCACTGCGATGGTAACCTTTATGGTTTTTCGCCGGAAAATAGTTTCTGTACCGGAATCAACTATAAAGAAATGTGGACAAAAAGAACATTGATAAAATTCACGTTGACGTAAATAAATTCGACGAAAGCGTAGAACGGGCTAAAAAAATTGACCAACTGTTCGGGAAGGAACTTTTGGAACAGTTTATGTAGCAGAACTGAACTAGAAAAGAATTAATACAAGAAATTACTGCTATTAAACTAAAAATAAAAATCGTGTATCATGTTTTCTCTTCTTTTTTTATTTTATTTACGATAATTTGCTCGAAAACACGGCGAATTAACATAGCTAGTTTTTAACAACATAACCTGTTATTAGCTGATCAGTTAAATCACTTAAATCTGTCAAACTTGTTCGTTGTTTCCATAGTGTAGTGGTTATCGTCTGTACCTCACACGCGCTAGGTCCTCATTTCGATCCCGGCGGAAACAGATACTTTTAATTATAATTAATTTAATATGAGACTTGCGGCGCACAAAATACACTGTTATACATCAATATAAACATTTACCACTCATCACGTGTCCCGCAACCATCATAGTCAAACACTTGATGTTAGACTGCGATTGCTTGAGAACCATGCGTTTAATATATGGTTTAGGAAACTGTATGCATGCGATCTTGGGGGACGATCCGTCGATCATTGATCGCGTTTTGGCCTTCCTGAGACGCTTGCATATATATCAATATATTTAAATTTTTCCTTAGTATTTATATATTTTTTATAGTTTATATTCTTGTTAACTAGTTTTAGGGAATTTTATTGTTTCATAATATTTATTATCTTCCTGTTTAATTAGGACCCCTTTACAGTCCACCTTATATTGTTTTGTTTTTAAGTTATTTATTCTTGTTATAAATGTTATCTAGTTTGTAAGTAATGTTAAGTTTTATCGCTCTGTTGTTTCTTTTCTTTAGTAGTTGTGTTTAGGCGATGATAGCCTTAATGTGCTTTTCGCCTTAAAAAAAAACCAACATAAAAACCAGCCCTAATGCGTGTTAAATAATGTTCGTAATGTTTTATGGTTATGAAATTGTGATATATTCTAAAAATAAAATGTAGCTTTGACTCAGCCTGTCTTCACTATCATACAGACACAAACGCCTCTTCATAATTAAAGCTTCAGTAATGCTTGCCATTTCCGTAATTGTTAACAACACCAGTAATTACGGGCATACTTCGCCACTATTTACGTTTTGCTGTTTTATAGTTGGTACGGTGGGAGGCGCTTAACCTTGAGCGGTGAGGGTGAGAAGAGGGCAAGGGCTGCAGGGAAAATCAGTACAATTCTAAAAACATTGACTCTATCGCTGCTATATGGAATTACTCATTGGCCTGCAGTTTTAACCTGTTATTAGCTGATCAGTTAAATCACTCAAATCTGTCAAACTTGTTCGTTGTTTCCATAGTGTAGTGGTTATCGCGTGTACCTCACACGCGCTAGGTCCTCATTTCGATCCCAGCGGAAACAGATATTTTTAATTATAATTAATTTAATATGAGACTTGCGGCGCACAAAATATACTGTTATACATCAATATAAACATTTTCCACGCATCACGTGTCCCGCAAAATCCAACAAAAACCAGCCCTAATACGTGTTAAATAATTTTCGTAATGTTTTTACGGTTGTGAAATTGTGATATATTTTAAAAATAAAATGTAGCTTTGACTTAGCCTGTCTTCACTATCATACAGACACAAACGCCTCTTCATAATTAAAGCTTCAATAATGCTTGCCATTTCCGTAATTGTTAACAACACCAGTAATTACGGGCATACTTCGCCACTATTTACGTTTTGCTGTTTTATAGTTGGTACGGTGGAAGGCTTGTAACTATAGCGCGTAACCTTGAGCGGTGAGGGTGAGAAGAGGGCAAGGGCTGCAGAGAAAATCCGTACAATTCTAAAAACATTGACTCTATCGCTGCTATATGCAATTACTTATTGGCCTGCAGTTTTACCTGTTGATAGCCGCTTTTATGATTGAGATTACAAAGACCGATGTTTTTTGCGTGACTAGTACAACTGTGGTCAGTGCAAAATCGCGCGCATAGCTATACGCCGTCAACTGTAGTATACCCTCAGTCCGGGTGGTCACTATTTATATTTATTGTCGTCATCGTCCACGCCGCAGCCTTCTTTTTTTCTTCTTCAGAGTTTAACTATAGTTTTATAATAATTTTGTTGTTTTTTTAAATTTCAATCTGTGACACGGCGATGATATCCTTTACGGGTTTTCGCCGGGGTAAAAAATGCGGATCGGAGTTACGCTCAATGGAGCGGACTACGCATTCAAAACTGAACCTGTTTGTTCCCCTCCGCGCAGCCTTAACTCTGTCTGTGTTCGGTTTTGAAGCTGATCCCGCTTGCCCCAGAAGCGAGTATTAGTTTACGAGAGAACCGTGAATTTGATTCGCAAGCGGAAGCTGTTTGAAAGCCGAGAAAGAAGTTCGGGAAATTAGCTTGGATGTTTAAAAGTTTTAGTAAGCGGAACTAGTTTGTGTAAATCAGTTCCTATGTTGTTTAGGCGACGACATTTTATGACCAAATTTGCAAACGCTTGTATGAAGCCTAACCGTAAGTAGGTTGAAAAGTTTTTTAAAACTCATTAATCTATAACTAGTGTAGACATCCGTCTACAGCTCATTTTTCAGTGGAAACTCTCTCACACTTATTTAGGACAATGATGTGTTCACATTTTGTTGTCACCGCGTGAAGTCATTGGAAATTATTTACTAGCTGCAGGTGAGTGATTGTTTAACCGTGAACACCTGAATAGATTGTGACTCAATAGATGGTGTAATGCAGTCAGAGGCTGCAGTATTGGTATAGCTTTCCTATAAACCAACATCAGCACAGAAAAATGTATACAGTATGTACAGAACGCAAAACAAATGTTTATCGGCGAAGGTGTGCACTTACAGCGCTAGGTTGCGCCACTGTAACAACACCTTCAAACAGTGTCGCCAATTTGGCAACGCCCTGCAACAAAACGGCATATGAAGTACATTGCGAAGTCAAAGGTTTGCATTTCCAGCGCTAGGTTGCGCCACTGTAACAACATCTTCAAACAGTGTCGCCAATTTGCGTACTCTGTATTGGCAACGCCCTTGCAACAAAACGGCATATGAAGTACATTGCGAAGTCAAAGATTGACGCTCATTTCACGGTTCCGTGTCACCATACTGGCAGGCCCAATACATTTTCTTTTTATCCCGTAAACATATTTATTTTATAAGTCCAATTTTATTACAATGTTTTATTTAAAGGTCTAAGTAAAATTGAGAACTAACATTGTATATAAACGTTCTTCACTTATAACCCGTATGAGAGATATGTGAGCACTCGCTGCTAGTGACATTTTGCGGCAGTTTGTTCGACTACAGTTAATTAGTACGGCCTATTTTCTCAAACGCCTCCGCCATTACACAACCTGTCATTACAGGTTGCAGCGTTCGTAGCGGCAGATATTTCAATTACTTGAACTTTAGACGCTGATATCGAACAAGCCTTGTATAATTGTAACTGTACTTTCTAGTACGTTTATATTCAGTGGTCAGGCTGCGTGCTAGATTCTCTTTCAACGAACAGGATTCCTGGCGCTTTGTATAGTTTATGGTGTGAATGCAGAACATAAACAAGTAGAGCAAGTTAGCCAGTTGACTTGCAAAAACAAATTCGTCTTTATATATAACTTATATCGAGTTAACTAGTTTTAGGCAAGTATTTATAGTTGTTGCTATATAGTTTGTCTTATTTATTTTTATTAATGTTTTTTTTTCCTATAGTACCTCGAATTTTTATTTTTTTTTTACATTTCTATTTTGGCGTCACGGCGATGATAACCTTGTTGGTTTTTTCTTGGGGAAAATCAAACTGGATAAACTCTTAACAGCTGTTTAATATTATTATTATTTTGTTAAGCATAGAAGTGGAAAGGATGATTGTGTATTGAGTGAAGGTTCGGCCATTCATTATTCTTATCAAGAGTGGAGTGCTCTTTGAACAATTTCTCTAACCGGATTTGTGTATCTTCAGATAAGTACACACCCATAATGTGTTAAGTGACGTCACGCTGGGCCAAAATTATTAGTTTTGGGGGAAACTGATAAACTGTTCCAGATTCCGTTAACGTGACTGCAACCGTCGGAGATTATTCGCGTTTTGGCCTTCCTAAGGCGCTTGCATGTATATCAACATATTTAATTTATTTTTTCCAAATATTTATATAATTTTTTTATATAGTTTATATTCTTGTTAACAGTGTTAAATTTTAGTTCCCCCACCGTGTAACAGATATTTCCTGGACTGGCAATGATGGCCTTCGTGTGTTTTTCGTCGAAAAAACTAATATATAAAAACGGCAGTGCTCGCGTACCTCGGGTCCAATGTACGTTAGATTGTTACATTTCTGCGCATCTCCCGTACACAGTAGCTTCATTCTGACCGGTGCATACTTTCTCTGTTAATAATAGATTTCTGCGATATTATTGTTCCCGCCATGATTTCGAGTATAAATAGAGGTCGAAAATCGTTGTCCACTAGAACATCGAGAAGACCAATCGCCACAGAACAATTAGGCCTACACGTCAGCCTACCAACACTCGGAACTACTCTACGAGATATCGCAACTTGCTCGGGAGGAAATAAAAGGAATCCGGTCAACTTTAAAGAAGACATGAACTTCGTACAATTCCGAACCGGAAGTGCCTCGCCAGCCAGTGGCCGACTTGGAAAACGCCCTGACTTCTACTGTTACTCCCGGAGACAACGACATTTGTTACGTAATAACGTTTGATGTTTTTAATTTTTCATATTTATATTTGAGAATCGGTTCAGATAAGGAACATGCGTAGTATGACGTGCGGACATCGTGGTAAGACACCCTTGAAATCAGTGTCGATCCTGGTCACTTTTTTAGAGGTCGTCAAAAATTGTGTGTGTGTGTGTGTGTGTGTGTGTGTGTGTGTGTGTGTGTGTGTGTGTGTGTGTGTGTGTGTGTCGCTTATGTTCGCAGTTTTGTTCCGATGTGTTTCAGAAATAGCGTGGGACAAGTTCATCGTCCAGGAAAGTCCGACCAGCATTTTCGTCATTTCAAATCTTCATGAATTAGGATTCATTTCGTTTTTTCTTTAAAAAATTTAAAGTATGATTTCACCGTTGAAATTAAGATATTTTTTTTTGACGGCGGTCAGGTTTCATTTTCGTATTTTCAGTGCAGTTTGATAAGTTTGAAACGCTAATGTGTGCAGGTTGTAATGTCGTGATGGTGTGAAATCAGAATTTCAAAAAAAGTAAGATGAAAAGTTTTAGAAATTCACTTCCATCACGACAGCGAAACGGCTGTCTCAGGAATATTTCTGTTTGCGTTTAACGTTTAAACAACCAAACACGTTATGCAAGCAGAACTTGTTAAACGCATTAGGCGGCTAACTTTGTAAGAAAACAAAGCACTGTATTTGTTTACGAAAGAGTTTCGAATATTAAAAATCAAGGTTGTACACGAATGATTACTTGTTTATTACCTAAAAACCTTTGTACAAATTTCTAAAGCGTACACGAAGGTTAAATACATATTGCGCAGACATTGTCACGTGTTATCACTGTCTTCCAAAATCGGTTCTTCGGATTTTATCAAAAATTTTGAGATGTATTTCATATACAGAAATTTCAAGGAAATTTCATAAACGAATCGAAATGAAAAGGAAAAAAATAAATAAAAAAATCTAGCACCAAATATAAACGAATCGAAATGAAAAGGGAAAAAAATAAATAAAAAAATCTAGCACCAAATATAAACGAATCGAAATGAAAAGGAAAAAAAATAAATAAAAAAAATCTAGCACCAAATATAAACGAATCGAAATGAAAGGAAAAAATAAATAAAAAAATCTAGCACCAAATATAAACGAATCTAAATGAAAAGGAAAAAAATAAATAAAAAAATCTAGCACCAAATATAAACGAATCGAAATGAAAAGGGAAAAAAATAAATAAAAAAATCTAGCTCGAAATATAAACGAATCGAAATGAAAAGGGAAAAATATAAATAAAAAAATCTAGCACCAAATATAAACGAATCGAAATGAAAAGGGAAAAAAATAAATAAAAAAATCTTGCACCAAATATAAACGAATCGAAATGAAAAGGGAAAAAAATAAATAAAAAAATCTAGCACGAAATATAAACGAATCGAAATGAAAAGGGGAAAAAATAAATAAAAAAATCTAGCACCAAATATAAACGAATCGAAATGAAAAGGGAAAAAAATAAATAAAAAAATCTAGCACCAAATATAAACGAATCGAAATGAAAAGGAAAAAAATAAATAAAAAAATCTAGCACCAAATATAAACGAATCGAAATGAAAAGGGAAAAAATAAATAAAAAAATCTAGCACCAAATATAAACGAATCGAAATGAAAAGGAAAAAAATAAATAAAAAAATCTAGCACCAAATATAAACGAATCGAAATGAAAAGGGAAAAAAATAAATAAAAAAATCTAGCACCAAATATAAACGAATCGAAATGAAAAGGAAAAAAAAAATCTATGCACCAAATATGTGGATTGGATGCGTCTACTTTAGATTGTATAGATGACAATTGTTCTCTTTAATTATCTTTATTTGTTTCACCCAACTTTGGGGTACACCAAATCAATCACTTTTTAATGTTCTGTGCCTTCCTCGTAGCCCAGTGTTGCTTCATTCGTTGTGATCTTGCTTTTCTTTCTTCGTCAGAGATTTGGATCGTTCGCTTGGATTTGACTTTGCCTTGGAACCGTTGCTTCTTGTCCTTGGTTATTGTTTTGGCTGTTCTGTCCATGAGCATAGTATCAGTGATCTGCAGTTCTGTTATGTCTTTCTCCGTTTCTCTAAACCGAAGTGGTTTGGCTCTTCTACTGCGAAAGTAGTCAAATATTTTTTTGGTTAGTCTATTTTTGTCCATTCTGAGGATGTGCCCATAAAAATCAATTCTCCTTTTTCTTATGTGTCTGATATTGTTTCAGTTTTTTGGTAAAGAGTTTCATTACTGATGTGGAGTAATTGGTTGTTACGGAATTTGGGGCCTAAGATTTTTCGTAATATCTTTCTTTCTTTGATCTCCAGCCTTTCAAGTGGGCCCTGGGTTGTGAGAGATGTTTCAGCTGCATATAAGGCTTCTGATTTAATTACCATATGGTAATACCTTATCTTTGTATTCCAGGAGAGGGACTTCTTGTTCTATGTGTCTTTGGTAAGTTGGAAGGCTAATTCAACTTTATTTCTCCTAGATTCCATAGCTTTTTTCTCTAGGGCGTTCCAGCTGATCCATTCCCCAAGATATTTGAATTCTTTGACTATCTAAATCTTTAATTATATTATTTTGTTGTTATATTATTTTTGTTTTTCACATTCCTGTTAATCCTTCTTGATTATGTTTATATATTTTAATAATGTTATCTAGTTATAATAGTGTTTAGTTTTAGTATAGTATTAACAATATTTGGATTTAGTTCCCCTCTCTTTAAGATATTTTGCTGGACGGCGATGATGGCCTTCATGTGCTTTTCGCCTTATTTAAAAAAAATGACTTTCAAAACTTAATTTTCTTTTTTACTTCCAAAACTTAAATTTCTGTAAATGTATTTAACTTTTATAATCGTAACATTTTTTTAAAAAATAATTTTTCACTGCAGTTTGCATCAATAAAATCTGCATAATTTTGTATTTTAAACTTTCAAATTCAATTGAAAATTAATTTGATTTACGAAACGTGTGAAATTTTATATACTGACTTGAGTTATAGGTGTTCATATAAGGTCAAAGTTTGTGCAAGATCTGATGAACTCAGAAATCAAATATTTTCTGTGTTTTCTATTTTTCGATAGCTTCTGAAATTCTGTGTTTTGTTTACCCTAAAGAAAAACGTTTTAAATAGTCTGCACACGCGTTGAAAACGTGTTTAATGTCAGAACAGTTTATAGGCGTTGTGCTCTAGACCTCACTTCCTCTGCCATTGTCTCACTGTTTATCTTGCAAATATCATAACTAAGCAGACACGCTTTAATTACATTGATTCGTGATCCCTTGCCTCTTCGATTTGACGCTTCGCCAGTCTGTTTGGTTCTGATAAAAATACACACAAAGCCTCTCCTCACATTCGACCTTGAGGCTGTGTTTACACAATCTACTGTGGAATTTCAACTAATGGTTTTCTTGCAGTATACGGTAGTTTTGGCCTAATTAGTTGTGTCCAATTTTGTAGTACTATTACAAGACCCAGAATTATGTAGATACTTATTACGTCCTTTCGCTACTAAATTCCTAACGGTACAGGAAAAACCTGGTTCGTCAAAGACAAGACTAAGTCCAGTTTGTATCTGTAGAGCGAGTTTTTTTAGGTCTACTCTAAAGGATCCGAGGGATAATGAGACGTCTGAATAATCAGCGTGGGGACGGGAAGCGAAGTGAGCTTTAAAACCGAACCTACACAGAGTTAGTTGAAGCTACGCGGAGCAGAGCCCTGCAACGCCGCTTGGCTCAGTTCCGTTACGCTTTGATTGACTGCACTTAACATTAAAAAAAAAAAAAAATAGTTCGGTTTTGAATGCGTAGTCAGCTCCCCATTTGATGACCACCCGGCTTCAATCTTTATGCTTATATTAAATAAATATTTAAATACATGAATCATTTGTTGGTAGCGAACCAAACTGGGAACTAAAAGGCATTGCTGCTGAATTTAAGAGGCAGTGATAATTTTCCAATGGTGACCAAATAAATAGCAAATGATTCAACTGGAATAGTAGCCCATGCCATTGAATATAAACGGACTGGACGCACAACCACCATTATAAAAAGCGTGTTCGATATTAGCGGCTAAATTAATTGGATTATCTGATGCTACGAACACTGCAAGCACAGAGACATTGGAGAAAATAGATAGTACTATTATCTGTTTAACTGTAGTTGGACACTTTGCCGCAAGATGCCACCAGCAGCGAGCGCTCACAAAGCTCTCAAAAGGATTATCATTCTACTACGTTTATATTCAATGCTACTGTATATACAGTAGTCAACGGTATTGGGAAATCGTTAATTGGTTTTATAGTTCAAATTTAGAACAGATTTTATTGCAGCATTGTTGCTAATTAGTGCACACTACCCTTTGTCTGGCAATCCATGGTTGAGGGTAGGCGACTTGGCAACACTGCCCTCATTGGTTCTTATTTTTGTTAAACAGCTAGTAACAAATAAACATTGTAAATATTATATTTTTTTTAAATTAAATTAAATATTTGTTTTGTTTTCAAATTTTTATTTCTTTTAATCCTTTATTAAGTTTATATATTTAAATAATGTTAAGTAGTTTTAGTAGCTATAGTGTTTTAGTTTTTAGTATAGTATTAACAATGTTTAGATTTAGTCCCCCCCCAATGTAGGATAGCCTTCATGTGCTTTTCGCCAAAAGCTCTATATAAAAAAAATGGCGATGTGTTATGTCTTTTGTCTAGTCTTGGCATATACTATTGAAATTTATAGTCATTAAAACGTTTTAAAATGATGAAAAGGTCATTTTGAAATCATTCAGTTTGAATACACGATTTGTTTTAATATTTTATTCAAATAATCTGAAAAATGTGTGCATAAAAATACTGTAGTTTCATCTAAAACAGCTGCTGTATATTTCTCGAGGGACTTCATAATAAACAAATCTGCCAATCATATCAAATAGCATTACCAATATATTCATGTAACTTTTTTTACTTTCAAACAGCTGTGGCTTCTTCAATGATTACTAAACATGTGATAAGGTAATGAAGAGTTTTTTTTATCTGTTACATAACCTAAGCTATTAGGCGACACGTAAAAACACTTCATCAGGTCACTGTCTGGATATTTTTCGATCGCTCTTTCAATAAGGCTGTCAAGTGCTAGGTATCTCTTCTTCAGCTTTTAATTTGAAAATCACAATTTCATGTTCATTAGTCCGTCGCATTGAATGTAGTTTTAAAATGTGAATAACTTCAACTTACAAAGTCGTCTGAACAAATCAGTGTTGCCAATTTTAATCGTAATAATTACCTACAACCAGACATAAAATTACCAAAAAATTACGTATAAGCTAAAATTTTCTGATTTTTCCGAATAGAAATTTATATCTTCCGATATATTTGCACAAAATTTCACCTTAAGGGCGAGGTGGCGGGCCCTTCACATCGACCGCAAACCCGAAAAAAAGATTTGTTCGGAATCTGTACGATGATTTTTTTTATTTTCGAGACCTAATATTTTTCCATAGTGTCCCATGACTTCCAAACACTTTCTTAACCTTTAGAAAATGAATTTTGTTGAAATTTGATGAAAAGACCGCATTCTTTCCGGAATTATCGTAGTGAATTCTAATTAAATCCATGTAGACTCAAGCAGTATGGGTACCCAACCTGTAATTTGCTATACAACCAATGCTGTGCATAAAAAACAAACAGTGAAATGTTTTAAAAATATCAATCTAAAAATGAGCTGATGGAAGAACAGAACTTAGCGAACGGAGAATGGATTAAACGTATAGATTAGTCTGAATACAGAATGAGCCACAGAGGTCAAAAAAATGTCAACACTTATAATCGTCAAAAGAGGAATGCGATAAAGTAACTTATCTCTATATTTTTTTTATTATTTCTCGGTGAGACCTAAATTATCCGCCAGTTGGCAACACTGGACCGAATACAAATACAAAACTGGTAAAATTGTCTACCTGCTGAACGTTCTAGATTTAACTCGCGTTTTAAACAGGTGACAGTTTGACATTGCTTAGAACCTTGTATACAGCTACATCGAAAAGTTTCATTGAAATACGTTCCGGGGAAAAGTGGTCAAATAGTGCAAAAAAACAATGTTCGTGTTCTGGAAAAAAGCCATTTTAAACCGTATTAAAACCAGCTTTAATGCACTGTACAATTAGCCATTCTTCCCGGTTTGACCAGGACACTCCCTGTTTCGGGCTCTGTCCCGGTGTCCCGGTCAGGAGACAAAAATTTCAGTAAAATAATGTATCAGAAGTAGTAAAAACTTGAATTTTAAAATGGAAACTGTTGTGGCAGATACCTTAGATTACGTGGCTGTAAATAATAATACGTATATACTAACGATTCAAAACAAAATACTAATTCGGTTGGCAGTGATCAGAAAGGTCGAATCAGAAAGTCGGAACTGGCGTAAAGTCGAAAGAATATTCTCGTTAATGAATAATATCGTATTTCATCGATTCAAACTCTGAATGCGAGTTCTGTAGGGAAACCGGCACAATAAAACATATATTGCTCGAATGTGATGGTTTCCAAAATTTGCGTGTTATGTGTGGTCTGAGCAATTGTTTGCAGACGATGGGAGATAGTGCCTCGGCCGTTGACCGGGTCCTAGACTTCTGTAAATAAAATTTAATTTATATTTTTGTTATTGTGTGTGGTAGGCCCCTTTACAGCCCTGAAAAGATTGTTTATATTTGCTGTTTTATTAATTTAGTTTATAAGTTGTTTTTATTTTGTTATTTAGTTTTAGTTACTTTTATATTTCTTTTATTTTTTTTGTTATTGTTGTAGAGCCAATTTACAGCCCTACAATAATTTGTGTTTGTTGTTGTTTTTAGATATATTGTTGTTAACTAGTTTTAGTCATATATCTGTAACTGTTATTTTGTTTTATTTATTTATTTTTATTATAGTGTGTTGATTGTTTTCTTATTAAACTTAAATTTTTGTTTATTTTATTCGTTCTTTTATATCTTTATTTTGAGTATCTGCGATAATAACCACATCGGTTTTTCGCCGACAAAAAAAAAATTATTCAGACACACATTTTTTATTGTAAAAAAAGGATGCCAGAACGTCAATACAAAAATACTTCTACTTTCATATTCCGAAAATCAACCCTTGTTAACTGAAAATAGAACAAAGAGGACAGAACAAATCCCCTGTACCAATCGGTAACTAGTGTTTTCATTTCAATCTTGTGTTGTAACGAGTATTTATTAAAACTTGTTTCCTTCAATAAGAACTTGGCGTTAAAAAGGTCGTATATAAAATGTCATATCGTGTATATAATATCGTTTCATTATGATACAGCAATAAGATGAAAAGTTACTGTATTCGCTGAACAATATGGAAACAGAGCTGCAGAACAGGAATTGTAAAGTTATTGCCGGTATTAAAATATGTAGTGTCATTATCAACATAACCTTAATAACTACTTTGTACTGGTTATCATAATCCCGAGGTTTAGTCTAATACATTTAAGTGTTTGATCAAGTGTATTTTCAAGTAAATATACTGGGATATATTTGTTAAATTTGATTTTTTTTTTAATGTCCGTCACTTTTGTAATTTTCCTTAAAAATTTTCTGTAAAATACATCGATGTTTCTAACATGCGTCTTAGAATCGCTGAAATTCGGTATGTCCAGTCTTAACTAGGTTAATTTTTTTTTCGTAAAGAGCTCTTAGGTTTTTGTTTTTACCTAATGCGGCAAAGGAAGCTACCTTTCTGCCGCCATGCACTCAACGTGTAATCGTGTCTGACTTTCTTTGTCACGTAAAACATTTAATTCTTCTGCAGTGGGAAAATGAATGGGCAGCTACAAGCAGTAACAAATTGAGGGTAATTAAAAATACTGTTCGTCCTTGGGGGTCGTCAATACGTGCAAGTCGTAGAGAAGAGGTTGTGGTTACCCGTCTTCGCATTGGCCACTCCATGCTAACACATGGATTTCTGATGGAACGTGTGGACCCGCCTCGGTGCGGGTTTTGTAGAGAAACCATCACAGTAAGACATATATTGCTAGACTGTGATGGTTTCCAAAATATACGGTGTGTATGTGGTCTGGGGAATAGTATGCAGAGAACGTTAGGAGATAGTGTCTCGGCCATTGACCGGACACTGAAATTCTTTCATCGTCTGAATTTGTTAAATCAAATTTAACTTAAAATAATATTGCAGGGCCTCTTTACAGCCCTGCAACAAGTTGTATAATTGTAGCTATTTATTTATCTTATTTTGTTATTGTTAATCTGATGCTTTGTTTTCCTTGTTGTTTAGTTTTATTTATTTATTTGTTGTTATATTTTATTGTTAACTAGTTTTAGGAATAGTATTTATAGCTGTTATTTTATATTGTTTTAAATTAGTGTTATTTTTATTCTGTGATATACCTAAATTTTATTTTATTAATATCGTGCCTCGGCGATGATAACCTTAAAGGTTTTTCGCCGGAAAAAAATTGTTTTCCCCCCCCGTCCTTAGGATGGCAACCTATGCGTATGTGCATACGTTTCACGTGAAACATGAGAGTTGTGAGCGCTCGCTGCTGGTGGCATCTTGCGGCAGAATGTTCAACTACACATGGGCTACTATTCCGACTGCCTAATTTGCTATTTATTTGGTCACCATTGGAAAATTATCCTTGCTTCTCAAATATTTGATGTAAGAATGTAATCTTCTTGTGCTTTTTATATTTCTCATTTTCTTTAATGGATACAAACATGTTAGTTGATTAGTTATCTTTGAAAATGCTACATACAATTGTCCACGAGTAACGACGGCATTTGTTAAATACGAGGGTTGATCAAATATAAACGAGACTGACTTTCTAAAAACTTTTCCGTTGGACATTGAACTCTAAAGGGTGGGGTTTCAGGTAGCCTGGGAGGTTTGGGACGGGCGTAGACGGGCAACATTTCCGTTCGGACCCTTCAGTATAAAACTATACAATGAGTGAGAGTGAAGTGCACGTTTCCGTGGAGCAGAGAATTATTATTAAGTTTTTGGCCAAGGAGGGGTTCAATCCGACTGAAATCTTTCGTAGATTGACGGCTCAATACGGGGACAGGACCCTGTCAAGAGCTCGCGTTTTTGCTTGGCACAAGGAATTCGCCGAAGGACGGGAAGCAGTAAAAAACCTCAGCCATGATCGTCGCCCGACCACTTCCGTCACGGACGAAAACATTGATGCTGTTCGGAAGCTCCTGGACGAAGACAGATGTATATCGCTGCGATTTATTGCAGATGAACTCCAGTTGAGCTATGGTAGCGTTCAAAAAATCGTTACATCAAACCTGGAACTCAGCAAAGTATCTGCAAGGTGGGTTCCACGAATTTTGACCGACGTTCACAAACGGAATCGTTTGGAGATTTGCCAGCGACTATTGACCCAATTTGAACGAGATGGTGAGGCATTATTAAACCGGATTGTCACCTGTGATGAAACATGGGTTCACCATTACACTCCCGAGTCGAAACAGGCAAGTATGGAGTGGCGGAAGAGGGGAGAGAGGGCGCCTCTGAAGACCAAATCACGATCGTCGGCCGGGAAGGTAATGGCCACTGTATTTTTCGACAATCAAGGCGCCTTTCACGTCGATTTCCTCCATCAACGACGCACAATAAATGCACAATATTATTGCGATGTTTTAGAGGCCGCAAAACAATCTTTTCGTATGAAAAGGAAATCTAAACCGGCGAGAAACGTCATTCTTCTTCACGATAATGCCCGACCACATTCGGCGAACGCTACGAGGCTTAAACTCGATCAAATTGACTGGGAACCAATGGAACATCCCCCATACAGTCCAGACTTATCACCCTGCGACTATCACCTGTTTGGGCCACTCAAAGAGGCGCTTGGAGGCCAGCGTTTCGAAGACGATTCTGCGGTGGAGACCTTCGTGCTCCAATGGCTCAATGAACGCCCGAGAACTTTTTACGAAGATGGAATTAAAAAACTTCCAATCCGGTGGGAAAAATGTGTTACTCGTGCGGGAGACTATGTAGAAAAATAAGTTGTATCAAGAATAATTTGTAAGTAAACAATAAATTTTTAAAAAAATCAGTCTCGTTTATATTTGATCAACCCTCGTACAATCCTGCTATTTGAAGTGTTTGCCCCTGCGACTTGTTTATAGTGATAGCAAACGCAATTTTAATAGGTAACTGTCGTCTAGTAAATTGAAAAGGCATGCTTGATAACCGTATTAACAATAGATAAATGCACGAGGGAAGGAGAAATTACAAATATATTTGTGTAAAAACTTTGTCTAAAACGTGTGTGGTATTCGAAATGCTTGCCCAAGCTTGTACGACGGGCAGGGATAGGGGACTGTCAGTAGGGCCACATAACGTACAAGTTTAATGATTTTTAAGTAAATATTGAAATTGTTCAAAGCATGTTATGCAAAAAAGTGGCATTTTTAATGGATTGTCAATTCGTGATTAATAAGTTAGCTTCGTAAAATATACAAAATATTGTCTGATCTGTGATGCCACGCATGCGCATCCATGATGCCGTTTTGCCTATGACCGTTAAACGTGTCTTTTATGTTAAAATTTTCCACAAACAGTAAGTTTGAGCGCAAAATAGTTTTGAAATGTCAGAAGCCGGTTAAAAAATCTTTCTGAAGATATACATTTATGCCTGTACGAATAGTATGTGCTGAGAAAAAGGGATGTTGACTGGAGAAATATATGTTTTTGGCTTTTATATACTGTATATTATATATGTAGGTTACAAGGAATCGTTTACCAGTTACAGTTATTTGTTTTATGTTGCAGGTATGAGACGCTGTTCTTTCGTGTTAAATATAAACTGTTATAAATCATAACCTGTAAGTACAGATTGTTGGTTCATTTCGTAGGTAAGCTTTCTAACTTTACATTGTACTATAACAGTGTTGCCAATCTCAACCCTAATAATTACCCACAGCCAAACATGAAATTACCCGCAAATTATCAGTCACGTAATATGACTTATATACATGGGTGGCAAACACCTATCCCTACTTCAAAATCGCTGTTTTTCTCTGTTCTCATTTACATCATCAAAGCGAAAAAAATATATATTTAATTTAATACAATCGTTTCAAAATGTCGGCCATTTCAAATCTTAAAAAAATAATTACTTAAAAAACACGACTGCCAAAACACACAATACAAAATTAAATTATGCACAAAAATAATATATTTCATAATTAAATAAAATGAAAATTTGAAATATAATTGATTTAAAAAAATGATTTTTTTAAAGGCGAAAAGCACATTATCGCATCCATAAACGTAAGTGAGTATAAAGTGTTAAAGTCGTAAGTGTAGTGTGTTAGACTCGGGTACCGCGAGGGGCAGCTAGTCTGCACTCCCTGCGGGGTTGTTTGTTATTCAATCACGCGTTAACTACTAGACTGAGATGAAATTTGGTATGAACATATTTTAGGTATCTGAAATTAACCTATTTCCGTTTTGAAAAACGCCATTATACTACTTATCCAGCACATCTTAATTATTTAGTATTTAGTTTTGTGGCACGTGTTAACTCTGTACCAGTGACATTAAAACAAGATTTTTTTTAAATGAAAACTATGTATCAGAATAAATGCTGAAGAATATTTCCTTGTATTTAGTTAATAAATTACGAATTTACATGTTAAGCTTATACAATAATGCAACTCTTTTATTATGTTATTGCTGTATGTTCTTGGCAAGCTTTCGAGATAATTTGAACGTTGCACCATGTATCTTGTGTCAAGTAGAAAATGTTATCTTCGATTAACAATGTAAATACATTCGGGGGGCTGCATTAAACATCCCTGTCTGCATTTAAATTGTTAATCGAAGATAAGTTTTCTAAATGGTACAAGATACATCGGGTAATGTTCAAATTACCTGGAACGTTTGTCAGGGATATACTACACTGATAAGAAAAGAGTTGCAGTGTTATTAACTAAATACTTGGGAAATATTTTTCAGCATTTATTCTAATGCCTTGTTTTCATCTTTTTAAATCAATTGGATTTCAGATTTTCATTTTGTTTAATTATGAAATACATTATTTTTGTATACGAGGTGTGTTCAGAAAGTAACGAGAATTTTTAAATGTCGAAGGCCTGGAAAGTCCGATTGTCAAACATTTTTTTTTATTATGTTGGTATACATGCCCTTGAAGTATGATCAAACTTTCTGCTGTTTTCATTGTTGACTTTGTATGTGACAGCCACTAAGGTTAGACGTGTTTTTATGAGCTCGGCGTTTTTCGTTTGTTAAAAGAAATGGCTCAAAGAATTTGTATCAAATTTTGCGTAAAAAATGGAATAAAGTGATGAAATGTTAACAAAAAGGCCTATGGTGAATCTGCAATGAATAAAGCAAGAGTTTACGAGTGGTATAAGCGTTTCCAAGAAGGCCGTGAAGACGTTGAAGATGACGAACGCCCTGGACGCCCCACCACATCAACAACCGATGAAAAAGTGAAAGAAATGTTTATGAACAATCGCCGAATCACAATTAGAGAGGTCGTTGATGATGTTGGCATATTGATTGGATCATGTCATGACATTGTTTCCAATGTTTTGTGTATGAAACGCGTGGCAGCAAAATTCGTTCCAAAATTGTTGAATTTTGAACAAAAACATCGGCGAATGGAATGGAAGTTGCTCAGGAGTCACTAAATTAAGTCAATGACGATGCAGAATTATTGAAACGTATTATAACAGGTGACGAAACATGGGTTTACGGATATGACGTCGAAAGTAAGGCTCAATCATTTCAGTAGAGGCATTCTGGCTCGCCAAGACCGAAAAAGGCTCGACAAGTGCGGTCGAACGTGAAGGTTATGCTCACTGTGTTCTTTGATATTAATGGCGTAGTGCATCATGAATTTCTGCCACCAGGTGAAACGGTCAATAAGGAGTACTACCTACAAGTTCAACGCCGTTTGCGTAAAGCAATCTGAAAAAAACGCCGGAATCTGTTGAAAAACAATGTATGGGTTTTGCACTACGATAATTCATTGCTTGTTCGTGAATTTTTGGCCAAAAACAGTACTGTAACGATGTCCCCAGCCTCCATATTCGCCAGACTTTTTCCTATTTCCAAAAATAAAGAAAACCTTAAAGGGCAGTCGTTTTACAGCCGTAGATGACATTAAAAGCGCATCGCTGAAAGAACTAAAGGCTATCTCAAAGGTCGAGTTTGAGAAGTGTTTCGAGGATTGGAAGAAGCGCTGGCACAAGTGCATAATCTCCAATGGGGACTATTTTGAAGGCGACAACATCAGTGTAGAAGAATAAATAAATATATTGTTCAAAAAATTAAAATTCTCGTTACTTTCTGAACACACCTCGTACAAGTTACTTTTGTATTTTGTGTGTTAGCAGTCGTGTTTTTAAAAATTTTTTAAGTACAGTAATTATTTTTATTTAGTAATTTTTAACGACTAAGCCACTAAAAAATTTGCCGTGTTGCCATTTTTTTAAAATTGCAAAATCTTAGCCATTTTTGTCATTGGTGATTTAACCATTTTTAGTGTAAAATGGCTAAGTTGTTTAAAATCGGTTGAGCCGTTAAGAAGTATTTGTGTATATGAACATGTATTCTGTACATATAAGCTAATTTCAGGGTTCATTTTTGGTCTTTCAATGTTATTTAAAAGTTCAAAATACTAATAGTTTTTGTTTTATTAAGACATAAAACATTAGACTGCTGTGTGCCGTAATTATTATTTAAAGTATTTGGTTATAAATGCGTTAACCATTTGAAAATGTTTAGTTCTGTAAGTATGACTAATTACACAGCACACTGCACGGCGGACTAGGTAAGGTGCATTGTGTTTATTCCGTTAAATTGCAAATCAAAACGCACCAGCAGTCCTGTTAGGTTCTTAGAAAGCCCATCATTAGCCTTTGTGTTATAAATAAAAGGAGTGGCACTGTAGCTTATAGCCAATCTCTTGTTTACAAAAGCCTGTAATAACGTTCTTTTCTTAGAACACGTATTGTTACTGTAGTTTATTATTGCTGTCATGTTGGTATTCCTGAAGAGTTTCGGCAAAGTAAGCATGTGCGGGTTATATTATATACTCAAAGATGTTTTTTTTTTTTTTAACGTCCGACTATTGTGCACACTTGGGCTAATGCAGACGACGGGACGATTTATAGCGTATGAAAATGCCAAGCCCTGGCCGGAAATCGAACCCGGGTCCTTGGGGCGAAAGCCATTTGCGCTATCAAATAGGCCGCCGAGGCGGCTCGAAAGATAATTTCAAAAATGGCTGCAGATATGTGTTTTTAAAGCAGTGTTGCCAGTTGGCGGGTAATAGCGGTATCTCATTGAGATAGAAAAAGATTATCAAGAAAAGTTGCTTTACTAGCTTTTTCTATTTTGAGTGTTTTTACACGTGATTCATGATCGGTTCCCGTTTTCCGTTCCTCAGATCATTTTTATAACTTTACATTGGAACAAAATATTTTACTGCTTTTTTATCACTTTTAAACAAAATTATTTTTTTATTTTAATACCTATACGGAAACATCGGTCAATTTGACCGATTGGCATTTTTGCTTTCGAATATTTTCTATACTGTTTGACCTTGACGTTTGTGGTTCATAATATCTTCCACTCTGTTTGACCTTGACGTTTGTGGTTCATAATATCTTCCACTCTCTCTTGACCACACGCCACGGGCTTGTTGTATATTAGTTCTGCGAATATTAGTTTTTGTGATTTTATGGTCGGTCATAAATACCTTGTGTTACCCTTACCGTTTTTTGTTGTTGGTCAGAAATGCCAGATGTTTCTTTTTGTTCTAGTGTCCTGTATTTGTACATACTTTTTTCCTGTTTTTTAAGTCTTGGTGAATATACATAAACCGTAGGCCCTAAATAGACTGTAAATATTTTTTTCCTGTTTTTTGTGTTTTTGTGATTATACATAATACAATACAATACAATATTTATAGACTGTACATATTTTTTTGCCTTTTGTACTGTAAATTGTTTTTTCCTGTTGTTTTTTTTGTGACCGTATGCAAATTGTATATAGACTGTACCTACTGTCTGATAGTTTTTTATGTTTTTTTTATATTTTGCTTATAAAATGAACCGTCCTGGTATTAGTAGATCTTTATCAACTAACGATCCAGACTTTGGTGCCAGAGTCCGTAGAATGTTGGATAGTGAGAACGTAGACGATAGAACGTAAGGTGAATCAGATATTGATCAAGATTTTTTGGATGACTCGATTATGTTATATCAGACAATGATAAACGTCATCTAGCACAAGTACTAGAGTGCTTATTAAATGAATTTCATTTTTTAAATTGTATTTTCTCTGTTACCTTGAAAATAACTTAAACAAATGAAAACGTGAATGTTCTCTCAAAATACATATGTCGGTCAAAATGACCGTATGTTTCCCTTAACCCACCTACAGTCAGTTTTGTGGTAACATCACAATCAAACATTTTCTTCTAGATTAAGATGGTTTCATTAGCGTGCGTCAAATGTGTGGATACAATATTTATAGACTGTACATATTTTTTTGCCTTTTGTACGTATATATAGACTGTAAATTGTTTTTTCCTGTTTTTTTGTGACCGTATGCAAATTGTATATAGACTGTACCTACTGTCTGATAGTTTTTTATATTTTGCTTATAAAATGAACCGTCCTGGTATTAGTAAATCTTTATCAACTAACGATCCAGACTTTGGTGCCAGAGTCCGTAGAATGTGGACTCTATGGAGGCAATTTTAAACTATGATGTCGGTAATTGATCGAGTTTCTGTTGTTACCCACTTTGTTGTTAATTTTTTTTTACTTTTCATTCCTGTTACATTTTGTTTAAGTTTATGTATTTTAATAATGTTATATAGTTTTAGTGTTTAGACGGTTTTGGTTTTAGTTTTAGTATAGCGCTAACAGTGTTTAGATTTAGTTTCCCCTGTGAGTAAGAGTATTTTACTGGACGGCGATGATAACCTTCTTGTGCTTTTCGCCAAAAGTCGTAAAAAAGTTTCCCTTAACGTTATAAAAAACATGATTCCATATAGGTGTTAAGTCTCGTGTAGACCAACATTATTAAGGATTGCGAGCAATCTCTTCACTTTAAGGATGAATTGAGAAATATACACATTTTGGGATAGGGGTGTGAAGATTCCGCCTACTCCACAGTATCTGTACTTCGATCTTGAGCAATATCTATGTGAACTTTTGTGCGAATATCTCAAATGATTAAAATTTCTGTTTATTTTGCCTAAAAAGGTTTTTTAAAAACCCACCTTTATGCCCAGTGGGGTGTTCTCTTCTCTCCAACCACCAAGTCTCTCCCGGCGCCGCCTCGGTGGCTTAGTTTGATAGCGTATTAGGCTATCAACCCCGAGGACCCGGGTTCGATTCCCGGCCAGGGCTTGGCATTTTCATACGCTATAAATCATCCCATAGTCTGTATTAGCCCAAGTGTGCACAATAGTCGGACGTTAAAAGAAAAAATCAAAATACATATGACAGTCAAAATGACCGTGTGTTTCCTTTAACGTTATAAAAAACATGATTCCATATAGGTGTTAAGTCTCGTGTAGACCAACATTATTGTTAAGGATTGCGAGCAAATATCTTCACTTTAAGGATGAATTGAGAAATATACACATTTTGGGATAGGGGTGTGAAGATTCCGCCTACTCCACAGTATCTGTACTTCGATCTTAAACGACCTCTATGTGAACTTTTGTGCGAATATCTCAAATGATTAAAATTTCTTTTTATTTTGCCTAAAAAGATTTTTTTAAAACCCACCTTTATGCCTAGTGGGGTGTTCTCTTCTCTCCAACCAGTAAGTCTCTCCCGGTGCCGCCTCGGTAGCCTAGTTGATAGCGTATTAGGCTATCAACCCCGAGGACCCGGGTTCGATTCCCGGCCAGGGCTTGGCATTTTCATACGCTATAAATCATCCCATCGTCTGTATTAGCCCAAATGTGCACAATAGTCGGACGTTAAAAAAAAATCAATATGACAATCAAAATGACCGTGTGTTTCCCTTAACGTTATAAAAAACATGATTCCATATAGGTGTTAAGTCTCATGTAGACCAACATTATTAAGGATTGCGAGTAAATATCTCTTCACTTTAAAGATGAATGAGAAATATACACATTTTGGGATAGGGGTGTGAAGGTTCCACCTACTCCACAGTATCTGTACTTCGATCTCGAACGACCTCTATGTGAACTTTTGTGCGAATATCTCAAATGATTAAAATTTCTGTTTATTTTGCCTAAAAAGGTTTTTTAAAAACCACATTTATGCCTAGTGTTCTCTTCCCCAACCAATAAGTCTCTAATCCCGGCTTCACTGTGGAACTATGGCAAGCCTGGCTATATGGGTAAAGATTTACGTAGTTTTTAGCACTGATTGTGACAATTAAATCAGATGTTTCAAAACGGTTTGTTACAAAATTTGAAAATTATCGAACGAATTTTGCTGGTCAACGAGCTCGTTCGAGTTATTACAAAAATCGATTTTATTTTGCCAAGTTCGAAACAAATCGGAACTACCAAAAACAATGATATACAGGTCAGAATCGGCGTTCATTTCAGTGTTCCGGGTCGGGGTAGTACTATGATTGACGCTTCAATAACGTATTTCCCTATGGAAATTCACAAAAAAGGTAAAACAATGCAGGTAAAAAACGTTATTGATGTTTTACGATATGCATCGCAAGCGAATATTTCACTGAATTTTTTCGAACAGTCATTATTAAACTTTTCAATCCATTATTAAACTTTTAAATCCATTATTAAACTTTTCAATCCATTATTAAACTTTTAAATCCATTATTAAACTTAATCTTTAATAAATCATCGGTTTCAGTTTGTAAAACAAATATTAACTGCTAATTAAAGATTCAGCACTTATTAATTTAGTGTCCCAATATCGGTCAGTTAATATTTGAATTGTAGATGAATAACTACTGTATCACTGTTACATATTACGAAATTTACAACGTTACCAAAGTTTCGTTTGTGACGTTTTATTGCGCTAATTTATTTTATTTAACTACAGTTTAAAAATTTTGTTCAAGTTGATATTGTATATGATTTTATCGAATGTTTTGAATATTTGTTTCACTAAATTATTTATTGTCCATAACAGTATAATCTACAGGTCGTTTTTAGGCCTTATTTGCAATGAGTTGGCTGGTATAAAAAAAAATTATGGCACTCGTATTAGATCGTAAAAATTATGTAGTTCAGATTAACAGAAGTAATTATCGGGTTGTTTATGTATTGGGACATTAATTCCATTTAATTATTTTTCGGATGAAGAATTCAAGATTAGATTTAGGTTCAGAGAGGAAGGTTACATTTTAAGAGGCCTAGTGGATGGCGTACTAGGCTTTCACCCCGAGGACCCGGGTTCGATTTCCGGCGAGGGCTTGGCATTTTCATACGCTATAAATTATCCCATCGTCTGCATTAGCCCAAGTGTGCACAATAGTCGGACGTTAAACACAAAAAAAAAACATTTAAAGTCTTTGAAACATTGTTAGATTCCTAAAAAAAAAAAGAAAACGTTTTTATAAACATGTAAGATTAATTTCAAAGTATTTTTTTAAGGCGAAAATCACATTAAGGCTAATCGCCTCCCTAAATGTAAGTGTGAGTGTAAAGTCGTAAGTGTACTGTTGTAAGTGTAAGTGTGTGTTAGACTCGGGTACTGCGAAATTTCAAAGTATCTGTTCCAAACTGTTGCTAGGAGTGTGCCGTTCCCCCCCCCAAAGTAATAGTACAGTACTCAAAAACTTATAGCGCTATGCAGCTGTGGAAAAAAAATATTAAACAGTCAACATAACCTAAAATTTGATCATGTTTGAATTTTTCTCCATTTAATCGTCCATTAAAGTTAATGAGGGGATTAGGTAATCTTTCATTATTTTCTAGAAACAATGCAAAATAATTTAATTAGCCAAGTTTGAATTAAATCCGATAAAAATTACGAACTTTGCGGTGTTCGCACGAAGCATGCGCACGCACATTTTTTAACGACCTCGCAAAACGTGCCCTAATCGGGATCGGCACACATTTCAAGGTCGCGGGTCGCAACGTGTTTGTATGCTTCAATAACTTATTTTTCAATAGAAATTCCTCGACAGACTAAACACCTGATGACTTGCAAGCTTCTTTGTACGCCTATCCGAGCTAACTGTAAATGCATGACATGTACTGGATAGGTATTTAAGCTGTTCTTACGTAATAAAAGCTGCATCATAGAATGCACAATGGATGTTACGGCGACACCATCTGTTTTATTTGTTTTTAACATTTCATGTTCGTTACGTGTCTGCAGCGGTGAGTACAGACGCTCACGCAGCTGTTTCGTTGACGTGATAGAAGCTAACTTTCAAAAGTATTTTTCTTTATCTTTGAAACTCTTACTTCACCAATATAATCATTATTAAAATCTGCATATACAGTGCCGGCCTTAGCCTTTTGGACAGGTCGGGCAAAATTTTCTGTGGTGCCTATGTAAGGGACACGTTTTTAAGATACCTAATAAAAATGGGTATACATATACTTTTGAAATAAATTTGAAAATAATTACAATGATAGTAATTATTATTGTAAAAATAACATGTATTTAAATATAGTATTATAATTTATTATTATAAATTATTGATAATTTTAAAAACTTAGACAGCGGTGCCCTAACTGAGCTAGCGCCCTCGGGTGCCGCCCGACTTCGTCCCCATCCAAAGGCCGGCATTGTGCATATATTAGCACTATAAACTTTCACTTTACTTGAAAATTCAAAAATAAACCCTGGCCGCCGTGGAAAAATTTCATAATTTCAACTGATTTTGAAAATTCAAAATTTTAATTTATACGTTTTTGACGCTGATTACGATAGTGAAATCGTCTTTAAAAATTGCTGAATAGCCTGTATCGTTAACATTAGTCTTATAGAGGAAAGATTAAAATGGTCGACAGGTTCCTCGGACTAAATGAAATCTGCAAAGTATGTGTAGTTTTTGTATCTCGGTAACATTTTGTAATGATGTCGAAATTGTAATTATATGTAAATATATCTAGTTACGTCTGGGTAATACATCATAAATCACCAAACCCTGAACTCACCTTAAATAAAGAAAACACCCATAACCTATTTTCATTCACAGCCCATATTAAATTATCTTCTTGATATTGTTTTAACCATCATTTAGGTTTAAAATATGATTTTAAACCTATAAATGATAGGTTTAAAAAATATATAAAATATAAATAATAGATCTGATTGAACCCGAGATTGTTGTTAGAAAATAAATTAAATTAATCAATTTTTAAAAAAATCTCATATCATAAAATTTGTTTACAGTTTTGAAGCGGTAACTTCTTATACCGCGTTGTGCACTTTGTATTTGTCACCATGAAGTGATTCGGTTTCATCGAGTAGGTTTACGAAGCGTAAGTAACGCGAATAGGGGAAGTATTACACAGACTCCCTCCAGTTCTCAGCTCTTCTTTCTTTCGTTTGCCGGTTCCGACTGCGTTGTTCGAGCGCGTATGTATGTTTTGTGCCTGTATGTACACACAACGTGCATGTTTCTCTCTATCTCTTTCTTTTCTCTCTCTTTCTCTCCACTTTTCTTCTACTCATGTTCTCGTTTTGTTTTTTTTAAGTAACTAACGCTTCTGCTGACAGTCCCAATGACTGTATTTTTTCTTCATTGTAAAATAGTCAGAACTTTGGTTGACTTACATACACCAACAATTAATTAGAAGTTAAGAAGTTGCATTATTTATTATTTTTTTTTTTTTAATGAAACAGTAAATGAAAAACGAAGTTCGCCTTCTGAGGACGAAATTTTCAGCGTTTTCTTACTACACTCGGCGCTCGTTTCATCTTTTTTCGAATGATTTAATTGACCGTAAGAAATTTTGCGCAATACGTTTGCTCCATTTATTCCACAGGGTGTTACATGTAGTACGAAAAACCCGTTGCAGAACGAATGGTCGGATCGGTACGAGAGTGATCTGTGCGCGCGGCGATGCGTTGCAGAGTAATTTCATTTCCGTTCTAAACAAGCCAGTACGTACTTTTTGTTTGACCCCGATTTAGTAGTTCAGCTGTTTATGGCGGGAGAACAAGACAGGTTTACTGCCGCGATGGATAATTGCAATTTATACATCTGTTTAGAAAGTCTTACGCGGTTGTCGTATTTCGTGATAAAACGCCGCACGCATCTGTCTCGCTGACGCGATAGAAGCGAATTTCCAAAAGTAATTTCTCTTTATCCTACCCTTTTTAAAATACTTACTTCGCCAACACAATCAGCATTAAAATCTACAACATTTAGCTCTTTGAAGTTTCAAATTGCTTTGAAATACGAAAATGAAACCTGACCGCCGTTAGAATATCTTGATTTTAACGATTTTAATTACTCAAAATGCTTATATATGCGTTTTTAAATGCTGATTACGATGGTGAAATTGGATTTTCTAAAAAAAAACTAAGGCAAAAAAGTTACGGAATTTTTACAGATTTGATTTTTTTTTCTTTTTTTTTTTTTTGGTGTTTAACGTCCGACTATTGTGCACACTTGGGCTAATGCAGACGGTGGGATGATTTATAGCGTATGAAAATGCCAACCGCCATTTTGAAAGGGTTGAACGAATTTTTCGTCGGTATAATTTTACTGATTTTTTTTAGTTTAAGATGAAATAAGTAGATGTTAAAATCTCTTAGTCACTCTTATTTTATTGACTTTTTTACTTTCATAATTAGATTGTTAAAATCATTCAGTTGCTGTTATTGTACTGACATTTTTTTTTTTTTTAACGTCCGACTATTGTGCACACTTGGGCTAATGCAGACAATCTATTGTACTGACATTTTTAGTTTCATGCGTAGATTGTTATAATATCTCAAACACTATTTTTTTACTGACTTTTTTACTTTCATATATAGATTGTTGAAATTTCTCAGTCGCTATTATTTTACTGACTTTTAGTTTCATGTATAGTTCGTTAAAATCTCTCAGTTGCTGTTATTTTACTGACTTTTTAGTTTCATCTGTAGGTTCTTAAAATCTCTCAGTTGCTGTAATTTTACTGATTTTTTAGTTTCATCTGTAGGTTGTTAAAATCTCTCAGTCGCTGTTATTTTACTGACTTTTTAGTTTCATCTGTAGGTTCTTAAAATCTCTCAGTCGCTGTTATTTTACTGACTTTTTAGTTTCATCTGTAAGTTGTTAAAATCTCTCAGTCGCTGTTATTTTACTGACTTTTTAGTTTTATCTATAGGTTCTTAAAATCTCTCAGTCGCTATTATTATTTCACTGACTTTTAGTTTCATCTGTAGGTTCTTAAAATCTCTCAGTCGCTGTTATTTTACTGACTTTTTAGTTTTATCTGTAGGTTCTTAAAATCTCTCAGTCGCTATTATTATTTCACTGACTTTTAGTTTCATCTGTAGGTTGTTAAAATCTCTCAGTCGCTATTATTATTTTACTGACTTTTTAGTTTCATCTGTAGGTTGTTAAAATCTCTCAGTCGCTATTATTATTTCACTGACTTTTAGTTTCATCTGTAGGTTGTTAAAATCTCTCAGTCGCTATTATTATTTTACTGACTTTTTAGTTTCATCTGTAGGTTGTTAAAATCTCTCAGTCGCTATTATTATTTTACTGACTTTTTAGTTTCATCTGTAGGTTGTTAAAATCTCTCAGTCGCTGTTATTTTACTGACTTTTTAGTTTCATCTGTAGGTTGTTAAAATCTCTCAGTCGCTGTTATTTTACTGACTTTTTAGTTTCATCTGTAGGTTGTTAAAATCTCTCAGTCGCTATTATTTTACTGACTTTTAGTTTCATTTATAGATCATTAAAATCTCTCAGTCGCTGTTATTTTACTGACTTTTTAGTTTCATCTGTAGGTTGTTAAAATCTCTCAGTCGCTGTTATTTTACTGACTTTTTAGTTTCATCTGTAGGTTGTTAAAATCTCTCAGTCGCTGTTATTTTACTGACTTTTTAGTTTCATCTGTAGGTTGTTAAAATCTCTCAGTCGCTATTATTACTTTACTGACTTTTTAGTTTCATCTGTAGGTTGTTAAAATCTCTCAGTCGCTATTATTATTTCACTGACTTTTAGTTTCATCTGTAGGTTGTTAAAATCTCTCAGTCGCTGTTATTTTACTGACTTTTTAGTTTCATCTGTAGGTTCTTAAAATCTCTCAGTCGCTATTATTATTTCACTGACTTTTAGTTTCATCTGTAGACTGTTAAAATCTGTCAGCCGCTATTATTATTTTACTGACTTTTAGTTTCATCTGTAGGTTGTTAAAATCTCTCAGTCGCTATTATTATTTTACTGACTTTTTAGTTTCATCTGTAGGTTGTTAAAATCTCTCAGTCGCTGTTATTTTACTGACTTTTTAGTTTCATCTGTAGGTTGTTAAAATCTCTCAGTCGCTATTATTATTTTACTGACTTTTTAGTTTCATCTGTAGGTTGTTAAAATCTCTCAGTCGCTATTGTTATTTTACTGACTTTTTAGTTTCATCTGTAGGTTGTTAAAATCTCTCAGTCGCTATTATTATTTTACTGACTTTTTAGTTTCATCTGTAGGTTGTTAAAATCTCTCAGTCGCTATTATTATTTCACTGACTTTTAGTTTCATCTGTAGGTTGTTAAAATCTCTCAGTCGCTATTATTATTTTACTGACTTTTTAGTTTCATCTGTAGGTTGTTAAAATCTCTCAGTCGCTATTATTATTTTACTGACTTTTTAGTTTCATCTGTAGGTTGTTAAAATCTCTCAGTCGCTATTATTATTTTACTGACTTTTTAGTTTCATCTGTAGGTTGTTAAAATCTCTCAGTCGCTATTATTATTTCACTGACTTTTAGTTTCATCTGTAGGTTGTTAAAATCTCTCAGTCGCTGTTATTTTACTGACTTTTTAGTTTCATCTGTAGGTTGTTAAAATCTCTCAGTCGCTGTTATTTTACTGACTTTTTAGTTTCATCTGTAGGTTGTTAAAATCTCTCAGTCGCTGTTATTTTACTGACTTTTTAGTTTCATCTGTAGGTTGTTAAAATCTCTCAGTCGCTATTATTATTTCACTGACTTTTAGTTTCATCTGTAGGTTGTTAAAATCTCTCAGTCGCTATTATTATTTTACTGACTTTTTAGTTTCATCTGTAGGTTGTTAAAATCTCTCAGTCGCTATTATTATTTTACTGACTTTTAGTTTCATCTGTAGGTTGTTAAAATCTCTCAGTCGCTATTATTATTTCACTGACTTTTAGTTTCATCTGTAGACTTTTAAAATCTGTCAGCCGCTATTATTTTACTGTTACTTTTTGTGGAAAATATTTCATTATCTCGACGTTTATACGAAAAAAGAGTGCAAATAGTAAAACCAGCTAGGCCGCAGCCGTCCCCTACCAAAACTCAAAATTGAGCACAAAAAAAAACAGAATTTACACAATCCTTTATTTTAACGAAGCCAACTATAAGAAATATATTTGGTTGACTGGTTCGAGTACGTCAAATAAATTATTTTGCTGGGCAGTTATGTTTGTTTTTTTCCACTGATTTTCAATTCCAATAAGACGGGATTTAATAACTTGAATTATTTGGTAACCGTTTGTGACAAACATCAAAAAGCTCTGGTCATTCCGGCATTCAGCGTATTACAGACTTTCGGCTCTTTAGAATTGATCATTCTATGACTTTACAGAAAAGATTGTAGACACTCAACGCAATGAGAAAATAAAATAAAATTGGCTTATTTTAAAAAGACTAATTGACGTAGTAATATTTCCTGGAGAGAAGAATGTGTTTATAGAGCCGCCTCTGTGGCCTAGTGGATAGCGTACTAGGCTTTCACCCCGAGAACCCGGGTTTGATTCCCGGCGAGGGCTTGGCATTTTCATACGCTATAAATCATCCCATCGTCTGCATTAGCCCAAGTGTGCACAATGTCGGACGTTAAACACACACACACAAAAGAATGTGTTTATGAGCCGTAGATTTAGCCACAGATTTAGAGGCAAGTCGCCGACAACTCTAAATAATCTGTGATCCAGGAACTAGTGTAATAACAGATGAAACTAAGTCGGAAATTTCAAATACCAGATTCGTTGCAATCTGGTTACTTACTTGATGTAACAAATAAGTCAGTTGTCAACAATTATACGATTTGTTGACAGCGAAGGAAACTGCCGGAAGCTGTTTTTAAGTTCCACCGAACCGCACACAACAGTTGTTTAAATATGTATCAAGGTTGTAGTGTTCAACAATATTTGTAGCACAAACGTTGGATGGTGCAGCTGTAATTTCAGGCATTGGTCCATTGCTATATCACAGATTAAATTTGGTTCTGTTAGAAGCAATAAATTTAATAATCGAATATAAAAGATTTGTTATTTCTTTATCAGGATTATGAGTAAATTCTTACTTTTTTTTAGCCGTGGACAATAACACATTAGGGGTAATTAAAAATACTGTTCGTCCTTTGGGGGGGGGGGGTCCGTGAATACGTACAAGCCGTAGGGAAGAGGTGGTAGTTACCCGTCTCCGCATGGCCATTCAGTGTTAAAACGCATGGATTTCTTGTGGAACGTGCCACCTATGTGTCAGTTTTGTGGTGATATTAGTCAGACACTTTCTTGTGGACTGTGATGGTTTCAAAAGCATGCGTCAAATGTGTGGATTGGGTGCCTCTATGGAGGCAACTTTAAAGGATGATTCGTTGGCCATTGACGGAGTTCTAAATTATTTACGTCGTATAAATATATTTGAATTACTTTTTATATTCTTCTTCTTTTCTGCTAGTATTATTGTCACTATGTTCAGTATAATTATCCGCCTTCCCTAGCTTCGTCAATTCTTCTTTAGTTGACGCGCATATATAAATAAATTTTATTAATTCGGAGAACCTCCATTTTCATGACGGCATGATAACTAACGGTTATTCGCCGTCACCAAAATTACGCGTTTGAGAACCTCATCTTCAAAAACCTGTACTGGTCACCAATATTATGGCTCGTCCTATTTATAACTTTCTATCTCCACCTCGTACCCCTCCTCTATTTACGTGCATTGAGCACGTTAGGATTAGTGTACACGTTTTGAACACAGGCAGGTAAATAGAGGAGGGGTACGAGGTGGAGCTAGAAAGTTATAAATAGGACGAGCCATAATATTGGTGACCAGTATAGAAATAGTTTTTGAAGATGGAGGTTCTCCGAAACGCGTCAACGAAAGAAGAATTGACGAAGCTAGGGAAGGCAGATTATTATACTGAACATATTTGAACTACTTTAGCTATGGTATTGGCGTGCAGCGTAATAATGTTAATAGACATTAACATTAATACCTATTATCTTTTAATACACCTTTGTTTTTATATTTTTTGTTTTGTTTTTCACATTTTTATTCCTGTAATCCTTTTTGATTAAGTTTTTATATTTTAATAATGTTATCTAGTTTTAGTGTTTATAGTTTTGTTTTTAGTATAGTATTAATAATATTTATGTTTAGTTTCCTCTTTGTGTAAGGTATTTTGCTTACACATGAAGGCGGTGATAGCTTTCATGTGCTTTTTGCCAAAAGCCTTTTATATATATATATATATATATATCCATATATATATATATACTATGATATATATATATTTCTATACCGTTAATATCATCACAAAATGAAGGTATAAAAAAGAATTAACAAAATTTACTTATATATAAAAATAAAACTACAACAAACTATAATTAAAAATAAACTCAAAATTTAAATAACAGGTATAACTATATTAATAATAAATACTTAAGAACTAAATAACAATTAATAATGAATAAAATTTAATATATATATATATATATATATATATATATATATATATGTATGTGTGTATATATATATATGGAGAAACATTACCGGAGTAGCTCCCGACAAGAAGGAAATTTACGTCAACACCATTAAAGAATATCGAATTAATCTTATAAATTTCTTTTCATCGTCAATCTCCCTTCGGGCTTTGTACGTTTTCTGCACAAATTCGATACAGTATTTCTTCTTTTCGCATTAACAGTTTCTGATAGGCTGATATTTTGTTTGACATATTACAAAATAGTGCATGGGCATCTCTTACTGCAAAAGTCAACGAGAATTCTACAGTGCTTTGCAAAAACTTATAGACGATAGATTTAATCACACGTGGACAGAAGCTAGAAATTATTCTAAAGGTGAAAATACAAAATATGTGAATCACCCGATTCATATATCTTATGAACATTCTGAAGTTGTATGAATTGTGTGTGTGTGTGTGTGTGTGTGTGTGTGTGTGTGTGTGTGTGTGTGTGTGTGTGTGTGTGTGTGTGTGTGTGTGTGTGTGTGTGTGTGTGTGTGTGTGTGTCATTTTACAAACTTTCCATATTACCCTGTATTGTTCATAAGTATAAGATGTTAAATTTATTTTGCTTTGTGGGTGCTGCAGTTCCACAGTGCCAATACGATTGTCGAAAATTCAACTGTCTGCCATAAAGGTTCTTAGCGCTTTCACCTAAAATATTGTCGGTAATACGAATGTTTGTTAGTCTATGTAAATCCGCGTGATTTATCGGTAAAGAAATATCAAACCGCTTATCTTATCAGCAGAATACCTTGGTTTAGACAGTCTACATTATTCATTGTAGTAGGTTAGTTTGTATATGCTAATAGTATTCATGTTATAGGTAGGCCCTTAGGTCTATTAGTGGCCAGTGTATGAGAAACTGCCAATAGGAACAAATCTGTTGTTATAAAGAATTTTTTCGAAAACCTTCAATTTTGGTTGAATTGATCTGGAAAGTTTGCTTCAAGATATTTATTGAATCAGTTTAGATTTAGCCTTTTCTTTATACATGTCTCGAAAGTATAATAGTTCTTAAATAGTACTTATATTAAACAATGTTTGTTTGATGCTTGTGTGACGAGTATGATGATTTTTTCCACAATGGCGACATGCGGGGTAATGGCACGCGTCCGCGTGGCATTACCCCCAACTGCGTGTCATTTCCTCACCGTGCGTGCTAATACCCGAAAGTACTATCTTTTCGATTTATTTCTACATTTTCTAGTGAGGTACTATTTCTACTGAGGTACTTTGTTTCATTTCCAACTCTTATATTCCTATTAACAAAATAACGGCCCTGAAAGTCAAAGGAAAGGAAAAACCAATATCAGATCTTGAGTGCAACATCCTGAAAAGAAGCTCTTGAAGAAAGAGATAAGAGAAAACAGAAAAGGCTTAGGTCTAAACTAGAGAAGAAGGGGAAAAGCTCGAATGAAAAAAATAGGTAGCACTCATAGGAAGAAAAAGGTTTCTAGAAAAAGTCTCTTTTTCAATGAAACAAGCAGTGAATCAGGCGATAAATTTATGGAAACATGTGAAACCGATGACGAACTAACCACAGTGGATGATTTAGCTAAAATGTTACCGGTAAAAAATAAATCGGACAATGCATGCATCTTGTGCCAAGAATTTTGAAAAAAATGAACTGTGGTTCAGATGTGTTTTAGTGGTGTAGACTGTGCAGTAGATTATAAGTGTGACATTGCATTAATGATAATGATAAAAAAACTGTAAAGAATAACTAAAAATGTAATTTGTTTAAAAATAGGTATACTTAAAACCAATTTATACATCATTGGTGTCGTTGTTTCATTACGGCATGTTCATGCGTGCCATTACCCGAAACCTAAGGGTAATGACACGCAGCGCAATTTTTTTTTAATTGAATAATTTGGTGAAAATGAATACTGGATATAGTAATTTTCTAGTTCCAATGTAAAGAAAAATGCATGTTTTATACGTTAAAATAAAAATAAATCCCAAAATTGAATTTTAGAACGATTACTAAACGAAAATGTTAAAGTGCGTGTCATTACCCCCCTTTCCCCTACAGGGTGTGCGAAGAGTCTCGAAAAGCTAACATTTTGAATTCGTATGAAATATTTTCTGTGGTCTTTGTTGCCCCCAAGCACGCAATGTGTTATTTGTTCAGATTTTCTTTGCCAGTTAAAGCATTTAATTCATTTGCATTAGGAAGCGGAGTTGGCTGCCTTGGACTGTAACAAATTGAGGGTAATTAAAAACGCTGTTCGTTTTCGAGAGTCGTCAATACGTACAAGCCGTAGGTAAAGGTGTGGCGGTTACCCATCTCCGCATTGGTCAGTCCTTGTTATCGTATGGATTTCTCATGGGACGCGAGGACCCAGCAAAATGTCAGTTTTGTGGTGATGTCATCACAGTCAAACATTTTCTTTTAGCTTGTAATGGGTAAGAGCGTGCAAGAGTGTGGATGGGATGCCTTTATGCAAGCAGTTTTCAAAAACGATTCGTCGGTCATTAACCAAGGTTTATTTTATTTATTTTTTTTAGCCCTTAATGAAGCACATTTAGTCAATTTTGGTTCTTTTGGGCTTTCAGCTTTAATTAATTTAGGTTTTTGAGATTCTCCCAATACTTTTTCAGTCTTATAGGTCTCTGTAGTCTAACTTCCTCCGAGTAAAAGGCAACTCTTTGTTTTATTTTATTTTATTTTTTTGTGTTTTTTTTTGTAAATATATTTGAACTACTTTAGCTACCGTTTTGTTGTGCAATGTTATTTATCTCCCTTTTGCTGTGTTATCTATCCGCTTTTTTAAATATAATTTTTGTTAATTAGTTTTAGATAGTACTGGTTAATTGGTTTTAGTTTTTGTTCCTCCCACTCACTTTGTTGTTTTTCACGTCTTTATCTTGTTAAATTTTTATTTTTGTAAAGTTCATATATTTTAATAATGCTATCTAGTTTGTTGGTGTTTAGTTTTAGTTTCACCCCTTTTGTAATGGATCGCTCATTCTGAACGAGCGATGATAGCTGTGTGATTTTCGCCAAAAATCTAAATTAAAATGTATGTTTTAAAAAGTATATTTATTAGATTGCATTATGTAATATGCATACGAAATGTAAAAAGCGGACCACTTTCCCACAAACAAGACATTTAAAATAAAATTGCAAACAAATAACTGAGTAATCAGTATCGTTAGTTAACATTAGTCTAGTACGGAATAGGTTTAGTCTAAACCAGGAGTCTCCAAACTTTCCAGCCTTAGGGCCATACCGATTACTCCAGTAAGTCCCGAGGGCCAAAACCATATTATCATTGTTGCCTGTGGTAAATAACAATAAGCCTACAACAATGTTATGAGTAGTTAGCCCATGACCATATCAATATAGATGTCATATTAATAATTATTCAACATAAAATTAGAATACTCAGTAAACTAAATTTAATTTGCTATAAAAAATATGTTCTCTAAAAGAAGTTTTCAAGTATGCTAGCTCTCCACGGGCCGGACAAAATCTGTCCGCGGGCCGGATGTGGCCCTCGGGCCGTAGTTTGGAGACCCCTGGTCTAAACAAAACCGTCAAAGTTCACTGTCAAGGCGTAACGTTTAAAAAGGTTGTTTTATCACGTTTGAATCCCGCCAAGAATCACGAATCCGCCTTCCTTGTACGTACACCACAGCTCGGATGACATTAGCGGGCCGGAACGCTGCTGCTTTCATTTATATGCCCACAAAATACAAGCACCTATGCTTTCACCCAGTGACAATAGTCTGACGTTAATTGCTTTTGGCACTTGCGCGATGATGTAATGTGTTCAATGATAATGATAAGGTTTCTGGTTTTCCTTGAATGATTTCATCGCTTTCCGAAGCATCAAGTACGTGTCTGCGCAGATAAAATCCCCAGTGTTATCAGGTTTACTCATGCGAATTTCCATGCAAAATCTCTTATATTTTTAGCAACTGGAGATACGCTATTAGTATTTGTAGAAAGACAAATTGCGATGCCCAGCTGCCACGTGACAGGCTTTCAGAAACGGTAACAAAATTTAATAACGCCGCTGTAAAATTCGTACGTTTGGAAGAGGACTTTGGAAGTAAGATACGAGGGATGATCAAATATAAACGAGACTGACTTTCTAAAAACTTTTCCGTTGGACATTGAACTCTAAAGGGTGGGGTTTCAGGTAGCCTGGGAGGTTTGGAACAGGCGTAGACGGGCAACATTTCCGTTCGGACCCTTCAGTAAAAAACTATACAATGAATGAGAGTGAAGTGCACGTTTCCGTGGAGCAGAGAATTATTATTAAGTTTTTGGCCAAGTAGGGGGTCAATCCGACTGAAATCTTTCGTAGATTGACGGCTCAATACGGGGACAGGATCCTGTCAAGAGCTCGCGTTTTTGCTTGGCACAAGGAATTCGCCGAAGGACGGGAAGCAGTAGAAAACCTCAGCCATGATCGTCGCCCGACCACTTCCGTCACGGACGAAAACATTGATGCTGTTCGGAAGCTCCTGGACGAAGACAGACGTATATCGCTGCGATTTATTACAGATGAACTCCAGTTGAGCTATGGTAGCGTTCAAAAAATCGTTACATCAAACCTGGAACTCAGCAAAGTATCTGCAAGGTGGGTTCCACGAATTTTGACCGACGTTCACAAACGGAATCGTTTGGAGATTTGCCAGCGACTATTGACCCTATTTGAACGAGATGGTGAGGCATTATTAAACCGGATTGTCACCTGTGACGAAACATTGGTTCACCATTACACTCCCGAGTCGAAACAGGCAAGTATGGAGTGGCGGAAGAGGGGAGAGAGGGCGCCTCTGAAGGCCAAATCACGATCGTCGGCCAGGAAGGTAATGGCCACTGTATTTTCGACAATCAAGGCGCCTTTCACGTCGATTTCCTCCATCAACGACACAATAAATGCACAATATTATTGCGATGTTTTAGAGGCCGCAAAACAGTCTTTTCGTAGGAAAAGGAAATCTAAACCGGCGAGAAACGTCATTCTTCTTCACGATAATGCCCGACCACATTCGGCGAACGCTACGAGGCTTAAACTCGATCAAATTGGCTGGGAACCAATGGAACATCCCCCATACAGTCCAGACTTATCACCCTGCGACTATCACCTGTTTGGGCCACTCAAAGAGGCGCTTGGAGACCAGCGTTTCGAAGACGATTCTGCGGTGGAGACCTTCGTGCTCCAATGGCTCAATGAACGCCCGAGAACTTTTTACGAAGATGGAATTAAAAAACTTCCAATCCGGTGGGAAAAATGTGTTACTCGTGCGGGAGACTATCTAGAAAAATAAGTTGTATCAAGAATAATTTGTAAGTAAGCAATACATTTTTTAAAAAATCAGTCTCGTTTATATTTGATCAACCCTCGTATATTGATGTTGAAATTCTTTTTATATTCATCTTCTTTTCTGCTAGGATTATTGTCACTATGTTGAGTATAATGATCTGCCATCCCTAGCTTCGTCAATTCTACTTTTGTTGACGCGTTTCGGAGAACCTCTATCTTCAAAAACTATATCTATACTCTCTAGATATATTGAGTATATTGATGTTATTTTTCAGGAAAATTAAACCGTATTGCATCGATTCTAAAACTCACATTTTTTGCTATTCTAATACTAAAAAAACGAGATGCGTTTTAAAATTGATGGCTTCTTACATTTAATGTCAAAATATTAATCCAAAAGTACTTCTATTTTAATATTCCGGAGAAATGAACAATAGAACAAAGCGCACAGCTGTAAGGATAGAGTTGGAAGTAAGAAGGTATATTGGTGTTATTTTTCAGGAAAATAATACCGTATTTCATCGATTCTAAAAAGCACATGTTTTCCTATTCTAATACTCAAAAAAAAAAGAATCGATGGCGTATTTACATTTGATGTCAAAACGATACTAGATTTCATATTCCGAGAAATGAACCCTTGTTAACTGAACAATAGAACAAAGCGCACAGCTGCAAGATCATTCACTATGATAATCCGTTCTCCCTGAACAATGCTGACATTTTGTTGTGTGTAACGAGTGTTTACATTGCAGTCTTGTGTTGTGACGAGTGTTTTTATTTGAACTTGCGTTGTTTGGTGAGAATTACGTTGTTAAAATATCGTATATAAAGTGTTATGATGCAGCTATGGAACGAAAAGTTATGTTATTCGCTGAACAAAATGGAAACAGTTGCAGGGGAGTAATTATAGAGATATTACCGGTATTAAAATATGTAGTTTCATTATCAACATAATCTTCATAACTACTTAGTACTAGGTATCATAATACCGAAGTTTAGTTTAGTACATTTAAGTTTTTGATAATGTTTTTTTCAAGTAAGTACAGTAGGATTTATTTATTAAATTTGATCTTTTTTTTTTAAAACACATTATTCCTTAAAAATTGTTTGTGAAATACATTGCGTCTTAGAGGCGATGAAATATGATAATTTTGCTTCGGTAAAATGGTTAATAAATATTAATAAATGCTCAAACATGACTAATGTTCGCATTGAAAACAAATTGTGTAAAGTAAACGGAAACATACTGGTAATCCGGTGTTAGCAAGGAGGTAATTTGGTGATAGATGGTACATTCTAGTAAATAAATCTGCCTTCGCACCGGAATGAGCGATTTTATTGTCGCTCATAATGTCGTAATTATCTCTCGCGTTTGTGTGTGTGTGTGTGTGTGTGTGTGTGTGTGTGTGTGTGTGTGTGTGTGTGTGTGTGTGTGTGTGTGTGTGTGTGTGTGTGTGTGTGCGTGTGTGTGTGTGTGTGTGTGTGTGTGTGTGTGTGTGTGTGTGTGTGTGTGTGTGTGTGTGTGTGTGTGTGTGTGTGTGTGTGTGTGTGTGTGTGTGTGTGTGTGTGTGTGTGTGTGTGTGTGTAGCTCTATACAGTTCACAATTGTGATTTAAAGATGGCACAAAAATCATTTCATGGAAATAGATAGGAAGAACATAGTGATTACTTAGCGAAGTCCGCTTAACTTTATCACAGTTGCAGTCATTTCAAATTTCTAAAAAATCGTAACTATTTAAAAATGTGATTTTTCTGTATAGTTATCGGCATAAATTAGTATTTTGAATTTTCTAATTCGATGAAAATTCAAAAATTGGAATTATAAGATTGTTTCAATTAAAGTCATTACAAATATAAGCTTATAAACAATAATTTTATAATAAATAATAACAGGGATTCAGATTTTTAAAAAGGGAATACATCTATGTCCATCTCAGGTACCTAAGCCATGTTCATTTTAAATTTCATCTCAATCGGTCCAGTAATTAATGTATGATTGAATAACAAACAAAAACACACACAGAAACTTTTAAATTAAAAATATTATATTAAGAAGTATAAAATATTACTAAAACGTCACTGTTGTAGCCAACAGTTTACACATATCACAAAACTGAATACTAAATAATTCAGTTGCATTGGGTAAGTAGTATAATGGATTTAGATATTTATTATTCACACCTACCAATATGTAATAAAGTATAAAACGTCACTGTTACACAGTTAACACTTGTTATAAAACTAAATACTAAATAAAGTTGGACTGGGTAAGTAGTATAATGGCGTTTAAAATAATTTAAATATTTATTATTCACACCTACCAATATATAATAAACGTATAAAACGCCACTGTTACACAGTTAACACGACACAAAACTAAATAATTAAGTTGGACTGGGTATGTAATATAATGGCGCGAACATACAAGTTGTCACTTCAAAAATTCATTTTAAAACAAAAATATGTATAAGAGCGTGATGTGTGACGGCAAACTGAATTTTTTCCCGTACAAAACATACATCCATACCCCGCCATCAGAAGTAGTATATAAGTATGACATGAGTATACAAGTTGGAACAACACATGAGTCGGAGCTTGCGTGATCCAACAGGGTCGGCAAATAATAATATTATAATATATATATATATATATATATATATATATATATATATATATATATATATATCGAAGCGTGATGTGTGACGGCAAACTGAATTTTTCCCGTGCAAAACATACATCCGCACCCTGCCATAAGAAGTATTCACTTCAGTAAATCTGACTGCTGGCAGGTTCATTTTTTTATTTGCAAAGTAAAGTTTAAAATAAGATTTTCAAGTGTTAGATAATGTTAAATCCGCTTAAATCATATCCGCGAGACAGCTGCGTGCGGCGATTATTCGGGACCTGCCACTGGTTGCAATGTAGGCTACAGTAATTCAGTGTTGTCCACTTTCAGCTTTGAGAAAGCCAAGGTAATGCATTAACAGCGAGTGTAGGTTTGTTGATACAATGCTGTCGCTTAGAGAAATGTCACCTTCAGCGCTGGTGTCACTGCACTGTCTGCCCTTGAGCTGAGGTTGGTCATGGTGTGCGGTGTCACAATTTGGGAGGTTCAGCAGGTGTTTGTGACAAATCTCTACCGGTAAACGAAATGGTTCGTCGAGAATCGCAGTTTGAAGGTTCGATTCGATCGCTCTTTAATAATTTATGCGTTTTCAGGGTGTCTACCAGTCCCTGATATCCCCGATGTCCCGTAAAAGACACGAATTTTATCAAATGGTCCCAGATGTTACGGATAATACCGGAATTTAGAATTAAACTCCCCCCCCCTTTTTCCTAGAAAGTAATAATGTCCTTCCTTTCTCACTGATTTTGTAAATTGCGATACGAAATGCCGATAAATAAAGCTTCATACGGAACAAAATAGTAAAGTGTACCTCTATTAGCCAGAAATTCAAGTAGGCTTCCAAAAAACTTAATTTTCAGGTTATTATATACCATCTAGTATATTTAATCGTGGAACTAATATGTACGATACCGCTAATGTCGAAGAAATTCATGATCCAATGTTTTTGTAATATATGTCCCCAAAAAGTCCCTGATTTTTGCTTAAGGGAGCTGGTAGACACCCTGGTTTAAGATACTGTTAGTAAAAACTCTGTGTTAATACAGTAAAATCTCTATAGCGGTATGAAAGGGAACATTAGTTTTCGCCGCTGTAAAGAGATTTTCGCTATATAGAGAGTTTAACCAAAAACGTGTTTTACGCTATTTTAATTTGAAGTATTCAGTGCAAGGTTATCGAAATAAACCCACTGTATGACGTACAGACTTTTAAAAAACAATATTTATTAATTTTTGCCGAAACTACTGCAGGACCGCTTCAGCTGTTCCTACAAATTCTGGCTTTTGAAATTTCTTGAAACTATTCATTACAGGCCTTCATTATTTTATTTTTATTTTTCAATATCGCGTGCCAACAGAATAACAGCTAAATTAAAATTTCATTTTATGCGTTTAAGATATTGTTGGTAAAAACGTTGATTGTGTTAATGCAATAAAATCTCTCTGTAGGGACATTGAAGGGAACATTATTTTTCGCCGCTATAAAGAGATTTCCGCTATACAGAGAGTTTAATCAAATTGTGTTTTAATTTGTAAAACGTGTTTTACGCTATTTTTAATTTGAAGTATTCAGTGCAAGGTTATCGAAATAAAACTGATGTACAGACTTTTAAAAAATAATATTTATTAATTTTTGCCGAGACTACTGTAGGACCACTTCAGCTATTCCTAAAAATTCTGGCTTTTGAAATTTTTTGAAACTATTCATTACAGGACTTCATTATTTTATTTTTATTTTTCAGTATCATGCCAACAGAATAACCAGCTCAATTAAAATTTCGGCAAACATCTACTTGCTTCACATCTTTCTGTAAGAACGAACGCAAAACTCACCTTTATATCTGACGATAAAATGTTCCGTTTAGATCAATACACTGTATTGTAACGTAAAAGTATAAACAAATAATGCACTATTAGTAAAATTTACTAATCTTAAAATACTCGAATTAATTGACTCCCTGACGTCTGATGGGACGCAGGGGCCAACCTGTTTGTGAGCTTTATGAATCGCACGTCACAATCGAACATATTCTGCAAGATTGTATGGCTTAAAGAACCTGCGCCGGTTGTGTGGATTAGGCAGTATTTTAAAAAGATGACGCTTCGGCTGTTGACCGAGTAATAATAAATTTCTTGCGTCGTTTAAATATATTTTATAAAATTTAATTAATATTTATTATTACTGTATTATTTTTCCAGGGACTGTTTACATCTCTGCCGTATATTATTGTTTAAGCATTATAATAATATATTATACTTTATTTTAAATATCCTAACCTTTTTGCTTTTATGATGTTTTATTAACTATTATTAATTCCTTAAAATTGAGTTTTTTGAACTTTGGAAAATTTTCTTACTTTTTAATTGGTTAATTTTATAGTTGGTAATGTTTTGGGCGATGATAATCTTTCACGTTTTTCGCCCACAAAAAAAAGTAGTTGACGCCCTACGCGCTGCTTTTAACATTCGAAATGATCATTACGTTCGTAAATAGTGTAGAAGAGTAGAAAGTGTACACGGGTTTCGGCGCGGTAGAGGAAGTGACAGTACATATTTTTACTGTAGGAATGAGAAAAAACCAAAACATTTTGCCGTTATAGAGAGATTTCCGTTTAAAGAGTTCCGCAATAGAGAGTTTGTTTTGGAATTTTTGAAATTGCTGTCACTTTTTGAAACGGTTAAACTGAAGTTTTCGTTACAACTTGTTCAAATAATTAAAAAAATCAATTTTTGTTCGACAATAAACGTTAAAGTCCATAATTTATACCAGCTCGACTAAAAAAGACGAGGGATAGGTGTGTTAACGGAAAATGTAAAGTTTACGGCAATAACTGCAATCCCGAAGTTAGATTTTGAAATGCGCATTTTAGAAACGCGGCAAACTGTTCGGTGCCTTAGCCACTTCGACCGCCTAGTTTTCAATGTAATTAATGTATTTTGTTTAAAATATAAAATTTTAACGACTCATCAAAACGTATTCTAGAAGTTGTGATCATTTCATGGCCCTGACTCCAGGTCTTACCATGTTGGCCTTCCAGCAGCTCATTTTTTCAGTGGAAATAGGAAAATTGAAGATGTCAGACTGTCGGCGAAAGTCAAACGACACTACCAACCGCTACAGTGAAGTAGTCGCAGTACTCAATAGTAACGCACAACAAGCTAACCTAGCCTCACATCATAGTGTATCGTTACGACCTGCGAATGGTTCTTTTACATGAAGTGTAACAAGTAGTAGGCCTATCCCCCTCACTAAGAACAGAGTAATATATGATTGTTTTAACTATCAATATTTTTCCTAAAGAGAGGCACCGAAAAGCCTCAAATCGAGACCTAAACAATAGTATCAACAAACTTATTTGAGTGGGTGGGGTTTATTGTTAATTTGGTAGCGACAGAACCATTCCCAGCGTCTGGAAGATATCGACCAGCCGTGCCGGATTTACGCCCTCGAGTCCAGATTTAATTTTGTTGTAATACGTTGCTTGCCGGGCCAGTAGCAGTACCAGGGTTTGATTTGCTCCTTCATCGATTTGCTGTCTAGTACTAGTTTACTGAAGACAACAAGCGCGTAATAAATGTTGTGAAAATGTTTGCAAATTTACTTAACATTCAGTTAAAAAAAGGCTGTCTGAAGCAGAGCTCGTTAAATCTCAGAAAACTCCTAATAAAAGTGTAATTTATAATCATTGACACAAATCCTTGGCTCATTGAAGCTTACCAGACTACTGTTTGACGGAGGCCATGTGGTTAACGCATCGATATTCTTTAATTGTTGTTTGTAACCTTCTCAACCAGGATCGTACAGTTCGCGCTACCTTGTCCTGGCCAAAGTTGTACTAGTCGTGCACAAAACATTAATGTACGAGGTGTGTTCAGAAAGTAACGAGAATTTTTAAATGTCGCTGGCTTGGCGAGTCCGATTGTCAAACATTTTTTTTTATTGTGTTGGAATACATGCCCTTGAAGTATGATAAAACTTTCAGCTGTTTTCATTGTTGACTTTGTCTGTGACAGCCACTAAGGTTAGACGTGTTTTTATGAGTTCGGCGATTTTCGTTTGTTAAAAGAAATGGATCAAAGAATTTGTATCAAATTTTGCGTAAAAAATGGAATAAAGTGTAACAAAGTGTGTGAAATGTTAACAAAGGCCTATGGTGAGTCTGCTATGAGTAAAGCAAGAGTTTACGAGTGGTATAAGCGTTTCCAAGAAGGCCGTGAAGACGTTGAAGATGACGAAAGCCATGGACGCCCCAGCACATCAACCGATGAAAACGTGGAAAAAGTGAAAGAAATGGTTATGAACAATCTTTTGGAATGGTCGCTGATGATGTACGTTTGTGCATTTTTCAATTTTTGTACTGAGGGTGAGAACGGGGTTAATCAGATATTTTATGTTGGTTCTCTCTACTCTTCCTGCGTTAACTGCAAAAACAGAAAGATCTTTCTCGACTCTGAAATTGATCAAAACTTGGTTGAGAAACTGTTTCGACGCTTAACTGCTTGCTCAGGCTAATGAGGACGAGGGATCAGCGTTAACGGTAAGGGTAAAGCAACTGGAGTAACTGCAACTATGAATAAAAAAATAGAGCTAGATATATTGAGAAAAAGCGAAGTTATGTAACCGAAGCAGTTTTGCAAAAGTTTTTAAAAAAATAGAAATCTAGGAAAATTTATTTTTTTCTAAAATGGAGAAAATTTTTACAATTATTTTAAGTTTTTTTTGTGTTTAACGTCCGACTATTGTGCACACTTGGGCTAATACAGACGATGGGATGATTTATAGCGTATGAAAATGCCAAGCCCTGGCCGGGAATTGAACCCGGGTCCTCGGGGTGAAAGCCCAGTACGCTATCAACTAGGCCACCAAGGCGGCTCTTATTTTAAGCCTCAAAACAGCTTAATAGTGCTAGTTTTTGAAGTTATTGTTTCAAAAATTGTCATCCCTTAGGCAGTTAAATCATGTTTAACTCTTTTAAATTAAATCATCCTAACACAGAATTGCATTTATCCGATAGTGCTTCGAATTTTTATGATAAACTGGCGTTTCACCTAAATTGGGATCCGGAAAATTTATGAAATTCTAGTCCGAAACGGTGAGATTTGAGGTTCTCTGAATGAACAATATGTGTTTTTTTTTGTAATAAAGTAAATGTACAGATAACTTAATTATTTTGGACGTATAAAAAATATAAGCTCTTCGAAATTTGTTGTGCTAGAAACACAGAGCATGCAGTAGCGAACTGAAATATGGCAACCTATTCAGGAATATCGCAGACCTCTTTGTATCTAAAAGTACTTAGATACTAGATACTAAAAGTACTTTTTTGTCTGTATTCCGAAAACAAACGTTCGGGAAAAACTATTTAGTAAGTTACAAAACCTTTTTTTAACAAGACGCTTATCACCTGTTGGGAAATAATGCAGTAAAACGTATAGGGCCTATTCTTCTTGGGTCGCATATATTTCTATAGTTAATGGCAGCTGTTTCAATAGAATCATTATCGTTTGGCTTGTATTTTCCTTTACAACTTATCGCGTACAAAGTGCGGCTAAGTACTTTTTAATGTACTGTAAACAGTGTTCTCAGAATGTGATAATGGAAGTGTTTTCTGTACGCAGTTGAACAATTTCGGGAAATCTTTTATTTACTTTAAATTTAATTTATTTATATTGTTTTGTATTTCAAAACTATGAGGAAGTATCGAAAGAAAAATATATTTTTGTACTGTTATTAGTAATTTTCCTTGTTTCGTAACTACGAGTTTAATTAATGGTTCCCGACGGTGATTAGTTGTGATCGATGAAATTTTATCACAAATAATACTTTCTATAACACGTTTATTTAGATTATTGTACGGTGTGATAACATTAACTGGTCGAAACAAACCTAAGGCGTGTTTTTAATAGTTTTTTTTTCATATTTACATTTAGATTATATACTAGAGGAAACTTAATTTCTGTTATGCTTATGCATACTTTTACGAATTGTTATTAAATTTTATTCATTATTTATTGTTATTTAGTTCTTAAGTGTAATATATCTATACCTGTTATCTAAATTTGTAATTTATTTTTACTGTTATAGTTTGTTGTTGTTTTTTTCTTAAGTAAAATTTTGTTTAATTTTTTTTTTATATACTTTCATTTTTCGTGACGGCGATGATAACCTGAACGGTTTTTCGCCGGGAAAAAAGGGGTTATAAAACCCCGGGTGATCGACGAACCTATAAGTACTAGTTCAGCAGATTGATGTCCTTAGTTTCAACAATCCACTGACTAGCTCATCCTTTTTATAAATTCCTACGTTTTAGAAACTTTTTCGGTTTAAGTTCCTTCCCATTTCCGGCCCACATCACTATTCCAGGCGCTAAGGGCGATTGAGCATGCGTAAAAGTATGCGCTGTTCTAAAAACATGTGTTTTCGTTTCAACCACGTATCTGAAGTGTGGAAACGTAACAACTCGAACTACTGTTTCAGCTGATGAAACGTAATTACGCGTACAATAAATTAACTATAAATTACTGGTAGTCAAATTTATAAATATTTTGGTATCAACCAGTAGTTGAAAGAACAGTAGACGTTGCAGTATATTCTTAATTAATATATATATACAGCGCTCTTTCCGCCAGTTTAACTGGTAACCGTAATATTTAAGAAAAGTTGTGCGCTCATTCTCCTTGAAGCGGTCAAACTTACGATAGGTGTTGCCGTTCAGCCAGTATTACTAGAAATAACCAGCAGCTGCAATCTCAACTTTAAATCAGATACCTCCATCTTTAAACGAAGATTAGACTAGAGACTAGAGGAAGGGATATTACAATCCCAATCAGATCGACTGACCTATTGTGCAACTAAACCTCTTAAAATACCTAGTTCAGCAGATTTCTTCACTTAATAAGTTCCAGCAACCCACTGACTAGCTCACTCTGCTGAAAATCCTTAGGGGCCTGGAAACCAAAAACCCTTAGTCTAGTGCTAGCAAGAACCTCACAATCATAAATTATGTGTTGTGCAGTGTCCTGTTCTTTACTGCGCACTCTATACACGGTTTTTCCGTGGTACGTACTAATGATTTTCCTGAGTTGTGTTATGCACAAGACGTCTACCGCTCTTCTTGAGTCCTCCGCCTTACCTAAGAGGCCTTCGCTACGGGAATGCCTATAAAGGTTATCCCATTTCGCCGTGTATTGTTTATTAATCCACCTGTTTAAAACAGACCCGGCCAACGATAAAGATAACCTTAAAGCCGGCTCTTATCCGGTAAACTCAGATGCAAATAACAGTCCAGCCAGTCTGTCTGCCATCCTCGTTACCCTCAACCCTCTAACGCGTCGGAACCCTGTGCAGAGTAACTCGGTTTCCAAGGGATAGAGCATTGAGGTTCTCGCAACACTCTCAGACCATCTTGAACCGAATTGTAGGACCAGGTGCTTTGTTGCAGACTGTCCCAGGGTAACAGCATTCTTTGCCCTCGGTCTCAGCACTAGTGCCTGTCTTTATCTTAAAGACATCTATCCATCTATGTACCATACTAGGTCTCCAGATTTTCCCAATACACTATCTTCCTCTCACTCCCCAAAATCATCTTGTGACAAAGCCTCTTCACTTTATTTTTAGTCAAGAGCGGATGCTTGGACACAATTGACAGAAAAATGGCGGACAGAATAGACCCAAACAAAATGTTAGATGAATTCGCGTTTAAAAAAAGAAGGTTAGGCTTCGTTATCCAAAGTGAATTAAAAATTAGAATCCTGAACTCAGTAAAAATGTTTATAAAACATGTCTTCATTTATATCTTCTATAATTTTGATTTATATTAATTTCAATATTTAATTTTATGTATTCCATGTGACAGGGACTCTCCAAAATAATTTTATGTGTACTACAATGAACATTAATTTCTTTTTAGATTTTATCGTAAAGGTTTAATTTATTAAAATGAAGCAGATCAGAATACCCTTAGGTGCGTATTGAATTATTGCATATGTGCATGGAACTGTTGGAAATTTTAATATTTTATGTGTTACCGTGTTTATGCTTATGTTAGCCCCCTAATTTTAATATGGCTGGATCCGCCCACGTTGCACATACTAGTCGTGAAGATTGTCGTAAATATTGTATTTATTGAGTTCATAAAACTAGGCTCAATCTAGGAAGGCACTGTAGGCATATTTATACCCGGAACTACGCCGCTCACGGCTAGCACCTGATAGGATTCTTGCCTTTACCTTGTACTGCTTCGCGACAAGTGTACACCTGTCATTAGATAAAGTCTAAACTTAAATTACCTTACATGGGTGACGCCGCACCACGCCCCGATGAAACGTCATTTCTTTCCGAAAGTTGATTTGGGGCCGTCTAGTAAAGCACCAACTTTTTTTAAATGTTATTAGCGAATTTATATTGTTTGTTGGACGGCGATGTGCTTATCGCCAAAAGCCTTAATTAAAAAAAAAATGTGTTTGCAAGCCAGAAAATGGTACATACCTAACGTTATATTAAAATCATTAGTTTATTCCAAAAAAAAAGGACAATGAAACAACCATATATTCAACATGCAAAGATTGTTCCCTTAATATTATATCATACACTTTAATATAATTTACATTCATCTTGGCGCAAATGTCCAGTACCATCATTGAATATAAACGGACTAGAAGTACAGCCACTATTATAAAAAGCGTGCTCGATATTAGCGGCTGAAGTCCAAGTAATTGGAATATCTGCCGCTACAAGACTTTTAGAAAATATACAGTACTATTATTTGTTTGACTGTAATTGAACAATCTGCCGCAAGATGACACCAGCAGCTAGCGCTCACAAGGGTTACCGTAATGCTACTACACTGTACTTAAACATAATCAATGTTATAAAAACATTAGCGATGAAACGTGTCGGCGAAAGAGTTGCGTGTCCTGTTTGTAACGTCGGTCAAAGTGCTTTATTGTTTTGACAAAAAAGAAAATAATCGAAAACAGCGACCGTTCGATAAGCGAGCTATGTAACCTAAAAAAACAGCTGATAAACAGATGTATTAAATACACTTGTCACGATACGTTGGCATGTCTGAGTTCCACAAACATTACGGTGCCTCTGTTGCAATAAATAATAAATAGCGCACACATCTGTCTCGCTGATAATATAATAGCATTTCGGAAACTAATTTTCTAATCCTTGTCGAAACTCTGACTTCGTTATCGAAACCAGCAATTAAAATTATATAAATTAACATTTTAAACTTTTAGGTTGCATTGATGATAAAATCTGGCAGTAAAAATATAATTTCTTAATTTATACGGATTTTACTATGCAGTTTTTTTACGATGAAATCAAATTTTCAAAAATATTGGAAGACCAAAAAAACTTAATTTTTTAAGATTCGAAATGTCCGCCATTTTGAAACTGTTCAACAAATTTCGCCGGTTAATGAAATCGATTTTGGGCCAAGGTTCAATAAACTGCACAGTTTTTTAATCATATAAAATTGTGTGCAAAGGAATAAATGTCACAGTTTTGATGTTACTTTGCTTTATTTCCTATATAGTTTTGGAAGTTTCATGCTCGATTAAAAATTTAAGGGGCTACAAAGAAAAAAATATCGACATTTTGTCACAGAAATTTACTCTTACTGATTTATTTTGCTTTTAAATTTTTTAACGTCCGTCATTTTAAAATGGGTCAGTATATGAAGTTGAATATTTTTTAAAACTAGGCCTCTATCCGGTAAAGAAGCTTGCTGAGTTTGAATTTTATTACTCGAACCGTTCTAAACGTGTAAAATATTTTATTAAAAAAAAACAAAATGGCAGTCATATATAAACATTTTACATAAGTACATTTTTTTTTTTAATGTCCGACTATTGTGCACTTGGGCTAATGCAGACGATGGGATGATTTATAGCGTATGAAAATGCCAAGCCCTGGCCGGGAATCGAACCCGGGTCCTCGGGGTCGAAGCCCAGTACTCTATCAACTAGGCCACCGAAGCGGCTTACATAAATACAGAATTGGCACTCGAGAGATTGTATAGTTTTGAATCGCCCTACAGGATGCTATATAGTGTTGGGACCATCGAATACATTCGATCGAATCGAATCGACTTCTTGTCTTTCGCAATAAATCCTTTACACAGCTAAATCCTGCCTCAACCAAGTAAGAACTAGGAAATGCTAACAACAGTGGTTCGCTGATACTTGTTAATCTGACTTATTTTGTGCAAATGTCTTTGCAACTCCAAAATTCGGCATGTCCACTTGTTTGAGAGTTGATTTTTGAGTTCCAATTTAAGATTAATCAGTTCTTCTTGTAGTGAGAAATCAATATCGGTCATTACACTTTCAAATAGTTTTATAATCCAAGGTGGAACATTTAAATTTTCTAAATCCTTGTAATTCCATCGACCCCCATCAAAGTTCAATAGACCCCCAAGGGATCCAACTGGACTCCGTTTGAGAACCCTGCTATATTGTTATTTCTTCATAAAGTAACCGCAGCTTGCAGTTAAGTGTTGTTATACACTGCCGCTCCTTTGTTTTTCCTAACCTAACCAAGTGCCAAACTGTTTGTTACATGTTAGTCATACTATGTATACATTTATGACATATATACAGTGTGTATTTGTGGCTGGGTGGGTGTGTTTGTATGTTATGCATCAGTTTAAGAATCGAAGCGTTCGAAATTTTGGCTCGATGTTTTTCACAACTGTGCACAAAAACCGATTTTGGCAATACTTTATGGCTTGGACAAGTTCCTTGCCCGGCAAAATATGTTCAACAATTCCAAAATGGTTGCTATACAAATCTTAAAGGTCTTATAACATTTTAATATTTTTTTGAATCTGGTTTCGCTCTCTTAATCGGCTAATAAATTACACTTTCAGATAGTTTTATAATTCAAGGTGGAACATTTTAATTTTCTAAATCATTGTAATGTAATTCAATTCAATCGACCCCCTTCAAAGTTCATTAGAACCCAGCTGAGCAATGGACAAGTAACCCGTAAGTATTCGGATAGAAGTATTCACAAAACTATTCGTTCTAGAAGTATTCACTAGAAAAGTATTTTTTATTATTCGAATAAAAGTATTCGCCATTTTATATTATCTATTCGGATATATGAATACGTTTTCTGTCAGAATAGTCCAACAGTAGTGGTATATTCAAGGTCTCGAGTTTGGATAATACCATGATGGCCGCTCCAATAGCTCATTTTCCATGGGAATTCGCTAAATATGAAACGGGAAACGTTATATAAACCGGCGAGACGATATGTTACCATGGCCTGGATGCAGCGTTCCGGTTCAGGTTAGGCCAAATACAGTACACGCAAAGTTCACTAGGGTAGATAACAAGGTCAAAGTCTGGTACGGAACCACCTGACTTGGATGTTTTTAACTTGGCTGATAACGAAAGTCAGTTACGGAGAACGAAGTACAGTTCCATGACACATACGTCATATCACATCAGATATTAACGACTGTTCACAATTAGCATTAAGCCACAATTAAAATTCTTCCAGCTAAACCTGAAATAGGATCGAGGTCTCCTTTTTAACACGTTTTTCCCGCAGGGCGGATGCAGACTAGTTGCACCTATTGAGTTATTGAGGCTTTAGACGTCCCTCGCGGTACCCGACTCTAACACACTTACACTTACAACACTACACTTACGACTTTAACACTTTACACTCACACTTACATTTAGGGAGGCGATAATAGCCTCAATGTGCTTTTCGCGTTAAAATACAAAAAACAATATATATATATATATATATATATATATATATATATAGTTTGTTGTGCAGTAAATTACCATATAGGTAAATAAACATACAGTGGGCAGAGCCTCATGTTGGCAACCCTCTTGAAGAGTCTGTGGAGAAGTTTACAAGGTTGGCAACGTCATTAGTAAACTTGCTATTTTGTTGGACTGTAGTTGTTGATTTGCTATCGGTTTTCACTTAAACAAGGTTTTTTTGTTCGTTACAAAGTTATTTAATATAGTATGTCACTACCAAATAGGCCATTTGAACCCAGTTTTTCGAAAAGTTGAAAGAACTTCCCGAGTTTTGGAAAGTAAAAACGGCAAGACTGGGATAAAAAGAGAAATGCTTGGTTAAAGCTGTTGGAAATTTACCACAAAATTGAACCGATTGCAAATGTTTACAGTTTAAAAAAAATGCACTCTCATGACAGTATCTTCCTTTTCAATAAACAGTCGCACTTTATCCAACAATTCTTCGTATGTTTTACTATCCATTCGTAAAAAAATGTTTTAAATCTTCATGTGCAGAGACTCGAAGTTCACTTAATAAATTCAAATGAGAAAATTTTGTACGTTGTAAGTATCACTTCTTTGACAACAATTTTTCTACTTGGAATACCCACTTCATCTTCATCCTCAACCAACTCGTTCAAAAGTTTAAAAACATAGGATCCTGGCTCATTTTTTGCCACGACGAGAATACGCAATCACCCAGCAATGCCGATTGGTAAATGACGTTGGCAACAAGTTTGATAATCAAGTTGAGCGTCTGTGGAAACCAGGAGCAACCAAGTTGATAGTCTATGGGCCGTTTTACTTGTCTTGCCTCTAGTGGGCGTCCAACTTCAGTCGCGACAGAAAGAACCAACCGATGACAAAATCTATGAATGAATATCACAGAGGGCGGACAATAGAACGTTGACCGGCTGTATTAAATTTGAATATTTTGACGTAACGGCCGGGGCAAAGTTCAAAAAACTATTTATCTACTGAATACATTCATACAGCGGTTGCTAAACTATCGGATTTACATTATACGTTAGGCTGCATGACATTAGAAATTCCTCAGTATTGGGGTAGATCACGCTAAGCTGTACAACGCAATGCAGACAAAATGGCGTGCAGTCGTAAGTCAAGGTCGTAGCTGTAAATCTGAAAATACTTGTCTATGAATCTGTGGAAGCTCGTGCGAGAAGGGGAGGAGTTGGCAGATTGGCTCAAGCGTTACCCGCTCCCTACATTCAGTGCGTAAAGTAACCCTGACTGCCGTGAAATTATAAAGGCAAATTTATTCGTTTTAACTCAATTAATATGGTAAAAAATTAAGATAGTTATAACTGACCGCCATTTTGAAATGAATAAACTGCTTTTAGGAACTATAGGTAAACATACAAAAATGCGCTCGTGTGTTCATCTGTTTGTCGGTAAAATTGAGGGTAAACAATCCTATTCGTCCTATGGGGGTGGGCGTCAATTCGTACAAGCCGCAGGGAAAGAGGTGGTGGTTACCCGTCTCCGCTTTGGTCATTCCTTGTTAACGCATGGATTTCTCAAGGGGCGCGGAGACCCACTTGTATGTCAGTTTTGTGATATTGTGATGGTTTTAAAAGCATGCGTCAAGTGTATGGATTGGGTGCCTCTGTGCAGAAAATTTTGAAAGACGATTCGTCGTTCATTGACCGAGTTTTAAATTTTTTGTATTCTTGTAAATATATTTGAACTACTTTAGCTATGGTTTTGTTGTGCTGCATTTTAACACACACACACACACACACACACACACACACACACACACACACACACACACACACACACACACACACACACACACACACACACACACACACACACACACTTACAACACTACACTTACCACTTTACACTCACACTTACATTTAGGGAGGCGATAATAGCCTCAATGTACTTTTCACCTTAAAATAAAAAAAAATTAAATAATTAAATTTTATATATCCTATTATTTTTATGATATTAATTTTGTTGACTAGTTTTAGATAAACATTGGTTTTTGTTCCCTTATCCACTCGTTGTTATTTTATATTTGTTGTTGTTTTTCACATATTTATTCTTGTTAGTTTTGTATTTTCTTTAGTTTACATATTTTAACAATGTTATCTAGTTTGTTAGTGTTTAGATTTAGTTTGCCCTCTGTGTAACAGATGTCTTCTGAGCGATGATAGCCTCCATGTGCTTTACGCCAACAATAAAGAAAATATGAAAAAATGTTCATAAACCACATGACCGATCTGTTTATAATTTGGCGAAAATGGTGTTCGTATCAGCCTGAATGTAGTAAAAATTTAGGGATTGAGAACAAAGAAATATTAGGGGTAGTTAAGGACAAATATTTTTTTAATTATCTAGTATGGGGTATCAGTTGAGATTAGAAGTAATATAGATTCCGAATATATATTGTTTTTGTACACAAAGAGTTTATATTGATACGCCAGATCTCTCCAGAAGTTCAATTTCATATCCCTCGCTCTAAGTTCGACATGATGATGGGTTAGAAAAATCTCAACAAATTTTGAACATGGATCAAAATTTTAAAAATATTGTTTTCGAGGCTTTAGATATCTTACATTTTGTTCTCGAGGCTTTAGATATCTTACATTTTGTTTTCGAAACTTTAGATATCTTACATTTTGTTTTCGAGGCTTTAGATATCTTACATTTTGTTTTCGAGGCTTTAGATATCTTACATTTTGTTTTCGAAACTTTAGATATCTTACATTTTGTTTTCGAGGCTTTAGATATCTTACATTTTGTTTTCGAGGCTTTAGATATATTACATTTTGTTTTTGAGGCTTTAGATATCTTACATTTTGTTTTCGAGGCTTTAGATAGTTTAAATTTGTTTTCGAGGCTTTCGATATCTTACATTTTGTTTTCGAGGCTTTAGATATCTTACATTTTGTTTTCGAGACTTTAGATAGCTTACATTTTGTTTTCGAGACTTGAGATATTTTACATTTAGTTTTCGACGCTTTAGATATCTTACATTTGAGGCTTTAGATAAATTACATTATTTGCGAATTCCCATTGGAAAATTGAACTCTTTGAGCGGTCATCATAGTAAGACTCGTACCCGAAACCTTGAAATGTACGGATTCTGACCTCTAGATCACGCTCTAGTGCACGCAATGTGTTCGCAATTTAGTCCGATTTGATTCAAACTTGACACAAAAATCAATTATGTTAATGGCTTCGACAAATTCGTTCAAAAGTTTCAAAATGGTAGCAGTTTCAAATCCTCAAAAATTCGTAATTTTTTTGTTTTAATTTTTTTATATGAAATAAAATTTCACCGTCGTAATCAGCGTTAAAAAGTGTGTCAATTAGCATTTTTAATTTTAAAGATTCGTTGAACTTTAGGCGGCGGTCAGGGTTTATTTTCGTATCTTCAGTGTAATTTGAAAGTTTAAAGCGCTAATATATGCAAATTTTGATACTGATTATGATGGTGAAATCAGAATTTCAAAAAGAATAAGATAAAGAAAAATATACTACTTTTGGAAATTCGCTTCTATCACATCAGCGAGACATCTGACCGCGTGTCGTTATTATTTATTATGTTTTGGTATCTTATACGTTTCAAAAAGAACGCTTAAATAGTATGCTATACTCACGCGATGTGTTCAGAATGACTTGTTGCGGTCTAGTCCGCTTCACGGCAGTGCAGACGACACAAAAGTCAGCTGATACATTCATAAGCCAGCTCGCGTGGTTTTTCAGTTGTAGTTGTCGCTCATTTATTTTATTTTAAAATATTTTACGACAAAACCCGTTTTTGTGTTGCTCGGCAACCGTTGTGAATAATATTTAATAACACTGGGGGGGGGTGAAGGGGCACGTAAGGTTGCGTGTTGCGATATCACATCAGATGTCTGCTGACCTGGATAACGCACAACAAGGACATTATTGCCATAGAAACAAAATTATAGCATTCGCAGGTGATTGGTTGGCCTACCTTGGCTCTAGTTTAATGTTGTCATGCTAGGGGTATTTTGAAGACTGTTTATATAGTCTACCTACATACAATATTAATCCTTGAAATGAGCGTCGATCCGGGACCTATAGATCGCTTTTTGAGGGAATACACACACACACACACACACACACACACACACACACACACACACACACACACACACATATGTCAGTTGAGTGACGCAGTAAACTGATCGATGTTCTCTCTCTCTCTCTCTCTCTCTCTCTCTCTCTCTCTCTCTCTCTCTCTCTCTCTCTCTCTCTCTCTCTCTCTCTCTCTCTCTCTCTCTCTCTCTCTCTCTCTCTCTCTCTCTCTCTCTGTGTGTGTGTGTGTGTGTAATAAATAGTTTTACTTTTAATAACTACTGCTTTAACTTACATTGTAATAACTTAAGGGTTATAAGTTAACCAATTTCCTATAAACAGAATCTTTAGTTATTAATATGAATCTCAAGTTAATATGTTAAGAGTTGAGCGAATGGAATGTTATTTTTAATGATATGCGTACGTGACAGAAGTTACATTTTTGAAACCCCTAACCTAGATACAACCGATAGTAAAACCATTGTATATAAACTTACTAGAATTATAACAATTACCGAATTTTGTAAACGTTCGCTGCTGGTGGCACCTGGCGGCAAAGTGTTCAACTACAGTTAAACAGATAATAGTACTATCTATTTTCTCAAACTTTTCCATCTCCTTGCAGCTTGCAGCGTTCGTAGCGGCAGACAGTCCAATTACTTGGACTTCAGCCGCTAATAACGAGCACGTTTTGTATAAAGGTCGCTGTACTTCTAGTCCGTTTATATTCAGTGATAAAAATCTATATTGCAGGGGTTCTCAATTTTGTTTCTGCTTCGAACCACTGTAGACCCTCCCCCATATGTTTACAATGTATTGCACAAATATCACCGCAAATGAAGCTTTTATTAGGAGCAATTCAGTAATACAATTTTGTTTTAATAATTTGTATTTTGTATTATTAGATACATTAAAGATATAATTATGTTTATAGCAGCAGAAATTTAAATAAAATATAAATCACATAAATACACAAAATTTTAATGAGATGGTTGCGGTTGATGTCCTTCGATTATCTTATCCGGAGAAATATTTATTAATATTAATCGTAAATCACAATGTCCTGATATCATGAATCGATATCTTGTCTTTCGCAATAAATTACTAACACAGCTAAATCCTGCTTCAACCAAGTAAGATCTAGGAAGTGCTAACAGTAGTGGTTCGCTGATACTTGTTAATCTGACGTAGTTTGTGCAAATGTCTTTGCAGCTTCGAAATTCGGCATATCCACTTGTTTGAAAGTTGATTTTTGAGTTCCAATTTAAGTTCAATCATTTCTTGTAGTGAGAAATCAATATCGACCATGTCGCTTTCAAATAGTTATATAATCCAAGATGAAACATTTAAATTTTCTAAATCCTTGTTATTCAGTCGACCCCCTTCAAACCCCCAAGGGATCCAACTGGACTCCGTTTGAGAACCCTGCTATATTGTTATTTCTTTAAAGTAACCGCAGCTTGGCATTCAAGTGTTATTATACACTGCCGCTCCTTTGTTTTTTCCTAACCTAACAAAGTGCCAAACTGTTTGTTACATGTTAGTCGTACTAAATATATATATATATATTTATTTATTTATGACATATATACAGTGTGTATTTGTGGCTGGGTGGGTGTGTTTGTATGTATGTTATGCATCAGTTTAAGAATCGAAGCGTTCGAAATTTTGGCTCGATGTGATTCACAACTGCACAAAAACCGATGTTGGCAATACTTTATGGCTTGGACAAGTTCCTTGCCCGGAAAAATATGTTCAACAATTCCAAAATGGTTGCTATACAAATCTTAAAGGTAGTATAACATTTTAATCTATTTTTTTGAATCTGGTTTCGCTCTCGTAATCGGCTAATAAATTTACTTGAATTAGCGTTGCTTTGTATTTCCAGTGTAATTTGCAAGTCTAATATGCTAATTTACGGCGATTTTCAGCAATAGCTAAATTTGATTTCGTCCTCTTAGATCAGCTTCAAAACCTGCGTAAATTAGCATTTAATGTTTATAAATTATCTTTAAAATACGAAATACAGGCAGAATTCTTTTTCGTATTTTCAATGTAATTTGAAGGTTGGTGTGCAGATTTTATGATGGTGGTATCAGATCTTCAAAAAAAACGTAAGATTAAAAATAAATCGCTTCCATCACGTCAGGTACTGTTTCGTAATAGTTGTAATTTTATCGCCGTGAAAATTGGTTTAGAATTTTTACTCCATGGCTTCACTATTGAATACTGTACACCTGTATGTAGAGTCTATCGGCTGTTGGCGAATAGGACGAGTTGAAAGGTTATATAACAACACGTGATCGCCAACGTTGACCTTGACCAGTGATCGTCCTTCTCGTTCTGCCGTTTGCCACTTCGTTTTTTTATTGCATCCCACTCCCTCTTCAAACAGATTTGAAGATTTCGTATCAAAGGTTGTTGTAAAAGTTTGGTTGTACTGTGTGCTGTGACGGATCGTAGCTACAATTAGTGGGGGGGGGGGTGATACTCCAAAAATGTATTCACTAACTTACTTTAACCTAAATTGTTGCAGTTCAGACTTAATCTGTTCATTAAATCGATTCTTCTTGTTTTACTTTGCGCTGAAAGATCGATTATTTTCTTCTTCATCTGTGGATGACAAATGAGAAAATTTTTCTCCAATGATTTTTTTTTACGTCCGACTATTGTGCACACTTGGGCTTTGGGCTAATGCAGACGAGGGGATGATTTATAGCGTATGAAAATGCCAAGCCCTGACCGGGAATCGAACCCGGGTCCTCGGGGTGAAAGCCCAGTACGCTATCACTTGTCCACCGAGGCGGCTTTTCTCCATTGAAAGTGCATTTAATCGTTAATTTAATTTTGGTAGTTATATTAAAAGATCAGTTGTTTCATATAAATTCGTATAGATCAGCTGATTTCATTGACCAGCTATAATAACTTTCAGGTTATGTTGTTCAAAACTATGTTAATTTGTCGTGTTTTCGACAATTAACTATGATAATTTTCGAATTGTATTAAGTAATTAATGTCGCGCCTCGGCGATGATAATCTTAAAGGTTTTTCGCCAGGAGAAAAAAAGATAATTTTCGAACAAATTATCGTAATTAAAATAAAAAAGGAAGATAAATCGTGATACATGATTTATATTTTTGCTCTATGTAGACACACTGGAAGGTCCTACGAAATTAAATAGTCACTGCAATTAAAATGTGATAGGTAGGTAAATTGCCAAAATCTCGAGTATCTATTAGAAATTATTTGATAATAATCAAGTAAATTTAGATGGAAAGCTAAAGTTTTGTTCCTTTGTGAATCGTGTATGATAAAGTGAATTAAGTAAGTTACGTAGTGCAGAGCTAAAGTGCTTCGTCGAATCTGCAACGTCATTGGTCTATTTCATCAACGCACATCAACTACATATAAAGTCAATAATGTAAGCTCAAGTAAGATTAGTAGAAGCAAAGTAACTACCAGGAAAATTTAAAGATTCCTATTTACCTTAAGGTTGTAATTAAAGACACCGAGTATTAAAAATGTAACATTTTTTAAATAAATTTAAAGAAATTGCAAGTAATTTTACATCTAATAAATTATGAATTCTGAACGAGTTGGTACTGAAGTTAAAAGTTAGATAGGTAATGGCATAAATGTTAATTTTAGTACTAAAAAATTATAAATGTATCGAGCAATCCAAAAGTTTGTTGTGTGTTCAGTTAAATGAATAAAATTTGTCGATATCGTCAGAGGCCAATCTTGTAGTGTTAATTATTGACCTAGTAGAAAAAAGTAAGCTCCTCAAGGGAAATTGGAACACTGATGTAGTCTCACGAAAATTCCTTTTTATTCAGACATGTCTCGCGGCAAAACGTGTGTCGTTAAATAAAAAACAGCCCTTTGCTAAATATTAAGTAAACACGGCCTTTTGAATAAGAGTAGCCGTTGGGGTGAGGGCGGTAGTTGGAAGGGAGGGAAAATATGTTTAAAAACTAAATCGAAAAGCGATCGATTAACAATATATAAATGCACGATTGAAGGATACATCACAAATAAATTTGTGTAAAAACAGTGTCTAAAACATGTATTTCGTATTCGAAATGCTTGTACGAAGGGCATGGATAGGGTACTGTCAGTAGGGCCACATAACCTACAAATTTAATGACTTTTAAGTAAATATTGAAATTGTTCTAAGCACGTTATGCAAAAAAATGGCACTTATAATGGGATTGTCTATTCGTGATTAATAAGTTTGTAAAATGTACAGAATATTGTCCGATTTGTGATGCCGCGCATGCGCATCTATGATGACATTTTGCCTATGACAGTTAAAAGTGTCCGTGTAAACATTTTCCACAAACATTAAGTTTTAGCGCAAAATAGTTTTGCAATGTCAGAAGCCGGTTAAAAAAATCTTTCTAAAGGTACGAATATTCTGAGAAAAAGGGATGTTGACTCGAGAAATAATATATATGATAAATTTTTGTGTGAAACTAAAGTAATGTTCTAATTTTTCTGGATATTATCGATTTTCACCAAGTACCCACTGTGAATAGCTCCTCAAGCAAATTTATAACAATTCATTTTATGTTATAAATTATCACCCGAAGTGGTGCAGTTAAATATTTAATTTATTTTTATATATAAAAAAATCACGTGTGCGATTTCGATCTTATTGAAATTTGACACTAAAATGTTGGTAACGGCGTGAACAAGTTCATTACCCTGCCAAATCCGTTCAAATGTTGTAAAGCGCACTTTGAAAATCTGATTTCACCATAGTAGTCAGTTTTTCAAGAGAATAAAGAAAAAATATATAGCCTGTTGTTGGAAATTCGCTCCTATCAGGTCAGCGAGACAAATGCGTCTCAATGTATTTACTAATCGAATATAGTTTATGTGTTCACAGAAACAAACAATTATCTGGATATTAGCTTCGGTTTAGTATATTCCGTTGTTTATCGCTTTTAGCTGATTTAATGGGCCATAAAACAATAATTTGTGCTTTCTGTGTATCGTACTCCTGCAAGGCCGTAGTGTGATTCGGTATATCCAGTCATCATGGATGGGCGACAAATGAACGAACCGGTTCACGTGATTTGACTAATCAGTTACTGAGCTCTTGACCGAGCGAAGCAAGCAAGCTCTCTGTTTCCGCTCGACTGTTCGGCGTTTGGTTTGTGTGTTACGCAGTTACGTTAATATTTATCCGTAAGGAAGACTAGAGTCTACTAATTCATTGTCAGTTGCGTTTTACTGGCCAGTTTACACTCGAAAATTTATAAATCAATATTTTTAGTTTGACTAGTAATAAAACGTAAACTGCAGCAATTTTATTAATTTTTAAGCAAGTTCGACTTGGAAGCAGCAGAAACTGGCAAAATATTTAAAACCTAGTAATAACAACTTTCTGTATATAAATTCCCACTTTTTAGAAACTTTCCCGGTTTCAGTTCCTTCCCATTTCCGGCCCACATCATTATTCCAGACGCTAAGGGGATTGAGCATGCGTAAAAGTATATACTGTTTTAAAAACATGCGTATTCGTTTCAACCACATCTGAAATGTGGAGACGTAACAACTCGAACTATTCTTTCAGCTGATGAAACGTAATTACGCGTACAAGAATCACTCGAGCGTACAATAAATTCACTATAAATTTGTGGTAGTCAAATTTATAAATATTTTAGTATCAACCAGTAGTTGAAAGAACAGTAGACGTCGCAGTATATTCTTAATTAATATATATACAGCGCTCCATGACAGTGCTCTTTCCGCCAATTTAACTGGTAACCGTAATATTTAAGAAAAGTTGTACGCTCGTTCTCCTTGAAGCTGTCAAACTTACGATAGGTGTTGCCGTTCAGCCAGTATTACTGGAAATAACCAGCAGCTGCAATCTCAACTTTAAATCAAATACCGCCATCTTGAAACGAAGATTAAACTAGATTAGACTAGAGGAACGGATAATACAACCCCAGGCACTGCGATCGACTGACCTATTGTGCAACTAAACCTCTTAAAATACCTAATTCAGCAGATTGGTGCACTTAATAAGTTCCAGCAACCCACTGATTACCTCATTCTGCTGAAGATCCTTATGGTCTTGGAAACCAAAAACCTCTAGCTTCCTACTACGAAGAGAGTCACAATCATGATTTATGTGACCTGCAGTTTCCTCTTCCTTCATGTGCACCCTCAGACCACAGTTCCCTGTAATGACCCCTATGATCCTCCTGAATTGTGCTGCTGCCCCTTTGAGTTCTTCAAAAGAACCTTTGCTTAAGAGACGTTTACTGTGGGAATACCCATGAAAGTTAGCCCATCTTACCTGGTGTTGATTAGTAATCCACCTGTTAATAGCAGACCTGGCCAACGATAGAGAAATCCCTAAAGCCGGCTCAGGTCCGATAAACTCAGATGCAGGTCCAAGTCCAGCCACTCGGTCTGCCTCCTCATTACCCTCAATTCCTCGGAGCCCAGTGAAGAGTTACTTGGTTACCCAGGGACAGAGCGTCGACGTTCTTCCGACACTCCCAGACCAGCTTGGATTGTATTACAGGACCCGCGAGTGCTATTATTGCTGCGTGCCTTCTCTAAGCCACGATTCAAGTTCTCCCGAACACAGTATCTTGAAACGAAAGTAATGGGAACAAATCTCACACGTTATTCGGGTATTTTACAAGATATCTTCGTACCAAATTTCAAAACAATCGGGTAATGTGTTCGGTTAAAACTGCGTACGCTCGTTATTTTAAGTCAGAGGCCGCCATCTTGAAACGGAAGTGAATGGGAAAAGTCTTGCACATCTTAGTCATACTGTTTACGAAATCACCATACAAAATGATCAGTCACAGATATTTTAAGTCGCCGATATTTCCACCTCCATTGTCGATATAATTAATAAATCGGGTTCACTTAACATTATATTTGAACAATGTTACAGGCCTCTTTGTAAAAGATTTCGTTTAACGGAGGAGAATTCACTAATCTATGATTTAAAATATGACTGCATTATTTTAACTATCAAAATTAATATTAACGCACCAAGTTAAACACCTCATTCATACTCATTTAATATATATTCGTGTGGCATAGTTGAATTGCTACAATGATTTTTTTTTAAATTTCCAGAACACTGAATGCATACAGGCCACGGTTACGATATTATTTCTTGAACAAACATTGGATGTTTTACAGACTTCTAGAAATAGCCTAAATGTAGTGGACTCGATTGGGGAGAGAGGTGTGGCGCCTTGACCACGCCTAACTGTACATTTGGCACAAGTACAGTTCCACTTATACTGCAACAAACCTATTTACATTACAGTAAATACTTAATACATGTACCTGTAATGTAAGTTAGTGTTTGACTGGATTTTTTTTCTTTCGTCTGCATTAGCCCAAGTGTGCACAATAGTCGGACGTTAAACACCAAATTTTTTTTTTTAACGTCCGACTATTGTGCACACTTGGGCTAATGCAGACTATTTATAGCGTATAAAAATGCCAAGCTCTTGCTGGAAATCGAACCCGAGTCCTCGGGGTGAAAGCCCAATACGCTATCAACTAGGCCACCGAGGCGACTTGACTGGAAATGTGTAACGCATTTTTGCTTCCTGGCACTGAAAAGAGTCGCTCCCGCTAGAACTAGTAGTTCATAGGACAGTAGACCTCGCGGTGTATTCTTATTCAGTTACACAAAGCTCGTATTTTTTTTTGCGACACCGTGATATTTAAGAAAAATGTTACCGGACGAACTTTATTAGAGCGATTCTAATTAAGTAATATTCTTATGCAGTTTCTCTGCGGGGCGGTCAGAATTATGACAGATATTGCCGTTCAGCCAGTATAACCTTTTTTTTTTTGTGTTTAACGTCTGACTATTGTGCACACTTGGGCTAATGCAGACGATGGGATGATTTATAGCGTATGAAAATGCCAAGCACTGGCCGGGAATCGAACCCGGGTCCTCGGGGTGAAAGCCCAGTACGCTATCAACTAGGCGACCGAGGCGCCCCCTCCCCAGCAATTACACTGTCAACTCAGCAATTACACAGTAGTAACTGTCAACGTTATCAATTAATTACTGTAAACGTTATCAGCAATTACACTGGCTGATCAGCGGGCCAGTGACCAGTCCAGGCCTTAAGGTATTTTGCCATACTGGTACCACGGGTTCGTGCTCAAGCCCCCCGGGGGACCCCTAGGGTCATCCCTGGGTGCACGAGAAGGTGTAGGATTCGTGGGGGTAGTGGTGGTGTTGGATAGTAGATGTCTGTCTTCTTCTTTGATCTTCTTCTGTTAAGTGGGGATGGTGGTAAACCCTCGTGGTAGTGATACCATTTCCTTTAGCAATTTATTGCACTTAATTTAGTAGTAACTGTCAACGTTATATCAGAGCCTGCCATCTTGAAACAGAAGTGAATGGGGGAAAATGTTATGCTTACGTCATTCGGGCTTTATACAAGGTGTCTTCGTAACAAGTTTAAAAACAATTGATCAGTGCGTTTGGCTAAAATTGCGTACACTCGTCATCGTTAAATCAGAGGTCGCCATCTTGAAACAGAAGAGAATAGGAAAATAATCTCACGCTTATTTTGGATTTTATATAAGGTACCTATGTACCAAATTTTAAAGCAATCGGTCAGTGCGTTGCCAAAATTGAGTAACAAACACACCAAATGTCGAGCGGTCGAGCCTTTGCCACAGCTGGTTTGATCAGTTTCTTGTAAAGTCGCGCTTTGTTGCTACAAACCCGAAGTGGAGCGCTTGTACTAATTTGTAGTACAAAAAATAAACAAGGCCTTGCTTTGTACAGTGATTGTTTGGCCAGCACACGGAGAACTAAGTTCGATCGCCTCGGGATCTGAAGTATTTTCAGACGATGATGTTATGTGCTTTTCGCCTTAAAACAACCAATAAAATAAGCCATAAAATACGTTCTCCTCTAGAATAGCAAATATAAAAAACGCACATCTTCTCGGAAATGTATCTTTTTATATCAAATTGACCACTAAGGCCCGTTGTCCATTTAAGAGAGGAATGCGAGATGTGACACGTGGGATATAAAATGCATTCGAAGAGCGAAGCTGCTTTTAAAAGAGTTCCGCTGATCTAGCCGGCGTTATTACTTTCTCTGTGATAGCGGAGGTGGAATCATTGAATGCACTATAAGTTCAGCCACCATTATAAGTGCTTGATATCAGCTGTTAAAACCCAAATAATTGGACTATCTGCCGGTACGAACCCTGCAAGAATAAGGGGGAGACGTTTGAGAAAATAGACAGTACTGTTATCTATATAACTAGTTGAATACTGCCACAGCATCGAGCGCTCATATCTCTTTTAAGGGTTATCATTCTAGTACGTTTATATTTAGTGGTAGAATGTACAATTACTTGGTGTTTTTGACAAAAAAACGTACACTTATGTTTAGGTCGACTATTTCGGAAATACCTTGAACCTTAAAGAAAAAAAGCAAATGCAATTATTGGATATCGTTTTTATATTCAAGAAATAAATACGATGATACTACACCTTGGTTCCAGAACTTGATCACGACACGTATAAAAAATGTACAGTTTTCGGAATTTTATAATCTATTTAAGGAAAAAATCCAAAAAGTTTCAGTTATTGTAGAAGACCAGTCGGAGTAGATGAGGAGTTAGTTGTATGTCTAAAGTAAATAAGATCATTGTTTTAATATTTTAAGGTACGAATGTTTTTATTTAGGATGCATTTGAAAAAACACAAAAAAGTCAACATGTAGGCTAAAAACATCTAATTTTCCTGAGTTAGAAAAATGAACATTAGCTACTAATAAACATTAATTTACTATTGGAACATAGCCACCGGACCACATATTTAAATAATTAGGATATGACCTATTTTTCCGTCTCGTGGTCTATTTACTCACCTCGTAAAGGCTACCGCTGTTTCGAAACTTTACTGTTTCATCTTCAGGCCGTAATACAAAATGTCAAATCCCTTTATCGAGGTCATCACAAAGTTGAACAAAACATTGAAAACACACGTCACAAACGCTAAACACAACTACACCATTAAAATACACACGATAGAATTTGGTTTGGCCAAACGATACGTGCAACTCGTATGTCGTTACATTCCGGACTGCCTAATGTAACGTACGAGTTTTCACGTATCGTTTGGCCAAACCAAATTCTATCGTGTGCATTTTAATCGTGCAATTTTGTTTAGTATTTGTGACGTGTGTTTTCAATGTTTTGTTCAACTTTGTAACGACCTCGAAAGAGGAATTTGACATTACTGAAGATGAAACAGTAAGGTTTCGAAACCGCAGTAGCTTTTACGAGTGAGTAAACAGATGGAAAAAATAGGTCGTAATCCTAATTACATTAATTTACGATTAAATGCACAGTACTGATACAGACAAATTTATAACTGTAATATGAATGATTGAAATCATTACGTCAATATCAATTGAAGGTCTGTGGGCATTGGATTCACGGTGGAGGGGAGAGGTGGAGCGGTGGTAGATACGTGTCTCCAAGAAGTTGCTCTGAAAGTAATCCCAGGAAAAACCCGTTGGCCTCTTCGACACTTGCCTGGCTCACTCATCTCGTTCCCGCTTGAATGAATATCGTTATTTAAAATACTCTATATCGAATTTATTCATCTCACGTTCCTCGCAGAAATGGTCGAAGTGCTTATTTTTTTATGCTTAACGTCCATAGTTTATGCCAGACTAACGGTAAAGGAAAATCAACAGGAGTAACTGCGGCTAGAACTAAGAACTTAAAGATGCGCAGTTCAGAGACGCAGCAGACTGACCGGTGCTTATTGAACAGTATATGGTTTGGATTATATAGTTTTAACACCCATCAAAAAACTACCTCACTAACCTAAACCTTTGCATGGTGACCGGATGTGTTATGTTCAACTACAGGTCTTGTTCGTTTTTTATATCACTCTCCGTTTCAAGATGGCAGACCCATTTTTTTAGCTAGTTTTTATAAACTTCTGTTTGTTAATTTTTCACATTTTTATCGCCGTTAAATTTTGTTTAAGTTTATATATTTTAATAATATTATCTAGTTTTACTGTTTAGTTAAAATAGTTTAGTTTTAGTGTAGCGTTGGCAGTATTTAGTTCTAGTTTCCTCTTTTTGCCAGACGGCGATCATAGCATTAGTGTGATTCTCGCCAAATAACTTACTAAAAGTAAACGATAAACGGAACGTTTGAGCAAACCTTTGTCTTCTCTTTGTTGTTTGGAGTACAACGTTGACAGTGAAAGTAAAAAAATATATAGAAACTTTCTCATGTTAAATAAAATTAAATTATCGGTTGGCTTCTATATGATAATAAAGTTAGCAATACAAAAACTATTTGATTTGTATAAATTGAATTAAGGCCAATATCGTAAATCCTAACTAGCGTTTCCAAATAAAGCAGATGTGAGCGGGTTTACTGTACGTATATTTAATGGGGATGTGTAATAGCTTAGAGATTTATTAACTTAGAGAATCGTTTTTCCTTTGACGGTACCTTGTTATAAGTTAGAGATCGACCTGTGTAATAAGATAGAGGTTCCGTACTGTGTATTAACTTAGACACTACAGTTCCGTCAAGGGTGTTGCACCGTGTGTATATGTTGCCGACACCGCTGCTTGCAGGCGCTTCAGTATCTTTACAGTTTACAGTTGAATATATTGTCAATACTATGGCCAACAACATATCTAAATGTTTATTTTTGACAATTATCTGTATAGAAAAATAGAAATATTGGTGTTTTATCGAAAAAAACAACGTAAGTTTATATGAATTCATTAATTCCTAATTAATTCAATAATTTAAGGCTGTTTTCTTAATTCAATTCGGATATTGTTTGAATAAAACAGCCTCCAAACAGTATTTTTACATTATTATTACTATTAGTCTACTATTACTACTACATATGTAAATTAGTATACATTTACAGCATTGCACATAAGCCTTTAAGAACAAAATCTATCCAAATGAACTTTATATTTTAATAATATATCTTTCTTTAACTAAGCGAATTCTACTTGTTAGATAAAAGATACTGAAGCGCCTGCAAGCAGCGGCGTCGGCAACATATACACACGGTGCAACACACTTGACGGAACTGTAGTCTCTAAGTTAATACACAGTACGGAACCTCTATCTTATTACACAGGTCGATCTCTAGCTTATAACACGGTACTGTCGAAGGAAAAACGATTCTCTAAGTTATTATATCTCTAAGCTATTACACCTTCCCTATTTAATGAGTGGAGAAACGTCCGTTATTTAATTTTGACAGTTGAATCAGCCGCCATCGATAATCGATATTAGCAGCCACGCGATGAGGCGGACCACGCCCCGATAGCTCATTAACCACCCGCTAAGTGATTCTACTTTCAGTTGTGTAAAACCAATGTTTTGCTTTGTGCATGTTGAAACATGCTCTTACTTTCTCTGAGCAAATAATTTATTATCACGCACGTATAAATTGATTCTCCGTGTAGTGTTAACACACTGAACTGACCGGGCGGGTTAGTCACCATTGAAACGGAGATAAGATGAATCAATTACACCGGTCAATGTCAACACTGACTGGGGAAATTAATCAGTATTGAAACAAAAGTAAGACGTTTATGCAATTAGTAAATGTCAGCAGCGAGATAGTCAGTCTTTAAATAGAGATAAGGCAAATGAATTTACACGAGTCTGTCCAGCACTGATTTGGCGAGAAATAAAATGAATCAATTTACAAGAGTCCAACACTGATTTCGTAAGATAATCAGTATTGAAATAAAAAACAACAACATTAAATACAAAATGTGGATAAATAGGTGGATAAATTTCACAACCATCCTGTATATTGTGCGTTGAAATAAACATGACCGAAAGGTATCAATAAATACCTAATGTCTTCACAAATATTTCAAGCGTAAATTTTCCACTGTTTACTAACGTTTGAGTTTCACTTTTGGTGCTTTGACTTGAGTTATATCTGATGGAATAATTGAAAAGTTTTATTTTGCAAATTCGCATTTTATCCGCCATATTCACTTGCGTCCTTGGCAGTAACAATGCGTTAGTAAACTATATTTTACGTATGGTAAGACCCGTACTCGTAACCTAAAACGTGCACCGATCGTAACCTCTAAAATACGTTTTCATAAGACGTTTTTATACGTTATCGTTTAAATTTTGTAATGCTAATTTATACAGATTTTAACGCCGATTACAACGGTGAAATCAGATTTTCAAAAAAACAAAGTGAATTTTACAATGGTTTGTGTTCATTTTTGTAACGTTTTGGAAATTCGCTTCCATCAGGTAAACAAAATACTCATACACGAAATCAGACAAATGAAGGGTTTGGGAGAAAAGTAGTGCCAGACATGATTTTGGATGTTTTTTTTTTAATTTAGATATTTTAAAAATATTTATATTGATAGTAATTCACAGTTATTTCTGAATACCTAACCTTTAAACACATCTGAAAGACGATTTTATTAAGTATGTTTTAATAAAATTTTAAAAACGAATTTCTCAGAACATCAATTATGATGCTTAGCAATGGTTTCCCCGACCCCTTCAATTGTAATAGCGGCACACAACTGTTTCGCTGACTTGATGGAAGCGAATTTTCAAAAATAATTACCTTTTTTGAAATCCTCATTTCACCATCATTAACAGTATTAAAATCTGCATGTATTGTGACTTTAAACATCCAAATTATATTAAAATACAAAAAATGAACTCTGACCGCCGTCAAAGCCAATTTCTTCAACATATTTTGAACATTTTAAATGTGTACTAATATAAGCAGTTTTTAACGGTCATTACGAAGGTGGCCTTGAAATGACCACCAAATGTTGAACGGATTTTGCAGGGTATCATAACGAACTTATCCATACTATTACCACAGTCGATTTTGGAGCCAAGTTTGTATGAAATCGGACCAAAAATGCGAAAATAAAAGTGCGTTAAAAATGTTTTTGAACTGTTGAACGGATTTTGCAGGATATCATAACGAACTTGTCCATACTATTACCACAGTCGATTTTGGAGCCAAGTTTGTATGAAATCGGACCAAAAATGCGAAAATAAAAGTGCGTTAAAAATGTTTTTGAACTGTTGAACGGATTTTGCAGGATATCATAACGAACTTGTCCATACTATTACCACAGTCGATTTTGGAGCCAAGTTTGTATGAAATCGGACCAAAAATGCGAAAATAAAAGTGCGTTAAAAATGTTTTTGAACTGTTGAACGGATTTTGCAGGATATCATAACGAACTTGTCCATACTATTACCACAGTCGATTTTGGAGCCAAGTTTGTATTAAATCGGACCAAAATGCGAAAATAAAAGTGCGTTAAAAATGTTTTTGAACTGTTGAACGGATTTTGCAGGATATCATAACGAACTTGTCCATACTATTACCACAGTCGATTTTGGAGCCAAGTTTGTATGAAATCGGACCAAAAATGCGAAAATAAAAGTGCGTTAAAAATGTTTTTGAACTGTTGAACGGATTTTGCGGGATATCATAACGAACTTGTCCATACTATTACCACAGTCGATTTTGGAGCCAAGTTCGTATGAAATCGGACCGAAAATGCGAAAATAAAAGTGCGTTAAAAATGTTTTTGAACTGTTGAACGGATTTTGCAGGATATCATAACGAACTTGTCCATACTATTACCACAGTCGATTTTGGAGCCAAGTTCGTATGAAATCGGACCAAAAATGCGAAAATAAAAGTGCGTTAAAAATGTTTTTGAACTGTTGAACAGATTTTGTAGGATATCATAACGAACTTGTCCATACTATTACCACAGTCGATTTTGGAGCCAAGTTCGTATGAAATCGGACCGAAAATGCGAAAATAAAAGTGCGTTAAAAATGTTTTTGAACTGTTGAACGGATTTTGCGGGATATCATAACGAACTTGTCCATACTATTACCACAGTCGATTTTGGAGCCAAGTTCGTATGAAATCGGACCGAAAATGCGAAAATAAAAGTGCGTTAAAAATGTTTTTGAACTGTTGAACGGATTTTGTAGGATATCATAACGAACTTGTCCATACTATTACCACAGTCGATTTTGGAGCCAAGTTTGTATGAAATCGGACCAAAAATGCGAAAATAAAAGTGCGTTAAAAATGTTTTTGAACTGTTGAACGGATTTTGTAGGATATCATAACGAACTTGTCCATACTATTACCACAGTCGATTTTGGAGCCAAGTTTGTATGAAATCGGACCAAAAATGCGAAAATAAAAGTGCGTTAAAAATGTTTTTGAACTGTTGAACGGATTTTGCAGGATATCATAACGAACTTGTCCATACTATTACCACAGTCGATTTTGGAGCCAAGTTTGTGTGAAATCGGACCAAAAATGCGAAAATAAAAGTGCGTTAAAAATGTTTTTGAACTGTTGAACGGATTTTGCAGGATATCATAACGAACTTGTCCATACTATTACCACAGTCGATTTTGGAGCCAAGTTTGTGTGAAATCGGACCAAAAATGCGAAAATAAAAGTGCGTTAAAAATGTTTTTGAACTGTTGAACGGATTTTGCAGGGTATCATAACGAACTTATCCATACTATTACCACAGTCGATTTTGGAGCCAAGTTTGTATGAAATCGGACCAAAAATGCGAAAATAAAAGTGCGTTAAAAATGTTTTTGAACTGTTGAACGGATTTTGCAGGATATCATAACGAACTTGTCCATACTATTACTACAGTCGATTTTGGAGCCAAGTTTGTGTGAAATCGGACCAAAAATGCGAAAATAAAAGTGCGTTAAAAATGTTTTTGAACTGTTGAACGGATTTTGCAGGATATCATAACGAACTTGTCCATACTATTACCACAGTCGATTTTGGAGCCAAGTTTGTATGAAATCGGACCAAAAATGCGAAAATAAAAGTGCGTTAAAAATGTTTTTGAACTGTTGAACGGATTTTGCAGGATATCATAACGAACTTGTCCATACTATTACTACAGTCGATTTTGGAGCCAAGTTTGTGTGAAATCGGACCAAAAATGCGAAAATAAAAGTGCGTTAAAAATGTTTTTGAACTGTTGAACGGATTTTGCAGGATATAATAACGAACTTGTCCATACTATTACCACAGTCGATTTTGGAGCCAAGTTTGTGTGAAATCGGACCAAAAATGCGAAAATAAAGTGCGTTAAAAATGTTTTTGAACTGTTGAACGGATTTTGCAGGATATCATAACGAACTTGTCCATACTATTACCACAGTCGATTTTGGAGCCAAGTTTGTGTGAAATCGGACCAAAAATGCGAAAATAAAAGTGCGTTAAAAATGTTTTTGAACTGTTGAACGGATTTTGCAGGATATCATAACGAACTTGTCCGTACTATTACCACAGTCGATTTTGGAGCCAAGTTTGTATGAAATCGGACCAAAAATACGAAAATAAAAGTGCGTTAAAAATGTTTTTGAACTGTTGAACGGATTTTGCAGGATATCATAACGAACTTGTCCATACTATTACCACAGTCGATTTTGGAGCCAAATTTGTATGAAATCGGACCAAAAATGCGAAAATAAAAGTGCGTTAAAAATGTTTTTGAACTGTTGAACGGATTTTGCAGGATATCATAACGAACTTGTCCATACTATTACCACAGTCGATTTTGGAGCCAAATTTGTATGAAATCGGACCAAAAATGCGAAAATAAAAGTGCGTTAAAAATGTTTTTGAACTGTTGAACGGATTTTGCAGGATATCATAACGAACTTGTCCGTACTATTACCACAGTCGATTTTGGAGCCAAGTTTGTATGAAATCGGACCAAAAATACGAAAATAAAAGTGCGTTAAAAATGTTTTTGAACTGTTGAACGGATTTTGCAGGATATCATAACGAACTTGTCCATACTATTACCACAGTCGATTTTGGAGCCAAGTTTGTATGAAATCGGACCAAAAATGCGAAAATAAAAGTGCGTTAAAAATGTTTTTGAACTGTTGAACGGATTTTGCAGGATATCATAACGAACTTGTCCATACTATTACCACAGTCGATTTTGGAGCCAAATTTGTATGAAATCGGACCAAAAATGCGAAAATAAAAGTGCGTTAAAAATGTTTTTGAACTGTTGAACGGATTTGCAGGATATCATAACGAACTTGTCCATACTATTACCACAGTCGATTTTGGAGCCAAGTTTGTATGAAATCGGACCAAAAATGCGAAAATAAAAGTGCGTTAAAAATGTTTTTGAACTGTTGAACGGATTTTGCAGGATATCATAACGAACTTGTCCATACTATTACCACAGTCGATTTTGGAGCCAAGTTTGTATGAAATCGGACCAAAAATGCGAAAATAAAAGTGCGTTAAAAATGTTTTTGAACTGTTGAACGGATTTTGCAGGATATCATAACGAACTTGTCCATACTATTACCACAGTCGATTTTGGAGCCAAGTTTGTATGAAATCGGACCAAAAATGCGAAAATAAAAGTGCGTTAAAAATGTTTTTGAACTGTTGAACGGATTTTGCAGGATACCATAACGAACTTGTCCATACTATTACCACAGTCGATTTTGGAGCCAAGTTTGTATGAAATCGGACCAAAAATGCGAAAATAAAAGTGCGTTAAAAATGTTTTTGAACTGTTGAACGGATTTTGCAGGATATCATAACGAACTTGTCCATACTATTACCACAGTCGATTTTGGAGCCAAGTTTGTATGAAATCGAACCAAAAATGCGAAAATAAAAGTGCGTTAAAAATGTTTTTGAACTGTTGAACGGATTTTGCAGGATATCATAACGAACTTGTCCATACTATTACCACAGTCGATTTTGGAGCCAAGTTTGTGTGAAATCGGACCAAAAATGCGAAAATAAAAGTGCGTTAAAAATGTTTTTGAACTGTTGAACGGATTTTGCAGGATATCATAACGAACTTGTCCATACTATTACCACAGTCGATTTTGGAGCCAAGTTTGTATGAAATCGAACCAAAAATGCGAAAATAAAAGTGCGTTAAAAATGTTTTTGAACTGTTGAACGGATTTTGCAGGATACCATAACGAACTTGTCCATACTATTACCACAGTCGATTTTGGAGCCAAGTTTGTATGAAATCGGACCAAAAATGCGAAAATAAAAGTGCGTTAAAAATGTTTTTGAACTGTTGAACGGATTTTGCAGGATATCATAACGAACTTGTCCATACTATTACCACAGTCGATTTTGGAGCCAAGTTTGTATGAAATCGGACCAAAAATGCGAAAATAAAAGTGCGTTAAAAATGTTTTTGAACTGTTGAACGGATTTTGCAGGATATCATAACGAACTTGTCCGTACTATTACCACATACGATTTTGGAGCCAAGTTTGTATGAAATCGGACCAAAAATGCGAAAATAAAAGTGCGTTAAAAATGTTTTTGAACTGTTGAACGGATTTTGCAGAATATCATAACGAACTTGTCCATACTATTACCACAGTCGATTTTGGAGCCAAGTTTGTATGAAATCGGACCAAAAATGCGAAAATAAAAGTGCGTTAAAAATGTTTTTGAACTGTTGAACGGATTTTGCAGGATATCATAACGAACTTGTCCATACTATTACCACAGTCGATTTTGGAGCCAAGTTTGTATAAAATCGGACCAAAAATGCGAAAATAAAAGTGCGTTAAAAATGTTTTTGAACTGTTGAACGGATTTTGCAGGATATCATAACGAACTTGTCCATACTATTACCACAGTCGATTTTGGAGCCAAGTTTGTATGAAATCGGACCAAAAATGCGAAAATAAAAGTGCGTTAAAAATGTTTTTGAACTGTTGAACGGATTTTGTAGGATATCATAACGAACTTGTCCATACTATTACCACAGTCGATTTTGGAGCCAAGTTTGTATGAAATCGGACCAAAAATGCGAAAATAAAAGTGCGTTAAAAATGTTTTTGAACTGTTGAACGGATTTTGCAGGATATCATAACGAACTTGTCCATACTATTACCACAGTCGATTTTGGAGCCAAGTTTGTGTGAAATCGGACCAAAAATGCGAAAATAAAAGTGCGTTAAAAATGTTTTTGAACTGTTGAACGGATTTTGCAGGATATCATAACGAACTTGTCCATACTATTACCACAGTCGATTTTGGAGCCAAGTTTGTATGAAATCGGACCAAAAATGCGAAAATAAAAGTGCGTTAAAAATGTTGACGCCCCGAATCAGCGTCTGAGGCCAGGTGGCTAATGCGGAGCGGACGACCCATTCAAAACCTAACCTGTTGTTTTTACTGCAAGTGCGGCCACTGAAAACGTAACAGAGCCGAGCGGAGTCAAGCGGCGTTGCTGAGCTCCGCTCCGAGTAGCTTCGATTCTAACTTGGTTCGGGTTCAAGCTGACTCCGCTTCCTCTACCACGCCTTTAAACTTATTATTTTTCGTTATCTAGGTTACGGGTTTTTAAACATAGTAGCTTAAAACCTAACCTATTGGTTTTATTGGACCCAAGTAGCCCAAGTGTGCACAATAGTCGGACGTTAAAAAAAAAAAACGTAAAGGAGCTGAGCGAGTCAAGCGGCTCCTCCACGTAGCTTCGATTATGTTTAGTTCGGTTTTGATGCTGATTCCGCTTCCCCTACCATTTTGAGAACTACGGCAACAATATTATTTCTCGTAGCTTAGGTTACGGTTTTTAAATATAATAGTTTCCTAGAATCCGTTACAGTAGGTCTAAATATTTAGATTTAAAATATACAATCGCGTTCTTTAAACTGATTGAATTCCGGTTTCGGTTGCCGTTCGTCTTCATTCCGCTCAGCTCAGCTGCACTCCTCATTTGATAATACTTGATAGTACCTCAATAAGGCCGCCTCGGTGGTCTAGTGGATAGCGTACTGGGCTTTCCCCCCGAGGACCCGGGTTAGATTCCCGACCAGGGCTTGGCATTTCCATACGATATAAATCATCCCATCGTCTGCATTAGCCCAAGTGTGCACAATAGTCGGACGTTAAACAAAAAAAAAAAAGATAGTACCTCATTAAAGTACTTTATTACTTTATTCAGTAAAACAAGACATTCGTGTCTTATCGCTGAATGGTAGATAGTCTTAATCTTATTGAAAATAAATTTAAAACTTCCTCAAAAAGCCAGTGCAAATCTACACTATGAACCCTTTAAAATGAGAAGTTTAAAAATGGGGTAAAACAAGAAGTTAGAACTACGCGTAAAAATCGGGGCACGCTGCTATCTCGCTGACGCGATAAAAGCGAATTTAAAAAAAGTAGGGGGCCTAAATCACATATTTTATTTTAACTTTCATGTTACATTGAGTATGCGAAAGGGAACCGTGAACGCTGTCATGTCCATTTTCTTATTTTCATTGCGATTTTAAATTATAACTACTAATTTGTACAGATTTCAATGTCAGAATTTAAAAGAAATTGTTTTTTTAATTTTCTGTATTTTAAAACTTTTAAAATAACGGATTTTGTTTGATAACGAACTTGTGCACTAATGTATTATCAAAAACCATTTTTGTGCCAAGTTTGATCAGAGTGGACCTATATTACGCTAGAGGTAATTAATAAATCAGTTAATATTCACAATGTACTGTAGATTAGATTGAAACTAGAGAGAAGGGATAATACAACCCGAGTCACTGCGATCAACAGACCAATTGTGCAACTAAACCTCTTGAGTACTAGTTTAGCAGATTGGTGCCCTTAGTAAGGTCCAACAATCCACTGACTAGCTCATTCTGCTGAAGATCCTTAGGGTCCTGGAAACCAAAAATCCTAACCTCCTAACAGCAAGAGCTTAACAATCAAGGATTATTTGTCCTGCATTCTAATCTTTTCTGCACAACCTACACACGGTTTCACCATGGTACGTACCTATCCCATTCACGTGCACCCTCGGACCACAGTGCCCAGTAATAAGCTCCATAATTTTCCTGAGCTGTGCTCTGCCCAAGAAATTAGTACACTGTAGACCTAAATATAAATTTTTTCAACGTCTCAAAAATTGTTTATGTGTCAGGGCCTAAAAAGGGGATGTAGCAAAAAGATAAATTTTACGTACACATTAGGTTTGCAATTCATTTATTGAAGCGTTAGCTTCTTATACCGGTGTTGTGCAGTTTGTAGTTGTCACCATGGAGTGATTCGGTTTCATCGAGTAGGCCGTCTCGGTGGTCTAGTTGATAGCTCACTGGGCTTTCACCCCGAGGACCCGGGTTCGATTCCCGGCCAGGGCTTGGCATTTTCATACGCATAATCCATCGTCTGCATTAGCCCAAGTGTGCATAATAGTCGGACGTTAAACAAAAAAAAAAACGATCATCGAGTAGGCTTACGAAGTGTAAGTAACGCGAGTAGGGGAAGTATTACACAGACCCCTTCCAGTTCTCAGCTCTTCTCCTTTCTTTCGTCTGCCGGTTCCGACCGAGTTGGTCGCGCACGTATGTATGTTTTGTGCCTGTATGTACATACAACGTGCATGCTTTTCTCTCTCTCTTTCTCTCCACTTTTCTTCTTCTCATGTTCTCGTCGCGCGCGCATGTAATGATGTTGTGTACATTGTGTATATTGCCAGCAGCAACAGTTAAATGATATACGTTTTATTTAAGAAACGAACGCTTTTGCCGACAGTGACAATGACTGTACCATTTTTTGCAATTCATTTACTTTTTGTAAATGAATGTTTCGATACTTCCAATAATGCGTATTTCTATAGTTTTTTCCAAACAACAATTCGCAAAAACCTCTGTGTTTTTACTGTAAATATTCGTATAAAACAAATTGAACGTTTAAACAGGTTTGTAAAATGTTTTCACAAACAACTTAAACCCATTGCGTTCGGGAACAACAACGTAATAAAATGAAATTGAAGTGGTTCAGTATTCTAAGAAAACCTTTCAACGTTTTATCTTCGCTAGAACAAAACCCACTTAGCCTGACAACACAGATTAAGTTATCTGAACAAAAAAATATCGATGCGTTGTTCTAAGCTATATGAACTTTGTAATGTTGTAAAATAGCATTTATAGCTAATTTCCGCTGCAGAAAGATTAGAAAGCTAAATTCCGCTATTGGAGCGGCCATCGTGGTACTACCCAGACCCGTGACCTTGAAATTAGCACCGAACTTAATCTAAAGAATTTTTTGTAGAGATTTTTTTTCAGAAAAAAGTGTGTGTGTGTGTGTGTGTGTGTGTGTGTGTGTGTGTGTGTGTGTACGTGTGTACTTTGGGCTGATTTTATTTAAAATGAGTGTGCACTTTGCTTTTACTATCGCTGAGTAGTAACAGTTTGTAGTTTAGGCTATATTATTTTTAAATTGATTTGTTTCGATTTTATTCGTTTATTTTTTAAGTTATCTAATTTTTGTTTCTATTGTTAATTTTTTAACTAATTACTTCTTATAATGAGTACCTGTAGTCTCTTATAAAACGGAAAACGAGTGAACAATATGACAATATGACACATACAACAATATGTGCGCGTACAACATTTTTGGTCCAGTTTGATTTAAACTTTCTAATTGCTTAAACAAATTCGTCACCCAGCAGAATCGGTTCGACAATTTCAAAATGGCTTCAATTCGAATGTTGAAAATCCGCTGAAATTAAAAAATTGAATTTGACGGCGGTCAGGGTTCTCCGTTTGGTGTTTCCAGTGCTACACTGAAAGTTTAAAACGCTCGTTGTGATGGTGAAACTGGGTTTTGAAAAAAAGACGATTATGGAACGCCGTGTAATAGAGGGGTATGTAATTGCAACACACGCCGGTAACGCGGGATCTCGTCTTGTTTGTGTGAAGGTGCAGCCAGATTAAACTATTGTTAGCAATGATATCAATAAAAAATGTACGCTAACAGTTTTTTTGTAAATGAATGTGAAACTTACTTTTATTTTTATAAACATACAATCAATTTGTACTTGTTTACTTTGTGTGCAATTTATTCTTGTTAATTTATTATTGTGTCAAGTTTAATATATTTTTAACAGTATTACCTAGTTTGTTAGTGTTTAGTTTTAGATTCTCCTGTGTAATTATTAAAAGATATAAAGATATATTCTAGCTGGCAATATATGTGGCCTTTATGTGCTTTCGAAAAAAAAAAAAAAAAAATTAAACGAATATCTATCATGGTAAGACCCAGATTCGGAACCTTAAAATGATATATATTTATATTTATATTTAATTATTTTTATAATAAATGTATGTGTGTTTGCATTATAGCTTCACCAATTTTGGTGAACTTGGTGAATCAGTTCAAACTTGGTGCAAAAATCGATTTCGGTAATAGTTTTGACACCTAGAAAAAACTTTAAAATTACAGCCATTTCAAATTCTAAAAAAAGTTTTTAACTTTCAATTTTTAAAATTTGATTTCACTCACATAGTTAGCGTTAAAGTCTAAATTTTTACATCCCATTGAAAATACGAATCATTTTGTCAGGATCTAAGGTTCCATAGATATATTGATAGATGGACTAAGTTCAGTTTCAATTGTAAAAAAAAATTTAAGGTTTTTTTTTTATTTGCAATGTAATTTGAAAGATTAAAATCTTTTTTATATACAGATTTTAACTTTGATTATAATGGATAAATCATTCAGAAAATATGTTTAAGATAAAAAATTTATTATTGGAAATTCGTTTCCATCATTTTAGCGAGTGTACAGTCATTATTTGTTAATAAATATTTATTTTTATATAGTTTTCAGTTCGATACAAAGTACATGGGAAATTTCAAAGCTGGTTCTCAAAATTTTGTTACCCATTGCCATTTTTTTTTAAGTCTGATTTCTTACTAATAATCAGCACTAATCTTTGCATTTTATTTTTCTCTAATTTACATATGCTAAGGGAGCATATGTCTGGCTCCCTTTTTTTTCATTTTGGTAGTTCGAATAAAATTATAATTGTTATGTGATTTTAATGCCAACTGCGATGGTAAAGTTGAATTTCTTTTTAAAGATTTTGGTATGGATTTCTTTGGATAACAAATATGTCTGAGCTGTACAGATATCTCTTTTTTCTCTAACAAACAGTTCACCTCAATTTTTCTCCAACCCTGATATTTCAATCTCCAGTAAGTTTCTGTTTCACTCAATAAGTAATTATCATGCAACTGGTACTGTAGATGTATTTTTAAATCTATTAAAGCAACATTACCGGTTGTATGCTGTAATATCTGGCCCTTGCATATGGTCTGATGAATTTAATTAAGCTAATCTGTGTTCAGTTCAACTAATCCCAGAAGTGCTGTAGATAAGTACAGGCTCGCATTAATGGGCGGAGTTGTCTATCTGCGTGTAATAGTTTTAGATAATAGTTAAGTTATCAGGAGAGCATACATTGTAGTGTAGATAGAAATATTTAAAAAATTATTATTATGGAGATTCACACACGTTCCAAGCTGGTAAACAAAGATATTTTGGTTTTTGATGTGTTTGTTGACAGATTTACTAAAGTTTATGTATATCTTTTATTCCAGTCAAACAGTTGTTATAACAGTTATATCACCTTTGTAAGTAATTATATAAAATTGAGCCAAATCGTTCAGGATTGTTAGCGTTGGGGTTACAAAAAAGCTTGAATAAGTGAATGTCTATGGTTACTATTGCACTATGACTTACTATAAATCTATTGTACCCCCTTTCTGTATACATACTCAGTTACTGTGCCTTCTCCAGCCCTAATCTCTTGATAAAGTGTAAAATTTGGGAAGGATTCAAGATGGGTAACTCCCCCAGTTTTAATTGGTGACTACTCAGTTATTGAGGTGCCTGCTTTAGTAATTCTCTTCCAAATTGTTATTTTTCTTGACCCATAACGTAGAAGTTGTGCTCCATATAACCAGCTTTTGTTGTGCAGTGTGATCCTGTTAATTCTATTTTACGTTCTTCATCATATTTTTGCTATGAGTAGCTAGGGAAATCAGGTATGCCCCGTATAGAGACTTGTGTACATAGGTAGGCCATGGTATACTCTGCCGGATATCCAAAGGTCCGTTTTACATATTAGGCCGTGTCATTCGCTCCAACAGTACAGTTTGCTTTACACTTAGAGTTAGCGAAACTACGTAGTTGTGAATATGTGTGCCTTTAGTAAATGAGTGAGTGACGTATGAGTGAGGTACAGTGAGATTGCTAATTTTTTTTTTTTATCACACGTTCTCATCTTCTGTTCTAGTTAACCGATTGTTTTATTTCTATTTTATTTGTAGTTTATAATATAATTCACCCAGTGCCGAACTGGCCATATAAGGTACCGGGAGGATTCCCGGTGTGCCGCTGCCAGAATTTTAATGAGAAGTGCCGGTTGATTGTCCATAAAATGAATGCTTTTTGCAAGGTTCATCTCCAAACCTTAGACCCGTATACTGTCATGATCAGAGAAAAGCGAATCTGCTTTATCATTATGATGTGCATAAATACATATAAACCATATATACTATTATATATCAAAATTAATAAATAAATAGTTTATTTATTGACTCAAAATCGTCTACTTTGTCGTACATAAAACATTATGGGTGATGTCAATTATTCTATTAAGGTCTGGAGGGTATACAGCTTTCTTTTTCAATCACATAGGAATAGGGTAGTTTGGTTACAGGCTTGAGGTTTGAAGAGTAAACAGCTTGCTTTTCCCCGATCAAACCCTGATATAATACTTTCCAAAAAATTTTATTTGGGAAGGGTTTTGGCACCAATTTCTATGGAGGCACCACTTGTGGTCCTACGTTCCCGGTTAAAAATTTGACCACAGTCCAACTCTGAATTCACACTTTAAATGTTTCAGCTTATTCGGTTAAAAAATTTGAGGAAAACAAAAGTATTTTTGACAAAATTTAAAGTTTAATATATTTATGCCTTTGGCACCAAATGTAAGGCTAAAAACCTAATCAAATTGTAATAGAAACAGTATAACTTGTTCCAGTAAAATTATATTTATTTACTAAACAAATCTTGCTTTGATGTTTTTATGGTCTAATGACAATAGTGAGGCTGTTATTAACTTTGGTTAGATTAATAGGCCTATTTTGATTTTCTAAGATTATTTGCTAGTTGGACGTTAAACACAAAAAAAAATCTACAAACAAGGCAAGATTATTTATGGCAATTTTACTAGTAGATTTTCAGAAAAAAATACTGTTAACAGCTGATTTTCTTTGTTTACATGATAGATGCCAATAATGTGTTTGTATATACAATTTTAGCTTATGGTATTATTGTATCAACAAAACGTCTTAGAGCACCTGTAATTAATCTGTTCTGTGGTGATCCAATTTACTTTGTCTTTATAAAGATATTATTGTGATTAGATAACATTGTAATTTATTTCAATTGTTATATTACATTCAATTATTTCCAAAGATAACTATACAAATGTTCCAGTCATAAATAGGCTTGCGACAAAACCAGCAGTGACAACGTCACAATAATATAATGCACAAATTAAATAAGCATTTATGCCACAACCTCTAGCAGCCAAACAACAACAATGTTATGATTTCTTCATGTAAAAAGTCAGTTATCTGATTATAATATCATAATGTCCAGGGTCTTCTGGAATCTAAAGCATTTTTGAAAAATTTGTTAAAGTTTTTTGGTGGCCAGTACACAGTATTGTATTCAAGTTAGCTGTCCAAATAAGAATAATTCGTAACTCATTAACAATTAATTCAGTATGCCAGCAAAAAAAAATTAACTTTTTTAGTATGCAGTTCTTTCTCCTTTTACTTATGACAAAAGCATTGCAAGTTTTGAAAAATGTTTTTGATCTTCCGTGTTCACTCACTTATTTTTCAAATACAAATTTGAATCTTATATACTTCAAAGAGCTTTGACATTAACAAAAAAAAGTCAGGTTTTATAATTTCATCTTTTGATTGACTTCTTAAGCCAGTAAAAAAAACTAGATTTTGTGGAAAGATAAACCCAACTCTCGACTCTTCCTTTCAAGAATGGGTCTTACTGTTGGAAATAAGAGTTCTCGTGTGAATATATGAATATATTACCTTTTTTATCTATGAACTCTAAAATACTTACTTTTTTTAGTAATTTGCAAATCAATCTTTCCCAAGCATTGTGACATTTTTACAAATAATGCTTCTTACATATTGTCCTGGGCTCTTTAAAACAATCCACACTGACTGGCAACATATATACCTTAGGCTTCACAAAACATTTATTGGGGTTATTTGGTGACCAGTACCTGGTACTCTAACACAGCTGCCCAAATAAGAATTCTTCACAACTCATTACCAATGGATTCAGGATACCAGCAAAAATACCTTACTGTTTATCTGAATTTGTAGGTTTTTGATGTGTTATACAGATGGGATTTCAGTCTAATATCTTCTTAAGGAACTTCAAGGTATGTGCTAAATTTGTGAATGTTTGGTAAAAAATGTGGGCTGCACAAATATGTTTCTTTAACCTGAACCACATTCTCTGTCATTGACACTGTTTTAGGCTGTTTAGTTTTAATGTTTACAATACTTCTGTACATTTAAAATTCATTTGCTCTATTCATAATTATTTAGTGCACTGCTCTTTGACAAACAGAAAGGTACACAAAATCTTCTCTTAAAATGACGTGAAAATAGATTTTGATTAACACCATTGTTAGTATTGTATTGTTGCAACATAGTACTGCCAATGTTGTGATTACAAAATTGGCCTTAGAAAAAGTGTTTGGATATATTTACTGCCCTTGCTATTAGATTAAATTAATTTGCTTTGTTTTAAATACTGATATTATTGTTGCAGGTGGGAGCAGAGCGAGCTGTATCATTTGACAACGGACTGGACGGCTCTGTCGCTGAGGACTGCTACTTCGCAATGCATGCATTCAGAGAAGGCTATTCTTTCAACTTTGTCGAAGGAGAGATGTGGGAGAAATCACCGTTCTCTCTTTGGGACTTTGTACAGCAACGGAAACGATGGGTTCAAGGAATTCTGTTGGTCGTTCATTCCAAAAATATTCCTATAAAGAACAAATTCTTATTATCAATGTCTTTCTACTCTTGGGTGACGATGCCACTGTCTACGTCGAACATCATTTTAGCTCTACTCTGTCCATTACCGTGTCCAGCAATTATCAATATTATTTGTGCGTTTATCGGTGGAGTTAACATCTACATGTACATTTTCGGTGTTATTAAGTCGTTCTCTTTATACCGTTTAGGAATAATACGATTTTGTATGTGCATCGGCGGTGCGTTATGTATCATCCCTTTCAACATTTGTATAGAAAATGTCGCGGTAATTTGGGGATTGTGTGGTAAAAAACATAAGTTTTACGTTGTTAATAAAGACCTCAGGCCGGCAGTGACTGTGTAATCACCGATGTGTTAAACGTGTCATTCATTATCATTTATTACCCATCCCATTCCATTGTGCACAAAACCTCCTTTGCTGTGTCTTGTTGGTTGAGAACACACAATGTTTACGCAAAACTAAAATATTTTTTTAGTATTATTTTACTTTGTAGGTTAAAGTAAGTTGATCCTGTGTTGGTGAAGAAGGCGTGGCATCTGCCTCACCCTTTCAGTTAATATTTATCAAGATATGCTTGTTTAACTTTAGAATTATCCATTGTTGTTACCTAACAACAGAGTCAATGTGAATATTAATAATTTTGCGTGTTTTTAGAAACTAAATGTTAATGATTTCATATAAGTGTAGGTTATTATAAATGCATGTAATTATAAAGACTGTTAGGTTATATTACTTTTAATAAATTATATTTCAATGATCAGTTGTTATCCATATAAATTGAGTAGTAAACCCACACAAAACTTGAAAATTAAACCTTCTCATTTCTCCCACTGCTGATATCTTAATCATTGCTGAAGTCTTTGTGTCAGACGAGAAAAAGGATGTTGATTATAGAAATCAAAATAAAATATTAAAAAAATGAGTTTTGTGGTATAATTAAAAAAGGTGAAAACATATTATAATTGTGATAAAATCATTTAGCATTTGAGAATTCAGGAAATTAATTTTGTTCTGCATTTAACATTGCAGTATTTATGCTTTAATATTATACTATATGTATGACAAGGAACAACATACACCACTGACACCCAACAATTACTTTGTTACGCTTTTTTCTCCTATTGTGTTACGTAATTATTTTTGTACTGCAATTTAGAAATGTTTTGATAAAATTTTAAAACATATTCATCAAGTATAAAAACACATATGTTTAGACACTGCCAAATATAGGTTAGTTGATTTTTTTTAGTTTTATAAACAATGAAGACTGTTAACGTCACAACACAATTGCGAAAATTGAAACAATTGGTAAATTTTACTGGATCATTAATTGGCATTAAATAACAGAAATGTACGTGGCTTCTGTTAAAACTTAATTTTTCCTATGCGTTGAAAATCCTGTTTACATTTAAAAGAAGGAAAAATAATTTTAAATAATATAACACGAAAGATTGTAAGTGAAACAGACAAGATCTACTTACTATTTTTCGAAAAACAGACAATTTTGAAAGGGAAATAACCATTATAAATCTGTGATTTTATCAAACATTGTTGAAATGTCAGCAGACTGAAATCAAAAACATAGAAATAATATTAAATGTAGGGCTGTTTGTCATTAGAGTACAACTACAAATAAGCGATGTCAGACCCAGTTGCTTATTGAGTACAAATTGTTAAATGATTATAAATATCGTGATTTATAAACTAACCATGGTTGAGTTGTACATTAGAGGCAATCACATTTACATTTGTTTTATTTATACTTTACTAATGTAATTTATATTTAATTCATCAGATAATTGATTTTTAACCATTCGTTTCGTTATTTCGTGCAGAGTTACGCAAACCATGAATAAAATTCTATCAGTGTTTTTGCTTTAAAAAGGAATATTTTTATAAAAGATTAAGGTATGATAGGAAGATTAGAGGTACAAATTGTGTGAACTTCTAAATTTCCTTTTGCAGGACAAAACTGCTTCTGTGTGGCTCTATGACCAAGAAGGTAGTTCCACGGTCCTTCCCAACACTAAAAATTGGTATATTTTTCAAAAATCGGTAGGCCAACACGTACAGGTAGCATGAAAATGTGCTAATGTATTGCACTGTGAAAATTCTCCATATTTTTACAGTAGTACATTGCTATTTAACACTGAGCAAATTAAGCTCCACTGTCAGAATAAGTTTGCCCTTGTGTTAGGAATTTCAGACAGAATCCCAGACTAAGAATGCATGTTTATAGACATCACCGCACAGAGTCAGCTGTTTGTTCATTTTACACTGTGCTCTGATGTGAACTTAAAGAACTATTTCGGTTATAAACTTATAGTAATCATCTGATCAAATAAAATCTCCAGAAAATAAACATTGTTTGAAAGCCAATGGGGCGAAGTTTTAAGAGAAAAATAGTAGATATCTGTGGACTTACTCCTGTATTAAACCAAAAAGTATTTCATTTGAATAGAACCATTGGATTGACTTATATTAGGTTTTAACCATTTTTTAAAATATCTACATTGTAAAACCCTTAAAAAACTGAGTCATTTGTTGTTGTTTTTTCAATGTATTTGCTAATTGCACAATAAAAGTAAAAAGTAAAATATTAAAAAATGATGAGTTAAAATAAAAAAACAATATAAAGATAATTGATAATAATAATAAAGATAATAATTGCTAATATAAAGATAATTGATTAATAATGATTTAATTATTTTTAGAAATATTTGCCTTTTTTCAAATGCAGGTTTTTCTAATTTACAAAACAATTAGAATCCAATTTACCAGTTGGGGAATCCACTGTTTAAAATGTCTGATTTACCTTTGAAATGTGTAGACTGTGTAAAACATATGCTATGACATTATGATTCCCTAAAGTATATTTTATAGGTTCAGAAGTTTAAAAGAAAAAAAATATACTTGATATTTTTCCAGCTTTTTTTTAATGTATACATTATATATAATTATATATAATTACAGAATGCTGTCGTTCATAATAAATTTATAAAGAATATTTTTCTTATATTTCAAGCTAAGAAATTAATTTTAGTTGCATTAAAACGATAAACTTAATTTTAAACCTTAAGCATTTCAATTAATGTAAGCATAGTGTGTTCTCAACTAACATGGAATGTTTTTGTTCAAAAATAATGTACTTATTTGTAAGCTTATGCTTTCATGAATGGATACCAAACTGTTGATGCTCACACATCGTTGTGCACTTGCGGAAGTACATGGAAGCAGTTTATGTGATTCCTAACAATATCGACTTGAGATGCGACACTGTGTGACTCAGCAATAATTGCCGATGTTCATTGTTCGTGTCAGATAGCGAGTCTTTGCCTATAGGGTATGTTTCAGCAAAGTTTTAAAATTTCAAGTGCAATGGCTGATGTTAATAGTAAACACGAGTAGTGATGTTTTTAGACTGTACAGTGCCAGTGGACAGATTTCAAGTGGTCAGCTTTGTGTCGGCATCAATATATTAATTTCTGCATTCGTGAAAAATACCTTCACTTAGATTACAAAGTCATTTATCAAATTTCATTCATGTAGTTTAAAAAAACAAATTTGCATTAAGGCTGATCACGTTTGTCTTTTTTTCTTATTCCAAAGCGTATTTACTTATATAAAGAACAAACTCTTTATATATTTTTTTGTCTGTATATTTATTTTTATGTTTCTTTAATTGGATATATTGTGATATATGTTCTACAATTTTTTTTATTAATATTTTAGTTTTATACATTATAAAATGCATTGCAACGGGTAGGTAGAAGGTAGAGTGACAGTTTTGGTTTTTAAAGTATTTTTAGGTATAAAGTAGATAGGAGAATATTTTAGTATGTCAGTATTTAGTATACACAATAGAATGTTACATTCTGTTGCTACGTATGTAAATGTTTGAATGTATATTTCTAGTGTTGTTTTTGCAAGCTATACAGATGTGGTTATAAGTTGCAACTTTTTCAGTTTTTATAGAGTTTATGTTTTGAAGTAATTAAACAAAACTATTTATTTTTTTATGACTTGGAATGTAGGATTAACAAGCCAAGAATTCTTGCAATAATGTAAGTGTTCATTTAACAAATAAAAACTAAAATTTGCAAGATCTCTACTATGTACAAAAAATACACAGCATTATATTGATTTTATTACACACTTCAAAGGATTAATTTGGAATAGTTTTCAGCTGTTTATACATATATATATATATATATATATATATATATATATATAATCTGTAAAGTAGTTGTTATATTATACTTCTTAACTAGTGCACTATTGCTGAGAAATTATAGTATTTGCTACAAGGGTTGTTTTTAAAGTAAGGTTCATTTTAAAAAAAACATCTAAATTGTCTGCATTTGTGGCATAGTTATTCAAAGCAGGTTTTCAACACAAGCTGCCTGTATGACCACTGTATGACAGAAATGTATCAGGATGGATATGTATACAAATCAGACTTTAAATTATTTTAAAACGGGCCCTAATATTGTCGTGGAAAATAAATTACTTTACGTATTGGTCAGGAATTTATTTTACAACGATAAGTAAGTTTTACTGTGCTCAAAAGCTTGCAGTAATATCGTGTGACGATCTCATGAAATGCCACACTGGTCCCAAAGACAGTTGCAAGCATTTTGCTTGCAGCACAAAGCAAGTCGTGGCTTTAACAGGAGCTGCTTTAACTTCTTTTTACACTTCATGTTTGCTTGTTATGATTCTGACATGTAATTCAAAAGTAACAAGTAACAATGAAATTAAAATGTATTAAGAGACATTTTCACATATGCAAACTTTTTGACTTTTGATTTACAGTAAGGATATGGGACCCATTGGGCAGGCACTTTAACGGAATCCTAAATCTTGTGTGATGGTGCGCCCTAGTATAGTGCAAAAAGTAATACTTTATTACAAATTGGCATTACTTAAAAAAACAACCTTTATATTTTAGAAATTAAAAAAAAATCTTTTTAAAACTATTTTAAATTATTTGTTTTTGTAATATCAGTTCAATAAATGGTTACTTTATTATAAAGAAAATTACTATAATCATTTTAAAAAAATTAAAAATTATCAAACATTAAGCATAAACCTAAGTCTTAAAAATTGTCATCGAAATAATTGATACAGTAGTTCAAAAATTGAAGCAATAATTTTTGTGTTCTCACTTTTAGAGATATTTGTCCTATTGCTGTATACAAGCTTCTGACCTCAAATGTTTAATAGCAAACAAAACTACTTTAAGCAGCCATTTTGAAAAATTGTGGTAAACCAACTTGTCCAATTGTAATGTTTGTCCGCCAGATGTTGAAGTTCTTGTAATATTTTTTTAATTCGTGTCGCAAAGCTGAAATAGTTTTTAAGTTGGAACATTTGCACAAGTTGGTTCTGACAGACAAAGAATTAAAGTTGGTTCTGTTAAACTTAGCTTAAACAGTATTTCTTAAATGCGGAAACATCAAAAGCCATTTGTCTGGAATTATTTTCCTGTAAGACTAAATTTTGTAATGGCATAATGAAAACAATGTTTTTGTTTATTATGGTTGACACGAAAACTGGAGTTATTGTAGTAAAATATATTTTTAATTATATTTTGCAAATTTTTATATTTTTGTTGATACATTTGATAGAAGGTAACCACTGTAATTAATTGTAGATTATAAATATTGAGAAATAGAACATAAACCCCGTAGTTAGTTTAGTACCATATTAGACATGGTTAGTACAGTAAGCTGTACAAATTGTTTTTTTTAAGCAAGAAGTAAATTTTAGGGTTGTAAATAAACAGTTTAATTTTAATAAATGTTGGAAAATTTCTAAATAAGTCATGCATTTGCCATATTTAATTAAAGCGTATATTTTAGTGTGTCAGTTTCAATCAAATAAAAAGAATCTTCCTTGTCAAAATTTATCAAGGAGACATTAACTTTTTCCGTTATAGTTCAAATACAAAACATTTCTTTAACATAGTTGAAAGTCTTCCCAGCTGAAAGATCTGAATCTGTCTTAACAAACTCTCTAATGAGTAACTCGTACATTTTTCTGATCACTCATTTGTTTCAGTATAATCTATGAAACTAACGAAATATTAAATAAAAAGAAACAGCCAGTGTTAAAATTTAACTTAAATGCTTGCGAGTAGTACAAACATAATGTAGGTGGCACCACTGGTATCACCATCTATTTAATCGCGTACAAGTATTAAATCCCAATTCAGTAAATCCAGACTCATTATTTTTTCTCGAGTGGGTGGCTGGACTTTTTATTGGACATTTTATCTAATATAGGAAAGATAATACTTTTTGTTGAAATATTACGGACTGATAAACTTTCAAAATTCAAGAAACAAACTACTAAGTTTAGCCCTTGACATTGCTGTGAGCTCTCTAGATTTATTTGATTAGTATCTGTGCATACCTTAAAGGATTATTTAAGGGATCTCACTATTATTATCTTGAGTATGGCTTATATTTGTGTTCTGTTAGTGAATGGTCTTTTTATTTTTTGCGGTTATGCTAAAATTTAACAATCTACCACTTTGTTGCAAGAAAAAGCAAGGGGTAAATAGATGTTAATTGATTTTCTTGAAGGTTTAGGTTGTTTAGAGATGAGCTCAGAAGATATATTTAATTGAAAAGTATATACTAACATGTTTAAAAAAGTGTTTACATTCAAAAGTCTTTTGATATTCATTAGTTAGAACTGACGAAATTTGTTTTAAAAGTAAAATATAAACTGTAACAGGAAAGAGTTGAATGTAACGGATTTTTGATAAAGTGTTCAGCTTCCATTTTTATTAATGTATTTTTTTTTTAAATATGGTGAAATTGTTTTTTGACATTTTTATTTTTTTGTATTAAAATTAGGGCATTTTCATTGTTATTACATTAGAAATAAGGTTGATACAAGGTATGTAGTTATTGCACAGGCAAGTATAAAGTTTTTTGAATGGTGACAAAATTATAAATGTATTTTTAACGTTTAAAAATTTGTAGGACAGAAGGTCCACCGAAACGTAAAAGTTTTAAACATTGTAAAAGTTCTTTATTGCCACTTTGCAGATAATTGTAATTTTTTAAATTTAAAAGTCAGCGCTGTTATAACATGTTATAAAGTTACTTAATTAGGAAACTTAAATAGAAGATTAAACAATGAACAAAATTATGTATTTATAAAACAGTAATTAAAAAGTGTAATTTTAATTGAATTGTATTTGTTAAATTGAATAGTTAATAAAATACTGGCATGCAGTTACATTTTTTGTATAACTGGCGTAGTATCATTTTCCACTGTATTTTGTATACATTTTTAAGGATTTTTTTATGGCAACAAAAATTATTTTTCATTTTAAAATTCTTGTTGCCTTCTTATCTAATCACACAGATACAATGATTATCTTCAAAACTTTTTTCAAGTTTGGTTAAAGTTTTTTTTTTTTAATCTGAAAAATGTGAATGAAACGTTTTGCAACCCAAATGCCTTTAAATTGTTTTTTAAGATTTTCAATGTTCAAATTTAAAAGAAGCACTGTGAGAGACAAGTACAATCAGAAAAAAACCTTACCACAAAAAAATTTTAGGTAACGTAACTACCACCTTCAGAGAGGTAACGCCACTACAACTATTCAATAATGTAACAATTCAGCCTAACCCCTCCCACCCAGAAAGAACAGAATTTGTACTAATTTTTAATAATTAAATTAGTTTTCATTTTATGGTAAAGGTGTTTTACGAAGTAAAAGTGTTTTACAAACTAAAAAGTTTGTCGTGAGGGTTTATATCAAAGTTCACCAACTTAACGTATGTGCACTTATTTTTCGAAACTCCATTTGAAATTATCTGTTTACTAAAGAAGTCATGTAAACAATGCATGGTAGTGGCTCCATCTCAAGCCAGCATGTAGTAAAGTTGTAGAAATAATTATTTTTGGCCCAACAATTCTCTTACGAGATGTAGAAAATATCCAATTTTTTTGTAAATGCTTGTAGCAGCCATTGTAAGGATGTGAAAACCATATTCTGTAATTCTGGCTACGCTACTTTATTAGTGTACTGTAATTCCGCAAACTTTATTAATAAAAATCCTAGTTTGAAACAGATATGTCATTTTGAGTGAATTTTCTGAACCAACAATAATACTGCCATTTGTTCCTCCTTTCCTGATTAAAATTCTTTACGAATTGCATTAATCTAGTACAGGTATAGTTTAATAAATTATTTAAAATTTTTGAACATTTCTGTAATATAGTCAAAAGATGATTAAAGAGTTTTAAAGAGATTTTTTGCCGAGCAAATTTTAAATGTTTGATTTGTCAAGTTGAATACTTGAACGGCCTGTCCATTTATAATTATCTACACTTCATAAATTCTTTACTGGTAAGTAGATAATAAATAATGGATTTTTTCAGTTCAGTTGCATCTGGTAAAACATTTACAAAACTCTCTCACCACTGTTCCCCTAAACAGTGTCCTTAAAATATCTTTTACAAATTTGCCTGTCTTCATAAAATGAAATAAAATTTCGGCTTGTGCAACATTTCAGTCACTGTTATTACATGACCTGATTATCAAATTTATACTTTGTAGAGCAAAAAGTTTGGAATGAAGCACTGCTTCACAATAGCCCTTATGAGTTGCATATAAATGAAGGACATAGCAATCACATTATGGCAGGTAACTCTGGGTTGTGTTTTATTAAAACAATTTTCTCGTCGCGACTTGCCCTTACACTTAGTTGTGAAACAACCTTTTAGGAACATAACTGTTGTAGGAGGTGACACTTCATTCCAGGCTCTTGCCGAACATACTATAGTAGTAATTTAGTCGGAAATAAAAGTGGGATGACATCTTTAAGTGCTATTACTACAGTATTTAGCTGTTTAATAAACGTAAATATATCTTAAGGGAAATCTGTATACCAAACTTTGTCCAATTTAAAAAAAAAATGAACAAATCCTGCGATCAGTGCTCATTTCATGGCTTTGGCTCTTAGTGTGCACAGGTCAGATCTCTCTAGAAGCTATTTCCTCTAAACTGAAATGTGCTGAATTGTATATATAACGTTTGTCAAGTGTTAATTTTGTAAATATTTTTTTGTTGTATATAATTTGTTTTATTGCTTTTACTGTCTTAATTATTACAAGACATATTTAATACTGTACTAGATGTAATTGTAGGTTTGAACAAGTCTATCTTTGTTTAATTAGTAAGTACATTTAGAGAATTTATTAGTATTGGTATCAAAATATAGTTGAATTAATAGTAGTGCACGTAATGTGAAAAGATTGTTTTTCTTTTTAACGAAATGCACTTAATGTTAAATTTTTGAAGAATGCAAATGCCAGAAATGTTTGTAAAGATATTTTTAGGTATCCATCCGTTATTGTAAGTTAGTATGAACAATTCTTTAGCAAATAAATTATCATTGTTGTTTTTAGTATGTGTTTTTATATCCTTGAATATTCCTAATATAAAAAAATACTTTTTCTTTACAATTTAGAAAAGTGAGTTTTTCAACACAAGTAAGATAAAAATAGACCAAGCATTGAAGTCTCAGCAATGAGGCTGTTTAGGTAGTTTTGCAAACTGGCTGAATGTATTTAATATAGTTACAACGAGATTTCTTACCTATACATTATATTTTATTCAGTTCATGGCAATATTAGGATCAGAACTGTACATCAAAGACAGCTGTTAACCCTCCAGCCTAATATCATCAACAGTAGCCCCAAAATTTGGATTGTTTTTTTACATTTTTTCCAAACCAGGCTAGATACACACAGTCTTAATCTTCAAATCCTTGAGTACTTGTGGTTAGCTAATGGCTTTTTCTAGTCAATCATTAGTGTTCCACTGCAGCATGTTAATCCTCCTTCATCATCTTTCCATTTTATTTATTTGATTAACATCTGATAAATGCATGTTGAGAAATTATGCTGATTTTTCTTTTGTGAAATCCTAATTATATATAGTCCAGCCATTTAATAAACACCTTGCGCAAGAATTCCTCGCACATGTTTTTTTTTTTTATAACATCCAACTGCACATGTAGGAGAATTTCCCTCCAACAGTCCAGCAACACGGAGTCTGCCAATCTCAATCTACAAACTGTTACTCCTAGCGATAGTGAAGGAAAACGAGGAGCTATGGTGAGTGAGTGGGGACTCGACATTTCACTTGCACATTTTTTTTTCTGTCCCACTGGTGTTCTTAGCAGGCCATTTCCTAAGGGGCTGACCTACATATGTGTATTTAAAAACGATTGATGATCTGGGTATCATAGAGAGTTAGCAGACTAATTTTGGAGATAGGTTGATTTTTTTTTTTTTTTAACGTCCGACTATTGTGCACACTTGGGCTAATGCAGATGATGGGATGATTTATAGCGTATGAAAATGCCAAGCCCTGCCGGAAATCGAACCCGGGTCCTCGGGGTGAAAGCCAAGTACGCTATCCACTAGACCACCGAGGCAGCTAGAGATAGATTGAAATGGTTAGGTTCATTCAGAGAATGAAAAACTGTTGTTTTACTATCTAAAATAATTTTTATAAATAACCATGTGGAGTAAGACCTTTATTTGTTGGGTGTAAAGAATATAAAATATAGTTTAGGCTAATAAAAAGTTGTAAGAGACACCAGGTGCCACATTGGATTATGCCTGTGTTTGTGAAATAATAAAAAGACAAAGCTCATATGACTGAAAAACGGTACTACGTTATGTCCAGTATACCAGAACTTGGTAGGCCACCTTTTGTGTTCTATACTTTTTTAAGAGTTTTCTAATATGGCCATTAATTAATTGTCTTTTAAGCATTAATTTCAGTAACACACTCTTTAACAACTCTAAAAATGTTCATAGTTTTACTTATAAAAACAATGGTGTTTTGAATTTTGCAGTTTTTAGGAGTGTACTTGACATTAAAATGGTTATAGTTTGATTCCTGCTTGTATATATTTATTTATACAAATAAAGTGAACAGTACGATTTTCACACTTTTGTTTTCTACATTTATCCTGTTTGTTACATCACGAGTAACAGTCCTTTTCAGATGACCAATTTAACTATAAATGTTATTAGCCGCCACAAAGAGATTTTCTTTCTCAACATTGGTTCTAATAAGTTTTCCCAAATGCAGCTCTTAATGGTTTAAATAATATTTTATTATTCACTATCTCCACTGAATAGCAGAATAATTTCAGTAGGAAGTTTTCAACCAATTTCTAAACCTGGCCACTGATGATGACTCCATCTGGTCATCAACCACTGGATGACATCCAAAAACATTGAACTCATTCCTTAGTCTAAGTCAGCTATTATATACTGCAGTTCAGCTGTTAATATATCTGGTTTAAATTGTGTTTTTAATATTGTTATATATATATATATATATATATATATATATATATATATATATATATATGTGTTTAATTTATTTAATTTGAGAAAGAAGTCATTTTTCTTGGAATTCTGTTGTTCTGTAATGCAAAATGACAGATCAATTAAAAAAGTAGATGAGAGAATGGTTTTTGAAGAGCCACATTCATTCATATAAATTTGTTGTTAGCACCTTAATCATTTGAACTAGACTGGTGTAATTTTAATTGTTTCCTTCTTGTACTTCTTTGTCAACTTTTTTAATTGTATGCCTATTGATTTGAATCAGTCTGTCAATCATAAACTTTCCAGGATTTATACACAGTCTCTCAAGAACATTATCTTTAGAAACAGACCCTTCATTAAAGCTAAGTACTGCATCAGTTACTCCAAGTTTTAAAGTATTCATTCAGTCCTATAAATATAGTTTTAGAAAGCCTATGCCAAATAATGCTATTGAAACTTTCGTTCAGATTCTGTGTCTTTCCATGCAAGCTTTTAGTAAGGTAGGCTTCGAAAAGTCTGTAACATGTTTGATGGCTTCCATTACTGGTTCTGGTAATGGGTTTTTATGTTTGTACTCCCAAGTTATTTTCTTTGGCTTTGTTGAACTTGGCACCATGCCTCACTACCAGAAAGGCAATACTTGTGCTGCGAATTTTCGTCGGTTCATATTTTGTGATAGTTTATGGTCCAAATTGCTTTTTTCATCCCTTCTACACTTGTAAAAATCCTTCTTATTGCTAGGCCATAGTACCAGCTGGTGTATTTCAAAGTCAGTCAATCTACCTTTACCACTTACTTATTTTCCACCACTTAACTTTATGCCTTTCATATCTTTTTTTAGTGGTCTCAATCTAGTTCCAACACGTTTCTGGAACTCATAACCTTAGCACCCATCATCTCCATACCCCTATTAGTGCTGAAGTACAGTTAATATTATTTACATGTAATTTTTCCCCTAACTAGTAAATTAAAGTGTATAGTATTATATATTTTCTTAAACAGGACAAATAGCTGAATTTTTTAAAGCATAAAAAAAAATTAACTTTTTGACCCTCAAGGCTTTATGCTCCCCTTAAGAAACAGGCAATGATGAAAATGTAAGCCTAATTTTTTAAACATAGTGTAACAGATTTAAATCATGAGTGTAGAATATTTTATAAGTTGAGTCAACATACAACATTGAAATAAACTTAATGTTTATATAATACTGTATTAAGGAAACTGAACCGTAACGTAGAGAGCTTACTACTAAAAACGTTCTAGGGTTTATTAATAATACATATCAGCCTTATTTATTACTTTTTGTTAACATTTTGTGGTTAGTTAAAAATATCGTGACAGTATTTAGAATTTTGTAGTTTACATAAAATTAATTATTTAATTAAATTTTAAAGATTAGGTATTTCTGATTGCTCGGGATTTTTACAAAAATAATGCTTTTTACATTTTTTTGTTTTATTATGTGCTACATTAATATTTCTGTGTACAACAGTACACACACACACACACACACACACACACATATATATATATATATATATATATATATATATATATATATATATATATATATATATATATATAGGACTGTATATATTTTTACGTGACAGTGACACGTTATTTTAAAACAATGCTGACACGATTTTAGTAATAGTAGTTGCTGCTGCTTCCGAACTTCCGGTTATCGTGCCGGTATTATATAAGTCAAAGTAGGTAGTCTTATAACTTGTTTAACATTAACAAGTTTTGTTTTATTTTTAAACTGTCTTCGTACTTTTAACAGTACTGTATAATGTGTAGAACTAAATTTACATTAATTTAGTTTGTCTTACATTCCAAGTAAGTTACTTTGTTTTATAGTGCTCATCACTGCTTGGAATTTTATAAGATTGAGGTTAGTTCTACTGACACCTGTTGAATAAATTTTAGGTTAAACTGTAATAAATGCACAGTAGTAGTAGTGTTAGAAAAGTACTGGCTAAATTCCTTTTATAAAGTTCTGTTTTATATTTAAAAGTTTAATTTTAATTGATAGAGCAGTGCATTATCTATTTTAAATTAGAATTGTTTAAACTTTCTTAAGAGTTGGACCTCATTTAGCTTTAGGCTGACCTACCAGTTGATTACATTTAGCATAACTTATTTCACTGGTTATCATAATTATTAACTTTAAAAGCCATAGAGTAAATTGAGTTTACTCAGTGACACTATCCAGATTTTAAAATTTTATTACAATTAACTTAGGTCTACTTTACATAATCAGTTGTTTATAGAAGAAATATGATTTGTTTATTTTAACCTGTACCTGTCACTTTTGTTTTTTTTTGCAAGATTTAAGTATTATATGGTAACGTAACTGATTTAAACCTTGTAATATTGGAAACAGTGTAACCATTTATATAAATGGCATTAAAATATATAGGTAGATGCTACACTAATTTAAATGTAAATTTTTGAATAAAATATCAAAATTTACTTTCAGTTTTGAAGAGTGCTTTATATTTTTGTGTGATGATTTTTATAAATTTTTCTAATATTGGAAGTCCCTAGTACATCCTGGAAGCTAGCTACATCCTGAAAAAGAAAAAGGTCAGGAATTTTAGTTTCTAAGGTAGCCTAGGTTAGGTAGACTTGATTTTATTAAACCATGTAAGTAGGCCTACTTGTTACTATTTAAAAATACTGTAATTAGTTTATAGTATTTAAAATTGTATGATTCATTTAAAGTGTCACTTAAATTAAAAAAAAAAAAATAATGTATCTATAGAGGTCTCATTATGATATTATATTACAACCACTTATCTACAGGACTTTGTGTACACAACCACAACAATTCTCTTATTTTTATAAGTTTTTAGTAGTATAGATTTATTGTAAAATTATTTAAATTTTTTGTTTAACCATTATTATTTTGTGTTATATATGTTGCACCTATTCATATTGTTTTGGGTTTTAATGATGTTTTGTATGTAAAATAATATTTAGGCTGTAATGTTTGTATATATTGTTTTAGTGTGTACAAATATATGATTGTATATTTTAGTTAAGCACTAAAAATTAAAAAAAAATTTTTTTTAACAATACCTTAAGTAATTAAATAGTGTAGTAATTACCTAAGCTCTGTTATACTACACTACGGTCTAGTATTGAAAGGAACGATAAATTCAGGAAAAAGTAGAGACAAAGGATAAATTTAAAATTTCAAGAAGAAACATGATGTAATAAGTAGACCATAGAAAAAATATAATTTGCCTCAGGTTTAGGGCAGTTTGTAACTTATGAATTTTAGACTACCGACATACAGTATTTATAATTTTTTTTCCAAAGTTGAATCATGGGAAAACTACAAAGTCTTAATTACCATTATGACATCAGGCATTTCCATCAAACAGTGAAAATATAACATCCATGGTCTTAACAATTACAAATCCCAAAGTGCATAATGAGTGTTTAGGCCTACTCTACTCAAATTAAAAACAGATCTTCTCATAATTATTAATCAGAGTTAAAAATTATTTGAACTCAAAAATTATTGGAAGATTATGATTTTATTCATATTTGTAAATAATTTTTGTGTTGTGGAATTGTATAAAATGTATAAATTTTACAGACCTTCAATTTATTAAAACTAATAATTTAATTATGTAAAACATTATTAGTTAACCATAGGCCCAGTAGTTTCTTTTCTTAACAAATTTAAATATAGGCATCAATGAAGTGACCCTAAGATGTGTAAAGTGCATAGGTAATTTAAAAATTAAGGAGATAAATGAAGTGAAATGATTCAGTGTCAAAGGTTAGTGACTATCTTAACTAACAACAAGATAATCTTATTGTTTTCTGTTATTCAGAGTTATACTCTGAATGCAAGTGATCACGTGAAAGTGATATTTTTAATAAGGAAATTATCCTTCTAAGCCAACAAATTTTAGAGAAAGGTAAGAATAGAAATTTTTGAAATTGATTGTAAGGGTACAATCATGTAAATTTATATTATTAGATTTATGTTTTATTTTGACTTACATTAAGAAATATATTTTCATAATAAAAATATATGTATAGCCTATTCTAAACATATTTTCATAATAAAAATATATAGCCTATTCTATACATATTTTCATAATAAAAATGTATAGTACACATATTTTTCTAAAAGACCTAACAATGGTTTTACCATGACCATCATTTTTATTACAAAATAAAATTTTTATATATGCACAAATGTACTTGTTATGTTACAAATATTTTTATGATTTTTGCAAAGCAATCTTAAAAGTATGTGTAAAAAGTAAGACATTATTAAATAGTGGAAAACAATTTAAATTATGTCCTAAGCCTATATAAGCCCTTGTGTGTTTTAAATAATAAAAGGGCCATAAATCATAAAACATTTGTTGTCTGTTTAGCTACAACATTCATTTATTACAAGGAGAATTTGTTAATTAAAATAAAATGTCACTGTCAGTTTATAAATCATTCCTCCTAATAATAACTGACCAAAATTTAATAAAAATATAATAAAATACATGTAATTTTTAAAACCCTATGTATTGTGTCTCAAAAATCTTAAATTGTCATTTTGCTGAAATATAGACAAAAATTTAGATTTTATATTTTTCAACACATGTTTAAGTGTTTTTCTTGAATGTTAAAGGCATGGCCATATTACATTACTACAAACAGCCTGGACTCAGTCCTGGAGCCAAGTCGAGGAAGTTGAAACAATTAAAATCAATTTCATCTTTAGTAGCAGACCTCAGTACTGAAATGTGTTTTAATGTTGAAGTTGACGGAAGTTTGTCCGCATCAGAAACGGAGAAGCTATGTTGGATCCTTGCTTCACCTTTATATCCGGATAAACTGAAATCAGAACCTTCCCTTCACGGAGTCAAATATGGCAGTGTGCTAATTGAAATTGGTCCCCGGTAAGTGTGTTAAGTATATTTAAATTGTTATACTGAACTTAAAAGTTAGTTTAATATCTAGAATTGTGAAATATGAACTTAGATTTAAAATATTTTGGTTTTTAATAGTTTAAGCTAGTCGTATCACTCGAATATTATTAGATATCTCATAAGTTTACTTTTTTCAAGGTTAAACTTCTCAACAGCTCTCTCAAGCAATGCAGTGTCTATTTGCAATTCAGTTGGTTTAAGTCATGTGAAACGTTTGGAAGTGTCAATTCGTTATCTTGTACATTGGCAGATGGATGGTATAGATATCAGTAAAGCCCTCGAATCACAGGTAATGTGTTGTATAAATGGTTTAAGTTTACCAATAGATAAATTCATTTCGTTGGTCACATTGTACACATCGTGTAAAACAAACTGCTTAGGCAGAATATTTGTTTGGAGTAATTGTAAGTTTTCGTTCCGAAAGTGTAATGTTGAAAAATTGCACGTTTTAAAAACTAACTGTTAAAAATTTAGAACCAGCAATCAGGATTTCTCAGAGTGGCAAGAAAATTGTATTATATTATACTTTAAAAGCCACCATTATTCTTTCTTTTATGATTTGTATTTGTTAAAAAAGTTGATTATCATTTTACTCATTGTTTTATATTGTTTTTATCTTTATATATATATATATATATATATATATATATATATATATATATATATATATATACACACACACAGTAGTTATATAGTAAAATCTCTTACATACAGCCTTTTGAAATCTGAATAATCCAGTATCTTGGTCAATGTCCATATAATTTTTTTTTTTTTTTTTTTTGTATTTGTAAGCTGGGTTTAAACTGCTTTTTTTCAGTTGAGTATTAATATATGAGGGGTGGTTAGAAGGGTAGAGTATTGACATACTGTCTGTCATATCCCAGCGTCTATTTAATGTACTATCCAGTCTATTTTAGTTAAACTCTTACATCTCTTAAATTTCAGTTTAGTTACATTAGTTTGGGGATTTGTAGTATGTATAATTGTAGTCAATTTTTATTGACTCACAAGTCATGTTTTTGATTTTCTGAACATGTTGTTTGGTTAATGTTTAAAACTAAATTGAAACATAACTTCCAAGGCAAAAAACTGCGATCAATAGTATTAATGGTTAAGTACTAATAGTTTAAAGAACAGTAGACCTCGAAGTATATTTTTAATTATGTACAGAGTGCTTCATGACAGCACTTGTAACTTTTTCTGCTTACTTAACCAGTAACCATAATGTTTACTAAAAATCTTACTTGACCAATACTGTTGGAAATTTTACACTCTGTTTCCATGAAATGGTCAAAATTATGATAGATTTTGCCTTTCAGTCAGTATTACAGTAAATAACACTATATTGTCAGTGTTGAATCAGAGCCTGCTGTCTTGAAACAGAAGTTAATGGGAAACAACTAATGTATATCTTTTCTGCTTTATACAAGTTATCTTTGTATCAAATTTCTAAAAGATTGGCCAATGTGTGTGACTAAAATTGTATACACTTGTCATCAGTAAATCATAGGCCGCCATCTTGATTTGGAAATAAATAGGAAAGAATGTTACAAATATGTCATTTCAGCTTTATACAAAATATCTTTGTACTAAATTTCAAAACAATTGGTTAAGGCGTTTGGCTAAAACTGTGTACATTCATTAGTGTTTTGTGCTTAAAACCGTGTAAGATATTCTTGTATGTGATACAGTGTAGAATTAGATTATCATCCTGCTTCCAACTATTTTATTTGATTCAATTTTTTTATAAAGAAATTTTTTTCTAAAAAGCACTATGAATTTGGAAAGACTAAATGCATGTTCAGTACTTTCAATGGAGACAAATTTTCTCAATTGTCTTTCAGAGATCAAGGAGAAAATTGTTGATCTTTTCGAACAAATTGAAACAGGAAGAATGGATTTAATTTTTAAATGAATAGATTAAGCTTGAACTGTAACAGTTTAGATTAAAATAAGTAAAAGATGTTGTTCTCTTAGGATTATGTCAAGTTTCTAAATAAATTTTCTTTTTATACTCGTTTGTTTCCTTCTGCATAATTTTAAAACGAGGCTAAAGAAATTTCCGGAGTTACACAATTTCCTCTGTTAAACAAATCTGGATCAGTTTTGCCCAATTAATCAGTTCTTTGGACATTTCAAGTCTGTGGGTTTCTGCTGGTCTCAGAGATTGAAAGGAATTTTGCAGACTCACGTTCAAATCTTAGGTAACATTTTTTTTTATTTAAAATTTACTGTACCTGTAAAAAGTTAAATTAAATTTATTTGACATACCTACTTGGTTGTAAGTCTACAAAAATCTACAGCTAGAAATCTTTAGTTAAAATGGACTGTACCTGTAGAAACTTAAATTCAATTTATTTGACATACCTACTTGGTTGTAAGTCTACAAAAATCTACAGCTAGAAATCTTTAGTTAAAATGGACTGTACATGTAGAAACTTAAATTCAATTTATTTGACATACCTACTTGGTTGTAAGTCTACAAAAATCTACAGCTAGAAATCTTTAGTTAAAATGGACTGTACCTGTAGAAACTTAAATTCAATTTATTTGACATCTGCTTTGTTGTAAATCTACAGTTAAATATAAACTGTACCCTAAATCAGAAACTTTTTCTTGGTTTTTATAGTGAAAGGCATTAAAGTGAACTAGACCATTGATTTTTTTTAAACCACCTTTGGTTTTGTTGAACCAAAATTAAAGGATTGATTGGTTTAGATATTTTATTTCCATAAGCTTCATTAGTCAAAAGAGTTCATATATCTCTGAAAATGCTGTCTTGGTTTTGAAAAAAGATTTTACCAGTATTTGTTCCATTTTGCAAAATCAAATGTCTGCTGTGAACCAAAAATGCTTCTCTAATCACCAAGATACCACTGTCTACCGAACAAAGATATCACCTCGATCTATTCAGGATGTTTCAAGGACAAACCTATTCTCCTATTGACAAGGCCAGTGCACTTATATTAAAAGTTTCAAGTTGTACTTCATATTGTTTTTTTATTTTTAGTTGGTAGCTGCATTGCATGACCGGATGACACAATGCAGATATTTTCAGCCGATTGCAAGTTTTGACCATGGTATAGTACCAGAACCCTGGTTCACTGTGGATGTGTTGGGGAAAGGCAGGAAAGCTTTAGAGGAAGTGAATGCCAAGCTTGGTAAGTATTAATGACAGATTTAATAAGAATCTGTTGTTCTTTATAAAAAAAACATGTAGTAATATTTGTATTTAATCTATGAGTCTCTATTTGAACAATCAAACTCAGTACCTCTTACATGGCTTTGGGTGTGTGATTTTTTAACATCAAAATATAGCCTAGATTTCACACAAAGTCGCTGTCCGTTTGTGAGATATTTTAATTGAGATTATGAGATACAGTCAACCTTGGTTATAACACCCTCGGTTAGAACACTAATTTGGTTATAGCGCTACTTTCATAATGTCCCTAATATTCTATATTAAGTGTACATGTATTTTAGGCTCGGGTACAACATCTTGTGAACTCGGATACAATGCTGTCACGCTGTAGTTATAGTTCAGCCACTTAGTAAACGGCCTGCATGAGCATTTCTCGCACATGTAGGAGAATTCCCCTCCAGCTCTCACCAACAATTCAGTGACATAGTCTGCCAATCTGAGTGTAGAAACTGTTACTACTGAGCAATAGTGAAGGAAAATGGGGAGCTATGGTGACAGAGTGAGACATGACCTCTCACTCACACATTTTTTCTCTCTGTCCCACTGGTGCTCTTAGCAGTTTTCTAAGCTGCTAATCTACAGTCACTCTCACTTGAAATACAATTTGTGTTCTATTTTTAGAATAAAGGTTGAAAATAGAAACAGACCCTTTCTTAGAACTTTTTTGCAGGAAACAAACAATGTAAATTGTGTTGTTCCTGTAAAAGCGTCTCTCTGTCTGTCTCTCTCTCTCTCACACACATGCACACACTGGTATGCCTTAGGGGGGAACCTTCACAACAGTGTATGCACTGCATTTCATGTATACATACTGTCCTAGTGAAGGAAAACAGAGGAGCCATGGTGCAGAGTGAGGACATGACCTCTCACTCGCACATTTTTTCTCTCTACCCCACTGGTACTCTTAGCAGTTTTCTAAGATGTTGATCTATAGTCACTCTTACTTAAAATACAATTTGTGTTCTATTTTTAGAATAAAGGTTGAGAATAGAAACAGATCTGTTTTTAGAACTTTGTTGCAGGCTAAACAATGTAAATTGTGTCGTTCCTGTAAGCGGTCTCTCTCTCTCTCTCTCTCTCTCTCTCTCTCTCTCTCTCTCTCTCTCTCTCTCTCTCTCTCTCTCTCTCTCTCTCTCTCTATATATATATATATATATATATATATATATATATATATATATATATATATATATCACTCACTCACACACACACACACACACACACACACACACACACACACACTCTCTGTATGCCTTAGTGAGGGGGAAAACTTCAATCTCAAACCTTCACAACAGTGTACGCACTGTGTTGCATGCATACATACTAGACTATATAGTACTTATTTTCTATTAGTTTTAACTAAAATATATTTTAAAATTATGTAATGTGTGTAATAAATTGTAATTAAGTAGTCATTAATTATGTACACAGTACAAAGTATGCTTTTCTTTCACTACATACAGTATTTCCGCCATTTACAAACTCGTTTACTATAAACTCGGTTACACGCTTATACACGTTTTGTCCCTTCAACCACATTATATCTGAGTTCGACTGTATTTTAATTGATTTTTTCAATTATAAAAGCATCTCATTGTATTGAACTCGTCTATCTTTATTTGACGATTGTTTTTTAAGTTTTCCAACTCGCTGAGTCATCTCGTTTTGTTTTGTTGCCTACATTAACATTCTAGCGGAGCTTAAGCATTGATAAAACTATCGAAGGAATCATCAACTTGCAATCGGAATGGGTGATGCCAGAAATATTGGATAATATTTCCAATTGAATGGCTGACGATTTTCCTTTTTTTTTTTATAAGATATCGCTTTACATAGGTTTGATCACTCTTATTTAGTTTAAAAATGTATCCTCTGTGTTTTTTTAATTAATTTTGAGTCATGGCAGTTTTTTGTGTAATGAATACTTAATTGTTTCTTAAAAATGTAATTATATTGTAAAGTACATAAATTGTTTCTTAATTTAATTCTGGATAAGTGGTTTATTATTAGTTTATTTATTTATAAATAATTATCATTTATTTTTTTGTACAATAACAATCATTTAATTACAGTAAAATAAATAATACATTTTACAGTATGAAATTTTATAAAAATTTATATAGCCTAGTTGATAGCGTACTGGGCTTTCACCTTGAGGACCCGGGTTTGATTCCCAGCCATGGTTTGGCATTTTCATACCATTGTCCCATCGTCTGCATTAGCCCAAGTGTGCACAATAGTCGGACGTTAAACACAAAAAAATATTAATTGTTATTGTTATTGTCAATTATTATTGTTATTATTGACACAACCCAAAACAGAACAGATATAGAATAACAAAATATACACTTTAATTGGTTAACTTCGACAAAAATTCTAATTACATTTTATATTAATACACAACATTTACAATTATAAAAAAAATAAACGTAAATTGATTATCAATGAAATTTTAAAGTAATGTAGGTGATCTCGTATGCCAATTGAACTATTTATATACTTGCAGTTGTAGGAAACAACTGCAAGATTTTCCTACTAAGGCCTAGGAATGTTGTCAGTCGTGGCCTAGTCTCAAGTGTTGTTTTTATTTCTGTTGTCCCTAACCTATCCTAATGTTCAAATTATGAATTGTTACAAGTACAGGTAAACATTTAAAATTTTTCTTGTCAGCCCAACAGGTAGTCCCTTGGATCGTGCTGAAGTAATATTTGCAATAAGATTGTTTTATGTTTTTCTTTTTCTTTTTAAAGAAAGTTTTTTTTGTGATAACTATAAAATTTGCCATTTCATTTGCCATTGTTTTGTACATTTTTTGTGATAATAAAGCACAGTTTTTATTATTGTTACAATTTGCAGTTACAATCAACTGAACTGAATAAAAACTAAATATTGATGTTGAGTCAGGTAAAAGTAAAACACTTCACTAAAAGCCAAGTCAGCAATCAGGGACCATCACACATACCGACTGTTCAACTCGACTGGTATTTGAGGGTTAACTTTATTATGATCGAGTGATTGTTATGTTATACAGTGGTCAATTATCTCAATTATGAAAAACTTCTCAGTTACTCATCCGTCCACTAGTTTTCATGCATACTATTGGCTAGCAATAAAATGCTTTGATGCAGATGGCTGATCTTAAATAAATGGTTGAATTCACTGGTGGCAAATTTTTATGACAGTTCAAGCTTGTTCACTGCTACACTTAAACTTGAATGGCGACTACATTGAAAAGTAGTGTAAAAGTGTTGCTTTAAAATATAATACAACCTTTTAACTTGATTTTAATAGTCTTGAATAGTGTCATTCTTTTAGAAGTGACTAAAGGCCTATCTTTAACAATAAAAAAAACTGTGTGATACTAAATATTGTACTACTAGGTTATGGAGTGAAAGAGGAAAAGCCTGAGTGAAATGGAAATACTTAGCAGATAAGGTAAATAAAGAAGATAATGTCGAATAATGGCCAGCAGATAAGCTTTAGCTGCATTTCTTTATCGCTTGCTGTTGAAGTCATGTTGTAAGCATTCCAGAAAATTACTTACGCACTTTGTTTGCAGTATGCATTGTTGGTTTCAGGTTTGGCATTTGATAACTGGGACCTTGATTACTATACTCGGTTATTTTGTGAAAAACTGAAACGAAATCCAACCAGTGTGGAATGTTTTGATTTGGCACAGTCTAATAGTGAACACAGCAGGCACTGGTTTTTCAAGGTAACAGGTTTTTTTTGTTATTTCCTTGATGTATGTTATAGTTGTGAAACAGTATTTTCATTGTATAAAATGTTATTTTTTACCCTAGATAATTTAGATACAGTAGAGAGTATATTCGACCTTCGGTTTTCCAACAATGTGTATTTTACCCAACGTAATGATAGTTATGAAGTTTATGTTTTTTTATATTTTTTATGAAGTATATTTTCAGTATTGTTGAAAATAAAATAATATTACAAATATTGTACAGTTGAACCTTATTAATTCTAACCTCTTTAACTCGGATTTTCAAATAATAGTCTTAAAAAAACATTTTAAAACTTAAAACATTTTTTATCAGAGTATTTCTTTAATTAAAGCACAATGTCATAAAGTATTGCAATAAATATAATACAATTTTTGGATTACTAGCACCATATAGATAACTTGATGAGTCACGTTTGGTAGCAAAGTGAAGTGTTTGGTGGTCAACGTGTAACTGTGGAAATTAAGCCTTGGCACTAGTACACTAATCAATCACTAATCCATGAAAGCAGAACTTGTTGCTAAGTCAGTGCTGCAAAAAGAGTAATTATTTGTGTGGGTGTGCGCGCGCGCATGGGTGCTTAAATTGGAAGCCTTAATAATTGAATAAAGGTGAACGATGCAGAAAATTAATAAAATTGTTGATGAATTTGGTGTAGGAAGAATTTATGTGGGCAATTGGAAGAGGAAAAGAAATGAGCTAGAGGAATGGAATTGTAATCATCGTTAAAAAGAAAACAAATATGAAAGGTTATGAATATGACGAAACTGGTGAAACACTATTTTTATGTTTTTCATTTAGGAGGATATATTTCAAATTGTATTACACAACAAAAAGTGTTTATGTTCCAGAAAAATTTTACAGCTATCTCTTTACAAAGATTTTACAACCAAACATCATTGAAAAAAAGGTATATGAAGTGATAGTTATTATATGTACTCATATAAAGCTAATGCTAAAGGAAATTTTAAGCTAAAATTTCTTTATATAAAAACCAACTGCCGTTGAAAAATTTATTGACAACTGCATTTCCAGGGACATAAAATGTCTGGATGGATTCGGAAATTTGCTTGTGATTTTTTTTAAAAGAGTTTGTTACCATCACGTGTGCAGTCAGAAAAGCACAATTCATTTTTTTGTGTATCAAGGAAACATTTATAGATACATAAAAGCAATTTTAAAGTATACTAATACAATATAAATGATCCTAAACAAAATAAATATTTATCATTAAATGGTGTAAATAAACCAGACAAGACAGATCCAAGTTCTTCTAGATATACCACCACAGCAGGTTACTTTGCTTATCAGTATTCATTTTTATGAGTATTTTCATTATATTTTTTCCATTCATAGTATTTATTTTTGTGCAGATTTACATTGCTTTCAAAGGCAGCTGATGGGTTTAGTGGTCACACCATACCTCTATATCTTATTACTTTCACTCATTTACTCAAAGACATACATTAACTACACTACGTAACCTGGCTGACTCTAAAGCAAGCTGATGGAGTGAATGACACTGGCCCAGTGGTGTATCAAACGGAGCCTTGAGATATCTGGTACGTCTCAGTGTACCTTAGCCTTACCATGAATGCGGGGCTCTTGTATGGGCGGACTTAATTTCCCTAGCTACTCATTGTCCCATGAGTAAGAACGTTATGGGAAAATATGTTAAAATGAACGAGAACACATTGCACAACAAAAAGCTGGCCAAATGAGGCACAACCTCCTTGATAAGGTTCAAGAGTAAGGGGGAGAAATTGAAAGACAATTAGCAGAACAAGCATCTGCAAGTACCTCATGAAGAGACTAATTTGGAGAAGGCTGTAACTGAGCTGGAATATAGAAAGGGGGGAACAAGATCTACAAAGTCGCAGTACAACAGTAACCGTAGAAAGTCATTCATTCATTCTTTCGTAGATGTATAGTTTTTGTATAAAGAAAAAATGTTTTTCTGATAAGTAAGTTTTCCTCGCCAAAATAATGATTTCTGATTTATTGGAAAAGATTAAGTGAGATTATTAATTAATGTTTTTTCAGGGCCGCATGATAATAGACAAAAAAGAAAAAGACGAGTCATTGCTCGATATGATTATCAAGACTCAGAATGGATCTAATCAAAACAATGTAATCAAGTTCAGTGATAACAGCAGGTAAAGAAAATTAACTGTTAAGTAAAAGTTTATAATAAATTACAGTACAATCGAAATCTTAAGTATGAGTGAACATAATCATTAGGACCAGTGTCCATAGTAGTTTCGTAGATGGCTGTTCATGTCTGCTGTGTTAGCAGTTAACTGTACTGTTAGTATGAGACATAATGTATATTTTCACTAATATTCTCTTAACTAGTTTTTCATTGTTACACAGGATATCGAACTCATTCACTGTTAAAACACAGTAGTTCAAGTTTGTCATTTAGTTTGTTTTCGAATACAAAGCAGCCAACATTAGATTCATGCTCAGCGTGATTTGTTAAGTTGAGCATTAGCTAACACCTATTATTGTCTCATTAGTGGAGAAACAGTACAGGGTTTTTAGTTATTTTGATGCCTCTCGTACATGTGACAATCAGAACTGAGAAAGGATACCTGACTTAATTGCCAGAGTATCAATCACGGTTCACTGATGGTGCAAGAAAGGGATTTTATCGTTTGCTAAGAGCATCAGTGCATGTCATTCTGATAGGGTGCCTCCGAAATAACTTGAGCAGTGGTGTTGGTGTTTAAATTCCTTTTTTGTAAGACATTAGATTGAAGGCTTTGATGATTTGATTTTATGTGATTGCTCAATGACATTTAAGCATGCACTCAATTTCAGTTGCAATGTCTTCTTGACATATATGTAGGTGGGATGGGATAATTCTGACCTCTGAATGTCTTATTTTCCTTTATTTTAAGGTGGTGTATATACATCAATAATGCAATACAATACAATTTGTTTATATTTTGGTTTGTTTTATTTCTCTGTACATGTAAATATTTTGTATATTCTTTGATAATGTAACAAAGTATGCCTTCTTGTATAACATCTTCAAACTTCGAAATAATATTCTTATTTTCATTTTGATAACATTTTCTTCAAAGTTTAATTAAATCACTAACATACATATATGCATTCCATTAATAATTTCTGTTATTAAGTTCTGTTATTAACTTTGATCAAAAATTTGGCGTCTCCTAGTTCTGCTTGATTAAAACTGCTTTATTAAAACTTGATATTCTTTTTGACTTTGCTCCAGTTGCGGTCCTTACTTGAATATTTGTTGCTGATTACTCTTTATATTTACTGATGGTGTTCTTGTCCTCCTATAACCATTGTCCCGATATACAAAAAACATTCGATCCTGTATCTTAGTGCTGCAGTGTTGTGTTTTCCAATCTCGATGTGAATTTCAGGACATTTGGTAGCAGTTACTTATACAATTAACATCTCTAATTCAAAATTATCGATGTCAATACGAGTTCATAAATATAGTTCTTATTTCACAGTATTGATCTTTCTTTATTCCGATTGTATAGTTCACATTTTCTCATGTATCTCAAGTTCATCAAGGGTTTAAAATATAAATTTCTTGTTAAGAAGAAAAATTAAATAACATATTTCAATATCAAAAAAAGTTGTTTGTGACTGCCATATGGTAAACATGTTTGTTTTTCGTCTGTAATTAGTAGTTATGTTATGTTACTTAATCTAATGCAGTTTGGTAAATCAGCCATTCACCATAGGCCTAAACTTTGTTGATGTGTTCCTACTTTATGTTCTAGCGCCATCAAAGGTTATAAAGTGAGTAAATTTAGGCCTGAATCTGTCAACAAACCGAGCAAATTTTCTATAACAAACGGTAACTCACATATAGTGTTTACAGCAGAAACTCACAACTTCCCCACTGGAGTTGCTCCGTTCAGGTAATTTTTATAAATTATTTTCAAATTTTAAGTAAAAAACCTGAGAATTTTATTTAAATCTTACTGATTTCTTAAGTTACTATTCATAAGTTATTACCTAGGATTAATTATTCATTTTAACTATAAAATGAATAACTGTACAGGTAAAGTGCAGTAGAGTCTCGGTAATTCAAGGTGGATGGGACTGAGACTATAGATTACAGATATCTATATACTTTGTATAGACACCTTGAACTTTCAAAATACCATTAAAAATCTGTGAAGATTTTAAGAAACAGTTATGTATGCATGCTGTTTTAATACGAAAAATATACTTATATGAGCATTTTTTTCTTTTCATGAAGCAGCATTTTAGCCAGTAACATTGTGAAGTTGCACGTTTCATAACAGTTGTTAGGTCAGTTGTGTGGTTTTCAATATCTTCAAATTTATTATAAAGCTATGTAATGGCCTCACAATCAGCACACCTCACACACGTTTCTGCAAGGTTTTTGGACAGTTTCTCACACACCTCTAGTTGTCGTACACCTTATCTTTTTTCCACTTGTCAAGCCAGCCTACACTTGTAGTGAAATTTAATAATTTTTGAATACTATTATTTAGAATTTATTCGATGAATAATATTTTTCAAAACAATTAATACTAAGTACCCCAACACATTACACTCTGACCGTATGTTAATTCCTTTCTTTTTTTTAACCCAGTTGAGGCATTTACCAAAAAAAGGCATGAATTTTATTTTAAATTTTACTTCATGAAATCAGCAGGTTTGCAAACATGGTGTTCTATTTATTTACAAGTTTATTCTCCTCTAACCAATGTTGATAAATATGTTTATGATTTCATCATTTTTTCACTATATTTTCTTTCTATTGATACTATAGTTTGTAAGTCGTTTAGTTGTCATGGCAGACCGCAGGTACGTTTTGACTCACTTCATTGTTGAACATCTTTCAGCTGCAGCGCTTGTAACAGGTAATGTAAACAGATCCTTGGATAATTTTGAAAGCTGAGTATGCATTAAATTGAAGTAAAAATTCTTTAAGTCTTACCTTTCAAATCATGGTAAACCTATAAAATATGTGTACATAGTGCAATCGTTCGATCTGTGATGGAGATATAATTTTTTTTTAGTGAAAAAAGGTTACCCAGTTAACTGAGTAACTGTGAGATTTGAGCCCCATTTCCATTTTTTTTTTATGTTGATGTGTTGGATCAAATTCTAAATTGTTGGACATTTTTTATGAAACATCCTGTATATTTTCAAATACCAATGTTATGAGGTTAAGAAATAAGTAATGATTAAAATTGCTATATGTTAGAATGATTTACCAATGGAGGTATACGTAATGAAGTATTTGATGGTGGTCTTATTACAGTGGAGCGACAACAGGAACTGGTGGCAGGATCCGTGATGTGCAAGGAGTCGGCAGAGGAGGCCATTGTATAGCAGGTACTGCAGGATATTCAGTGGGAAACCTATCTGTTCCAGGTTGGTGAGGTCATTATAAATTCTAAATTTTGTTATTCTCATTTCTTCTTAGCTTTCACCAATAAAAGTTTAACTTAATTAACAAATTACAATTTTACAATTTTTCTTTAAAAAATTCAACCAAAAAAAATGTGTTTTGTAATGAAGAGTAATTTATTACTGTTCATACAGTACTTCATGTGTAGGAACTTCAGTCATTTCATACATTAAAAAGGAGCTAGGTGATACTTTTTTTTAAATGATTTCTCAACAGAGGTTAAATAGAAGTAATTTTTCTGAACGTATAATTTGTGAGAAAGCCAAAATGTTCGCTTTTGTAATAATTACTGAATTTTTATAATCTGAAAAATGTCAAAGAACAAGTTTTAAATGATTCAAATATTGTAACCTATTATTACTTTATTGTTATAAAGTGTGCAGTGATGTAACATGTTTATTTATTTACAGTGATTTTTCTCAAGTTTTTTAACATAAATAAATTCCAAAATATTTCAGATTACAAACAGCCGTGGGAAGATTCTGACTTTGTTTACCCTACCAACTTGGCTCCACCTTTGGAAATTCTGATTGAAGCGAGCAACGGTGCTTCAGATTATGGCAATAAATTTGGAGAACCTTTAATATGTGGCTTCACTCGATCGTTCGGTTTACTTGATTCTGGAGGAGAGCGCAGAGAATGGATAAAACCGATCATGTTTAGCGGTGGCATAGGATGCATGGACGAGGAGTTTGTTGATAAATTTAAACCGGAAAAAGGTAACATTTTGTTTGGAAATATAACTTGTAGAGATATAAAATGTCAAAATGTTGAACAGATTGTACTATTTTGGTTTATCTATAGAAGAAAATTAATATGTTTTATTACAAATAGATGATTTGTAGTAGTATAATAGTGTTATTTGTAATTAAAATATTTATTATTCAACTTCTTTATATACATTATTTTAAACAAATATTAAATGTAAATACAGTGTCCAAATATGTTTAACTGTAAACACATTAAAGAATTTTATTCTACATGGGTCAGGTATGTAGTATAATGGCATTGTATTTACTGTATTTAATACTGAACCTACTTACTATACATAATTTTAAACATATAAATATTAAATGTAAAACTCAACCCTGATAGCCAAAACCTTACTTGTCAGCTTAATTTAATCTCCATCAAAACATACTGTGTAATCAGGACTACCAAAACCTTACATGTCAGCTTGATCTATCCTCATCAAAACATATTGGGTAATCATGACTACCAAAATCATGATCATGACTACCAAAAACCAAATGATCATGACATTTCAATTTAACCCCATCAAAACAGACTATGTAATTTTATTTCCAAAACCTTACGTCAGCTCAGTTTATCCCCATGAAAACATACTGCGTAATCATGACTACTAAAACCTTACATGTCAGCTCAATTTATCCCCATCAAAACAGACTATGCAATGGTGACAGCCAAAACCTTACATATCAGCTCAATGTATGTTCTACAAAACAGATTGTATTATCGTAACTGCGAAAACCTTCCATGTTAGCTTGATTTATCACCATCAAAAAAGTTAAATTCTTGGGTGGGTCACGGACATCTATAGTTATCAAGGCAAAAGTTGAACTGCTTGCTGCAATTATTTTTTTGCCTCAGCACTTCCAATTTGATTTCACAACAATTACGTGTTTTATTAGATGATGTTAACCTAGTGTACAACTCCCAATTTGGAAAACTAGCCATTTTATATCATTAGATATCAAATTAATTTCAGTAAGTAATTTACTATTAATAATTTTTTTAGATCCTCATCTATTGTGTAATTTGGTTTTGTATACACCGGCATATTTCATAATCTGTTTTCCTCGAAGTCTTGCTGTATAGGAAGTATAATTTTGTGCTAAGTAAGTAACTGCTATTATCTTACTGTTAACTGTTACATAACTGTACAAACATAACAAATATAAATGGTATTTGTTTCTGTAGTTTATTTGTTTAAACATTGTTTCATACTTTTACATTTATTGCCACGATTTAACCTTACAAGGTGCTATCCAAAAGTTTGAAGAATTTGAATTATGCGTGTCAACCGTTTGTCGCATGTTCTGCTGACGGTAGAGTGGGCAAATGGTACTTTTTTTGAATTGTGTGCCAACAGCCGTGACGGTGAGAGGCCGTGTTTTTGAGTTTCATGCGTTTGTGTAACGGAATATTTTAGTGTTCCTGCAATTTTTTAAATATTTTTAATTATATATTATTGTTAACTAGTTTTAGGAAAATATTTATAGTTGTTATTGTATTGTGTATAATAATTGTTGTTTGTTTTTATAATATTTATAATTTTTGTTTGACTTGTGTTTGCTTGTTCTCAAAACTGTATAAAATAATTAATATCGCGCCTCGGCAATGATAACCTTAAAGGTTTTTCGTCAGAAAAAACATGTGTAAATGGTAGATTTTAAGGAGCAAAGAACCTGTATCAAATTTTGCTTCTAGCTTAATTTGTGTTTGACTTGTGTGTGTGTGTGTGTGTGTGTGTGCGCGCACGCATGCATGTGTGTGTGTGTGCGTGTGTGTGCGCTCAGAAACCCTACAGGTGAAATGCTTGTGAAAGCATTTGGTACAATGCTATGAGTCCAAAATAAAATATTGTTTAGATACAAATGCTTCAAAGATGGATGGATGTCATCATCCTCATCATGTCGGCGATAATGAGCGTTCAGGACGACCGTCAACAAGCACAATACTGGAGAAGTGCAAAAGCGCTACAGGCTATTGTTGCAGACCATAAAAAACAATCCATGATAATTGGGTAATTGTAGGAATGTTGTATGGGAATGTCGTATGTAGGGAATAATGTATTTTTACATTTTTGACATGAGATTCATTGTGGTAAAATTTGTCCTGAGACATGCTTAGCAGTGACCAAAAGTGTTGCAAAGCTGTTTGAACTGAATTGAAAATTGCAGCAAGGAATGACCCCAACTTTATCTCCAATTTTAAACAGTGATGAGATATGGTAAGCAGCAGTTGTCGCAGTGAAGTTGCCATCTTCATTGCAGCCAAAAAAAGCATGTCAAGTTCACAGCATTGTGAAGTCCATATAGAGTAACATTAAGGGTTTTTAGTTGTGGTAAAACTATCAATGGAAAGTTTTATTGTAAAGTTTTGAAGCAGCTAGGGGAGAGGATTAGACGTAAACATTCAGAACAGTGGTAGAACAAGAGCTGGGTTTTCCACAATGACAACGTTGCCTGCGCACACATCGCTAGTCGTTCGGAATTTTTTGGCTTCCAAAAACAGGGTAGTGATTCCTCACTGATCCTATTCGCCTGATTTTGCCCTATGAGACTTTTTTCTGTTCCCCAATGTAAAATTAAAATTGAAAGGTCATCATTTTGACATAACTAAGGAAATCCAGGCAGAATCGCAGGACATTTTTTGAACACTTACATTTCGCAGACATCCAGGGATCCATGAATTCATGAGAAAAATTCTGGTACCACTGTAACCATGCCGAAGAGGACTATTTTGAAGGACACAGTGGAAATTTGGAAGTTATGTTAAGCAATTTTACTTTTTTGGGGAAATTCCTCAAACTTTGGGGTAGCACCTTGTATTTATAGTCTTTCTAAAGGATTATTGAAGAGTTTTATGTATAGACAGAAAGTCTATTGTGTATTCTACCATATAAAACAATTTCAATATTATTAACAATTCTAGCACAAGCTTAAAACATTCAAATATAATGTATTTACAGGAATGGAAGTTGTGAAGATTGGTGGGCCTGTGTACAGGATAGGTGTTGGCGGCGGTTCGGCAAGTTCTGTACAAGTAAGTTTAACATTTTTCGTTTTAGTTGATTTTGCTAAAAAAAATCAAGCAATAGTAAAGAAATAAATGTACCAAAAATGTGTTGATATCAAATATTACATATTTCTGAAGATATTTTTAAAAACTGCCGTAATGTTAACTTAGTTATAACTCTGCGATATTTTTTCAGATAGTTACCAGTAGATTATAGTGGACAAGCATATTAAATTGTAGTCTGATTGATTGAATGAATCTCAGTGGTTGCTGTTACACTGCAACCTTTGTAGGTATATCGGTGCCCCCTTTCTATATTCCTGACATGCTCAGTTATGACAGTTTATCCGGCCCTAGTCTCTTCATAAAGTCTAGGATTTGGAGAAGATTCAAGTTGAGTAACTTCTCCACTTCTAATTAGTGACTTCTCAGTTCAGTTGGTATGCTTGCTCTGCTAATTCCCATTCAATTTTTCTTTTTCTTGACCCTTATTAAGGAAATTTTGCCACCTGGCCAGCTTTAAGCCCTCGCTCATTCTACTTTAATTTCTTACTTATGGGAAACCCTTAAGTTATTTGGGAAATGAGGTCTGCCCGTACAGAACCCTGCATGCATAACTTTTGATACACCATTAAGCTCGTGTCACTCACTCCAACAGAATGGATCATTTTACACTTTAGGATTAGCCAAGCTGTTGTACGTTCTGCCAAGCTGTTCTGTACATTCACAGAGTAGTGTGTGTGTGTGTGTGTGTGTGTGTGTGTGTGTGTGTGTGTGTGTGTGTGTGTGTGTGTGTGTGTGTGTGTGTGTGTGTGTGTGTGTGTGTGTGTGTGTGTGTGTGTGTGTGTGTGTGTGTGTGTTTTGAGTTGACGAGTGAGAGTAGTATGAGGTAGAGGTAAGGTGAGATTGCTTAATGGCAACTTTATTTACAACATAACATACTGTATTAAGTGTGGCTAAAAAATAACTGGACTTATTTTTCTAAAGGCAACCAGCGAGTGCATCAGGGTCAAATGCTGCGTTGCTGAGTCACATGACATCTCCTTTCTTCATTCCTGCCACCAATGCGATTGCTGATCCCTTAATCAGGCTTCAGCATTCATTAGATTTTGCATCCTCTGCTCTTTTGGAAAAAAGCCTAGCATTTTTAAAGAACACATTAATGTGATTTTTAATGTAACTTAGGAAGTCTGCCATTTTAAGTTGGTAGAAACTCATTCTTTGTTGAAACAAGTGTACTTTGATGAGTGTTTATCACACAGTCAGCTTTGTGAGTGGTTTAAATGGTTCAAAGGAGGGCGAGAAGATTGACAATGATCCACATCCAGGATGACCTATAACATCAACAATGGATTAGAACAATGAAAAATGTGGCAATATAATCTTGAAAGACCAATGGTTTAACAATTCACACTGTTATTGAGATCGTAGGAATCAACAAAGAATCAGTTTGGCAGATTTTGCGTAAGCATTTTAACGTGAAGAAAGTTTGTAAAAAATGGTGAACAAAAGGACTTTCATGAATATTTGTGCTGACATTTTGAAATCCATCAAGAAAAATCTTAATCTCTTGGAAAGAGTAATAACATGTGATGAATTATAGTTTTTTACTTACGATTCAGAAACTAATTGACAATTAGTGCACTGGAATAGCCTCTATTCACTGCGACTAAAGAAAGCTTGAATTTCCAAGTTGAAATTCAGAACCATAATGATTGTGTTTTTCAACATCCATAGGATTGTATAAATAAATTGTTTACCTGAAGGTCAAACATGAATAAGAATTATTATCTTGAAGTCCTAACTACTCTACATGAACGAGTAAGAAGAAAGCGACCTGAGTTGTGGAAAAACAAGTCATGGATTCTTCATCAAGGCAATGCACCAGCCCATATTGCACTGATTGTCAATACAGTTTTTTCTAAGCATGGAATCCCTATGTTAGAACACCCACTCTACTTACTAGACCTTGCTCTGTGTGACTTCTTTTCGTTCCAGAAATTTAAATTAATGTTGAAAGGAACAAGATTTGAGACAGTGGATGCTGTGAAAGAAAATGTAACAGATACCTTGAACATGATTTTAGAAAATGACTTGAAACACTGCTTTGGCCAATGGAAAATTCACGTGGAGCAGAGTAGGGGTTGTGGAGGGGAGTATATTAAAGGGAATAATGTTAACGTTGTGATGAAATAAAACAGAAAATGTGATACCATTAATCCATTTATTTTTAGCCACACTGTGTATACAATATAACTGTTATAACAGTGTTAAAATATAATACGCAGTATTACAATAAGTTTTTGTATAAGATGTGTACAATATAATAATGATTGTACGCATTTAATCAAGATTGATGTTAAATCATTAATGTGTTTGTGTGTATTTTTTATATGAATACCAGTTTATGATTATATTATTTATGTATCCTACAAATAAATGAATTACCTTTGTACTGCTTATGACACTGATACAGATCGCTTTATAAAAACCCTAATTTTGAATTATAAAAGTAGTTATTTGTAGGTGCAAGGAGATAACCAGTCGGAGCTTGACTTTGGTGCTGTGCAAAGAGGGGATGCAGAGATGGAACAAAAACTGAATCGTTTAATTAGAGCGTGTATGGAAAACAACACGGGCAATCCTATCTGTAGCATACATGATCAAGGTGCCGGCGGTAATGGTAAGAAATTAACAAACGTTTAAAAGTTACTGCAAATTTAAAACTAATTTAAAAACCAAAATAAATAAAACCTAGTTTTGCGCTCTTATAAAAATAATTCTGTTGCATTTTGATTTTTATTTGTTAGAAAACTGAATATTGCACAGTGTTTACGACTTTTGATGTAAATTTTACAGGTGGTGTTTTCATGTCCTTAGTTTTAACATTGCTTATTTTAAAGGTGTTTGGCTAGTTTGTTTATTTTTCCTTCATTAATACCATAAATGGATTTGCAGCTTGCAGTAAATTTATGAATACAGTACAATAAAACTCTGTCTTCACATACTTGATAATTTTGATCTGTAATTAGAAAATTACATAACTTTCATAAAATTTAATGATCAAACACTTAAAAACATTTTATATAACAATTTAACTGCCTCATATATACGAGAACAACTCCAAAAAGAGCAGTCAGAATTTCTCACAAACAGGTATTCATGGTTTTTACAATTGCAGTATTTTATTTGAATTCCATATACCGAATGTCACGCTTTTCGAGTTACATTTTTAAACTTGCAAACATATAATAAGATATGTTAGGAATTTGGAATCTTTCCCAACCAGGGTTCTTTAAAGAATCAAGTATTAGTGGTTCAAAAATGTCTTTTAATACATACATTAATTTTTATAATCGTCTTGTATCTGTTCGGCTATTTCTACACTTGATAACAACCTATGAATGAACACTGTCTTATTATCCGATTCTAAAGGTTTCTCTGAAATAATGTTCCCAAAATCCTTTCAGAAAACTACGCCCCAATTTACACAATCCAAAAAAAAAGTGGAAGAAATATACACAAAACGGTCTACTTATCCCCATAGACTGTCAATCCGTTTCTCTCCAGCAGAGCCTGGCTGGAAAGTTTTCCTGGAACACCAACCACTTTCTGAAGTACATTTGCCCCCCAAACTGGTCTCTGGTCCCCGTCTAAATTGACTGACACTAGTCCCCTCCAGAATCGACTGACCACAACCTATTTCTTCCCCAAGCTTTTATCTAAACTGCTGTTTTACATATCTTGTTTATAACAACAGCCAGTATGTCAGCAGTTTTATAATCTTTTGAGTTGTCTACAGTGTTTACTCTTTGGCTGTACCCTGTTTACAATCTTTAAAAATAATAATTAAATTTATAATTTTAATTACTAACAGTTTTCATGTATAAAACTTACAGTATATAAAAAAAATGAAATACTAATATAAAATAACTACAAAATATTTGCATTCATTGACAATGCCAAGAAGTAAAATGGTTTTCCTACTCTAAGGATAAATGCATTTTAATTAAATATTATACAGGGTATGGCAGTCAAACCGCACGATTCTAAGTATTAAAAAAACACACACAGAAACAGTTTTTTAGTCATATATTGCAACAAATCTTAAGAAAATAAATGGAAATTTTAATTCAAATAGAAAAAAATGTTTATTTTTTGAATATGACTCTAATAAGGTGGTGACCACCATTTTGAACACAATGTCTAAGTCTCATACTGAAATTCTCACTGACACGTCTTAGCATCGCTTTCTCATTCCAGAACTTCGACGATTTCCTGTGAATGAAAACACTTATTTCCAACATGATGGAGCAACCAGTCATACAGCCAGAGCGTCAATGGACCTTCTGAGAAACATTTTTCCGAACCGCTTGATCGGTAGGAATGGAGATATTCAATGGCCTGCACGATCGCCCGATCTGAGCTCTTGCGATTACTTTCTATGGGGACATATCAAGTCAAAGGTTTTTGAGACTCGTCCAACAACGGTTCAGGATTTGAAAGTTCGGATTGAACAAGAAGTTTGTGCGATAACACCGGCAATGTTAAGACGTGTCAGTGAGAATTTCCGTATGAGACTTAGACATTGTGTTCAAAATGGTGGTCACCACCTTACTGGAGTCATTATCAAAAAATAAACATTTTTTTCTGTTTGAATTAAAATTTCCATTTATGTTCTTAAGATTTGTTGCAATATATGACTAAAAAACTGTTTCTGTGTGTGTTTTTTTAATACTTAGAATCGTGCGGTTTGACTGCCCCACCTGTATATCAAGAAAAGGTTTTACCACATAGCTTTTACCATGCCAGAGGTTTTACCGTAGATCTACCACAGGCCTACCCAGGTCTTCTTCAGCACTTCAGCACTTCCACTCTTGTAGTATCGGATGTTATTATTAAAAATTATAAAAGTTTTCTAAAAAATTCTTTAATTTTTCCCAGGTAATGTCCTCAAGGAACTAGTAGAACCAGCAGGAGCAGTGATATTCACAAAGAATTTTCAACTGGGTGACCCGAGCGTGAGTACTTTGGAACTTTGGGGAGCAGAATACCAAGAGAATGACGCTATTCTGTGCCGTTTACAAGACAAGAAACTGCTTCAGGAGATAGCCAGAAGGGAAAGGTGCCCAATCAACTTCGTAGGGAATGTCACTGGTAATGGCTTGGTGAGGGAAAATATTATATATTAAATATATTAAACAAGATTTTGTAAAAATAAATAATATCTCTGTGTTAAGTGAGTATAAGTTTGATGTATTGTCTATTATTATAGAAATATTTTTATTTATTGTTTATTTATGTTAAGATTTGAATTGATGAAGGTTGGAAAGATTTAAACTAAGTGATATTTATTTTTTCGGTGGCCTAGTGGATAGTGTACTAGGCTTTCACCCCGAGGACCCGGGTTCGATTCGCGGCCAGGGCTAGGCATTTTCATACGCTATAAATCATCCCATCGTCTGCATTAGCCCAAGTGTGCACAATAGTCGGACGTTAAACACCAAAAACAAAAAAAAAAAAAGTAGAAGCATTTGGTGACAATGCTATAAGTTGAAGTAAAACTTTTTTGTAGTACACATGTTCCAAGGATGGATAAACGTATGCAACAACAACAATGAGTGTTCAAGATGACCTTTGACAAGCACAACACGGAAAATATTACGAAAGTGCAAGAGGCTATTCTTGCAGATTATAGACGAACAATCCATGATGTTTGTGTGGTCATAAGAATGTTGTCTGTGTTACATTTCTTGTCAGACAATTTGGGCATAAGAAGCATTGCTGCAAAAACTGTACCAAGACTGCTAAGCATTGACTAAAAAAATCATTGCATAGCTGTTTGCACTGATTTGGAAATTGCAGCAAGAGATGACCCCAACATCATTTCCAATGTTGTAACCAGTGATAAGATATTGGTTAATGGTTATGACTCTGAAACTAAGCAGCAGTTATTACAGTGGAAGTCGCCATCTTCACTGCTGCGAAAAACAGCACATCAAGTTTGCAGCAACATGAAGTCTATGTTGATTGTTTTGTTTGACATCAAAGGCATTATTCACAAGGAAATTTGTCCTTCCTGGTCAAGTTGTTGGTGGAAAGTTTTATTGTGAAGTTTTGAAGTGGCTTCGTGAGAGCACCTAATGAGGTGCAACCATTCAGAACAGTGGGAGAATAAGAGCTGGGTTCTCCCCCATGACAACACACGTTGCTAGTTGTTCGGAAATTTTTGGCTTCTAGAAACATGGTAGTGATTCCCCCCCCCACCCAATTTGCCTGACCTCACCCCGTACAACTTTTTTTTGTTCACAAAATAAAGTTGAAATTTCAATTAACTTATTTGAAATATGACCTTTCAATGCCATCGTTTTGAAACAGCTGAGGAGATCTAACAGAATTACAGATTGTGCTTCAAATACTAATACTTGCAGACTTCAAGCAATGTGTGGAATCATGAAAAAAAATGCTGGGATCACTGATATATGCCCAGAGGGGGGACTATTTTTAAAGAGATGGAAAGTATGAGTTATGGTAAGCCATTTTTATGGAAAAATTCCCCGAACTTTTGGGTAGCACCTCATATTATAATGAATCGGGAGACATGACAGACTAGGGCCATGTTCAGTATATCCAAGAACCACTGTAATAGATTTTCCTATGACCCCATACTTTTTATATTTATAAAGTTTATATTTATAAGTTTTAATTTTAAATTTGAATTTCAGGTTATCCTATCTGAAGAAGAAGAGCCTAAACCAGAGAAGTACCTCGAGGGCAGTTATAAAAATGAAAATCAACAATACCCTTTTAATCTGGACTTGAATTTAGTGCTGGGTAAAATGCCACAAAAAGTAAGAATTCTGTTAAATATGTAGAGTTTTGGTAGTAAAAAAATGTTTTAGCAGTTTTATTTTACGTGAAGCGGGAACATGATATTATTATCATAATGCTACTTTCCAAGATGATTTTTTAACTGCAGGAAAGTGGTAGACAATGGATGGAGGGTCAAGGTTATATGGAGAGTATTCAAGTTGTTCTTAACATTTTAACATTGTACAGAAAATATCTTAAAATACAATAAAAAAAATGTTTCCATTCCTATGATGTGTTGCTAAAAAATAACCGGAATTAATGGTAACACATTCTTTGTGTTTTATTTCTTCACAACTTTAACATTATTCCTTTCAGTATAATCCACTCCACGAGGTCTACACCATGCGAATTTTCCATTAATCAAAACAGCTTTTCAAATCATTTTCTGAAAGCATGTTCAGGTTCGTCACTTTTTCTTTCATAGCTTCAATTGACTCAAACCTCATTCCTTACAACGCTAATTTCATGTTCGGGAACAAAAAGAAGTCACACAGAGGAAGGTCTGGTGTGTAGAGTGGGTGTTCCATGCTTAGAAAAAAACCATCTTGACAACCAGTGCAGTATGAGCCAGTGCGTTGTCTTGTTGAAGAATCCATGACTTGTTTTTCCACAACTCAGGTTGCTTTCTTCTTACTCAAAAATGGAGAGTAGTTAGGACCTCAAGATAATAATTATTATTCATGGTTTGACCTTCAGGTACCCAAATTACATATTCAATCCTATGGTGTCAAAAAATATCATTTATCATCGAGCTTTCTTCAGTCTCAGTGAATGGACGCTCTTCCAATGCATTGATAGGTGCTTATTTTATGAATTGTAAGTAAAAAACCACAATTCATCACATCTTATTACTCTTTCCAGGGGTTTAGGGTCTTTTTTGGTTAATTTCGAAGTATTCATTCGGGAATTCTTCTCATCAGGTTAGAAATTTTTGGGCACCATTTTTCATGTTAAAATGTTCATACAGAATCTGCTGAACTGATTCGTTGTTGGTTCCGATGATCAACCAACAGTCTTTTATGCGAATGCTTAACCAACAGTCTTTTCGGATTAAATCAAGTTCTCGTATATCGTTGATGTCAAAGGTCATCCTGGTCATCCCTTGTCACCTTTCTTTAAACAGTTAAAAGCACTTAAAAACCTGAATGCATGACAAACATTTATCACCATATACTTGTTTCAACAAAGAATGAGTTTCTGTGGCAGACTTTTTGAGTTTCACTGAAAACTTTACATTAATGAGTTGCTAGGCATTTTTCCGACAAACACCGAGTGTGTGGTCTAATATAAAGGCCACAGTCCGATTGAGAGGTTGGCAGTCATACCAACAGCAGGAATAGAGAGATGTATTTAACATTGTAATGTTTGATCTTGACTGGTTGGATCACTGGATGTCTTTAGAAAAATCACTCTGGTAATTTTTTACCACACCTCATATTCTGTGAAAAAGCTCCTCTAAGTGTCTTTCTCCATACAATTAAGTTGTTTTGCTTCCAGTTTAACTTGAGCAACTCATGTTTGATCGTCAGTGAAAATGTAGAGGCTTCAACATGCCCCCTTTGTCACTAAACCGTTTTAATGAAAGTCAAAATATTGTTTAAACAAATGGGTTTTGTATAGTTTAGTCAGTATTTTTGAAACCTAACGTGAGCACAACGTACAATAATTTAAGCGTTCTTCCACAATTTCTTAGTAATTTTTGAAAATGTCATTAGATAATAATGAAATTATTAAGTGTCTGTTTTCCATCAACTTTCTGAACCATAAGCATTATTAATTGAATGAGGGATGGTCACCCACTTTTTTCTCTTTGTGCATATTCAAAGAGAATCTTTAACTGCCCTAACCTATTTTCTAACTAATCCATTGCTCATAGTGTTTATTCCGCACACTTGATCAAACTTCCAACGAATTTTTGCTGCTTACGTGTCTCTTGCTTTTAAGAAACAAACAACAGATAGTAGTTCATAATTGGTGGCATTTTTAATGGTATGAGGCATTTTAAAAAATTACAAATGTAAACTCAGGTGAATGCTTCCGTAACAGTGTGCGTGATTAGTCATAGATGCATACCCAAAGCTGCAGGGGCCATATTTCAAAACAGTACTTACTTAAAAAATATGCTTTGTTTATATCAACTGCCTGCTCATCTAAAGAATTTGTCTGTTTCTTTTAAAACAAGGGAAAAAATGTTGTTGAATTGTATAAAAGAAACTTATTGTTAACTTTATGAGATATTTATAACTTTCCATAAACGATAATGTTAACGTTTTATATAAGTGCATTTATTTTCAATGTCTCTACATAATTTTTATTGTAATAAAATAATTCTTTTGTTTGCATTTTGTAGCATAATTATCCCTTTTGTTTTATAGTTTTTAAGTGTTAATTTTATAAGTTTTAGCTCTCGATCACAGAGAGCCTCTCTTTTTGGATACATTGTATCTTCTATGAGTGATGTATTTATATCTAAATAAATTGAATTTAATTGAATATGTATGCTATGTAATAAACACCTTCAATGTCATAATTTTTTCTGCACTTTCAAACATATTTTCTGAAATACCAGCTCTCATTGTTAGATAGTTAACTTAATTTTCATATAGGTAAATTATAGAAATATGTGTAGATTTCTGTGTGTACATTCTGTATTGAATTGTGTGCACATCCTCGGTTTAGTAATTTAAATTAACTGTCATTAATAAAATAGAAATAATTTAATTTTGTGAATGTAGAACAATCTTGATTATTTGTATTAAAAACAACCATACAATTCGTGTTATAGGTGTTCCAGCTTGACCGTAAACCAGTGATTGTGAAAGCCCTTTGCCTACCTCCGAACCTAAGCACTCTGTCAGCACTTGAGAGAGTACTAAGGCTTACGTCAGTGTGCAGCAAGAGATTTCTTACTAACAAAGTGGACAGATGTGTTACTGGACTTATTGCACAGCAACAGTGTGTCGGACCTTTGCACACGCCTCTTAGTGACGTTGCTGTCACAGCCATTTCAATATTCAACACTGTGAGTTGAAAACTCCCATAGATTGTTGATGTTTAATATAATAAAATCATTTATCTTATAAATTTGGTTAAGGTGTTATTTTACAGCAAAACTTCCAAGTTTTCTAACTCTAAAACTGCCTACTGGACATTCTTTGGTGCCAAGGGCTTTCATGCTTCTAAAAATTCACAAAAAATATGTGGGAATAGATAAACGTTTGTTACTAGGATATCACTGAATAGAATAGATTGAAACTATTAGTTTTGTATTATTTACTTTTTTATTTAGTTATAGTAAAAAAAAATATAAATTAACGAATGAAAAAATGCAAACATTTGTCGTAACGTTTTATGAGCCTTATGTGTACTCAGTCCCCAAGTTGTTGAACCATCACTAATCCTCTCTTTTAGTGTGTTGCCACTTCCATAGTGGTACCCACCCAAAAGTCCTTCTTTTTGTGAAAAGATGGTAATTACTCTGAGTCATGATCAGGCTGTAAGTCGGATGTTCAAAAACTTTCCACTTAAACAGCTAAAGCAAGTTCGTCTTCAGTGCAGCAATATGTGGATGTGTATTGTGAAGAAGCACAATGCTGTACAACAATCCACGCCATTTGTTTTGAATGGAGGGGTGTAATTGATGAAGGGTCTGACAGGAGGCTGTTGCATTTATGGTCTCCCCTCTAGGCATCTAGTCGATGAATAGAGGGGAGCCCTTTCGATCCCAAAACACTATAGCCATAATCTTCTTGGCACTCAGAATTTGTAGGCATTTTTGGTTTTGATGGGCATCAGGAATGATGCCATTCTATTGACTGGCATTAACATTACCTTAAACTTCGGTTATTTATCTGTAAATTTTGGGAAGGTAGATTTTTTGCGCATTCAAAAAATATATTACACTTCAAACCTTGCACATGGCGGTATTGTTAATTTTGTCACACATTTTAAAGTCGTATAAATAAAGAGTAAACGACTAATGACTTGCTGTATACAACAAAGGTGAAAATACTATTGTTAGAAACACTATGTGAGCACAAAAAGTTATCCTACCACGGGTTTAGACCTATGTAAAGTGATAACTCATTTCTGCAAATTTTAACGGTTTTAGTTTTATTTATTTATTTTTGTATTATTTAATATTTGTGCCCATTTTCAATCATTTTTTTAAAAAAATGGATATACACTAGGGACTTGATCATCCAGATCGTGTCTATCCAAAGTTTATACAAAACAATTTTTGTTTAATATGTCTCTGATGACAAAAGCTATCCTATTGTACGGAACTTATTGTTTTTACAGATTAAGAATATATATATATATATATATATATATATATATATATATATTTATATATTAGAATATAAGTATATAGTAGTAGAATATTATTATAATGTAGTAAAGTAATAATTTTTAACATACGTCATTGACTAATATCACTTCTATTATATTGGGTCAACTAATCATGTATGTCTCAACAATGTATAAAAATGTCGAAAGAAAACAGCACCGTAATGACAGTTTGATTTATGATAAATAAATATGCTTTGTGACCTTGATTGTCAGGCACCAGTTAAGTTAGATTTTTTATATCATTGGCTTGTTTATAAAGCAAGACTTGTGTGTGTGTGTGTGTGTGTGTGTGTGTGTGTGTGTGTGTGTGCGCGTGCATGAGGCTTTTAAGACAGTTTAGAAACAGTACATTGGATTTATCATGTATTATTTTAAAGTACAGGTATTTTACTGTACAACATTTGAATATTTTCTCTTTTTTTTAATCTTGTTAATAAATTTTACCTTTGTATTTACATGTTGTAACTTTTACTAGGCACCTAAAAACAAACTTCTGAAGACTTAATGTTGCAAATTATCGGCGATAGCTAAGTACTGTCTATAATCATGCTCACCCGCATTAGACATTGACACTGCTGTATGGCATTTCATGACAACATTATTTGATGTTTTAGGCCTTATCAAAAATGATATTTTGTGATGTTCCTGCTTATTTGAAATTTCGTTAATCCAAAAAAAGCCTTGGTCCTATCAAGTTTGGATAATCGAGTCCCTAGTGTACTAGTAAAACTTAAACATATTTAAAACAATATGCAGTGGTATATTTATTGCAGTTATTTGATTGGTAATTTCTTACAGGAAGGTATTGCAAGCGCAATTGGAGAACAACCAATCAAAGGACTCGTTAATGCCAGCGCTGGGGCGAGAATGACAGTTGCTGAGTCCTTAACAAATCTGGTTTTTGCAAAAATAACTCAGCTCAAGGTAAACAGAGTTTCCATTCACTTATATTATATTATATTGCCGCCTCTGTGGCCTAGTTGATAGCGTACTAGGCTTTCACCCTGAGGACCCGGGTTCGATTCCCGGCCAGGGCTTGGCATTTTCATTCGCTATAAATCATCCCATTGTCTGCATTAGCCCAAGTGTGCAAAATAGTCGAACGTTAAACACAAAAAAAAAAATCCATTCACTTATCTAATAAACAATTTTAGCTTGTTGAGTAACCTTCTCTTTGTTCATGAAAGAGATGTGTAAATAAAATGGAATACAGTTTAGTCTGATACCACCATACGATATTTTAAGTGTTTTATCAAAACCTAGATATTATCAAAACTCCAATGTCGAGAATGATACTGCCAATATTGAAACAAAAATATCAATATCAGTTAATATTAAAAATATCGGAACATCTCTAGTAAATTTAGCATTCAGTGCTATCAAAATAAAACAAACCAGACTTTATTAGTGACATTAATTTCCATGTCCATAAAAGCAGAAAACAACAATAAAATATAAATATATTGCAGTAAATGGATAGAACACTTTATCTTATTTCCAAAAGTATATACAATTTAAAAGTTTATGAGTACAAAATTTGATATTCTGAAAATTTATATATATATATATATATATATATATATATATATATATATATATATATATATATATATATCCATAGTGCTACTCAGACAATGGAGCCATTTACATCAGCCCTTGACGGTATTCAGGCAACTTTTGTAAGCGGATCTAATTGGCCTGTGCAGTATTCATTCTTTAATAGCTGATTAAAGTTGGTGGTTAAAGGTTTAAATATGACAATATTTGACAAGACCATGTTCACTTTCAAAAAGAGTAAATATCTATTAAGTATGACTTAAGATACATACAGCCTGCTTTGGTGGCAAAACGTGTTGCAGACCAGTCCCATTATTTATGTTAAGCAGTATAAACCTCGCATGTATCTCACAGAGCTGCCATAAAAAATATGTCATCCTGTACCGTTTGATATGTTATAGGATGTGAAATGTAGTGGCAATTGGATGTGGGCCGCTAAGCTGCCAGGAGAAGGTGCTGCACTCTATGAAACTTGTGCGGCCATGTGTGATGTTATGAGCGCTCTAGGTGTTGCAGTTGATGGAGGAAAAGATTCTTTGAGCATGGCAGCTAGAGTGGAATCAGAAACTATAAAAGCACCAGGTAAGGTTTGCTTCCAAGCACATTGCATTTACTCTTGATCATTGTATGATATGGTAGTTTATTACAAAAATAGAGACTCTGTTTCCTGTGGCCTTTAGCTGTTGATACCTAGTATCTGTGGTCTCTGGGTAACATTTCCATCTGTAATCATTTCAGTTAGATTCGCTGTGGTTAGTCTTAAACAGATCATATTGTTGTCAAAGCTGACTTCTTATTTCTAATTCATGTACGAGGGCTGTTCGGAAAGTAACCGCCGATTGGTCAGTGTAAGGGCTTGTTATCTAAGTAGTGTAAGGGTATCGCGCTTTCCTTTAACGATCTTTGCACCTGCTGTTTCCTGAGGCAGATCAGTCGGTGTTTTTATAGCATTTAAAGATGTATTGTTGCTGCAATAGAAAAGGGCTGTTCCCGCCAAATGTGAGGTAAGAGCTGTTATCGGCGTTTTTATATCTTAAAGATGTGTGGCAAAACAATATTCGGCAGCAACTATTCATCGGGAACTTTGTGCCGTGTATGGACCAAGTGTAATGAGTGAAGGTGTTGTTCGTGAATGGGTTCGTTCATTTAAAGGTGGATGAACAAACATCCCTGATGAAGACAGGAGTGGCAGGCCGTCACTGGTCAGTAATGAACTTGTCCTGAAAATTGATGAAAGAGTTCGTGAAAATTGTCGATTCACAATCTCTGAATTTTCTGATAAATTTCCCCAAATTTCAAGGACTGTTTTGAATGAAGTAGTGACAGAAAATTTAGGGTACAAGAAGTACTGTGCTCGATGGGTGCCCAAAATTCTTTCTGAGCACCACAAAAATCAACGAATGGCCTCTGCAATGGACTTTCTCACTCGTTATGATGAAGAAGGAGAACCATTGCTAAACAAGACAGGTGATGAAACGTGTATCAAGTATGTCAATCCTGAGACAAAAGAGCAATCTAAGGTTTGGGGCCATAAAGATTCGCCTAACAAGCTAAAAAAAGCCCGGCAAGATTTTTCTGGCAGGAAACACATGGCAACTGTGTTTTGGGATGCTAAAGGGAGGGGTGTTGTTGGTGGAATTTATGGAACGGAGAACGATGATTAATAAAGATGTGTACTGTCAAACGTTGATAAACTTAAAAAGGGCCATACAAAACAAATGTCGTGGTATGCTGACTTCCGGTATTGTGTTTTTGCACGATAATGCTCGATCTCACTCTGTTCAGGCAACCAAGGATCTTATGGGGCAGTTTCAATGGGACGTATTTAAGCATCCGCCTTACAGCTCAGATCTAGCCCCCAGCGATTACCATCTCTTCATGCATATGAAGAAGTGGCTTGGATCTCAGAGCTTTAATGATGATGAGGAGCTGAAAGAAGCAGTAACAGGCTGGCTCAAGGCACAGGTGGCAAATTTTTATGCTGAAGGGATTGGAAAACTATTTAAAAGATATGATAAATGTTTGAATGTCTTTGGAAATTATGTCGAAAAATAAGGGAAAGAAGTAGCTTTAAGATGTATATAATAAATTTTTTTTATTTAATGTGGTGTTTTTTTTATAATCAATCTGAGAAACTTTCCGAACAGCCCTCATATCTGACATCAAGTGATACCAAAGCAGTCACACAGGTCTCTTATATACAAGGGTGACCAGCTTCTAAAATCTTTTTGAAGGATGGCTTCTGGTTATCTTCAGTTGACTTAGTATACAATTTAATTATAAATAAGCACAGCTTTAACAAGTATACTTGGTTCACAAATGATACAATAGTGACTTGAACACTATATATATATATATATATATATATATATATATATATATATATATATATATATATATATATATATATATATATATATATATATATATATATATATATATATATATATATATATATATATATATATATATATATATATATATATATATATATATATATATACACACACACACACACACAGTCGACCTTGGTTATAATGCCGTCGGTTACAACGCTAACTCGGTTATAGTGCTATTTTCATAATGTCCCCAATATTCTACATTAAGTGTACATGTATTTTAGGCTCGGTTACAACACTTTGTGAACTCAGATGCAACGCTGTCACGCTGCTGTTATAGTCCAGCCACTTTGTAAACTGCCTGCATGAGAATTTCTCGTGCATGTAGGAGAATTACCCTCCATCTCCCTCCAACAATTCAGGGACACAGAGTCTGTCAATCTGAGTCTACAAACTGTTATTACTCAAAGATAGTAAAGGAAAAGAGAAGAGCTATGGTGACATAGTGCGAACATGATCTCTCATTCGCACATTTTTTCTCTCTCTCCGAGTGGTGCTCTTAGCCGTTTTCTAAGCTTCTAACCTACAGTCACTCTCACTTGAAATACAATTTGTGTTCTATTTTGAGAATAAAGGTTGAGAATAAAAATGGTTCCTTCCTTAGAATTTTGTTGCAGGCTAAACAAACAATGTAAATTGTGTCGTTCCCACAAAAGTGTTCTCTCTCTCACACAAATAGACTCTGTATGCCTTAGTGGGGGGAAAACTTCAATCTCACGAACCCTCACAACAGTGTACGCACTGTGTTGCATGTATACATACTAGACTGTATAGTACTTATTTTCTATTAGTCTTAACTAAAATATATTTGAAAATATGTAATATGTGTAATAAATTGTTATAAAATAGCCATTAATTATGTATACAGTACAAAGTATGCTTTTCTTTCACTACAAACAGTATTTCCGCCGTTTACAAACTCGTTTACTGTAAACTCGGTTATAACACTCATATACATTTCGTCCCTTCAACCACATTATATCCGAGGTCGACTGTATATAAAAAAATTAAACTGAATATATTCTTTGTTAGGTACATTAGTGGTATCGACATACGTACCTTGTCCAGATATACGCCAAGTAGTCACTCCTGACCTGAAGTGTCCTGCTGCTGGATCCACAGGTGCACTTCTTCTTGTAGATCTGTCTGGTGGCAATGCTAGACTTGGAGGCTCAGCTCTTGCACAATGCTTCTCTCAACTGGGTGACCTATCACCTGATTTGGAAGACACAGAGATGTTTAAGAGAGCATTTAACACGATTCAATCTCTTATTGCAGGTGAACAATGTTTAAGTTGTCATTTTAATAAAATGTATGTTCGTAAAAGTAGTGAATGTGTGGATTCTAAACATGATTTCTGTTTTGCAATGTTTTAAAAATGAAATATTGTTTTAATATAATAGAGTTGCAATAAGTTTGAGTTAAATAGGGCGGGTTGTACTTCAAACTCAGCTGAGTAAAAACTCAGACTACAAGGAAATTTGGAAATAGTAATCAATACTGTACAAGTTTAAAAAATGTTTTAATTTGGAATCATAATGACTTGGACAATAATTCCTCACCAAGTTGCTACAAAAATTGCTAAAATATGTTTTAATTTGGAATTACGTAATGAGTTTCACAATAATTCCTCTATAAATTGCTAGGTATAGTTCCATTGAAAGGCTTGGAATTTGTGGGTTTCCCTGACTCACAAATATCCAGTTCTAATTGTAGATTAGTAGATTTAACATACAGCATATAATTATGCATTTCAGCAAAATAAGGTAATGTTGAAGCTGAGTAGTACCTTTATCAGCAGTAGTAATTCCAATGTTACTTCCATTCTCTTGAACTTTTGGTTAAAAGTTCCACAGTTGGTGAAACTGTGGTTAAAATTTATAAATTTAAAGGTTAGGTTAGATTACATTAGAAACTAGAGGAAGGATGTTAAACAATTAAAAACATTGCGATCGACGATCTACTGTACAACTAAACCTCTTAAGTACTAATTTAGCCCTTACTAAGATCCAAGAATCCATTAACTTGCTCATCTTGCTGGAGGTCTCTAGGATCATAGGAACTAGATGGTCATAGGATCATAGAAACCGTTAGTTTCTTGGTAACAAGAGCCTCAAAGTTATGAATTATGTGTCCTGCAGTTTCCTCTATATCACTGATTTCACCGTATGTTCCTCCCTCAGTAGTGTTACGGGTGACACTTGCACCAGTGTCTGACATCACAGCCATCATCAGTTGTGATTTTATGTTTTGTGGTTTTCTAAATGTTTTGTTATTTTAGTTAGTAAACTGTTAAGTAGTTAAATATTATGTTGGAACTGGAAGAAATTATATTTCTGGGCTTTATTTTAAAGAAACAAACGAAGAAGAAAAAGCAAAGAAATAGGAAATTATGGGCATATTCGATTCCTGTTTGTAGGCTTGACTTAAGAGTGTCTTGTAGTTTGTATCTGAGACCTTTATTGCACGAATTATTTTTAAAAATTATTTTTGACTAAGTATTAATATATTTTAACAATTATCAATGCTTTATCATATATTTGTTACTTTATTATCTGTGTTTTATTTATCAAATTAGGAATTAATTTATCCAAACAAAACACAAAGATGTGGCGCAACATTCCTACAAAGGAACTAACAATAATAATTATTGTAATTTTTTAAAAAGTTTTATTTGAGTTTTCCTTCCACAAAGAACCCCTGTAATTTGTCCCACAAACAAGGTTGTTTACATTCAATGTAATGAAAATTTAAATATTACATTTTAAGATATGCCTATATACAGAAAAACTATTTAGTGGTGGTGCGTTACTTGTCTTTTGATCACTAATGAATGCCTTTGCAGAAGTTTGTACACTGCTCACTTGTCCCAGCTTCTGACAGACACTGTAGTGATACAGAATTTCGTTTCTCACTACTCAGAATCTCTGTGTGTACACACATTTAATCCTTAGTATATTCAGCGTTCCATATGCCAGTGATTTGTCTGTTGGAATTTAAATCTGAAAATAAATCAATACTGTTTGATTTATTCAAACACAAATTTCATAAATTTGTCATTACTACAGTATTAATTAACAAAAATGGGCGGTAACAATCCAGTTATTTTCCCTGACTCACAAATATTTAGGTCTAATTGTAGTGGAGTAGATTAAACATACAGCATATAATTACGCATTTCAGCAAAATAAAATAATGTTGAAGCTGAGTAGTACCTTTATCAGCAGTAGTAATTCTAATGTTACTTCCATTCCACTTGAACTTTTCCTCATAAGTTGCTGGAATGCCTACATAATGCCAAGTAGGCAATCAAAAGGGAAGAGAGCATGAGGGAAAGCATAATAATGTCTGTGGTATGCAGTATGGTGTAATGTGGAGTAAATATATTTTTTTCCAAAACCAAGCTCGAAATATACAGAACCTCAAATGACCAAGACTCAGATTATTGTATTTCTTCTTCCTCACAGCAGACACTTCATGTTGCTTTGCCCCGAAGTTTAGTGCAGACTAGCTGCACCTATTGAGAGGATTTAGACGTTCCTCATAGTACCCGAGCCTAACACAACTTTAACACTTTACACTCACACTTACATTTAGGGTGGTGATAATAGCCTCAACAAAAAAATCATGTTCCTTGCCCATTAGCCACATGGGCTCATTATGCTTCCGATCATGACATGTTGGCCAACCCCTGTTCAAAATTTTTAAAATTAATGTTGCACTTAAATATAAATTAATATTTATGTAAAAATACATAGCCTATTGTTTACTATTTTATTCAGAAAACAAAAATTTTTAAGGATAATTCAAACAAGTTAGGTTTTTTTTTGTCACGTTGTTCTAGAATGAATAATTTATTAGAGGTTAAAATAACACAGAAGCACAAAGCGATAGCACATGGACTTGAATAAGTAATAAGGAAAAAATTGAGTAAGTTGGTTTTCACAGAAGTAGTAACAGTAATGCTGAACTATCAATTATTTCTCATGATTATCCACTTTTTATAAAAATAATCATAATCAACTCAGTTGTTCACTTTTTTACACTTGGTTATCCCATTAAATCCTAGACTACGTTTGTCTTGAATTCATTAAAGTCTTAAGGTCTTTATATAGCTGCCGGGCTAACTTGTAGATTTGCATGTCCTTGATCTTATGCCGGAGTCTTAAGTTCTCTCCAGCACGCTTCATCAGAGTCTTTAATCTGCTACGTTTTTTCCATTAGAATTATGAATCAGAAATTTCATGTCTTATTTGTTCTATTTTGTAGACCCATATTAAAATATCATTATTATTTTTTTAATAATTTTAACCATTATATCAGATTCCAAATAAAAGAAAGTAAATAGATAATCCAATGGGACTTCCAAGAGTTTCTAGCTTAAGAAATTGGATGTTAAGTGTCCTTAGTATGTAAATACAGATATGAAGGATAAACACAAAAATTTAAAACATGTACTGTTTTCTTGTTATTTATTAAATGAAACAAAGTAATTTTTTTACTAACTGTTTGTATTTATTAAATAGGTAACAAAATCCTCGCAGGACATGACATAAGTGATGGTGGGCTTGTGACATGTATTTTGGAAATGGCTTTTGGAGGAATAAGCGGTGTAAACATTGACCTGGAGGAAAAGTGTTTAGGACAATCTAGCTCATTAGAAGTGTTGTTCGCCGAAGAACTAGGTTGGGTTTTGGAAGTGGAAAAGGGTCGATGTAACGAAGTACAGGATCTGTTTTCTGCTAATGACGTGCCTTGTTTATACATTGGTCAGTCTGAAGGCTATGGGATGAAGTCGAAGGTGAGTCCTATGCACAAAAAGATGTATTTTATATCATTCATGTGCAAACTGGGTTTAAAACCATAACCAATCCTTAACACTTTGGCTGCTATGCAAAGATCTATTGTGTTATAATATAGTAGCGAGAAAAGCGATACAATGACCCACGGTATATAGATACACGGTAGGGGCCACGCGCATGTCCCCCCCACCACTTGCCGGCTGAAGTACGTCATCGAATCCCTGATCGAATCTAGCTGTTGTAGTGTTCAGTAGAAAACAGTTTGTAATGTTAGTGTTAGTAACTGTATTACAGTAATTACAATAATAATTCCTTATATCTAACATTAATAACGCTGTTAATTACTTTACTTACTGAATTCGCTCATTGTCAAAACGGAAACTTTTTATTTTATACAATATTACATAATATTAAAGTAAAGTAAATTATAGCTTGAAAAATTCCAGGTTATTTTTTGTTTGAAATTTAAAAGCACATCACACTATGAATTACGTATCTGCGGATTTTCTTGATAATTATGTGGTTGACTGTGAAAACGCACATCTCAAATAAAAAAATAAAAACAAATTTAATAGCAAATAGGCGTATGCCTATTATGCAAACAGTAAAATAAAACATACGTATTTCTTAGAACTTATGTTTCAACACATATTATCAGAAAAAATATTCTTAAACTTAGTAACATTGCTTTGTAAAGCTACATTTTTATTTTTAACCGAGGCCAGTTCTTGTAATGCAAGTTGAATTTGTTCCTTAAAAAGTAAATTTTCATTTCTTAAACATTTCATTTCCTCTACAGAGGCATTATTTACAACGATATTTGTATTAAAATTACTGACTAAGGAAGGGTGGGTTTCATTTACAGAATTACACGTTACAATTGCACCAACGTCATTTCCATTTACAGGTGATTTACCTGGTAGATTTCCATCGGACTCGTCAATAAGTGTTTTTAATGTTTCTTGGTTTTCACGTTTTTTAATCCTTGCAGCTCGTTCAGAATTGATAAATTATTTTCAGCGGTGGGAATGTTAAAACGTGGAATGACACAGGATTTCAGCTGTTTTTTAGGTTTCGTATTTAGTAATTCGGATTTAAAATCCCTTTCGAAATCATCGTCATTAAAATGAAGTGAACAGACTTTAACATTATCAAAATTAAAATGATCTGCTCGTTTACACGCATGAACCCACGCTTTTCTCAGGCCTTTGTCTTTTGGAATTTTGTGAAATGTAATTCCTTTCCCTTTACAATTCTTATCACTATTATAGCAATTGGCAATAGTGCAATTAGGCATTGTTATGCCTATTATACAACAGCAAACAAAACAAATTATGTATTTTTTAGGATTCAAAACATAGGCTAATTAAATCTTTTCTTACACTTATTAAACCTCGACTACAAAACACAATTATCACCTTTTATTTATACAAAAAAGACCTTTTACTTAAAACAAACACTCACATAAACACACCGAATCTCCAACTACATTTACAGAACACCGCATTGTTAAACGGGAAATTACAGAATGTAGCAGTGAAGATTCAGTGACGTCACGCGCGCGGTAGTCTACTGCGCACACCCACCGTGGCCCCTACCGTGTATCTATATACCGTCCAATGACCTATCATTGCTATACTTTAGTTGGTAACAGTTCAATGTAAATCTAATAGATAGCATCTGAATCTATATTTTTCAGTCAACTGATCATTTTAGTTCACTGTTCTGCCACTTTTATATTTTTCTGAGTTACAGAAGTGAAATCATAAGAGCTGTAATTTATCCTTTTCGTTGGAGTTTTTTTTACTAGGTAGTAAAAATGGCTGACAGTCACGATGTGCTTGTGTTTGGTGTTGATGATGACATAATTCACTTAAGTGTTATGATAATATATGTAGGTGTACAGGATTTACCAGAGAATATGACTGTATCAGTCAAATTAGGGTGTTCAGGAAAATCAAGTAAGCAATGTACAGTTCAGTCTTAATATTTTAATATTTATTTCTTCATTCAGAAATTAAAAACTTAATCTTTTTAGAATTTGATTGAAAAAAATACTATATCAATAAATACTACACATTATCTACAAAGCATATGTATTATAACAGTGATTTTTCTCAAACATTTAAAATGATAAATAGTAAACATATTTAAATATAAAATTACGTAAGTACTTTTCGGCTAAAATAGTTGTAGGTAGGACATGCTACTGTACAGGGCAGCAGCTAAAGGTTTACAAATTTCTATTTAAAAATTATCAGTGGTGATAATTTATGTTAGATCAATTTTTTTAAATGTCTCAAGACAATTTAAGAAATCAGTATTGCAACATAGCCACCAGACCTATTTTCTTCCATCTAGAGATCTTTTTTACTCGCCATGTAAAGCCTACCACGGTTTCGAAACTTCACTGTTTTTTCTTCAGGTCGTAGTAAAAATGGTCAAATCCCTCTGTCAAGGTCGTCACAAAGTTAACAAAACATGAAAACACATGTCACAACACTAAACACAATTACATGATTTTATTAACGTGCACAACAATAAGTTAGGTTTGGCCAACTACTACTGTGAAACTCGTTACAGTCTGGCTGGACTGCTTTTATGAAATGAGTTCAAAGATTACAGACGGAAGAAAATCGGTCAGAATCCTGATTATTTAACATATCAAGTCTCTTTGTTTCTATTGTTTTTTTTTTATTTTGTCAGCAGCTTTGGAACTGAAATTTTTGAGGTTAAACCTAAAACTTATCATTTTGGTTAAATAAATGAATTTATGTGGTTACTGTTACACTGTGTCCTTTTAAGATCTATTGTGCTTCTTTTCTATATTCTTGAGATGTTCAATAATGATGCATTTATCATTTTGAGTTGTGACATTCACTCCGTCAGCACATGTCTCTTTTCGCATTAGATTGAGCCAATCAATGTAGAGGTGTGTGTGTGATTTTTATAATTTTGATTTTTGCTTAGAACGGTAACCCTTAACTTTGGCTAAACTAGCTTTAAAAAAGAAATCTACAAAAGGTGGATAAATATCTCGTTAAGATTTGAATGAAATTGTTGTAGTAATTTTTACTGAAACTAATGTATGTACACATCTACATGAAATACAGACAACCCCCTATTTTTTATATCTAGAAAGTCTTAAAAGCAAAGATCTGTAAAAAATTGACATATTGTGATTTTAAATGAGTGTAATACTTTTTTCGTAGTAAGCAAAAATTGACTAGAACGTCAGGCTTTAAAGGGAAGTTTTTTCCAAAATCGGTCCAGCTAAATAGTCCTCAGATGTGTGCACAAACAGACATTATTTTGCAATTCACTTCAAGGCAGGCATTAAAAGTTCTGTTTAAAATTTGTTAGCCATTCAGAAAGCAAATAAATAAAACAAGTAGTAATGAAATATTTTTTTATGAACAGTGTCCTGTATGTAAATAATGTGTTTGCTAATTAATTGTATTTAAACGTTGACAGGTGCTGATTAAAAACGGGTCCAATATATTATTAGAGAACACGCTAATATCATTGTTTTCTATCTGGGAGGAAACCAGCTACAAGTTGGAAAGGTTACAAACAAATGCTGATATTGCTCAAAAGGAATTTGAGTCTCTTGTTAAACGCACAGGACCCAAGTATAAGCTGACATTTAATCCTGCGGATACACCTAAGCCTAGCAAAACCCTACTCTCAGGTAAATGATTAAATAAACTGGTAATCTCTAAAAATCATAGAATACAGGTCATCTTTGAGAGCTTAAAGATTTATTGAGTGTTATGAAGATAGGAGATTTAAAACAATCGAGTTATCAGGGAATGTGAGTTTTTTATGTTCAAGTTATAAAAGTCTCTTTAGTACTAATGTCTTAGTATTATAATATAAAATATTCTTCTAGGTGCATCAAATATATTTATTTGAAAGGTGCATTAATATATTTATATTACATAAATTAGATTGGGCACTTAAGCCTAAAAATTGATAAATCTGTATGTTTTTATGTTTAAAGTATTTAGTAACTTACAAATGTTAAATATTCGTGAGCTATATACTCAGATTAATTGTCTTGAAAAGCTTGTTTAAAATAAATGCACAAAACCAATTTAGCGTTTATCATATTAGCTTGAAATAGCCAAAATGGCATCCGAATAAGGAAATACTTTGGTTTTGTCCCTTTTTTCTGTCCATACCAACTGCTCTGTTCTAAGTTCTGATGAAAAATTGTTAGAAATTAAATTTTCTGTAACATAATAATTTAACATCTCTCCTCTCTCTCCCTTCCTTTCTCTCCCCTCTCCCTCTCTTTTTCTCTACCCCTCTCTCTCTCTTTCTCTCTCGTAATGTATTGTTTGTACAAATAAGACAATACATTAGCATAAATTATATTATATTGATTTTGCAACTGGTTTTATGCTACTTAACAGTTACACTTAACTAATACTTAGTATTAGTTAATCATCTAATACTTACACTTAACACTTACCACTTACACTAAACAATATCACTTAACAATAACACTTATACTTAACATTCAACATTTACACTTAACACTTACATTTAAAAAGTAAACTATAGTTTAAAAATTGTGCAGTTAAATTGTCAGTACTTTGCTAAATTATTTTAATTAAAAATAGAGTTTTAATAAAAAATACTTGTTTCAGTTTTATTGATTCATTCTATTATTATTAAATCACATATTATTAAGTTTTATCAATAAACTTGTAAATGATAATTATAGTAGATATATATGTGCAGCACCTCGAGTAGCAGTACTGAGAGAAGAAGGAACTAATGGGGACAGAGAGATGGCTGCTTCATTGTACATGGCGGGTTTTGAAACTTGGGACGTAACAATGCAAGATTTGCTTGACAAGAAAGTGTCCATCAATCAGTTCAGAGGACTTGTTTTCCCTGGCGGCTTTAGTTACGCAGGTTTGTGATCACTCATTTATAATAATAACTTTGCCTGTTTACTTAAGTTTTGGTTGGGTTTTATTCAAAATATAGAATACTTGTAGATTTGTTTGATTATGCATTAACATTAAGAATGAAAATGTAAGTGAAAGATAGGATTAAAGTACCTGTAGAGTTTCCATCAATGTGCCTATTAACCATTCCTCTAATGTAAAACCTCTGATACATACTAATAGGGCGGTTTGGATAAGAAAATACCCACATATCAAAAGGTATTGTTAAATAAAGCAGAAATGACGCTAGAGTCGATTATAAATTACAGTTGTGTTTGTTTATACTATAGTTACGAAAGGAGCACGCATAAGTGGATTCTAATGCATTTCAAAGTTGAAAGCATATCATTATGCTTTAATGTTGATTTTGGAATAAGAAAAAATAAACAGTGTTATAATACACTTTTTTAAACATTTATTTAAAGTTCTATATAGTCACCACTGTATAATTCCTACTTGAAGGGACTGGGGAAAAATTCAAATTATCGAGTACAGTGAAAATAGAGAGTTTAAAATATAGATGTTGATTAAAAAGAAAGAGAGAAGTCATAAAAAATGTCGTAATTCCTTGGTCAAAATGCTACAATCGCAAGGCTTTATTTGGTGGCAAAAATTCAACTTTAACATTATTCAGAAGTAGAATGTTTTTGTGTGGGACAATTACTGACGAGCAAGATGTTCCATTTTTCTTTCCTGAATGTCCGTGAGAGAGAGAGGCTTATATTTTGATGCATTATCACGATTAACAAGGAATAATAGTTCTACATAAACGATATTGCATTTTAAAAGTGTTTATAAGAGCCGATGACACTCAAAATAATAGGCCTGTATTATCGTTTATTATCTAAATATGTATTGTCTCACTCCGTTTAGTATTTGCACCCAAGTACAGTGTTGTTTCTATTGAACAGTACACTTTATTTGTACACCAGCTCTGTGGCACTGACGCCTTACATTCTGATGACATTACGTTTTCATTTCATAATGGTAGATGAACGATATTTTATCAGTAAGTGAATGTGTTTGAAATGCATAGGTTATACCATCAATGGTTATGAATACAGTACAAATTTATAACCAAACAAATAAACAATGTTGTGTCTATACCGCATTAACAAGAAATATACCCAGGTAGTACAATTTATACAGATGAAGGCTGGGCTGAGAACAATTATGGAGTAGACGTTGAATATCCTCAGTACAAAATAAAGAAAGGACCAAAATGTATTGTTTTTGTAAGGTTTATCGAGAGTTTTTGAAGAGTCCAGTGTCTCGGTATGAATTAAAGAGTTTTGCGAATTGTCAAGTGATGACTATAGTGATTTCTGAATCGCATTTAATTGTTTTATTGCACAAAACTTTTTCCCCTAGTCACCACCATTCTTTTCCAATTTTGGCCATTTTTTCAATTAAATAAAAATAGAATGAAAAAGCAATGTCTAGTTAAACACAAGTTGTTCACAAAATTAAAAAAATGATTTCTTAATAAACTAAAAAGCGGCTATTGCTTTTTAATACATTTTTTTTTTGACTTAATTGATCATGGTATACAAAAATTGACTAACAATATATGAGGTAGACTCGGGATTATAATATAGTATAAATTAATGCCCTCGCTTCCTGAAACTACTCTTTGCTTGTTATTACTCAATCCTAAACATGATATAGTACAACATGGCTTAAACATACCAAATAATTTTGTGAAAAATCAATGTTGATATTAGAGGATTATAGACATAAAAGGGTTTAAAAGGTTTTCTGTATTATGGCATATTCTTGGTAGTTTTATTTTTTGCTACAATTATTGAATTCGTTAAATTTGTAATTTATTTAAAAATTATGTTAACATCTTATTTTTTTCACATCTGAAATATGACTAACAGCTGGTTTGTAGAACTTGTAGTTAATGCTCTACTAGTAAATGCTAGATTAACTAGATTTATTAGCAACATTGTGGCTAATAATACAACATGGCTTAAACATACCAAATAATTTTGTGAAAAATCAATGTTGATATTAGAGGGATTATAGACATAAAAGGGTTTAAAAGGTTTTCTGTATTATGGCATATTCTTGGTAGTTTTATTTTTTGCTACAATTATTGAATTCGTTAAATTTGTAATTTATTTAAAAATTATGTTAACATCTTATTTTTTTCACATCTGAAATATGACTAACAGCTGGTTTGTAGAACTTGTAGTTAATGCTCTACTAGTAAATGCTAGATTAACTAGATTTATTAGCAACATTGTGGCTAATAAAATTTTGCATATGTTTCTAGAAAATATTTTATATAAGATTACCTAATCTCCAATTAAACTCTCATTAACTTAATCCTAGAAATTATGAGCATCATAAGTGTGACTGATTTTACTATGCATACAGTCTAGCATTGTAAATTACAACTTTAAAAATATCTGATACAATTTGTCCAACTACACAGTTGTTAGAGATTATACAGTTACCGTTTTGAAACTAATCGATTCATTAGACTTCAAGCTTTATCTTGTCTTCTTAAATTTAATATTTTGTTAAGTAGTTTTGCATAAACTTTAGATTGAATATTGGCAAACATACATAAATTGAAAATTAATTAATACATTTTACATTGGCAGCAGTTTGAACGTTGATCGAAAATCAATAGACTATATTTCTTTCGCTTTTTATATATCAGCAATGGGAAGAGGTATTAAGTGTGGTCTGTATGGATACCATCAGTACCATTGCACAGTAAGTATCATATTTGCAAGTCAGAAATTACATAAATACAAGCACAATTTTATATACAACATATATACATACACACACACACACACACACAATATATATATATATATATATATATATATGCCTCGGTGGTCTAGTTCATAGCGTACTAGGCTTTCACCCGAGGACCGGGTTCGATTCCTGGTGAGGGCTTGGCATTTTCATACGCTATAAATCATCCCATTGTCTGCATTATCCCAACAATTTTATGTAATATGCAAGAGTGTACAGGATCGGACAGGCTCAGTCTTGCAAGCCAAAAGACAAAGGCGACCGGTAGCTACTTCCGGCGATGCGATGGATACAATGCTACCCTTATCGACAAGCTCATATTTGTCGAATCTTGTTTCAGTTTAAAAAACGCAGAATTGAGCGAACTTATAAAGTAAATGAAACAACACATAATAAGGAATACGAAGCAATTTTAAATAAAATGTCGTTATGAGATTGATTTCTAAATATACAGAACACTGTTAAAAGAAGGTTAAGAATAAAAATTTTCGAAATTCCAAATAGAATAAAAGATATTGAGAGTTACAAATAAAATTTAAATTTAATTTTGAAAATTGTATAAACATCAAGAAGATCGATGTAGTATAAGCGTAAAAATGGACATTAGCGGTAGTTAGAATAAAATGAATGTAAAAATTAGGCTAAGATTAAGGAAAATTGTAAAGCATAAGAAATAGAGTAAAAAATTTAGATTTAACCGCAAAATGTTTGATTTGAGAAGGAAAACCAATAAATTTATAAAAGCAGACAGGATATACTATAGGATAAAATCAAAATTCAACCAATTTATTTTTTTCTGCCCAATACTAGGTTTTCTAGTATCATTCAGAAATCTGTTTCATTTGACAATTTTATAAATAAAATCGTTTTAACATGCAAGAGGGTGCAGGATCGGACAGGCTCAGTCTTGCAAGCCAAAAGACAAAGGCAACCGGTAACTACATCCGGCGATGCGATGTATACAATGCCACCCTTATCGGGTCAATAAACCAGGGTGATAAATATAACTAAAGTAATAAAAAAAAAATTAATAAACTTGAGTCTCAAACATTAGTAAAGTTACAGAAATAATAAACATAACAAAATTCAGTCATTAAAATAATATTTTAGGACTATACGTTAGAGCCTAAAAAGAAAAACAGAAAAATGGCGATAACTACTGAACCAGATAAGCTACGACTACAAATCAAGATGCTATGGATTCAGGAGAACAAGAGGGAAAAAATACCTTATTTTTTGAAAATTGGACAAGCCAAACTGGAGATATGGTTTTCCATGGGATTCTGAAATGTTTTCACAGAGAGGGGAAGGTGATGTAACCAGACACTCCCCACCATGCAAGTCAGGCATATGAATGGCTACCAACCGATGACATCACAATAACAAATATTAATCAAAAGATTAATAATTAAAAACTAGGAAAAATGGGCAAGATGGAATCTAAACCTGGTAATTCACCCACAGTAAGGCTACCGACAAAAGATGGCGCCATCAAGGTAAGATTGAGACTGTTTCTGGAAGGAAAATTGAAAGTTGCCAAAGAAGGAATATAAAAATTCCCTTTCCGAGGAAAATTCTGCCAAGCTAGGTCAGTTTCACAACTGATCCAGCTACTGTCTTCGAAGATTTCAAAGAGTGCAGACGTGTTGGTGCATCAGTGGAGGGTCCGTGGAGAACCGCGTTATACATGTCGTGATTAGCAATCAGTTAAGACAATTTGAAATACGTAACAAATAATTAAAAGACAACGAAAAATAAATACTACGACGAAGTAAATTTGAAATATTAAAAAGATAGTACAAAAAGGAGAGACTATCAAAACTTTAAAAAATGTATTTTCAGAAAAAAAAGATTGTTGATAAAATATTTCAAGCTATACGTGTGTGTAACCAGTGGTCTGCGGATTCCACGGAAACTCATCGAAGTCTTTAGAGCAGTCACCAGGGGAGTTTGAAGGTCATCTCAATCAGACATCACTGGAGGGGAAAGCACCCAATAACATCACCATAGCCCAGGTTCAGCAAAAGATTGCACCAGTATCAATCAACAGGAAGGAAGGCGAGCGAATGCCAAGTCATGGCGACTTCAAAAAGGTACGGCTAACAAATTGCAGATATTTTCTGTTAGTATTAATGTTTTGCTCATGTTCTCATGTTCAATGAATGAGTAAAGCATAAATTAACAATTAACAAAGAATTGAAAAAATAAAGTGGAACAAGTAAACCTTGATAAAAGATGCGAAGAAACTAATTAAGATAAACGGATTTTAAGATACAAATATTGACAAGCACAAGTTAAATTGAACTTAAATTGAAAGGAGTATACTGAGACAAAATAAAATAAAATAAGCCAAATAGTAAAGGAAATAAACTGACCACAAGTAACAACCTACCAAGAATAAATGAAGTAAACTTAAACTAAAGACAAACAATGGATAACAAGTTGAGACCATTAAAAAGAAAATAAATTTGAAATCACCCAACAAATACTTCAGTTTTCTACTAAATATAAAAAAATAAACAAATAATATTGCTAAACCATTGAACCAGATTAAAATTATTAAATACACCTATTACAGCTTGAGGCAGTGGCAGGAAACCGTAGATAAATTCCGGAGCCATATAATTTGTATTAGATATAAATATTAGGCAGTAAGATTGTGAAGTATACTAATAAGAGACCACCTGTTAAAAATACTAAAGTTAAGGAGATAAGAGAACTGTACTTTATTTAGTTGTCGAATACAGTAATTGAAGATACTAGCTATAAAAATTTAAAATATAAAAATTAGTGACTTTTCATAGGGAAGTAAGATAATAAGAAGGAGTTAATAAAGTTGAATATTTTTTAAAGTAATACAACTAAATGTGTTTAAATTTAATACCAACCAAACTACATCCAGATCTATTATAGCGTGATCAACCCAACTTTGAGCTTACAACCCGAGGTAAGATTAAATCCTGCAACAATATAATCAATCAAAAGTTACTTATATTTATTTCGGTGGTGATCAAGACACCGGAAACCTTTCCCGATTGAAAATTGGGCATACTTTCCATATCAAGCAGGTGGAATTCAGGGGCCAGCAATAAAATCAGCTGGTGGATTACAACGCACGACCGGGAGTTTTGAATTCAAGTACAGGAAGATTAGCTCATTCCAGTAGTGTTCTACACTATTCAAAATTGCTTGCTGAATTTTGGATGTGTAGATTTTCTGCAGTGGAAGTAAGCCAACATAACAACACCAAGAAAAAAGTGACTTATTTATCCACTTGGCAAACATTACATTACAACACGAACATCAGTGTTAGGCCTGACACACGAATAAGATACTGCTGCATAGATATAAAGAAAGAGAAATGGCACAGCAACATTAGACCCAACTCGCAAATACAATTACTCCTGCATATATGAATAAAGTACACAAATAAGAAGCACACAAGCACTGGGCATATTAGTGTTTTGTACAATAGTAGCTAAGTGGTTTTTGTTAATAAACTACTTTTGATGTATCTCTGCAAGCCATAATAATGCCAATTTGCATTTATAATTCTGTGCTTCAATTCCTCGCTTAAGTTATTGTCTTGAGCCGCTATTGATCCTAGATATTTAAATTACTGAACTGCTTTTATACTCTGTTGTCCAATTTTGATAAATCGGTCCTTATACACTTATTTTCAGTCACCATATATTTTGTTTTACTAATGTCAGTTCTTAGTCCCATGGTGTTGGCAGATTTCTCCAGCACCAAAAACGTATCTGTTGTGCTGCGTCCAATAATGTTCATCTGCATAAGCCAATAGACTTACTATTACATAGTTCCTCTTGCCTGAATGTCAGTATCCCTCATTATTTTGTCCAGTGCTAATTAAAAATCGTGCATGCTAAAGCATTCCTAAGACCTCTTCTGACCTAGACTTACCACACATTTCATTTTGTATCTTAGCACAACACGTTTGTACACCAATCATTGTACACAGCCTTACAAGCCTTATTTATCAACTTTCTTGGTATGTTAAGCGATTCCATATTCTTGTACACTTCCTGCCTATATATTGTGACATATGTTGCTTCAAAATCAACAAACAAGTGGTGCTTGTTTATATTAAATGTTTACTTTTGACGATGTAAAATGGAATAATAATTATTAATGTACAATTAAGATATTTTTCTCATAATGGAAGATTACCCACAGTCGGTGATCGGTGAAACTCCATGATTTCATTAGGGGTCTGATTTTCCTTGATATTGGGACGTTAATTTAAGAACTGTTGTAGAAACCGGCTGTTAATCTTATGAATATAGTTTTAAAATTCTCTTTATACAGCTTATAGCATTAAAGAACTCTGTTATTCTAAAATTCAAATTTGTCTTGAATCCAGATGTACTTGGGTCAGCCAAAGGTTGGGCTGCGAGTCTACTCTTCAATGTTGAACTACGAAGTCAGTTTCAACAATTTGCACAGCGTAGCGATACGTTTAGCTTGGGTGTTTGCAACGGTTGTCAGCTGATGAGTCTCCTCGGATGGGTTGGTTTAAAAGGTATGATTAGAGTAAAAATGTTTTAAAATATTTTAGTCTAAATAGATAACATTCGTAGAACGTAAAGAATCGCTGCATGCACTATTTTGCTGATTTCATTGGGGTGTATTTCCAGTGATAAATTTTGTTTATTTTAATTTCTTTTCAAAATCTGACACCACCAATCATAATTTGCATTGAAATTTGATTAAAATTAGTCTTTTGAAACTTTGAAATTATATTGAAAATAAGTAAATGAATCCTGAACACTACCAAATTAACCCAGTGAAAATTAATTAAATTAATTACCAATGAAATTCATTGGCAATGAAAGATCTATTTTGCCTGTCCCCTTCACTCTAATTTCCTAAGTATTAATGATGGACAGTGTGCTTCGCAATGCAGTGGGTCTCTTTACTGTATGTTTCAAGACAAAGTACAATATCAATATATATATATATATATATATATATATATATATATATATATATATATATATATATATATATATATTTGCAACTGAAACCGTTCCTTAGTGGTTAAAACTTCAACAATGATGGTACAAGGTTGACAATACAGGTGGCAACATTTTATGAAAAAGGAATACAAAAACTTGTGTCATGCTATGACAAGTTCCTACAAAATGATGGAAGCTATGTAGATAACTAGTTTCAGGTTTGAAGATTTTTTGCAATAAATAGTTTTTCTGTATCTGTAATAGTTTTGTTTTTATTAGCAAATGGAACTTATTTTCTGTACATATCTATTGTGTGTATATAAATTATGTTGTTGGTTCCGACCGATTTGGTTTAAAAAAACTCAAAATTGAATTTTAATAAGTATTTATTTTTATAATTATAATAAAGAGTTTAGGTTTAATTCTCATGCCTAGAGATGACCTGTTGACCAGCATTAGGCGTACACCAGTATACACTCTACTGACTACACTTAACAAAACTTTGTTATAATGGAGAGAGAGTGCAAAAAGTTGATGTGAGAATTCTAGGAAATTAAGAATGCCTACAAGATCAGCTGTCCTATTGCCCATTTGATTAACCTAAAATACACTATATAACTTCTAAATATGGGTCTGATGGAACCCCTTATATTACCCAATGGAAATTTCCTAATTAGGGATAGTTGGCCATTTTGTGTTGTGTTATCATAGGAACATCTAATTTATAATGAAATCATTAACTTTAAAATGATGTATTACTCATAAAGGGTTCAAATTTAAAACTTGAATTGCTCCTAAAAAGTAGTACTTTTTGTTGACAGGTAAATGTTCGCTAGATGGTCAGATCTTACGTAATTAAAAGTGTAAAAGAAGCAGGATTATTCATCAAATTTTTATTTAAATTGACAAAAATTTAGTAAAGTAAAATTTTTGTTCAGATAACAATTTTGTTTCAGGTATAACAGAAAGTAAAATGACTCCAGACGTAGTGCTTGATCACAATGCATCGGGAAGGTACGAATGTCGCTTCAGTACAGTACGTATTGACAAGTCACCAGCTATTATGCTGCGAGGAATGGAGGGCAGTGTTTTAGGTGTTTGGATTGCTCATGGAGAAGGTATCGAAATTTTAAATTAACATTTCAAAATAGTTTCATAAAAAAATCACTTTATAACATGATTCCTTTTTTTGTCAAACAGCCGTGTAGCAGACTATAACTCGCTTGAAAAAAGATGTTTCAACTGTCAAGTGGACTATAACCCATTTGAAAACATTAGGTTTCAAACATTAGGCGTTAACAAACTGTTTTAACGCATATCCTAATACAGTCTTCCAATATTCCAATCGTAATAAAATAAATACCATTGAAAAGTAAAAGTTCTAACCTTTATATATCTTGTTTCACATTTTAAGTAGTTTGTTTGTAAATTGTTATAAAAAAATCATAAACTTACTAATTAGAAGATCTTATGTTGCTTGCAATGCTATGAATCAAGTCTGCTAAATTGCCTATTTTCAAACATTTATTCAACCAAGTAAATTACTTTCTACAGGATTTTGATTAGTATCTTTTGAAAGATTAAATCTTTCCCTTGAATTCATCCGTTGAACATTTTTATCTACAAGATATAGTTTGGTCTCTATGTTTGTCCAATCTTAAGTCTACAAATGAAGTAGCAGCTCATATGAAACTACAATTTTTAGTCTGTTTTTGTCATAGCTAAACTGAATTTGTTTTAAATAATAAAGTGAAAGTTGAACTAGAAAATAATGTATTTGACATAGACAAAATTAAAAAGCTAAATGTTTTATTTTATTGCTAAAAGCTATTCTTAATTGAAGCAGCGTTTCTCTACTCATTGTCTTGTATGCTTGTAAGAAACATAGTTCATTGTTGTCATACTTTTGATATGCAAGTGTTTATTTTTGTTGTTTAGTGTTTTGAAGTATTTAAAAATTATTTATTTATTTTTTGTTTTTATTTATTTGGTTACAAATTTCCTATAAAAGGTAATAAATTACCTGTGCATGGGCCCAATTACAAAAAAGATTCATACATCGTTTATCTTAAGGCTAAAACTAAAAACTAAATCTAAACCTAATTCTATATATCTTTTATTATTCTTTCTAATTACTTATTATAGTAACGGTGCATTTAGGAGCAGCTATTTTTTTCAATTTATTTTTTAGCGTGTCTTTACTTAAAAAATTCTTTTTATATTCTTCTTTTCTGCTAGGATTATTGTCACTATGTTCAGTATAATAATCTGCCTTTCCTAGCTTTATCAATTGTTCTTTCGTTGACGAATTTCGGAGAACCTCCATCTTCAAAAACTATTTCTATCTAGTTGAGAAAAACTGATAGCGTCAACAAAAGAAGAATTGATGAAGCTAGGGAAGGCAGATTATTATACTGAACATAGTGTCTTTACTTACATTAAGAATTTTTAGGTCTTTTGTTAGTATATTAAAATACATAATAGCTGCGTATATATTATTTTTTTATCAAGATTTTTTATGTACAGTAGGAATGTTTATAGGTTTATGCCTTGTAATACTATTGCTATTTATAAATTCATTGCTTAAATTATAATAAAATTTCATTGCTTGTTAAAAAATAATGTAACATTGTTTACAATAACTTTGTGTAAAAGTATAATATTGTCAAAATATAAGTCTGATTTATGTTTAGTATATGTTTTCAAAATTCAGTATCATTATTTTTAATTATTTTTTTTGTAAATTAAGTAATAAGAGAGCATTACAATATGCTGTTCCCTAATTAATTATACCATATGTGGCAATACTGTTGAAAAGCCCATAATATATGTTTAATAAAGTTTTACCTGACATATTTTTTTTAATTTAACCAAAACGTATGTCAAATACTTTGTTCTATTACATAAATTAATTATATCATCAGTCCATCACATATACCTATCAAAGAAAATACCTAAATATTTGGTACTATAGACATTAGTTAAAGGTTTATTATTCATAAATATTTTTGTTGCTAGTGGTAATGTAGTTACACTATTTGCAAAAGTTACATATATAATCTTTTGAACATTAACTGTTTTCAATTCACTGTTCAACATTAATTATTCAATAGCCACTGAACAACAAGTTCAAGACGTACATTATTAGAACAAAATTTAGTTGTTAAATAAAAAAATCAGTGTGTGAAATAAAAAGTAATTGTACAAATAGTTTAATCTTCAGTGATGTACGCACAGACAAACTTATAAGTAAAAACAGCTTTTTTGGACTTATTGGACGTAAAAATGGGCAGATTTATTAAAATCTCAAAAAAATTTCTCATTTTTTATACTTTGTATAGCAAAATTGGTTAATGTTTAACAATTTCATTGTTTTAAGTGCTCGTTCAACACAAGTCACGTAGTGCTGCAGTGACTACAAAGTAAATTATTGTTTCAGGCCAATTTACGTTCAGCAACACCAAAGTGTACTCAGAACTGGACAGAAAGAATTGTTTAGCTTTGAAGTATGTTGATGACAATGGTATGCCGACAGAAGAGTACCCAATGAACCCTAATGGCAGTTTAGGTAAGTTTATTGAATGACTGAGGGTGTTTAATCATTCATGCAACTATAACCAACCCTTTCTGCTCGGGGAGCCACTATGTGTGTGGCTATTTATGTTCTAGTCAGATCAGACAAATTAACTCGGTGAGAACTCAGGTGAGCTGCTACATGGGGCTGGCACTATGTTCTTGTAATGCTTTTTGTGTACCAAACAGTGTTGCGTCTGGCGCTCGGAATTAAATTACATGTTTGTATTTATTTTTCATATCTGTAACTTTTAGAAATCAATATATAATTTTGCAATTACCACTTTCATCACTAAATCATTTAATGTTTTTTTAAATAGAAATTAATTGTTTTTAAATTTTTTTAAAATGTGTTTATTGGTATGTGTGTGTTTTTTTTGCGATGCCAAAAAAGGTGGAAAAAATCTTTTATAGACTATCTGGGGTAGGGTACTCACTACCCCAGGTAGTCTATAAAAGAGTGTGGGACTCAAATTAAGTTCTAACTTAAGTTAAGATATATTGTTACCCACTAAAAAACCACCAAAAGCATTCCTCTTCTGTAAACCTCCCCATGGAACCTCCGCCAGGCATTACTTCATGGGAAGGTGGACTGGCTGAACGCCTACTCTTCTACAGTTTTGGCTCTCCTTTCTCGATCCTCAGCCCTCAACTTCTTCATGACCACTGCAGCAAATCCCGCAATGGCCCTCCGGTTGGCCTCTGAAGCCATCATAGTCGCAACCAGACTTTCCGGTGCAATGCTGCCTCGCAAATATGTTTGTAGCCTCAACCTTTCCTCATCGAATCTCCGACACCGGAAAAACACATGCTCCGCATCTTCCTCCACTGCTGGAAGACAGAGGGGACAAGCCGAGTCTGTTTCCAGCCAGAAACAGAACAAGTAGGCTCGGAAGCAACCATGCCCAGTGAGAATCTGTGTGAGATAGAAATCCACCTCCCCATTTCTACACCTCTGCCTGTCTTGGACCTCCCAGATTCGGCATGAGCCTGCAAAGGGCTCCTGCCACGTTCGTCGCCTTTTCACTAACTGTGTGTGTGTGTGTGTGTGTGTGTGTTTCTTAATAACAAACACTTAAACAAGAAAGACACACATCATAAACAACTGACTACAGACATGTATAAATAATGTGATAACAGTTGCATATATTCTCTCAACAGCTGAGCCAGTGCCTTTTTCTGTTGGGTCAATTATTCATCAAAAGTTTGCATCACTTCCCAAGTAAATTAGCTCTTATCTAGAATTTATAAGGAAAAAAATATATCAGGATACAGGACCACTATGGGAAGGATATTTGAACTGTAGCTGAAACTAGTAAGAGTCCCACTAAGTATGGCTTTCTGAATAACATCCAACTGACTGCAGAAGTTTAATGGTGTTTATATGTAACTAATTTTTAAATTATTTTATTTTGTTCTGTACATTACCTACTTCTTTAATCAGCTATTGTTTACTCCTAAATTTTTATTATATTATATAAAATAATATATTTTCATTGGAACTTTACACAATTATTTTGCTGTTTGAGATCTGTAAGAAATCATCATAGTCTCATTAATTTTCAAACTATTTTTCATTATGATCATCAGGTGGACTAGCTGGAATCTGTTCTGAGAATGGCCGCCATCTTGCGATGATGCCACACCCTGAAAGGTGTACACAATTGTGGCAGTGGCCTTACCTGCCACCTGAATGGAGGACAAATCCTAAGTTCACAAAGTCTCCGTGGCAACGGATATTTCAGAATGCCTACGTATGGTGTGTCAACAATTGAGTTTTGGGTTGCAGACCCTGTCGGAGTTTATTAATTAGTTTTTATCTAGATATATTTTATAAGCAGTTGTTGTTATGTAGGTGAGTTTTACAGTTTTATATGAGTGTATATGTAGTATATCAGAATTTCTTAATCATAGATAGGTGAAAATATATTTTATGTTAAAATCTATGAGACACTGCATGACTTTTTGTCAGTGTTTGAAGTTAACACTCTACAGACGGTTGTATTTACTATCAATTAACGACAGATCATTATTTCATAAAGTATCGATTATTTAAGGTTGGTGGTAAAAATTATGAACATTTTTTTTTTAATTGTAACTTCATTAAAGCATAAAAGAGGGTTTGTTATAAACATACGTTTCTGTTTTGTTTCACATAAACATTCTTTTTTTTGTCCTTGTCCAAATAAGTTTGACATCAGTTTTCATTGTGGTTTGCCTTAGGGCTGCTTGAAATTCTTTGGTGACTGACATTGAAGGTTCTGTTCCAGTTGCCTTTTCATCTGTCTAGCCTCCCATTGCTTTCCTAGAGTTACCAGAAACTGTCATCTTTTTTTATCCTGAGCCAATTTCGTGCTGGTGGTTGTATAAATATATGATAAAGGTGTTTAATGTGCTAACATCCACCGTGCTTGCAAATAAGATAATATGAAAAAGAACGTTTTTACTAAAATAGGAAGATTGATTCTAAAAATATACATGTTATATAGGTTATATTTTACAAAACGGGCCTGTCTGTAGAGTGTTAATGTTAGGTAATTGTGAAATTACTGTAATTTTCTAAAGAATGGTCATATCTTAATTATTACAATCATGACAGCTGTGACTAAAATATTGTAGCCATTATTTTAATCTGCACTAACATTTTTTTTTAAGACAAATATTCAGTCAGTTACACAATAAATTATTTAAAATTTTTTTATATATTCAGTGACTTAGCCAGGTGGTATGATAGCTCCTAGAAATCTGATATGAACGTGATCAAGTCTAGATGTGACAGTTTTCTTTTCTGTGCATTGATGCTGAACCGTCATATTCTTAGTCTAACTGTCATATAAAAAAAGTTAAATCACCAAAAAAAGTAAGGAAAAAATTTAAAATTTGGAAACATTTAATCTCTAAATATGTTCATGAAATTTTTAGAATACAAAATCAGTTTATAAATTAAAAAAATAAATTTTGATAAACTATATTAAAAAATCAAAATTGGAATCAATCATGCACAGACAAAAATTCAAGTTTTGCAGCTAGAATTTGAGACACTAAAATTAATTAGTTTGATGAAAATGAACTCAGGTGCATTTAAAATATGGTTGGAAGTGTATTACAAAATTTAAATGGTTGAAGAACACTACTTAACAAACACAGAATGTTATTTAAAATCTTTTAGAATAACTGAAAATAGATCTATAGTTTTATGATGGAATCAGCAATAAAATTTATTTTTAATTTTGGAAGACAATATTACAATTATTAATAAGCCTCTAGCATTATAATGGTTTAGCTCTTATATTCCCCCCCTTATTTTTAAACACAGTCTATAGCCATCCTTACAGTGCTTCCCGGTGTATGATAATTACCGTATTTGTACGATAATTTTATCATAGTATAGTTAGCACAAAATAGGTAATATTTATGATTTTTTTATTATCATATGCGATAGTAACTGTACGGTAACTGAAAAATGTACTAAGGATTTGGCTTTCTACAATATTTTTCAACAAAATGTATAATAGTTTAACTGTCTATGTTAGTAATAAAATTTATCTTATAATTTTGGAAGAAAATGTTAGTATTATTAATAAGCTTCTAGCATTATAATGGTTTAGCTTTTAGATTTCCCAATTAATTAAAAAAAAAACATTTTCTTTAGCCATTTGTATAATGTTTCCTGGTGTATGATAATTATCTTATTTGTACAATTTTTCATTGTATAATTTATGATGATATTTTATATTCGTGTGTGCGTTAATGACTGTATGATAAATGAAAAATGTACTATAGATTTGGCCTTTCTACAGTATTTTTCAAGAAAACATGCAATAGTTTGAACTGTCTATGTAGTACAGTAGAACATATCATACCCATCGCTAATGTGTCTGACCCTTGGTACAAAAAAGGTCAAATAATCAGGGAGAAAAAGTTAGTATTGTTACATAAACTTTCACATACATCTTGTACAACAACTGTAGAATAGTGTGTGCTACTGTGAATGAATGAATGAATTTTTAGGGGTTACAAACGCATTGTGACCTTTGTAGATCTGTTGTGCCTCCCTTTCTACAATCCTGAGACTCTCATCTGCCTTCTCATTTCCTTGAACCCCAACATGTCCAGGTAACCAAAGGAGTATGTCTTAATGTTCTGGCTCAATCTGTTTAGCTTTTGCATTCCCAAGTCATTGCTGAACTGATGATTGTAGAAGTCAGGCTTGACTATCTGACATGATGGTGGTTGTTTACCTTGTATCATCTGTCACTGTTTCTCTGCACACAACTATCAATATTTCTGCTAGAAAGATGCTGAGGTATTTTCCTATTGCTTCAGAGTATTTAGTTTTTGGTCCAAATACTCCAGTTCCAGTTTCATCAGGTTTTTTGGATCCACTTGTAAACTATGTTTTAACCCGCCATTGCTTTACACGTTTTCCGTGTACTTGCAACGTAAATCATTTATCGGCTGTAGGAGGGGAAGCAAATAAGTATGCTGTGTTAATCCATGTTAGACGAAAAATCAACACGAGATCTATTGCAATGTAAGTCTGGTTATTAGCCATCATCTACTCAAGACTTATCACAGTAGTTTTTTTGCACTTATCTATAATTTTGTGTTAATCATTTGAGGGTCGTTCAGAAAATATAGAAAGTATTTTCTCTAGACACTATGAAGATAATGAAACAACACTTATTTTACAACATATTTAATTCCTTAGCTATTTTTCTACATAAACACCATTCAGATTTATACATTTGTTGTAGAATTTCACCAGCTTTTCTATACCTTCTATATATCTATATACTCAGTAACCATCAAGTTATTGAACACTCACTACTGAGTGTTCTTCCAGTTTGTTGTCACTTTCATAGTGGTTTCTGTCCAAAAAATCCTCAATTTGGGATGTTTTTGCTACTTAAACTTCCAAAGCCATTTAGTCGTTAACACAGCAGCAGTGGATATGCATATTTGTGAAGAAACACAATGCTGCTCAACAGCAATCCACACCATTTGTTATGAACGGCAAGGCATAATCTGTGAAGGGTCTGACAGTAGGCTGCTGCATTAACGATCTCCCTTCTTAGCATATAGTCGATGAGTAGGACACCAAAACAATGCTGATCAGTTTTTTTTACTGGGGATCAGGAATGATGCCATTCCATTGACTGGCATTCACATTACCATAAACCATTATCTGTCTCTAAATTTTGATAGAGCAGACTTTTTTCGCATTCAAAAAGCTTATTACACTACAAACCTCACATATGCTGGGATTGTTAATTTTATTACGCATTTTAGTCACACAAACAGTAAATGACTGTAGTGGCTCGCTATTAGCACTAAACTAGCTTATTGTAATAAGCTACAAAATTAACAATCCCAGCATGTGCGAGGTTCATAGTGTAATTAACTAGTTTGGTGTTAATAGCAAGCCACAACAGTCATTTACTGTTTGTGTGACTAAAATGCGTAACAAAATTAACAATCCCAGCATGTGCGAGGTTGTAATAAACTAGTTTGGTGCTAATAGTGAGCCACTACAGTCATGTACTATTTGTGTGACTAAAATGCGTAACAAAATTAACAATCCCAGCATGTGCGAGGTTCGTAGTGTAATAAGCTTTTTGAATGCGAAAAAAGTCTGCTCTATCAAAGCTACGAACCTCGCACATGCTGAGATTGTTTATTTGGTTACGCATTTTAGTCACACAAACAGTAAATGACTGTAGTGGCTCGCTATTAGCACCAAACTAGCTCGGAGTGAGAAAATCAATGACACGACTCCCAACAGTGATGGGATCATCATATCAAAATGTGCTTTACTTTCCAAATTATCCTTGTATTTGTTATTTTTTAAAACCTAACTATATTTAAACTGTTTCATGATCAAAATGGTACTGGCTACTTCAGAAAAAGAACAGAGTGTAGCAGTCATCAACAGGTGCATGGCGTTGGATACATGATTAGTTATCCTTATTCCTTTACAATATATTACTATTAGTTCCTGAACAGAAAGTAGGATGTTCCAGAACAGGAAGTAGTGGTTTTTTATTAATATTAATCTACAAGGTATGATTTTAAGTAGGCACCATATTGAAATATGATCATTGTGTTTACCATTCCGCACCGAGTATCTGCATCTGTTGGATAACCTTCAACCAAGTTTACACCTATTTGTGAATATTTAAAATGCCTCAGTCAGTAGAATATCATGTCAATAATGTGTGCATCAACAGGTGCATGGTGACGGACAGTTGGATCTATGATCAGTTATCCATATGCACTGTACAATAGGAATGTTAATGAACAAAAGTATTCATTTAGCCTTACTCATTAATGTGTTAATATAACTTCCACAGACATAATTCCAATGACCTTGAAAACCAGCTGTAAAGTGCCAAGTCAGCTGTTGGATTCCCAATCTAAACGTTAAGAAGAGTTTAACTAAAGAAATGTTGCAGAGGACAATACCAGTGTGGGGGTCCATATTGAAAGAAAATGTTTATTTACCTTACTACAAAGATACTTTCTCATCACAGTTTTTTGTCCTCTTCAATAGCATTCAATATCTGTCTAGCAAATTTCTCTATTTTTCCTTTGTTACCAGAGCCTGCTTTACTCTTTTGTGGGTAGGCATAACTACTGACTTGCAAAATGAGTATTTTCAATGTCTATTTTGTCAAGCAGGTTTCATTTTCTCAACATTTTGTTAAAACATACATCCTTCCATGATTATGTTTACATAAATAATGTTTATTTAAACTGTCTATACTGTCTGTGAATGTTCATAGGTAAAGGAGAATGGATATTGTACTTCAAATGGAAATTTCTTTGCACTAAATCACTTCACTTAACATTTGAAAAGTCAAAAATACAGAACTCTTCTACTTAGTCATCATTTTTGCACAAACGATTTCACATTATTGATTGAAATTAGATGTTACTTTTCAACAAAGATTGCCATACTATTTAGTGATTCAACATTTTCATTTTAAATATTGTATGTATAGCCTATACTTTTTTAATCACCCTGTTTATTCAGTTTTAATATAGTTATAATTTTCTCTGTCCTGTCAGCTTTTTTAATATAAAACAATGCAATAACAATTTATATTTGTAATTTTACTAAAAATCTTAATACTTTGTTGAATTTATGGCAATAAATGATTTTGTTTATGTTTTGCTAAAGCTAATGCTGTTTTTGTTAATCCATTCAAATAACAAATGAAAGCACTGTTAAAGCACCAAGTAAAACAACGTTCTGCAAAAAGCAACATGGTGAACACTTTCTGCAGAGGATAGTGATATGTTTTGTGAAGATTTTCATTAGGACCCTCCATTTGAGAATACGGTGACCATTATTTGAATTACATTGTAGAAGATTGCAAAATAGTAGTATTTCCTTTAAATATTTTATTTAAAAACTGGCATTGGAAAAAAATTACAGTGGTACCTCGATATACGAATGCCCTAATATACGAGGGTTTTGAGATACGAGCCACCGAGGGAGCGATATTTTGCTTTGAGATGAGAGCAAGATTTGAGATACGAGGAATCGCATACTACACCGCTGCACACAACCCCAACATGCGGGGCGCATGTTGGGGTCGTGTGCAGCATCTAACAGTTTCTCCCACCTCAGAATAGACCTCAGTCTGTGTGCGCATGTTCTGGAAGGACCACTTCGCTACCATCGTTTGTGAAGTGCTACCATCATGATATGCCTAAGAATTATTGATCAGGCCTGGCTGGGTGTTACAACGAAGACCTTAACCTCTGCATGGAAGAAGCTGTGGCCTGAGGCTGTAGCTGAAAGGGCCTTTGAAGGATTGGAACCCGAAGTGTCTGTGGTAGAGGAGATTGTTTCTCTAGGAAAATCCATGGGTCTGGAGGTGGATGAGAGAGATGTGAATGAACTCGTCGAGGAACAGTCTCAGGAGCTGACAACCGAGGAGTTACACGATCTACATGAGCAGCAGCATACGGTGGTTCAACGAAAAATTAGTTTTTGAAGAGGAGCCAGAGATGGAGGAGGTTATCTCTACAAGAGATATAAAGGAGATCTTGGGAATGTGGGAGAAAGTTGTAGAGTTCGTGGATATAAATCACCCCAAAAATGTTGCAACTGGTCGTGCATCGGAGTTGTTCAACGAAACTTGCCTAACTCATTTCCACAATATCCTAAAAGAGAGGAAGAAACAAACCTCCTTGGACAGTTTTTTTAAACGATCTACAGGTGAAAATGAGCAAAGCTTGATGAAAAAAGCGAAGACCAATGACGAAAATTAAGCACTTCACTTTATAAATAAATGTTTCTTCTTGTAATTACATTTTTCTTATTCAAAAACACAACAAAAACAACTGAGGTGGTGTTTTGGGAGCTGGAACAGATTAATGGCATTTCAATTAATTTCAATGGGGAAAATTGCTTTGAGATACGAGCAAGGTTACAGAACAAATTAAACTCGTATGTCAAGGTACCACTGTATATCATTTTTAATTAAAAATTTTTAATAATTTCGTATCACTTATTATATTTTTAAAAGATCTTTTACAATATAAATATTTATTCATGACTTTATTTTACTAACCCAGGTACATTTCTTTTTAGTGTCAAAATAATAAGTGCAGAATTTACTTATGTTATTTTATTAACTGAAAATATATTAAAAATTCAACAAGATTTAGTTAAGATCACAAACCTAATTTCAGCCAAATAAAGAATCCCAGCATTTTTTCCACTTTCACACTTCATGTTGATAGTATTCATAAAGTTTTCATCGCTGTTAGCATGATGAAGCAATTTTTGGTCTATGTTGATAAGGTTTTCGTTTTGTTCACTTGTGAGCATTTATGACACCATTTTCGCAGACACAATGCATACAAAGTTTTTCTTCTAAAATTTTGTAGTACAACCCAATGCTGATTCCGATTTCTTCTGTAACCTCTCGCATAGTTAAATGATGATTTCCATGAATCACAGATCAAACAATGCCATTTTTTTCGTCATTTGTTGAGGTTGAAGGTCATTCTGATCTTGGATTTTCATCAGTCGATGTTCTGCCCAATTTGAAACGAGTACACCAATTGTAGCATTGTACAGCTCATACAATCGTCCTTATGAGTCTTCTGAAGCAAGACTTATGTTTCAGAAAAAGATTTACCGATGTTAAAGCAGAATTTAATGTTACAATTTTCTCTTTAAAGTCCTTCTTTTTTACTACTAACAGAGAGCTGACTGCACGTGTTGCAGCAATGCATCGTGGGCCTCATTTTGTTTCTAAAGATTTTTTTTTTTTTTTTTAACGTTTGATTATTGTGCACACTTGGGCTAATGCAGACAATGGGATGATTTATAGTGTATGAAAATGGGTCCTCGGGTCGGGGTGAAAGCCCAGTACGCTATCAACTAGGCCACCGAGGTAGCTGTGTTTCCAAAGAATGCTGCTAGGTGTAACATAGTGCTTGAATTCAAACTGTACAAGATTTGGTCGTAATTTCAAAAGTTTGGTCTTTATTTCAACATATTTCATGTATTAAATTAATGTTTAAATATGAAAATTCTAGTAGCTACACAAACCTAAGACATCACAAAACCTAGTCAAGGGTATTATTGTCATTTCAGACATATAGTGTCGACTTTGTATCCAGAACAAAAATATCATTGATGGTGTTCATGATTTCTTCCATCCAATGAAGGACTACTAATGTGGTGATAACTTTACAGTGAAAGCTGCACAATAAGATATATTGGGCTGAGGTGTGTGGATCTTTTGATATCTTAGAGCCTCCCAGGACAGCCATTAACACATAGGTAGGTGGGAGCCCACGTTTATGAGTACTAAAACTAAGCAAAGGCGAAACTAATTTCAACTACATTTTAGAGATCGTGCGATCACTGGGACAAAATATAGGTAATTCTAGACACAATTAAGGGAATCACTGCATTATAACTCAAGGTGGGTCACTACACTGATGTGTTAACTGAAACCGCATTACCGCTAGCCCCACAACGCCATTTGGCCCCTACTTTTGACCCAAAATCAAGTCAATGCCCTTTGAGGCCAAAACCTAAATGCACATGCTTCACAAAATAATGCACAACCATGGAGTTCAATCAAGACATGCGCTGGTGTTTGTAGCCAAATGGACAGTCAAGCCTAATCGTATTGAGTCAGTGTGCCCGTGCATGCACACAGTGAAACTTATTACTTGATAGTTTTATTGTTAAAAGTCTAAAGTTCACTATTTTCATACTTCAAGATCATTTTTAATAAATGTATAGTATATTTTATGAAGTTAATATTTGCTGTAAAAAGTAATTTATACAGATTTTGATGCTAACTATGACAAAAAAATAAGATTTTTTTAAATGTCTATGGTACAAGATATGAATTTTACTATGATTGGTAAGGATTAAAAATGTTTCTGTTATAGTTAACACTTGCCACAAAAATATATACTAAATAGTTAAGTTGGACTGGGTAAGTGGTATAATGGCGTTTTTCAAAATGGAAATAGGTCTATGTTCAGGTACCTAAACCATGTTCATATCAAATTTCATCTCAATCAGTTTAATAGTTAACAATGATTGAATAACAAACACACAAACTTTAAGATTTATAATATTATTTTCCCGTAAAATCATGTGCTTTCGCCAAAAACATTATTAAAAATAAAAATTTTGTAAAACCTTCCTTAAAATATTGCCAACATTTGGGGGAAAATATTAGTCAATCGGTCCAGCCGTTTTCAAGTTGAACGCGTCAGCAACATATATATATATATATATATATATATATATATATATATATATATATATATATAGAGAGAGAGAGAGAGATTAGGCGGTAATAGCCTCAATGTGTTTTTCGCCTTAAAACCACTTAATGTTACTTTTGAGATTATGTTACTTTTTAAAAATTTGCTTTGTTTACATCAGTGAGACACCTGTGTGCCATAATCTCGAGGAGACACAATAACTTCTATGATCTGTTGTGATAGCTTAATACTAAACTGTACTTGTAATCCAAATCAAAAAGGCTTGACATGTTAAATAAGAAGATTGTTTTGCTTTATGACAGTACTCGTTCACTTCACGCTAATAAACTCAAGATATTATCGCATCATTTGGCTGAGAACAACTTAATCACATTCAGTATGGTCTCTATCTAGCGCCCAGTGACTATAGGTCAGCCGCTTAGAAAAATGGCCTGCTAAGAACACCAGTGAGACAGAGAGAAAAAATGTACGAGTGAGAGGTCGAGTCCCTACTCACTCACCATAGCTCCCTCCCTTTCCTTCTCTATCGCTGTGTAGTAACAGTTTGTATACTCAGATTGGCAGACTGTGTCATTCGACAACAGGATTGAGCTGGAGAGGAATTCTAAATTCGCAAGAAATTCTTGCACAGGCTATTTATACTAAGCGATTGACTACAACACAATACAATACTACAATAACAGTACTTTTTCAATAACAGATTAGTCAGCGCCATGATGATACTGATAAGGTCAAAACGACCGTGTTTGCAGAGGCTTTTAATATTAAAATTAAATTAAATATTTGTTTTGTTTTAAAATTTTTATTTCTGTTGATCCTTCTTTATGAAGTTTATATATATAAATAATGTTATCTAGTTTTAGTGGCAATAGTGTTTTTAATTTTTAGTATAGTGTTAACAATGTTTAGATTTAGTTCCCCCCCCCCGTATGATATGTTCCTGGATGGCGATGATAGCCTTCATGTGCTTTTCGCTAAAAGCCGTATTAAAAAAAAAATGCAACGGTTTTCAAATCAGGCATCAAATTTCTATGAGGATGAAATTCAAAAGCTAGTTTCAAAATACGCTAAGTACCCTAATATTGGTGGTAATTATGTCAAAAAGTAGTATAAAATACAAACTTTTATGTAAAAGTAACATTATTAAAAAGCATACACTAGTATGTTTTTAATTTCCAAACGATTTTACTTAAACAAACTCACGCCTCTTATAACTACAGTAACTACAGTAATAGTCAGTTATTGAAATTATACGTAGTTTTTTTTACTTTGATTACTTTACTGAAGTAGACTAATTGTATCTATCTTTGTAACAACAATGATTAGTAATTAAATTCAATAATTAACATAATTCATATACAGATATAAACTAGTTGTCCCCGCAGTGTTAAGACTTCCCTCGTGGTACCCGAGTCACTTACACACACACTTACAACACTACATACGACTTTAACACTTTACACTCACACTTACACTTAGGGTGCGATAATAGCCTCAATGTGCTTTTCAAAAACTAATTGTTCTGTTAATTATTAATTGTTAATTTAATTAATGAAATATAATATATGTAGCTTCTACACATGTCAATATTTATTTCTATTTTTAAATTATATTTAAATATAAAATGAATGTATATAATGTGTGTAAATTAAAAATATGTTTCAATTTCCATGTTTATCTACGATACAAGAAAAATTTAATATTTCTTCTATACTATACTATCTATATGAAGGTCCGATATGAAAGCCTCTATATGATTATTCCGTAAAATTTTGATGATATTTAATTGGCAGTAAATATTTTATTGTCCAATGACATTTCTTGCTGAGACGGTTACCATTTTGAAAACAACCCACTTCATAGAAATTAGAAATATTTTGAGCCTACGAATCGGAAGCTGAGGCTGAGAGACGTGAAACGACCCAATTGATTTTATGTTCACAAATATTTATTCCTAAAAAATTTTTAAGCAAGGGACAGTTTTAACGAAATTTGCAAGTTTAAATTGAATTAACAATGGAGAAGTAATATTAAATTCATTTTGTACTATTTGAATTAATTTGTTTCATCTCATAAGGTAAGTTAAGCCTGAGGCTGGGTCCTACTTTCAGTTACACCTCTACATACGTAAGTTTTTATTTTATGATGGTTTAAAAAACATTGTTAACATTAGTTATAGTTCTTGACTTATAATGTGATGTGTTAATTTTTTGTATATTGTATTTCATTTTTGACATTGAAGAATTTGTGTAGAAACATTTATAAAATAATGAAATAGTTTAGTCTGGGCTAATTGCACAAACTTGTCTGCAGTTTGAATTAACGTGAATGAATGAATGAGTCATCCAGAGAAACCTAGCCTACAATGTATTTAAAATATTAGATAGTTTAGCCTATATTTTAAAACAAGTCTGTAGTTGGAATTAACTTCAATGAATGTAATTCAGTATAACCTACTTTTACTTAGAATATACTAACTTCACTGCAGTTTGAATATAGGCTAATCAATATGATTAGAGTGACAGTGTAATCAATCAACAGATTATTTTAGGTAGGTATAGGTTTCAAAATATGCAGGATTTTCTCTAGAAAAAAGGTCTAATTACTTTTTTTGGCCTAATTACTGTAAACTTTGCACATAAGTAGGACTTGTGGCATTTTTCAAGTTTTTTTGAGACTAAACTACAGACACTGTAATTTATAAACCTTTTATTATACATTATTGCCCATACATTATTTTGTTGTAACAAAATATTTAACAACCTTTTGTCATATTGATGTATAGGTTGATTCATTCCTTAATGATGGCTATCTTAGTCTATGATTCATTGTCAATTATTCTTATCTATCTAGGACTAACTGCATTTGTAAACAAATAAGATTAAACCTAAAATCTGATTTTCAATACCATTCTGATTTTCAACAAAACTGACTAACCTGACATGGATGTATGGAATTTAGATTTGTGTGAATAATACATTTTTTTATTTGAAATAAAACTATTATTTCTTGTGAACCAAGTGATTTTTGTTGTGTATATCTTATACCATATTATAGTATATGAATGTGGACCAACTTGACCAATCTATAATTGGCCTGTTGTTTTTGTTAATTTTTCCTAAAAGTAAATGTTCATCTGAGTAACATGGTAAAAGTGTTGTGGTGTTTTCAAAACATGGTGGGAAAATTGTTAGGCCTATTATAAATAGGCTATATTGTATATATCCTTAATATAACATATAAATAAGCGATATTGTGATTAATTTGGAAGTAATCATACAACTTTTAGTTTTTATTTCAAAAGTTGGGTCTCACACACAGACTCTTTGAGGTGAAATTCTTAGTTTCCCATAACAAAGTGAGACTAAGTCATAGGCCGTACCCTATCTAAGCAAGCAGTTTCTTCTACATAGAAAAAAGTGTTTTCAAGTGTGAAGTATTAGAAAAACTGGTTTAGAACACAGCCACTATTTATGATTTTTACTGTCTAGACTAGATTTTGTATAAAATCATTCCATTTGATAGGTGGCCTATCCATAAAAATAAGATTTCAGTTTTGTATAGTATTAATTTCTTTAGTAAAGTAACCATATGATTTTATATTTTCATTGATAGTTTATTACAACCAATCTAAAATAATTCACACTTTATGAAATAATGGCACTGTGTAGCCTCTTGTAGAGTCATTAACCGGAACATTTTTCAAAAATAACATAAATCAGGAAGACAGCAAAACATATATCTAAATTTTATAACTGTAGGTCTTCTGATTTATTTTGCACATAACAACAAAAGTGGTTGGTAATCAGTTTTTGGTTTAGTTGTACATGGACACATAGACTAGCATAATTCATTATGTCCATATCTGTAGATTCAAAATTTTAAAATTAATATGTAGATTAAAATTTTTATTTTTGAAAAATATATATGCCCTTTGTATTGAAAAATAAACATGTGGCCTACCTAGTATGAATTCAATATGTAAATCATGTTATAAATATGAAAAATTAGTTTACTGAAATTTCAAAATGTAATAAGTTGCAGGGCTACATATAAGTGTTAGGACTGGGATTTCTCTTAACCCGGATCCTTTAAAGAATCAACTATCGGGGTTCAACAAAGTCCTTATATATATATATAATTACATTATTATTATATTGTTATGGCTACAAATACCCAAAACATATGTGTATGGGAAGACAAATACACAATACACTTAAAAAAAGTTCTCCTTACAGAAAAATCGGGCAAGGCAAAAAAATCCTTCAGAGTTCAAGCTCGTGAGCTTGTTTTCAATGTTAGAGAATACCCTATAAGGGAAAATGAGAATGAAGGTCCATAGTGTACAAATGGTATGTTGTTCATGTGGAAATTACATTGTAACTCTTGAATGAATTGATGGTCGGGTGGCTTTTTAGTGCACTATATAGCAACAGTGGTCCAATGCCTCTCTAAACCACTGTATTCAGCCAGTCCTAACACATTTTAAATAAAATTATAAGGCATATTAATATTATCTTGAAATTACAAAATCTTAAAAAATAAAAAAAGCAACACTCTTGACTAATAGTCATAATTTTTATATAAAACTGTGTGTATAAGATGCCATTTAAAGTAATTTAAATTATTGGAATTATAGAGATTTAGGCCTATATTTATTATTTTTAATATCAAGAAAATGTTTTACTATCTGTCGTAAACCTAGTTTACCAACATAATCTTAAAAAAAGACATTTAGGTTTACTCTGAATCAACTGTTACTTATTAGAAATCTGTGATTGCATACATAGATATAATAATATTAAGATTAATCTCAAATTTGAAATAAAAATTGAAAAAAATATTCCAATTCTGAAAAAAACTATAGCATTTTGAAAATGAAATGTATAAAGTTTTATAATACATTTGTAGTTATACATCATGTATTAACTATATTCAATGTCGATTATCAAAACTAATTAAGACCCAGAGTGGTGATAAGCAAAAGTTGGTTTGTAATGAAACAGAGCCTGATTTTGTAAGGAAAACCTTGAATTATATTTAAACATCATTATGCTTAATAAAAAGCACAAATAATACAGTAGGGTAGTTAAAAAAAAACAACAAACAAGTATAATTGTTGTTTGGATAACTGACATTATAGACCTACTGTAATATGAAGACCAACAGCTTAAAAAAATTGAATTCTTAAATTTGTTTCAGAGTTTAAAAAAATTGTAAGGAATAAACATGGAAGAGGATACAGAATATGTCAAGTTGTCTATTGAGGATCGTTGCCAACATAAGGTTTGTCTAGTTTTATTGTTAAATGTTTACTAGACGCCTAAGCTTACAGCTGCATAATTGTGCAATACAGTAATTATTCACATAGCTCTTATGTCAACATCAGCTAATAGATTATTACTAGTGAAAACAATAGAGCCAGTTTCTCGTTAAATTAAATAAGCATTCAAATTTTGAATTAACATGTGTTAACTAACAGTTCAAAATTTTTATATGTATGGAATTTAAAATTTGTTATTATTTATAAAAAACACAGACATTGCATAATGTTAACTTGAGTAATTATTAGTTTTAAAGAAGTATTAGCAGAATATTTATAAATATAAATTTTAACAATTAGGTATTAAATAGAAAATAGTAATTTTATTAAAAATTAAAAAAATATTTTTTATGTCCAGATGACCTATAAAACGTGCTTGCGAATCTCTGTTGCAAGCAGAATTAATGAAATAGTCATACCTTTGGTCATACTGGTGGTTTCTTAGCATTATCCATAGCTACGTTAACTATACAGCCGTTAACACTTTAAAGCATACAGTCTATACATTTATGTTCTGTACACAAAGTCCAATATCTACTTTTATGATTTTTATTGTTTTTCAATAACACAAGGTTTCACTTATAGTGAAATGTACAAGTGTTTTAGTTATAATGAATGATCAAATTGGATTTTAATTTTTTTACCTATATGTTCTTGCAAGAGAAGAATCATTATAGGATTTTGACTAGTGTAATTGTCACAAAAAGGATATACTGAAAATTAGTGGAGTTTACAGGAAGAAAGCGCTAGTAAGTGATAGTGTTTTACTGCACTAATTAGTCGTAATTAAAGAGAACTGAATTATAGCCTCGTCTAAAGAGGTCTGTAATTTTAATATTCATATTATTTCTGAATCAAGACGTAAATGAAAGCGCAGACTTGTACAAACACTAGATACTGCTAAGACATGGGTGGTCTTGCAGAGTTGGTATATGAGTGAAGCCGCAGCGTCTGTCAAGGATACACTTTGCTTCTAGGTTTGGAGGAGATGCATGTAAACTAGAAAAACAGAATTTTTCAACCCTCGCCATGGTACAGACACTAATGTTTTCATCCGGCTCTCTGACCTTGGTAGGAGCGTTCAGCGGTAGAAGACCTCGGTTTTTCAATGTTTTAAAATGCAGAAAATGAAATGACTATTTAACAACTTTAAAAACTAGAAAAAATTAAACAAAATACATGGTGCAAAAACAATGACTTTCTCACTTGTAACATTTCACAAAAAAATATTGGTTGGACAATATCTTAAGATTTTGCTCAAATTTCGGTAAAATATATGAAGGTTGTGAGTAAATTAGCAAAAATCAAACCTGATGATGGTCAGAATTCATATTTAGTTTTACGACTGTACATTTCTTCTATTTTATTTTGGTATTCTGATGAGATGAATTTTCATATTTTGAACAGAATTTGTTAAATAAATTTTGATAAATAATGGAGGTTTTCCAATTTTTGGGATAGTTCCTGCACTGAATTTGTAGAGTGACCCATATGTTGGGTAGTTACGTACAACATTTAAAATTTTATCAAATTGTCAAGATTTGATTTTAAAAAATCTGACAAAAACATTTTGAGCAAAAAGAATAACATTTAAAAAAAGATACTGTCCTGAGATGAGATATGGACTTAAATAACGAATCATTCGATCAACTTTTATTGTAGTTAAGGTGTATTTTGCAAATATAATGATATTTTTCTGTATTAACTTTTAAATTCTGTACAGCTGTGGAAAGCACGACTTCATGGGTATGAAGAAGCGAAGAAAGTCTTTAGCCAGATTAATGATGAAAAATCTCCTGAATGGAATAAGTTTTTAGGCATGCTCAAAAAATTTGTCGTGGACAGCAATGCAGTTGCTCAGGAAAAAGGTTTGGAAGCAACATTAATATATGTGGAGAACAGCGCAGTTGCTGGCAAGTGAGTTGATTTGTAAAACACAAACTTATTTTACTTTATTAGACTTTCAAGTTACCAGTATGGTGCGCATAATTAAATTATCAATCATAACTTGGTCATCATATGTTAAAATTTGGGGGGGGGGAGGAAAGTGAATAAAATTAAGAAATACATTGCCCAGTATGTGTGTGTGTGTGTGTGTGTGTGTGTGTGTGTGTGTGTGTGTGTGTGTGTGTGTGTGTGTGTGTGTGTGTGTGTGTGTGTGTGTGTGTGTGTGTGTGTGTGTGTGTGTGTGTGTGTGTGTGTGTGTGTGTGTGTGTGTGTGTGTGTGTGTGTGTGTGTGTGTGTGTGTGTGTGTGTGTGTGTGTGTGTGTGTGTGTGTGTGTGTGTGTGTGTGTGTGTGTGTGTGTGTGTGTGTGTGTGTGTGTGTGTGTGTGTGTGTGTGTGTGTGTGTGTGTGTGTGTGTGTGTGTGTGTGTGTGTGTGTGTGTGTGTGTGTGTGTGTGTGTGTGTGTGTGTGTGTGTGTGTGTGTGTGTGTGTGTGTGTGTGTGTGTGTGTGTGTGTGTGTGTGTGTGTGTGTGTGTGTGTGTGTGTGTGTGTGTGTGTGTGTGTGTGTGTGTGTGTGTGTGTGTGTGTGTGTGTGTGTGTGTGTGTGTGTGTGTGTGTGTGTGTGTGTGTGTCCCAGTGCACTGTAAAAAAGTTCTTTGATCTAGACCAGGGGTCTCCAAACTACGGCCTGAGGGCCACATCCGGCCCGCGGACAGATTCTGTCCGGCCCACGGAGAGCTAGCATACTTGAAAACTCCTTTGAGAGAACATATTTTTTATAGCAAATTAAATTTAGTTTACTGAAGATTCTAATTTTATGTTGAATAATTATTAATGTGACATCTACATTGATATGGTCATGGGCTAACTACTCATAACGTTGTTGTAGGCTTATTGTTATTGTTTTTGTGATAAGTTAGATAATATGGTTTTGGCCCTCGGAACTTACTGGAGTAATCAGTATGGCCCTAAGCTGGAAAGTTTGGAGACCCCTGATCTAGACAGCCAGGTTAATAGAAATGGATGGTATGACAAAAGCTTATAAGCTTAATAATGTATTTGAAAAGTATAGAAACAGTTTTAAATCAAAGTTGCAAACATTGCATTTCAAGGAATCTTCAGATTTGCCCCAGTCTTTGACATCTTGTAATTTACCCTTTATTTTGTTCATTTCCGTACTGATTGTAATATTGTTGCTTTTTTAAAACATTCTATTTAGCAATACAAGCCTAGTAATTTTTTTTAGAGGAGAACTCAACGCTATTAGTATCAATGTCAAATTTAACAGTTGTCTGTTTTATATAAGAATCTAATCCCAGAATTCTTTCGCTCTTACAAAAATGAATTTAAAAAAAAGTACCAAGTGGTAAACAATAAACTGTTGCACGTAACTAAACATTAATAATACAATAGGCAGTGACTTACGGCACTTGTTAATGTGTCAATATGTCAGTCTAAAACAGCACTGTTTTTGACAGTGTACGTGGCCAGTTTAGTGTTTTAGATGTGAACGGTTTTGAATCACGCTTCAGGTATTGATTTTTCTGCGCAACTTGATTACAATTCACCTGTTTATATTAGAGTTGAGGGTGCAAACAGTTCATGGTTCGAATGGAAGCTGACAGGTGTCCCTACAGGTGAATTCTTTGAGAGTTATATATACAACCAAGAGTTTTTCTGCTTTTGCTACTTTTTTTTTTACTATATACTGTGTGTGTCAAACTGAAGTTATTGTTATCATTAAATATCTTCATTAGGTTTTGAAGTAGATGTATGTCCAAAAGTTAAAAAGTTAATCCTTTGGGACCAAAAGATTAATATAAATAGTTACAAGGTGTGTCCAAAAGTAAGTACTGTTAAAAAAAAATATATTTTCACATGAAAGACCTTGAAGTAATTTTATACATAGTTTCTATCAATAATCAGACATTTGTCATAGCGGTTGACCAACTTATCTAGTTCTTCCTTAAAGAAGACCCGTCAGTAATGACAGCTGTAGCTGTAGAGTGTTCCATGTTGTCTTCTGCTTTTAAGCGTTTACCTCCAACCTTATGCTTCATATGCAAGGACATGCGGTAATGATGGTGCCAGGTTTAGGCTTTATGGTGCTTATTGAAAATGCTTCCAACGGAAACTGACAAATAAGATATTGAACACCAGCAGCATGGGACCAAGCATCTTCATAAATAAACACAGTTCCTTGACTGGCATCCCTCTTCTTGTGTTTTTAGTGTTTAACAGTATTGTGTCGCATTCATGATTAGACATGTGCGGTTGATAGATTAAATTTGACAAGGAGAACCCTTTTTCTGTCCCAGAACATGCTACATTCGATTTTCTGGGCTAACGTTATTTTGAATTGTGAAACTTGCATGAAGAGATTCTGAAACGTGCAGACATTTGTCAGAAAGCATTGTCATTTTGAACCATCTGTTATTGGCAACAGAAGGCCGCCCACTCTGTGCGTCATAGAGGACTTTGGTCTTTCATTAATCTTCATAACCCACTTTTCACCATTCTATCACTTATTGTTTTTACCATAAACATCTTGAATTTGACATATTTCACTGGCTTAACGTTCCTTGCATTCAAAAATTGAATGACAACGAATCTCGTATTTGGTGGGTTTTTATGAATTGTCAAACATGTTAAATACATACATACTGGAAACATTACACAAATCAACTGTAATAGCATCAGTGAAGAGGTAGTGAACCAGGAAGACTAGTATGTATGATAGTTTGCAGGAAGATGAGGAAGAGCAGTGCTGTGGTGGTAGTATAACAAAATGGTGCTTACATTCTGGACTTGCTTTGTAGAAAGGATTACAAAATGATAATATGATATAGGACTTTTGTACTCCATGATACCATTATTAGATTCAGTCTTTCGTAGAACATGTTTTGGACATGTAGTTTGACATATTTTATGTCTGTAAAGCTTATCTGTTGGATGAGTATAATTTGTAAATATTTTATGTTCTGCGTTGTTGAATCGATATATATCCCACAGTAAATTATAAATTGTCCTATAATAAATTCATTTTATGTAGTATTTCTATTAGTTTACCTACATGAACTTTAGATACCCACATAAGAACATTAAAAAATTGCAAAAAAATAGTCTACTGATCATCTCATGTTTACTGTAAATTTGTACTAACTATTTTTCTGTGTGCAGGACTGTTGGCGAAGTGATGGCAGGCATTGTAACTAAGTGTGTAGCCGCACCAAAAGCGAAGACCAAAGAACTTGCTCTTCAGATTTCATTAATGTATGTTGAAATTGAAAAGGCTGAAATTGTACTTGAAGAACTACTTAAGGGAACCGAACAGAAAAATCCTAAAATTGTGTCGGCATGTATTGCAATCATTACACAAGCATTAAGGTATAATAGCAGACTATAGGCTACTCAGTGATGTATGTTTGTTTCCTTTTACTTAAATTTGTTAAGCTTCTTTTACCATTGTTATTTATTATGATATTAAATCTACTTTCTATGGCGCTACAACCCATAGCCAAGGAAAGTGAGCCTTCAGTTGTAATATGCTAGTAACAAAAGACTTCTATCTCTGCATATCCAGTTCTCGTCATCTGCATCCTTCCATTTCTTTCTCGGTCAACCTTGGACCTCTGCTGTTCATATTGCCTGGTATTCATCTGTTGTTGATACACATGATATGGCAGCCCACAGTAATTTCTTCAGTTTCCATCCAACAGTTTACACATGTTTTGACTGTTTGCCCTGCTAGTATAATATGTATAATAATAATAATGCTTTATTCATTACATAAAAAAAACCTGAATACTTGTTACAAGCATTTCAAGGAAATGGTTGTGTAGACCATCTACCAGTTGGTATACTTTTTACAAACTTACATCTATTTCTATTTTAATTATATCAATATCCATTCTGTTTTAACATTAATTGAAGTTTTTACAATTTAACATAATTATAACCAAACCAAAAGCTACCAAAAACAATCATTATTATTAACAATTAAATTGTAGCTATACTGCCATGTCTGCTGAAAATACTGAGCCATACATCCCAATCCCTTTGTTTAAGATTAAGATTATTTTAGAGGAAGGGATAGTTCAACCCCAGGCACTACGATCGACTAACCTGTTGTGCAACTTACCTCTTAAAATACCTAGTTCAGCAGATTGGTGCCCCTAATAAGTTCCAACAACCCACTGACTAGCTCACACTGCTGAAGATCCCTAGGGTCTTGGAAACCAAAAACCTCTAGCCTCCTACTAGCAAGAGCCTCACAATCATAAATTATGTGACCTGCAGTTTCCTCCTCCTTCCTGCACAATCTACACACGGTTTCTCCATGGTATACACCTATCTGTTCATGTGCACCTTCAGACCACAGTGCTGTATTATGAGCCCCATGATCCTCCTGAGTTGTGCTCTGCCCAGGACATCTGCTGCCCCTTTGATTCCTCCAGAAGGAACTTTGCTTAAGAGACGTTTACTATGGGAATGCCCATGAAGATTGTCCCATCTTACCTGGTGCTGACATGTAATCCATTCATTAATAAATAGCGGATCTGGCCAGCGATAGAGAAATCCCTAAAGCCGGCTCAGGTCCGATAAACTCAGATGCAGATCCAAGTCCAGCCAGTCGGTCTGCCTCCTCATTACCCTCAGTTTCCCTATGCCCTGGAACCCAGTGAAGAGTTACTCGGTTATCCTGGGACAGAACGTCAAGGTTCTTCCAACACTCCCAGACCAGCATGGATATTATTATAGGACCTGCAAGTGCTTTTATTGCTACCTGACTATCGGTATGAGTATGCTTTCTTGAAGCCCCGATCCAAGTTCTCCCAAACACAGTCATTAATGGCCATCACTTCAGCCTGAAATACTGTTGTATGCTGTCCCAGGGTAATTACTTTTAATACCTTTGTTTAAAAACCATTTAAATTCTTTTTAAAGTTCTGTTTTTTCTGAAAAACTGTTTCCTAAATATCTGCAAAATTGGACACCTTTCCACAAAATGAAAGATGTCTTCTTTTTCATATTGATTACAGAAAGAGCAGTCAGAAATTTCCATCACCCAAGGCTGGTAATTAAAGTACAATAATTCTGTCCTACATTTCAATATAGTTTTAATAATTTATACATTATAGTGTAGATAAAACCGTTTACCCCTAATACAGAGTACTGTAAATATTATGGAACTTACCAGCTGCCCGAATATTTTCTTATTTATTTGCTTGCTGTATAACTTCCATCAAAGTAAACATCTGATCTCCTAAGTCCACGAGTGTCTTGATGAGAAACTTTGAATATTTATCCACTAAAAGTTTCCATTCCTTATAACAAAAGAAGTTTTTATTATCTCTTTGTCGAAAAAATTAGGCGACCTTTTTGACATTTTTGGAGCTTTTAATTCTATTTTTTATATAACATAAAACAAAACAGCTTATCTAAATGTAATACTATATACAAAACATAATTTAGTATATTATGCAGTAATTGAAATACATGTTTAGCAAAATACATATAACTGTTTTGAGCACTTTTTGGAAATGAACTTAGATCCTTTTATTTGTTAAGTAAGAAAACAAAAATGGAGTTAGGCCATCCTGGTGCTCTAACTCATGCACTAAGCTTAAATGCAAACACTGATTTCAGTTAACAACTGTTTGATTGTTTTTAATTGTGATGATGAAATCAACACACTCGTTTAGGTAATAAAGCTATGTGACCTGCAAATGAAGTATGATATGTCTTTAAACTCACGAGTGTAGTTAAAAGTGTTGTGTTTTAATAGATCGATTTTGTTGTATAAATAACTCACTGACTAACCTATACATTATTTCCTATTTCAGACATCCCAAAAAGTTTGCAGTTGGTACGTAGAAATGTGTTTACAATTCAGAGCAGCCTCTCAATTAGGGATTCTTTGATTCACAGGAATTTCTCAAAGCTGGGAATTTACCCCTAAATTATTAATTTTCATTCAGGCATATTTTGAATTTTGCATAAATTGTAAATGTTGACGTACTGCCTCCACTACTTTTCTTATCGTCTATTATAATAACCATTTTAACTGTTCAGACATTCTGATTAGATTAATGGTTATGGGGGTTGATTGCCTCCTGGTCTGTGATCAAAGAACTTATTATGCAACTATGTCTCTTGGATTCTAGTTCAATAGACTAGTGTCCGCAGTGAGTTTAGCAGTCCACTGACTAGCTTGTTCTGCTGGAGGTTCTCATGGCCCTGGAAAACAAACACCCTTCATTCAGAAAAACTGTTAAGTCCAAAACTGAAAGTATAAAAAAATTATACAAAATTTTGTTAACTAAGAAGAAAACAACAACAAACTATAACAGTAAAAATTAATTAAACAGAAATTTAAATAACAGGGAATACCTAAGAACTAAATAACAATGAATAATGAATAAAATTTAATAACAATTCGTAAAAGTATATATAAACATAACAGAAATAAAATTATTTAGATAAAATAAATAAATAAAATAACACTTCCTGCTAGCAAGAGCCTCAGAGCCAGAGATTAGTGGTGTGCATTTAACTCTTCCTTCTTGTATAAACTACACACAGTTTCTCCATAGTATATTTCTATCCTGTTTATGTGAACCCTCAGACCACAGTGACAAGAGTTTTGTGATTTTCCTGAGCTGTCCTTTGCCCATGATTTTAATGTTCCTAGATGACTGCCTTCTAAATTGCAGTACAGTTCCAATCAGCCATAACATTGCAGCCGTATAACGGTTGTGTTACAACCAATATTTGTTCCCTGAGAGGTCTTCTGCTTCTAGGTTTAATTAGAAACCATTTGCTACTGCCTCCTCTCTTCTCAGTTTGCGCTTTTGCGCTCCTGATAGAGTTTGTACATCTACAAACATTTGTTTGATTTGAGATAGAGTTTGATACATCTCACAAACATTTGTTTGATTTGAGATACGCTACATCATCCCATCACCTGATTGAGTGTGCACAATAATTTAAGATGTGGATGAGATAGGCCTTCACCTTACTATGGGGTACCTCCTTCTTTTGACATTTTCCCAGTCCACTTTTGCCAGTTCCCAGTTAAGATATTTAGCTAGAATATTATACATTTTGTCACAGACATATTTTGTTAGACACAAGTAGATTGGAGTAAGTTCTTTCTTGAAATTGAGGTCTGTTATTCTGATCAATAATTTTTTACAAACTGTGTTAATTTTTTTTATCTTACATAAACTAATGTTATGTTGCTAAACAAATTTTTTTTTTTTTTTTTTTTAGGGAATTTGGTATAAAAGTTGTCAATGTGAAACCTCTATTGAAAAGGATGCCAGCATTACTGGAAGACAGGGATAAAGCTGTCCGAGATGAAGGGAAAGCGATGGTGGTTGAAATCTTCCGCTGGATTGGACCTGCGCTTAAACCACAACTTAGTTCATTGAAGCCTGTCCAGGTTAGTTTATATCTACTGGCTGATTAGAGGAAGTTTTACTTTTCAAATAAATTTAAGCTTTATTGTTTTTTTTAAGTCAACCATTTTAGTAAAATACTGTTTTCGTGTTAATTGCAGCTAAAGGGATCAGCCAAAAAAATTTGAATAAAAAAATGTAAATACAATAAATTTAACTTGAACTTTATGAGGTGCTACACAAAAGTTTGGGGAATTTTCATATAAAAATTAAATTGCTTAACGTAACCCCTAGTTTTCACTGTCTTCAAAATAGTCTCCTTGAACATGGATATAGTGATTTCAGCATTTTTTACATGATTCCTTGCATCCTTGGAAGTCTGCAAGTATAATTGTTTGAACCACGTTCTGAGATTCTGTCTGGCTGTCCTTCATTGTGTCAAAACAATTGTATGTTTCAATTTCATCTTTATTACAGGAAACAGAAAAAAGACGCATGGGACGAAAGACGAATAGGACGGGTAGAGATCACTATGTGTTTTTTGGAAGCTTGAAAGTTTCAAATGACTAGCAATGTGTGTGTAGGCATGTTTTCATGGTGGAGAACTTATTCTAGCTGTTGTTCTCCCACTTCTGAACTTTGTGCCTAATGCTCTCATGTAGCTGCTCCAAAACTTCACACTAAAACTTCCCATTGACAGTTTGATCAGGGAGGGGGATAAATAATGCCTTTGATGTAAAAAACAACAACATGGACTTAGCCATGGTGAAGATGGCGAATTCCACTGGGTCGACTGCTGATTAGTTTCAGGATCATAACCATAAACCCCATGTTTCAATACGCCAGCAGTCTGTATAGATTTTGGTACAGTGTGTCTCATGCCCAAATTGTCATGACAATATGCATTGCACAGATTCGTACAACATTCTTACAATTGCAGAAACATCATCGGCTATGATTTGCAACAGTAGCATTTTACACTTTCGTGATGTTTTTCGGTGTTGTACTTGTTAATGATCGTCCTGAACACTCATTTTTATGACCAGATATTCGTCCTTGAAACGTTTGTACCACAAAAAAGTTTTACTTGTCTCATCGCATTGTCACCAAATGCTACCACAAGCATGCATTATGTTTATGAAGCAGTTTTTGTAAGCTTGAAGCAAAATTTGATGTGGATTCTTTGTTCTGTAAAATCTGACATTTACACAAGTTCAAAAAATTGTCAGAAACTAAAACACAACGTTATACAAATGCTCAAAACTCAAGAACACGGCATCTCATTGTCATAGTACACTAATTTACAGAGTACTGCTCGCTCATTCTACTGGCACAAAGTCATACCACAAATGGTTTCGCGTACGGAATTGAAATTCCCCAAACGTTTTTGGATAACATCTCATGTTTTACTGTATGACTTTTTTTTGACTACTTCTCTAAAACTTTCTTTTGTTAAATTGAAAAATGTTAAAGTTATATACCACAAAATATGGAAAAGGAAAGTGGTTGTGTGAAATTTCTCTCAGTAGCTATTCTCTTAAACTTTTAGTAATTTATTTATACAGACTTAATTACTTAATAAATGGACTTTCTTAAAAGCAACTACAGAAACATATGCTAGTTGGTTAAAACTTTCAAAAACATACTTTTTGTAGTTTTAGGAACTTAATGAAAACTAAGATTTTTTACTAAAGTAATATTCTAATTAATCTGGATTGACCGTTATTTGATTAAGCATTCAAAGTTCTATACATACTTCAGTAATAAGATTATTCAAATTTGTATAGCATCTGGTATTATTTGTTTTGAATTACAAAAGTGATAAACTTAATGTTTGCCGCTTAATGGAATAAGTTTGAATTTTTATTTAGGTGTCTGAGTTGGAGTCAGAGTTTGATAAAGTTAAAAGTGAAAAGGCTGCGCCTATTCGTTACCTCCGATCTCAGCAAGCCAGACAAGCAAAGATAGCAGCGGAAGCAGAAGAGAACGAAGAAAGTAAGTTATATCTTTGTTAGTGATTGATTAGATAAGTCTCGATCAAATAGCGTGTTGCTACCAAGACGGATATTTGTTTTTCTCAAATTAACATGCAGTGTTATTTAGAACTGGCAAAAGTCGATAATTGACATTTAAAATTGTCACAGTGGCATCATTAGCATTAACAATTTTGTGTCAAGGTAAAATAGCCGTAGAACAACTAAATAAAATAAATCTGGTAACATTGGAAGACTTAAGTTCTGTGCTCCACTTTGTGCTATGTCTATGGTTTTTGTAGTCTTTTGAGAAATGATGAAAACATTTGAAAAATTTCCAATTTATAGGCATTTAAAAAATGCTCTGTAACTTAATGATTTAACTGTTTAAGTACAAGGGGTCAACGTTTTTGATGTTAGAAGTGCATAAAATGCCACCATCGCTATTTGCAGTGCTTATTATATTGGTAACTCACTAAATATTAGTTGTAAGTTGATCAACCTGTCATTGGCAGTTTTTTGTTGTTGTTTGTCCGATCAAGCTTATTTATCTCTGTAATCGTAATGTTAACCTCGTCTACAACAGTAGCTGTTGTCGCATTATCAGTTACTGTTTAATTTTACAGATAAGGTACTAAACGTCTTATGTTTGATTTGTTTTTAGTTTTTCATGCTTTTTAACGTGGTATAGCTGAAAAAATGTCATAAAATATTTTGTGACTCAGAATTCAGTTTAATCTTTGTTTTTAATTCTAAGAATTTTGTTGTTACAATGCTGTTTTTGCATGTAAAATTTTCACAAAACACCATTTTGTACTGTCCTTCAGTTTCTTACCAAAACAAAAATTTGAAATTTGTGGAGAAATAAACTTTCCGTAGAAATGGCAGAGAAACATACGTAGCTACACGTTCAGCAGTCTCAGGGTTCAAAGCTGGTTTTTCCTAAGAATATCTAATCAATACTGTTAAAAACAATTGTATTTAAAAGTAAAATTTAACAAAGCACCAAACAAGTTAGGCTATTAAGAGTGCAAAAAAACTTTGATTACAAAAGTTGAACAATGAATTAAGTAAAAAAAATCTGTGCAAGTACAATGATTGAATTGAATTTTGAATTAAAAATAAAGTTTAAAATTATCTGTAGTATTGTTAGTTAGATTATAATAATCAACCTTAAAAAACCCATTTGTTTGTGAAGATAAATGAAGCTTGTATATTTTACCTGTATAGATTGGTACACATCTTTGTTATGTGAATGTTTGTGATTTTAACTGTCAGTGAGTTAGGGTTGTTACAGGGAAAGTTTACCAGAAGATTTGTTTAAAGTAAAAGTTATTATAATTAAAGTTATTATAAAAAACTGAAGAATTAAAAAAAATTAAATTACTTGTTTTGACCAAGTTATATGTTATAGACATATATAATAAGTTAGTATTTCACATTCATGTCACGGTGGTGATAACTTGTACGGTTTTTCACTAGGGAAAAATATACATACATAAACATGTTTAAGTCATTAAGAAAATTTTGATAGATTACTGAGTTATAACTATACCATTATGGGTTCAACAGTTACTTTTTATAACTAAATTACCGAAGTGGGCTATTTGGAAGCTAGTACTTGTAGTAAAATTACAAATTATGTTGTCTTATGTGTCCATATGTTTCAGTTGCCAGTATGTAGAGCTCTTTAATATTAAAATGTATTGTTGCTGAATAAAATTTAAAAAAATCTTTTCACTCTCAAAATTTGATGTTACAGTGATTTTTTTTCAAAATTAAAGTTTTCTATGCTGGCTATGTTATCACAAAATGTTTGTTTATTTCATTAAAAAAGTTACTTCAATAACTATATTATATTAAAAATACACACTAAATCCAAAATAAAACATACTCATTCACTTTTCTAAAGTGTAAAATTATTTAAAAAGTAAAATGTTTGATTAACATTATCTATAAGGCGGCCACCATGAAAAGGTGGCAGACTCAGGCCTATTTTTTAGTATTTAATTAGAAAAAAAATTAAAACTTAATGTGGTTTTAATAACATTTTTTTTTTAAACCTAACATCGTTTAGTGTAGATTTGAAATTTGAAATAGTTAACAAGATTTTGGATGTAATGTTTGCTGCATTGTACCACAGTAACCAGTCCATTTGTAAATAAAAGTTGTGATAAAAGTATTGGAAAAGTCTTTAGAGTGTAAAAACAATGAATATGTAATTATTAAAGTGCAGTTTGTATATTATTTATGCAGTTGGTGATTATAAATGTTTTATTTGTAATGCAATTATTTTGTGGAAACCAAGCAATTTTTGTTGTGCCTGTCTAATTGTATAAAATTACCACTTTTCAAAAAGTCATTAGTTTACAAAAAAAAAATGTACGTAAAACATTATTAAAATCATTGGTTATATTTTAAGAGAAGTTTCTGGATGACTGTTTTCTTAGAGTGTGTTTAGTGTGCTGTTAATTATTAATTATCAATTAATTTTAACAGCTTTAATTTAATAGCTTACTGTGCTGGTGTATTAAATACACAAGGTGTGTTCAATTCTGAAATGCATTTTTTGGTATATCCTTGAGTTCTTTCAGCTATGTAGTCTTTATTTTCTCAAATCATGGCAAACCTTCGTCCATTCATGGGTCATTCGAGTTTTGGGAACAGAAAGAAGTCGCAGGGAACCAAGTCCGGTGAATATGGTAGTTGAGGCATGAATACACTATTGGTTTTGACCAAAAATCTAGTAATAAGCAACGATGTGTGAGCAGGTGTATTACTGTGATGCAAAAGCCACAAATTGTCTTTCCACAAATTAGGTGTTCTTTTCATATTGCTTCACACAAATGGTGCATAACTTCAAGGTAATACTACTTATTAACCGTATGACCTTGTGACAAGAACTCGTGATGCACTACGCCATTATAATCAAAGAAAACGGTGAGCAAAACTTTGACATTTGACTAAACTTTGCATGCTTTTTCATCTTGGCTCATCTGAATTCTTCCATTGGGATGATTAGGCTTTGGTTTCGACGTCATAACCACACCCGTATTTCGTTGTCAGTTTTAACCCTTTCGAGCAACTCTGGATCGTCATTGACGTCATTAAGCATCTCCTGAGAGATGGACATATGACGAATTTTTTGGTCAAAATTCAGCAGTTTTGGAACAAACTTTGCTGATACACGGTTCATACCCAAAATATCGGACAAAATTTCATGGTATGAGCCAACTGATATGCCAACATCTTGAGCAACTTCTCTGATAGTGATTTGACAATTATTCAAAACCATTTCCTTTACTTCTTTTACATTTTCATCTGTTGTTGATGTGCTGGTAAATCCAGGGTGAGCTTCATCTTCAACATTTTCTCGGCTTTCATGGAAGAGTTTGTACCACTTATAAACATTTTTTTACTTATAGTACACAAACACATACATACACACACACACACACACACACACACACACTGCATTAGTGTATGCATTAGTGGGGAAAATTTCAATCTTACGAACCCTCACAACAGTGTACTCACTGTGTTGCATGTATACATACTAGACTGTACAATACTTATTTTCTATTAGTTTTAACTAAAATATATTTTTAAAATATGTAATATGTATAATAAATTGTAATAAAATAGCCATTGACTATGTATACAGTACAATGTATGCTTTTCTTTCACTACGTATAGTATTTCTGCCGTTTACAAACTTGTTTACTGTAATCTCGGTTACAACGCTGTCTCGTTTACAGCGCTCATATACGTTTCGTCCCTTCAACTGCATTATATCTGAGTTCGACTGTATTATTCATTAATGACAAAATTATATGTATAAATAAAACTTTACAAAAACATAATATAATTTATTGCTTTCGAATTCAATTTTAAACACTTAATACCTGTATATTATTCTTTTGTTAAAAAAAATCCTTCAAAAATTATGGGCCTATTTTTTGTCATTTCTAATTTTGGGTTTTAAATGCAATGGATTTTAATTAAAATACACCAATAAAATTTAGAAATAGTGTTTTTATTTCTGCAATCAATTATTAGTTATTTTTCTTTTTTTAACATACAATTGATTTTCTTTTCATAAACTTTTTTTTTAATATACTAAAAATTTTTTTATATTAAAGATAATTTAATGAACTAAATAAATCATTAATGTGCCTATATCATGGACATGAGTTACTGTTACTAATTTCACCAATAAACATGTTCACTTTTATTTTAAAGGATGGTTTAAATAATGGAGTTATAAAGATAAAAATTATCGCTTCATAGTGTACCTTATAATTAATTAAAAAATGTTGATAATCTTACCCTCAGTTTTTGGTAAGAAGTGTCAACCACTGCTGCAGACACTGGGGAATCAAGTGAATGACAGAATCTTTTCGAACCTGTGCTTCACCCCAAATAACCGCTAGAGAGGAACTGGTATTTCGTGACTCGTTCTTGATTGATGACCAATCAGAATTATTTGTCTGACATCCATCTATGTTGCTGACTGGGATCAAAGCCTTCCTTATCTCTGACTAAAGAGATATAATTTAATTATATTTATATAGTATTACTTGCATAAAACATAACAATAGTGTATATATTAGGTATAATCATTATAGCTATGATTTGCAGTGTTCCTGGTAATTTAGGATGAATTCAAAACATGATAAATGTGAATTACTTTGCATTGCATATTTAAATATGTTACTGTGTTTACAGATGGGGATGGGAATGACTGTGAAGATGGGCCTGGAGTGGAGGTAGACCCATATGAACTGATGGATCCCGTTGACATTCTTTCAAAGTTACCCAAGGACTTTTATGATAAAGTTGAAGATAAAAAATGGCAATTACGTAAGGAAGCATTAGACGCACTTGATCAATTATTGACTACTTCTCCGAAACTAGAAAATGGAGATTATGGAGATGTTGTGCGAGCACTTAAAAAGGTAAAACTTATTAATCTCACATTTTTTTTTTTCTATTCCAACTGCTTCTGTATCATTCAGTAGTCATTTTATTTCTCAAATGTCAATCATTTTTGTGTGCACAAAATGTGTCAAGGTATTCGTCAACATTGCTGCAAGGTAAATTGACTCGCCACATTGTAAAAATTAAATGCTACTTATAAACTGTGGCATTTCAGATTAATCTTGAAAATATCTTGAAAAAAATGGGTTAAAATATTGACTCACCATTTTTGTTGCAAAGAAAAATTGGGCAAACATTTTGGTTATATAGAAAAATCAAGTTGCTTTTTTTGCAGCACAATTGCATCAGCATTTTATATTAAATTTAATGAATGAGAAATAATCTTAGTTTAACCACAGTGGCATAGAATCTGATTCTAAATTTTTTCTTCTTCATTTCGGTTTGTTGTTTTAGTTTTACCCTGCAGGGGTGCAGACTAGCTGCAGCTATTGAGAGGATTTAGACGACCCTCACGGTATCCGAGTCTAACACACACTTACACTTGTAACACTACACTGACGACATTAAGACTTTACACTCACATTTACATTTAGAGAGGCGTTAATAGCCTTAATATGCTTTTCGCCTTGAAATAACAAAAAAAAAAAAAAAAAATTGTTTTAGTTTTTTTTTTAGTTAAATATGATTTGTAAACAAGGTTGTGTTTCTTTTTATATTCATCTTCTTTTCTGCTAGGATTATTGTCACTATGTTCAGTATAATGATCTGCCATATAGTAGAATTGACAAAGCTAGGGAAGGCAGATCATTATAATACTGAACATAGTAAAGGTTGTGTTTCACTGATTAGTGAAGAAACTTTGTTTAAACATGTTCAGGAAAGAAATGTGAATCTATGTGGTGTTTGTTACGGCTGTGTCCATTTAAAAAATATAAAGAGTTTATTGGTGGATTGCTTTAGAATGCAATACTATGTATTAAACAAAACACTTCAGTCTATATAATGGTTTTAGAAAGACAGAATAAGTTTTTCTTTTCAATTGTACCTAATTGAATTCAAAGCTATAAAAAAAAGTTTGTTAATTTTACAAAAAAAATTATTTTTGATCTAAATACTTATTTTACTTAATCCTATGGCTGCTAATGTGTTTAGTATCATACCATACCTATAAATGCTAGGCTGTATTAGCCGAAAAGTATTTATGTAACATTATATTTAAATATATGTACTATTTATCATTTTAAAAAATTGGAAAAAATCACTCTTATTGTAGATAATGTGTAGAATTTATTAATGTAATAATTCTGTGTTTTAATCAAATTTTAATTTAAAAACGATGAAGTTTTTTAATTTCTGATTGAAGAAATAAATTTTAAAACATTAAGTTTGAACTATAAAAACCACTTTATTGTACTAAATATCCTAATTTTACTGGTGTAGTTATATTGTAAATACTGAATATCTTCATATATCTTTTAACATTTAACTGAATTATATCATCATCAAACACAAATGCAGCACGATTGCCAACAATAGGTCGTTGTGTTGCAATGCAAAAATTTAGGTAAGAAATTTTTTTAACTTCAATTACTTGGTTTTTGTGCCGCATATATACTGCAAAGTTCATTAAGGTGTTCCACTCATCACACTCAGAACTGGGCATCTCTAAATAGCTTCTCCGTTCAATCCCATGTAATGATTTAAAATTTATTATCCATTGAATGATAATTTATTAACCAATATAACGACTGCAATAAACACAATATAAAGCAAACATTAAAAACTTATCACAAAAAAAAAAAAACATTCTAGGTATTATTTAACAGATTTAGTTGCATTGGCAAAACAATACATGCCAATCACCACTTCAGAGTGACAAATTTCTGAATAGCCGGGAATCTGCAACTGTCGTAATACCATTGAAAAGGCACAGATGGTAGAAACTAGCAAAGAGAAATTCAGTTGAACCGTAATACTTCAAAAGTCTACTAGGGTGCAGCACTGGACTTAAATATCAGTGTTGTTAGAAAACAAGATTTTTAGGTGTAGCAGTAGAGCACTTACAGCTTGAAATAAGATGTCATTTACAATAGAAATAAGGTTAGTTTTACACAACAGTTGAATAGTAATGCTTTGTAATTAAGTTACTTTTAAAAAAATTTGTGAACATTGGTTGAGCTTTGTATTAGTTAAATGTGAATATGTTCACAAAATGGTGGTTTATCTAATACTAATCTTTGTTGTCAATTTTTTGAAATTCACTTATCAAATCAGCAGTGTGATTCATAATTGTCTGTATTTTATTTTATTTTCTTAGCTTTAATTTCTAATTTTGTTTTTTATGCAATGTTTTTTCAGATGGTAGGCAAGGACAGCAATGTCGTAGTGGTAGCACTGGCAGTAAAATGTCTCACAGGCATTGCGAATGGATTGAAAAAAAAATTTCAGCCGTATGCAGTCGCTTGTATCCCTGCACTGCTTGAAAAGTTCAGGGAAAAGAAACAGGCTGTTGTTTCTGCATTGAGAGAAGCAACGGATGCCATTTATTTTAGTGTGAGTATTTCTGCTACTGTTTTTCCTTTTGGTTTTACTTTTGTACTTGGATTTTTAATTAACTAATTTTATTTTTTTAAATAGTATCTCCCTGTACAATATAATAGAGTCCTGTTAATTCAAATAACACTAATCTGAAAGTCTGCTTAATCTGAAACCAAAAATCAGCAAAATATAGAAAACAAATGTTTAAAGAAAACTGTATACTTGAACAAAAGAAGAACTAGTTGTATATTTCAAAAACATAATGAACATCATTGTAATAAAATTAAATATAAGTTTAAAAACTCTGAAAATAATACTGTACTGAAAACACAATATTAAATTGTTAATTTTGATTAATTTAATTTTAAGATTACTGAATGAACACAAATTTTATAAAATCCAGATTCCACGAGTTCAGTGTCTTTTTATTCGTATTATATGACCTGTATATATACTTTTATAGAAAGTTACTTTTTGAAATAACTGTTATATTTTTATAACAAAAAAACTAGCTATAGCTGTAGCTCTAGATGCAGTATTTCACCAGTGTTGTAGCAACTGGTTGCTGTTTAACATATGATAAGGCCATAACAAAGGCTGCTACGTATATGAAATGTGCACACGTTGTCTGTTATCGACATCTACTTCGAGTTTTGGCAATTCATCGGTTGACTCATTGTGTGATTTCCTCATCATTAAATGTTTGATGACCTTCATCGTCTGTAAATACAAATTTATAAATCTAAATATTTCGGGTAAACACTTTCAAGAACTTCGGCAAATATGTTTGTAAGGTGCTAATTATCGATAACAGACTGTTCAATATTATAACTGGTTTATTCTTTAATACTCAAAATGATAATTATTAAAAGAAATTTAGTTAAAAAAATTAAATATTTATTAAAAAGTAAAATATAGTAGGTGCATACAAAATAATCAATTTTAAGATTAGACAAGCTTAGGTTACTTTGAACAGTAATAAGAAACAGGACAAACTTATCAACTGTGACTACTAATATTTAAGAAAGACCAATTATATTAATGTTGTTGTTGTTTTCCAATGGCTTCCGCTGGCTCACGCTATCTTTGATCTTGCTTCCCAGTAGAGACCAGGGAGGTCTCCTCTTCTCTGCTTCTCTTCATCTAATTTTCTGCAGACCAGGAGGTGGTTCATGATGGTGTCTGGGCATTCACACAATGTGCAGTTGTCATAGTTTAATATCTTAATTTTCTTTAGGTGTTCATTCAGACAGTCGTGTCCAGTTGTCAGCCGAAAGACCGCGACAGATGTCCTCCTCTGGAGATCCTTGACCTTCCCATACAAGTCGAATACATTCTCATAAGGCTTGTTCTTTATGTCTTCCTTGACTTTGTAAATTCAAGATAAGATGTTCGCTTCAGTGCACTAATCCTAGCCTCGAGTGTGAGCATTCTTTTTGGTTTCTGCACTATAAGGGTTCCTTGTTTGGCCAGCTTGTCTGCCCGCTCATTCCCTTGTATGCCTACATGTGACGGGATCCACTGCAGATCCAATTCCTTGGTAATGTCGTCTGATGGGTATAGGTTGTTTATGGTCTCCAAAGTAATTTGTGCAACTGTGATTGGGTTGTCCTTGGCTTGTCCTGGGTTGTCCAGTTATTAATGTTTAAGTATACAGTTTAGTTATACTTAGAGGTTTGTTCCACGATGGATTACTCATGCTGCACCGCATGTGGTTTTCAGATCCACAACTTTGTTCAATAATTTCTTCTGAACACTTTGTAAAAAATTCAGTTCAACAAAGAAGCTTGTACTTTTAATAGACAGATTTTCAAAAAAAACCTCTAATTTGAAAAGTTTAATGTAATTGAAAACTATAATGCAATTTTTTGTTTGAGTTATCACAATTTTTAATTCTCATAAAAAAACTGAAAATTCTTCTGTAAATTCACAGTTATTTTATCAAGGTTTTAAATAAAGTTAGATGTAGAAAAATTACTTCTATAAAAATCTGACGAAAATCTTAATTATGATGCAACATATTTTTTTGATGAATTTCGTGTGTGCACAGATGGAGCTTTCTCAAAGACTGAAAACCTAAATCCTTTGTCCTAGTTTACCACCATTTATTTATTCTGTTCTCTTCTTTTAATTTTTACATTATTACATAAAAGACGTGTTAACATGTTTGTCTGTGTTATATCAAATTTTATTTCTTTAGCTATTTTACACGTCAGCTAACAACTACTCATCAGTATCGTTATTTGTTGCTTCACAGTCGGAAATATGCTGTATGAACTCAAGGACATTGTTTAAAAAATTTTTTTGTTGTTTAGGTTTGATTATCTTTTGCCATTAATGCTTACCGCACGATTCCCACCCTTCCACATTGCTCATGTCTTCAAAATATTGTGAAATAATATTTTTATACTCGGCCATAATACTGTGCAACAAAATAAGTAATGAAGGTACTCTAACGTGTTCATTAGTATTTGTTGCATAACTGGTGTTTCAAGGTGCATATTTGGCTTCTAGGGTGATTCTGTTTTATCCAAAAGATCAGCTGATCCCAATGGTTTTTGGATTAATGGGACTCTACTGTACCATATATTGCTACCATTTTGTATAATGTAATCCATGTTTCTTTAAAACATTCTTACAGACAACTCTGGAAGCTATTCAAGAAGATGTGTTGGCAGCTTTAGAAAATAAAAATCCTTCAGTGAAAGCTGAAACGGCTTCTTTTCTGGCCCGTTGCTTTACAAAGTGCACGCCTGTAATTTTAAATAAAAAATTGCTGAAAGCCTTTTGTGCGGCTCTTCTCAAAACACTCAGCGAATCAGGTTTGTTCACATCTGTCTCAATTAATATACGCTGGCACCTAAGGATAATATTGCTAATTCTTAGTATAAACTAAAACAATAATTATGTAATAAAATAAATGAAAATAGTGTTCTAGAACAAGGTAAAAAATAAGGAAGGAAGAATAATTCATCTGAAATAATAATTGAAATTTTAAATTATATTTCTTCAAAAGGTTTTTTATTACTTGTTAAATCGTATTTGTTGTTACTTATTGAATTTCAAAATAAATCTGAATATATATTATGAAGCTAATTTTATATCAGTTGTGTCATGCAAAGAACTATCTTCCCCCTTTGAGGTTAACAAGTATCTAGTCGTACTTTGTTAAAACAACTTTGATTGTTATATAAACTTGGTTGTAGCAACATTTTTTTATAAGTTGTGTCTTTCATCTTATGACCATAAAAAAAACTTTCTTAATGGTGGAAGAATTGAATTATGATAAGTAATTAGCCAAGCAAAGCGATCTTTCTTTTAACTGGGCTGCCTCGTTGGCCTAGTTGATAGCATACTGGGCTTTCACTCCGAGGACCCGGTTTCGAATCTCGGCCACTAGGGCTTGGCATTTTCATACGCTATAAATCATCCCATCGTCTGCATTAGCCCAAGTGTGCACAATAGTCAAACATAAAAAAAAAAAAAAAAAAAAAAAAAAATTTAACAACCATTAGGGATTTAGTTTGTGTGTTTGTTGTGTAGTTTTGGACAAATACATTGACTGATTTTTTTGAAATTTGGTACAAAGGTACCTTGTGTAAAGTCTGAATGACATGTGTAACATTTTTCCATTCACTTTCAGAATTGCAGCCTCTGATGTATACATAATGATTTTATACGGTTTTGGCTAAACTCATTGTTTCAAATTGTTTTGAAATTTAGTACAAAGGAATCTTGTGTAAAGCCCAAACTATGTATGTGTAAGATGTTTCCCATTTACTTGTGTTTCAAGATATCGGGCTTTGGTGTAACAAGAGTGTAGTTGCTGGCTGAACGGCAAGATTTATCATAATTTTGACCGCTTCATAGAGAAAGAGTATAAAATTACTACAAAGTTGAACCAGTAATATTTTTCATAAATATTACGGTTACTGGTAAAAATGGCACTAAATGTTAGGAGCACTTTTTAATTAAGGATGTACTGCTGTTCTTTGAACTACTAATAATTTATTAGCAGATTATTGAAACTAATTATTTCATTTCAGATCCTTCTGTGCGAGATGCGTCCGCCGAGGCTTTGGGAACAGCTATGAAAGTGGTCAGTGAGAAAGGAATATCACCCTTCTTGACAGATGTCGATGCTTTAAAAATGGCTAAGGTAATAGTTTACTCTAAATCATCTGTAGTTTCTTATTAACATAAATGATAATAGACTAAATAGTCATTAACTTACCATGCCAGCAGTAATCTATATATTAATAAAACAAAATGTTTTAAAGGAGTACTGATGTACAGCCAAATCTGTGGACACAGAGATCTGACATTTATAATATAGTGGGTAGAAGATCGTACAACGTCTCTTAGCTGGTTTTTAAACTTCTAATTAGATTTCTTTAAATAAAATATTTACGTTAAGGTTATACTTCTTCATGGTGGCAACATTATAATTGGGCTGGTAGTTCTTAGATAATTTGAAATTAATTAAATCGTTTTTACTGTATAACAGTTCTGTGGGATTTAATAAATTTAGTTTTTAATTTTTCAAATAATGTAGGAGTAAATGTTGAACCAGATTTCTTATTGAGGACCAGCATTCCAATTCTTTCCTTTTGTTGGATCATTTTTAGTTCTGCTTAAACCGCCTCGGTGGCCTAGTTGATAGTTGATCCTTTTACGCCGAGGATCCGGGTTCGATTCCCAGCCAGGGCTTGGCATTTTCATACGCTATAAATCATCCCATCGTCTGCATTAGCCCAAGTGTGCACACGTTAAACACACCCAAGTAGTCGGACGTTAAACACACCAAAAAAAAAAAAAAAAAAAAAAAAAAATGCTTAAGTAAAAAAAAAAGAAAAATTTGTGTTATATATAGCCAACTCTATGGTACACAAATCTTATAGGTAGACAAAAGGTCGAACAACATATTGAAGCTGGATTTTAAAATTTCTAATTAGTTTTTTTAAAATTAAATACTTAATTGAAGATTATACCTGCTTACATAGAACATTTACAGTGAAAACATTTGGGTTTCTCGGGAAACGCTGTACCAAAATATATGTCCTTGAATAGAATATGAACAAACCAAATACAACAAATAGATGTATTTAATTAAAATCAAAAAAATTAATTTTCCCAAAAAAGAATAGTTGATGCAGTTACAATGATATATTTACAGATCAAAGAAGCATGTGACAAAGCAGAACTGGTTGTGAAGCAACCAAAAGTTGGAGCGACAAAAGCAGTTGAACGGCCTTCGACTGCACCTTCTAAGGTATCCTCGGCTCCTAAGCCTATCAGGACAAATCCAGCTGGTGTTAAGAAAGTACCTTCTTCTTCAGATGTCAGAAAGAAACCAACCTCAAATTCATCTAGTGCTGGTAATATTTTATTTCATCACATTTTGTATGTATATTGTAATGTTTATTAAGGAGTTGCACCTCCTACTTCATTTACCAACCCTTATCAGGCAGACTATACTGTTTGTTTTTAAATATAAGAAATGTTTTTCTAATTTGCATTTTGGTAAAATTTCTATCTAAATTTCTGAATTGGGGGAACAATTAACTGGTTTTCAATTAACTAAACTTGTATGTTTAACATGTTTTTTAACTGAAAAACTGGATTCAAAAAAATTTAATGTTAGTGTTTTTTAAAAAAAGTTTTTTAAATGTTTTTTGTTATTTTACCCTGAATTCTGAGATTGAGCTGTTAATTGAGCTATCACAGATCGTATTCAGTGCAATGGTTCGTACAATTACATTCTGAAAATTTCAAGATAGTATGACAGAAACGTTTTTAATATAATAGAAATTAGTAAACAAGGTAATGATTTCAGAACAATTACTGTGTAGCACCAATTTTTTTTTTTAATTTATTTTTTGGCCTCATGGGACCACTTTAGTCTAAATTTCAGTTCTTCCCAACATCGGGCTGTAATTTTTTTCTCCAATAATCTCTCATTCGATCAGATCGTTGCTTTCTGACAGCATCTGTGATCTCTGCCTTCTTGTGTCTCTCCGGTTTATCCACTTTAAATTTATTAGTCTTAAGAATGCATGTTATTTTACATTTGTCTGTTGCATCATCCATTTTCAGTCCTATTTCACTGTGGTCCCTGAGGACTTGAATGATGTAATAAATATTCCCTGTGTTTTCCTGTTGATGCTTCTCATTACCAGTTGTCTCAGGATTCTGTCCTCCGGCATTCTTAATATGTGAAAGAAGTGGGAAATTCTTCGTTGTTTCATTACACTGAGAACTGGGTCGATATATTTGTATACTGTTTCATTTGTGGCTATTCTCCAGGTCCTGTCTTTCCGGTAGCTTTTGTTGACACGTTGTGATGATCCTTCTCTCTGTCTTAGCACCAATTTATTATAGTTAATTTAAAAAATTCTATTAAATCTTATGTTGTGTGATAGGAAAATTTTAAGACTGGGCTTATAATTTCAGTAATGATATTAATCTCCTTCCAAGTGGTTGTGTTGTGACTGGATATGTACTCCAACGGTGTTTTCTTTTTGGGAAGCATTACTGGAAATTATCTTTAAGGCTCCTCTTTGTATTTGCTTTGCTGGATATCTTCAAGTCAGTCAGATCGGTTACCTTATAGCAGTATTTCAGTATGAAAACAGGAAGTAAATGGTATAGGCTGTATCAGTAAAATAGTGAGAGTTGCAGAAATACAAGCATTTTACCAAAAATTCAGTGATGGAGAATGCATCGGACGGAGACCCAGTTCCCTTCTGTAAATTTCTGTGTGAATGCAGAAGGACACTTTCATAGTATTCCTGGAATGTCAGCCTTTAGGGTATGAGATACCAGTAGAACTAAAAAAAACCTACCAACCAAAACCTACATTGTTTCATTCACATTGTCAGTTTTTCACTTCATCTGTTTTACATTTAATAGTTGAAACAAAACTAAATAATATATTTTAGTAGTTAAAAAAATAATTGCAAATTGCGGTACGCAGCTGCCTCGCTGACGTGACAGAAGCAAATTTTCAAAAGTAATTCTCTTCATCTTGAGCCTTATTTTTTTAAATTCTCATTCCACCATCATAATCATCATTGAAATCTACTTATATTAGGACCTAAATCTTTTAAATTACATTGAAATTATAAAATTAAACTTGATCGCCATCAAATTAAATTTCTTAATTTCAACATATCTTGAAAATTCAAAATGCTTATTTATGCAGTTTTTAATGCTGATTAGGATGGTGAAATCATTTTCAAAAAAAGACAAAAGCTTTATGAATTTTTAAAAATTTGGAATGACTATCATTTTTAAACTGTTGAATGGTTGATAGTTGAACTAAGCCGTAATTGATTTTTGTGCCAAGTTTGAATGAAATCTGACCAAAATTATGAATATGAGAGCGTGTTAACATGTGAATTTTAAAACCCCTAAAAAGTGACATGGAGGTCAGGAATTGTTAAATAACGTGTTTGTATCTTTTAAATTTTAATGTTTAGGCCTACTGTACTTGATTCTAGAAACTACTATGTTTAAAAACTGTAAAAGCAACAGTAATGGTAACCTAGGTAACAAAGTAATAATAAGTTTGGAGACGTGGTCATTGTTGGGGGGAAGCGGAGTCAGTTTGAAAACTGAACCTCAGAGTCAAAGCTACGTGGAGTGGAGCCCAGTGAGACTGCTTCATTTAACTCAACTCTGTTATGCTTTCAGTGGCCAACTTACATTAAAAACAATAGGTTAAGATTTTAATGTATAGTCCGCTCCTCATTTGGTGGCCAGTCAGACTTAATTATACTACTTTTAAGCACTTTTGCTGATTATTTGCCACAGCTGTTTCACCTAACTCAGTATATGAGCCTAGTGTAGTTTTTCCTAGCTGCCAGGCAACTAACTACCACCAGCTGTGTTAACAGGTAAAATCATATGGCTAGATAGGAAATCTTCCGTAGGTTCTTCTGATAGTATTGTTTTAATAAATTTATAGGTTCTAAAAGTAAAACCATCGCAACACCTGTAGAAAGAGAGATGAGCCAAGAAGAAGTAGATGAGAAGGCAGACGTTATTTTTCCTGCAGAAATGTTGTCCGGTCTTATTGACACTAACTGGAAATCTAGGCTGGCAGCTGTGGAACAGTTTTCACAGGTAAGAAGAATGTTTGCAAGCGTAAAAATGTACTCATGCCTTTTTTCCTTAAAAATATACATGAATAATGATGCTGCCCATTTTACAAATCAACTACTTTTGAATCGTTACTACCTCACAGAATTAATTTATTCCACAATGCAGCCCTTTAATAGTTTCAACACTATACATCTGAATACTGATTATCTGCAAGGACATAAAAAAAATGTTCATTAATAAATAATATTTTTGTGAAAACCATGAAAACATATTACTGCTGAAATAATTTAATGAATACAGCAAAAAGTCTATCTATCGCATCTAATTATTTCTTGCAGGCACCATACAACTGCACTTTACAATAACAGTACCTTACGTAGGTGAGGTGTAGCTAAAAAAATAACTGAACTGATTTTGTAAAGACAACCAGCGAGTGCTTCAAGGTCAAATGCTACATTGCCGAGTCATGTGATATCTCTTTACTCCATTCCTACTGCCGACCCCTCATTTGTGCTGTGATGTTCGTTCATACTAGACCGTACATCTACTGCCCGTCGGAAAATTGCCTAGCATTTTAAAAGAGCAATACATTAAAGTGAACTTTTTAGTGAAACTTGGATAATGTGCTACTGAAAACTCATTCTTTGTTGAAACCCCACCCATTCTTTTTTTTAATTGGGAACTAAAATTATTTCAAACATTTGAGTTCTACAAAACCTTTTCAGTAAAATTGATAAAGAAGCAATAGGAAAAAATAAAAATTTTACATTTCTGGACGTCATCATAAAGAGCTTTTGCTTCATTCAGTTCTGGAAAAAAACCTTTTATGTTGGGTGATTCATGTTTTGTATCGCTATTAAAAATGATTATACCATTAATTCATTTTGTTTTCACAAAAAACACTATTTCTGATTTTACATTCTTAAAATTAAGTAGGCCGCCTCGGTGGCCTAGTTGATAATGTACTAGGCTTTCACTCCGAGGACCCGGGTTCGATTCCCGGCCAGGGCTTGGCATTTTCATACGCTATAAATCATCCCATCGTCTGCATTAGCCCAAGTGTGCACAATAGTTGGACGTTAACAAAAAAAATAAATAAAATAAAATTAAGCGTGTTTCATTCTTTAAAAAACTTCTAATTTTAGTGTTAATAATTCTTTTTTTTTACAGTTGAAAGTTAATATCTCATTTAAAATTAACAACTTTTAAATTCAAAACTTTTAAACAATATCCAGTATTATTCCAGTGAATATGCAGTATTCAGAGTTATTTGTAGAAGGGCATTGTCAAATATCTAATTTCAAGAGAAAGTAGTTGTATAAACTATCAGTCAATTTGTATTTTAGCTACTCGGCACTCTAGACACTGCAGATGTACAAAGCCAGGTGTTGCTGCGCACAATAAATAAGAAACCTGGACTGAAAGACACCAATTTTCAAGTAGCCAAACTGCGACTGGAAGCTGTCAGGACTATTGCTCAGAGCTTCACTGTTTCTAGGTGAGCAGTAAGAAACTTTTATTCAAGAAAGTTTAATTTACTATACACGATTATTTGGAATGCGTTTATCCAGTTCAGACTTATTTGAAATTGGTTTTAAAATTTAAATGAATAACACTGACAGAATACTTGCACATAATTTTGAGTTTATAAGAACTGAAGCATTACTGCACTAGGTCCTCTTGAGTCTCCGTTCCCCATCTATGTTTCTGAGCATCTCCTGCACAGTGGTATTAAATGTTTGTGGAGCCAGTGTTTGAGCTTCATTGCTGCAGACTTTATTGGTTCAGCAACTGTTTCAATCTTAAGATATCTGTGGGTGTTATAATTGTGGAAATAACATGGCAGACCGACAGTACCACTCAGTATCTTACTTTGAAAGGTTTTATTTTAATATTTGTTTTCTTGGGGAGCCTCTAAAGGTGCAACCTTTTCATCTAATCTGGTTTTAAAATTTGCTTGTATAGTAGTATTTTGTGTGGTAAATGTGATTCATACTATTACCCTAGAATCTATAGTATTCTATATTTCAAATTCAGTTCAGTTGTCTTCATTTTAACATGCTACTTTTATCTTAACCTGGTGTCAAGTATCATTCCTAGTACTTTTCCTCTAGTTTACTTGAGAGTTGATAAATATAGTCACTTGTTTGTAAAATTGAAATGGCTAGATTTGGACTCATGAGAAGCCATGTTTAAATAAAATTGTGGATTAACTGTGATTTTGTTTAATCCATGACAGTAGTACCCTTCGCCATCACTGATAATTACGATTGAATTGTACAAAAATCTTTATTATTAACAATATCAGCTGATTATTTGAAATGTATTTAATCAAACGTGTTTTTTTATTGCTAAGTGGTCTAAACTGTGTAATCTTATTGAAAATAAAGAAATTTTAAATTTTTAACCTACATTACATATCTACTTAAATCTGCAATACATCTACAATACAAAATCGTTAAAAGTAAATATACTGATTGTAATCAAAGCAAAATTACAGTAGTTCCAATTACAAAAATCATGCTGGGCTTTTAAATATATAGACAATTTTTTTAACTCAAAATTAGGGAAAATACATTGCTAACGATATTAAAGAAAACTTGAAATTTGATAATGTATATATTTTCTTGTAGTATAAATCAGCTACACTAGGAACTTGTTTATTTGAACTTGATAGGACGAATACCTTTTCGGATAACATTAAAACCTTGTTTTGGGAGGGCCTGAGATGGTGGTATAAGTTAGAAAGCTGTGCAAAATTGTTTTAACTAACCTGCACTATATGGCAGTGCTATAAAGGCAGCCACCTGCCTGATTTGGCGCAAATAGGTACGCAATGAGACCTATCTAGCAACATATATTTAATATTAAGACCACAGTTTGCTAGAGTATCAGTCATTGACAGTGTGCTGATGTATGCACACTGATACATAAATGTTTAATTTTATTCACTATCAAAAATACTTGACAATGTATGGTTTATGCTTTTTGTAGTACAAGTGCAGCTTGTGTTGTTAATGAAATAACTGAGAAATTGAGCGATGCAAAAACTAGCACTGCAGCGAGTGAAGCTCTGACGGCTCTTAGTGAAGCCACCAAACTGGACACCATTTCAACGATGGTTCTGGACTACGCTTTTAATCAGAAAAATCCAAAAGTACAGGTTGAAGTTCTCAACTGGTTATCCAACGCACTCATTGAGTTTGGTTTTGTGTAAGTAGTTGATTGTTGAACATTAAATATATAATATATACTGCTGATAAGCACAAAGGCGGAAATTCTAGCACAGGCCGTTTACTAAGTGGCTGGACTATAACAGCAGCGTGACAGTGTTGTATTCGAGTTCACAAAGCGTTGTAACTAAAGCTAAAATACACGTATACTTAATATAGAATATTGGGGATAATGAAAATAGCACTATAACCGAATTAGTGTTCTAACTGAGGGCGTTATAACTGAGGTTGACTGTATTGACATAGCTTGTATAATATATTATGTAAAATCAGTGTGACCTAACCTAATTTGTTATAATTATATACCTTTTTCACTCCTTTTTTAAAAAGTAATGTCAACGTGATTTTGCAGTGAATTACGTTTATTATATCGCTAATAATAACATGTGGGGCGACTTGCTTGAACCTATGTGATAATAAGCTATCCCGTTTACTGCATTCTACTATATAGGCCTACTTTCATTATGTTACTGATAGACCTTCCTACAGGTTGGCATTTCTGACCTTGTACTATGTTTGTAGATTTTGTAATCAAACATTATAACAATAAAAATTTGTGTATGTATTATTTTTGCTTTATAGAGTTCAACCCAAAATGCTGATGGACAATGTGAAGAAAGCTGTAGGAGCTACTAATCCAGCTGTCAGAACAGCTGGTATATCCTTTCTGGGAACTTTGTACATATACATGGGTTCACAGCTGATTATATTCTTTGAAAATGAAAAACCAGCTCTGGTGCAGCAGATCAACGCAGAGTTTGAAAAGGTATTGTCGGTTATATATCCTTTAGAAATACTATTTTATGGATAATTCATTACACGAATGCGACACACTACAGAGTAGCAGTTTAGTATATTTTACTATTCATATCCAGTTTTGGTTTAGGTAGAATTAAAAATAAATTAATCATTGTATAACAAACAGGTTTGTTGTGATTAAGACCTGTAGTAGAAATTATAGATTTGAGTCAGAGTTCAGTTTTTGATCTCTTTTATATGTTATATTGATTTTTTTGGTTAGGCCCACACTGGAGCACATTCAGTCACTAGTGAGGTCTCATCTTCTTGGCGCGTTCTTCCTGAAAGACCTCTCCAGTTACGTTGATTTATTATAGTAAATCCTCATTTATTTGGTGTCAGGGTAGATTTGATAAAAAAATGTTCAGATAACTGATGTTACTGTCAAGTATAATGGAATTAACCTTTTGAATTCTTTATACAAACTGAATTTGATATAACTTTATTTGCAGTTGCACAGCTTCCTCCCTTACACCCGAACACTTTGCATGCCTTTATTGTCTGCTCTAAACACATTTAACTTTCCTTCGTAAAACTTATCAAGTCAGTTTCATTCAGTAGAAACCCACATTGAGTCAGGTACCAGAAGATCTGGTATGTAAAAGTAAAACCATTAAACTGCTTGTTAACACAAAGCATATTGCACTTGAAGAACTTCAAAAGTTTTTATAGAGTACATATCTATTTTCTAACTTCAAACACCTTATATTTGTTGACACATTCCGGAATACGTTCAGTTTCAAAAAGTTTTTAATTGTACTGTAAAAAGTTTTAATTTTAGGATAGAAAAAAGTTTTGAAAATAGAAGTATTCTAAAACTCTTCAACAAATATAAAGTGTTTGAAGCTGGACAGCAGAGATATGTACTCTACAAAATTACAATATTCCTAGTGGAAAAAAGTGATTATATGAAGAATTGCAATGTCAAATCTGTGCACTTTTATAGAGCATTTAGTTTTTAACTAAACATTATGAAAAAAATTATAGCCTGTAGAGTAAGATGATCGGAAGGTAATATTTATCTTGTTTTTATTGAATTTTTATTATTTACAGAAAAATTTTAGCTCCACTTCAAAATTATTTACAGATTAAATTGTAAAAGACTTATAAAAACACTAAACTACAACACAAAAGGTAACTAAAGTGATCTCTCCGTTAACACTCATAATCGGTTTCCGAATATACAAACTATATAGTATAAGAGAAATTAGAAAAATGTGCCCTTTTATGGATAAAGTACAACAAAATTTTAAAAAAGTAGACTACTGTACATATGCTTAGCAGTAATAGGGTTGTATTTTATAACTAAAATAAGTTAAAATTAAAAATTTCAATTTATGTAAAGAGAAAATTTCAAACTATAAGTTATAATAAAAAACATTAGGCTTACTTACTGCACTTATTAAAAATAACAAGCTTCAACATTTTCAAGGCAAAATTGAACAATAAATATTTGATTTTGAAGATGAGATTTTCGATACGCTGTTGATGTATCAATAGCCTAATTTGATGGATTCTTGTTAATCTGTGTTCTAGTGGTAATTTCAGATCAGTGCCTTCAGTCCATGTTATATTTATTTCTCCAGCCTTGTTATATTATCTCTGGGCAACATATTTATTGAAAGGCTCATAGCTTATAAGACTGATAAAACACAAAACAGTGTATCTTCAAATTTGAAGTATGTATCTTAGAAGGAGGGTGACAATTGTTCAAGAGCGTAGCTTCGAATCAGCTCATATTGAACCACGTAACTCTGAGGGATTACCGTACTAAAAAGATTAAAACACTTTAAACTAAATGAAATATTACTTCAAATACCAATAAGAAATGCTACTTTTAAGTAAATACCAAGTATTATGAATCAAACACGTGATGACAAGCGACTGAAATAGATAATTGAATGTAAATGTCAGCCATAGAATAGAAACATAGTGTGAAACATATTGATGTACTAAACTACTTTTCATCGTAGATTGAAGCCAATTTCATTAGGAATTATGAAGTTAACCCAAGTAATGACAGATTGGTACCTTGGCTTCTTTAGCAGTTGAATTGGATAGCAATATATCTTTAACATGACATTTAAAGAGTTATGAAAAAAAGATATTTCTCTAACTTTGCACTTTCACTTTAACTTTGCAAAGAAATTCGTGTTAGTTCTGACTTAGGTTTAAATGATAATTACTACGTGTAACTCGTTAATAATAGATATTTGTATTAAAACAGCACGCTGGCGAAACACCTGCTGCTCCGATACGAAGTGACAAAAACAAAGCAAAGTCTAATTCGAAGGCAGAAGAAGTGAAGGGAAATGTGGAATTGGATGATGGAAATGATGATATGGTTGTCAACTCTGCCCATCAAGTCAATATATTAGACAGTATGCCCAGAGTGGATATTTCTGTTCACATTACTGATGGATTGGTCTCTGAAATGGGAGATAAAAACTGGAAGGTATGAGTTGCTGTTTGTCAACAATAATTTAAATATTGTGTTTTTTCATTTTTATAAATTTTTAAAATCCATTGAAATTAAGAAATTTAATTTGATTGTGGTCAAGTGGTATTTTTATACTGTCGATATAATTTAAAAATGCTATATAATTTAAAAACGTGTATTTTAATGTTGATTAATATGTAAAAATTACTTTTGGTAATTTATTTCCATCTCATCAGCGAGACAGCTGCCTACCGTAATTACTATATTTTGGGATTCATATTTGTTTCATGCCAAAGATAATGTGATTACCAATTTATCCTGGTGACATTAAGTAAACAGGATAATATGATTTGTTTCTTAATCAGCAGAAATTTAATTCTATCAATGAATTAGCATTTTTTTTACTTGATGACTTCATTACTGAGAAATAAAAAACTAAATAACATATTTTGTAAAGTAAATTTGTGAAGAAATTTTGTGCTTTAATTTTTGGAAATTTACTTCAGTCATGTGATCATGTGCTGCATCTCTTTGAATATTTTTACTGTTTGTTTTTGTTACAAGCCTTTTATACAAGAAATATTTTATCCACAAATGTTACTCTTGAAGCGAATTAAACACTTTGCTTTTATAAATAAGGTATTTTCAATTTTTGTGTGATCTATTTCTAGACCCGTGCGGAAGCAGTACAAAAACTGCAGAATATAGTGAATGAAACTAAATTCATCACAAGTAATTTGGGAGAAGCACCTCCAGTTTTGGCCGCAAGACTGGTAGATTCCAACAGTAAAATTGCTGCTAGTACGCTCGCACTGTGTCAGTCTCTTGGGACAGCAATGGGGCCTGCTTGTAAACAACATATCCGTACGTTTTTTCCTGGGTTCCTGCAAGGACTAGGCGACAGTAAGGTAATTAGTTGTATATACTTGTTCACAATTAGCTGAATTTGAATTACATTAAAACTTTGGTTAACTGAACTTGGGTAAACTGAAGCCCAGATTATCTAAAACGCATCTGTAATCGCAGATCCCTTTAAAAAAAATGATGGGGGAAACAGAAATATAATGGCGGGATCACATGGGCTAGCAATGAAGTAAACAGTGACCTTGAGTTGACTTCCCTAGCCACTGATCGCCGACTCTAAATATTAACACTGCCAATCCACATTTCCACCAAAGACTGATACCATCTTAGTCACTAGCTGTCAATACAGAAATGTGGATTGCACTTAATTTTAGATTGTGCTAAAATTTGTTAAATGATGTAGTGAGTCATCGCCAGCTGCCGTTCTTATGAAAGGGACGTCGTTGCTCGAAAATATTGTAAGGGATATAAGAAATAAGTGAAAATTACTGTTTTTTTAAGGAATAAAATATACTGTAATTTGTTTATCTTAAGTACAGTATATAATTTATTGATACATGACTAAAAATTTATAGTTATACCAGTTAAAGTTAGAGATTTAAATTATAAGATTTTTGGAGGAGTAGGAGTAGAGTCTTGTTGGTTGAACTTATTTTGTTAGGCATAAGAGACACAGACAATCATAGTTTAATTAGAAATTAAACACTATTCCAATAACTACCTGTCTGTATGTTATTGGTTAATAGTTAATCAAAATCATTTGTTCTGTAATCTGTAATCAAAACCACAGTTGTAAATGTGAATAAATAAATGAATGAATTGAAGTTTTACAGCACATCAGAATAACAAAATAAAATAATGGTGGTAAAATTGAATATCTCATTTACATGAGAGTTATTAATCCCCGCAGAGGGGTGCAGACTACTAGCTGCACCTATTGAGAGGATTTAGAAGTCCCTCTCTGTACCCGAGTCTAACAAACACTTACACTTTACAACACTACTTATGACTTCAACACTTTATAGTCACACTTACATTTAGGGTGGCGATAATAGCCTCAATGTGCTTTTTGTCTTAAAGTAACAACAACAAAAATCTCATTTATAGTTATAGTGTTATTTTTTCGCTTTTTGTCTTTGAAAAAATTACAACACTTAATTCAGTAACATAACCATGAAATTATACCATTCTGAAAAAAAGTATCTGCAGAATCAGCTTCAATCAGCTGAGTGTGTATTTTTGTATTGAGTTACGTAGTGGTTGTCCATCACATTCACATTATTTATTTGACAAATTTGTTGTTCCATATGTGGCTGTGTTGGCACAGCCACATATGGAACAAGGCACTAACTATATTTTGTAAACATTCACAGCTCACTTGGAGTATAGTCATGCTATCCTTATTGTGTGAATATGTTAATAACTATTTGTAATAGATCTAAACAAACGGTATCTGATCTGTTAGTGGAGAAATCTAATGTACATGTTGCCAGTGTGATGTGTTGACCATATTGTATACTCCTTCTCACTGAAGCATCACAATAAGTAAACCAATGGTACTGCCCTCACTGACAAACCAACAACATTTGGCTTTGTCCAGCAATACTAACAGCACAAGTTTAGAACTGGTCAGACCCTGACCTTTGATAATGAAATTGTTTTGTTTATATTATTTGTCTGTTATTTATTTTGGTAATGAAAATATGTATGGGTATTGAATACTTTATCATCTAAAAATGAAATTTATATTTACTTGGCCCAACCCTTCTTTGACCTGAATTGTAATCTTGGTCTGAAAAGAAATCAGGCTTTTCAAATGGCCTGTTCAGACTTCAGAAAATTCAGGGCCTTGCAGACCACTAGAATTAATGAGACACAAAAAAGTATTACATTGCATGGCTTAACCAAAAAAATTGTTATCCGAAACGACTTCCCCTTCCTTTAGTTTGGGTAACCGGGTTTGTGCTGTACTTGAATTGTCCATTATGGGTTCTAGTTATTATTTTTTGGCTAGTATATGTTACATAATGGCCAAATTACTGTAATGAGCACAGTGGTTTATTGCAGTGGTGGTGGGTGCCTGAACTTTGTGTGGGTTACATTTTCTTGGAATATATTTTTATAAGTCTAATTATTTTAACATGTATTTGTTTGTATATACACATTATTCTATCATAATATCAATATTCAAACAATCCAACAACTTCTGTTCATTAGAGTTTTGTATTTGTTTAGGTTTGGATCCGTTCTGCTGCAGTAACATGCATCAATACGTGGACAGACATATGTGGATTGAAAGAGTTCTTTGAGGGAGAAATGATTGCAGATGCTTTGAAATCAGGATCACCAACCTTGCGTGCAGAATTATGGGGATGGCTGGCAAAAAAACTCCCAACAAGTAAGTGAAGGGATGTGTTTATGCTTAGTTTATTTATTTAATTTAATAATATTTATTTTGATAATATTTTACAATATTTTGTTTTTTCTGTTTCATAATTTTTGTAGTAATATACAGTATTGGTTTATTTTAATACTACATTGCAATTTTATCATCTGTATTACTTTTTTATATACTGTATGGACAGTATTATGACTAAAAATAAAATTGTTTTTGATAATTCATCGATATACCAGTTTTTAGTCCTTTTGGGTCCAAAAAAAGTGTTTTTTTTAAGTCTTTCTTTTTGTTATCACTGAAGGTTGAACACATGCTTTGAGTGACCAGGTGGGATTATGTTTTTTCTCGATAACGTTTTACGAGAGATGTGTGGAAGAAAAAACAGGTTTTCAAAAACAGTTTCATAATCAAGGGTTGTTTTTCAAAGAACAGTTCATTGAAGCTGAGAGCTCCCTGCACATAAATTACAACCACATTGACCAATAAGGGGACAGATTTTCTGTTTGCAATGTGTTCTCTGTACTGCACAACTGCCTTATCACCAATAAAGTGATAGCTTTTCCATTCTCACTATTCTTTAAAATCCATTGAAAATGCCCCTTTTCTGTTCCTTAAATATCTATGGTAACATCTACAAAGCTTTGCCTAGTGTTCTTGGCAACATTCCTTGTATCTGTTCTGTTCTTCCGTTCTTTCAATGATAATTTCAAATGATAATTCTATTACTTTTTGCTGTTCCCTTTCCCAGTCTCAAGTAGACTTCTCACCTGTGTACCATAATAAATTATTTTTGTAAATAGTAAGTAATGGCTATTAATTCCTCAGATTAATTTATACAACTTTTAAAAAAATGACAAGACAATTTTTGATGCATTACGTGTTTCTTTTATTAATTTTTAAATTAGTTTTTTTTTAATCATCAGTGTCTAAAAACGGTTCCAACAAATCATTTTACCATTTGTGTATTATTTATAACTAATACATTTTTTATTATTCTTAATACATTAACTGTAAATTCTCATTTAGATGTTTAAGCAAGTGTAGTGGTACTATGGTTAATTCATTCTAGAATTAAGACTATTATCTGAGCAGACTACTGTGCGAGTCAACGTTTACAATAGAGACCTATGGAAAAAATTTAATTTTTTACATAGAAAAAAATAATTGAAGTCTTACCATTAATATTTCAAAAATGAATCATGAAGAAAATTCACAGAACAAAAGTCACACTTTAGTTTAACTAAAGTCATACAAATTATAATTGTCACACACACACACACACACACACACACACACACACATATATATATATATATATATATATATATATATATATATATATATATACAGGACAAATCAATACTGTATATTTTTTTAGTTCATATTGTAGCTGTTTTTAGTTCAATAGTAAAAGTTTGTCTTTTACTTCCACTACCACAAGCATTTCTTTTAGGACCCGTTTAATTAATATAGTATGTAATACGATAATATTATAACTTCAGATTTTTTAACGGGCTAACAAATTACACACAGAAAAAGAGTTGATAGCAGAAAAGGGAATAGGAGTGGACATTCTGAGAACATTTAAGTAAGAAATATCTTAAGATTTTTATTATTGCCCTACAAAAATCAAACATCCATCAATCAAAGGCTTGTGTTAAGCACAATGTTTATTTCTGTATCACAGCACAGTGTTATCTCTATATTTACACTTCTGCTAAGAAATAATTTAAACAAAATGAAAACACTCTTATCATATGTTCAGCCCTTTATCGGAAACCAAAACTGTTGTGCAGGTAATCTTTTATTCCATGAATTAGACCGTTGTCCAGGTCGACCATTAGCTAGGGTATTACTGTATATTACTATAAAATAAAAACATAACTAAAGTTATTTTAAAACATAAACTATTAATGTGTTAAATTTTCTTGACAATTTTTAATAAAAAAACTTTTTTTGTTAGTCCAAGTGAAGAGCATACCAAAAGAAGGATTGGTCCCTTGTATTCCCACTTTATATTGCAATCTGGAGGACCGTAACGCTGACGTGCGTAAGAATGCTGCAGATGCTGTTCTTGGAATTATGATACATGTAGGGTTCAGTTCAATGGCTAGTGTGTGTGAAAAACTAAAGGTGAGTTACATTTTGAAAAATATAGTGATTTTTTTTCAAAATAAACACATAGACCAAAAATTAACTATTTGATTATCTGTGTAAAATTTGTATGCCAGGTTAAAAGTACTTGGAATTGCAATTCATTTTTTTTTATTAGTTATTAAATGATATTACATCCATACAAAATATGAAGTCACAGTACAATAAGTTTTTAATCATCATTAATAGGCTGTTTGCTATTAACAGTCCTACTAACCAGCTTAAGTAGGCTTTAAAAGCAATATTGCTATATATACTGTTAGTATTTCATTATAAACTAACAAATTTTACGAGGACTGTACTGTAGTTCAGAAGTAAGTTAGCAGATAGTTCACTACAACTTTGATCTGTCTGCAGTTCTACCTTAGTTTTTTTCTGTGCTATAGATTGTGCTGTCATCTTTAGTAGCCTATCATAAAGTACAGGCATTATAAAAAAACAAACAAAATACATAATAATAATTCAGCATGTTTCATTAATAATTGTCTTTATGTGCCATTAGATATAATGCGTATTACGTAACATTAAATTTGATGTAATATTTCTGAATTTTTAGCCTGGTTCACAATCTGTTGTGAAAGTATTTTTGGATAGCGCACGTGGAAATTTACCGGAGAAACCAGCACCAAAAGCGAAAAGTGCTTCGGCGAGCGGGGCTGGAGAAAAATCAGGGCGTGCAGTTAAATTGGCTCCTGGGTCGTCAGCTACTATCACAAAATCTAAACCTAAAGTGAGTTAACTTAATGCTTTCAATTCCGTAAGTTTCATTTTGAAGTTACCAGAATCTGTTAGCTTTTCTACTAGTAGTACTTTCAATTAGAAAGCTTCTGATTTTAAGTTTAATATAGTTATTGAGTCGGTATAAAGGTCTCTGTCAGCTCCTTCCTGAAAAGTGGGAATAACTTAAGTCAGCACTGTATAATTTTAGACAGTTAAACAGTTGGTAAGAATAACCAAGGAAGCTTTTTAACTCAGCTTAGTGAAAAGTATTATGGATACATCATCATTAAAGAGGGAAAATAGTTAATAGTAAACTGTAGCTTCATTTTCAACTGCAGTTAAAATTTTGAATTGGCAAATATTGCAGCCTTATGAGAGCTACAATTTTCAGCTTTTTAAGTCATTGTTGAGATATTTCCCATTGAGTTTTTAAAAAGCCTTTGTACAATCTTTCTAGCACTAATAGTCTCCTAGAAATTTTCGTATTGAGTTCTTTCAAAATGACATCATTCTGGGCACACAGATTCAAAATGTTGGATTGAAAATATATTTGTGCACCATTTTGAGATAAGTTCTATAAAATTTCAGCTTCAAATCTTTCATAGTCATTGCGATTTTATCGTGATTTTCTAAATAAACCTACTTTGACCTCTACAAAATTCCTTTAATAGTCATAATATTGAGATAACAAAATGATTTTAAATTATAATTTATTTTCATTTTCAGCAGGTCAGTGCAGCGGCGGCCAATGCTAAGCCAGTTGCACGTAAAAAGGAAGAAGATGTGGACACTTCGCCATTACTTGAAGTGAACAAATTGAAAAGCCAAAGAGTAATTGATGAGCAGAAACTTAAGGTTAGTAACAGTCTTCATTGTTTCACAGTTACAGACTGGTACAGCTAATTAATACAGGTACTCTGCGGTTTTATTTGCAAATTTCCAGGAAAAACAGCCCAAACAACAGTAATCCAATAAGTCCATCTAACTGTAACCCATCCCAGCAAATAAATTCTGCAGTCGTAACTTTCCATTCTTAAATAGTGTCAGTGAAACACAGTGTGGTAAAGTGCACCATCCTCTGTATAAGGAATACACAGTAGCCAGTGACAGTTTTCATTTTATTGTTTCATGTACAAAACAATGTTTTTACAAAGCAGTGTACTTTTTTAAACCTGGGTCATTTTTTCAACGCACAATGTACGAGAGTTAAAAGGAAACAGTTGTTAATGAGTGATAATTTAAGAGTTGGAACAAAGCGTATGAAAAAAACATGATTTCTTTCTTCATCAACAATTTCAACTGTATGGAGGAATGGCACGACATGTATAAGCGTGTTTGAAAAAATTTATGCTCAAATTTCATTTATAATAAGATAAATTTTTTTAAGCAAAACCTATTAACATTTAAAAATTAATTGTTATATTTAAATTTTATTTTTTCGGCTATAATCCAAAAACATTTACTACGTTTTGCAAAAAGCTTTTTTGTTTTTTTTTTAATGTTTGTAGATTATGACGACATACAAATTTACTTTTACGAGTTAGCACATTCATTTTAATGAACACATTTGGATGGCTCTTTGAATCTCATTATATTCATTACTTTATATATTTGTTTTGATCTTTACTCATTCAATCTTTTTTCTTAAGTAATTTGTTTTGTTTCTCCGTATAACAACTCCAGCAATAATAGTATGTTATTTTAATATGTTTTTAATAAATATTAATGTAGTTTGGTTTTTTGTTCCTATAGACACTGAAATGGAATTTTGTTTCACCGAGAGAAGAATTTGTGGAATTGTTACGGGAACAGATGTTGACTGCAAATGTTAACAAAGGTCTGATCACCAATATGTTTCACGCTGACTTCAAATACCATCTGCGTGCCATTGATACACTGACTGAGGTGAGGTTAAGCCCTGTTTTATCCTTCACCCTTGGGACCGGATGAAGGTCGGATAATAAGAGAACCAAAAGAACTTTAAAACACAAATAAAAATAAAGAGACAAATGATTATTTTAAAATACTGTGCATATAACTTCATTAAGTGGGCAAATAATATAAGCTTACAACTGTTATGCAGGGTTCTCTGCACAGGTCCTCTTAAATAAATTTTAATATGGACTATACTGTAAAACTTCAAAACATTGAGGCAAATAACACAACATGCTTCACAATTTCAACACACAATGCCTAGAATACAGCTTTATTGTGAAATAACAAGTGCACATTCGGTAAGCTAGATGTGCATTTCCTAAAAGTGAGGACACAGTTGTGATGTGACAGAGATTCAGAGTTCAGTCGTATATGCTTGGTGTTCTATCTTATATTGTTCATTTTAAAAAAATCTTTCAAACCAAAGTGGTGTGTTTGAGCCTAGCCTAATAATGAACTGAGTTTGGATTTTTATACCCTAAAAACTTTTTTTCTTTTTTTTTTATTTATTACTCATAACCAATCTTTACAGGATCGATTAATGGTTTACATCTACAACAAAATCACATTGTAGGATAGATATTACATTAATAACTTCCTTCACATCGGTGGAGCAGTTCATGAGGTTTAGTCCTCTTGAGGCGGCGAACGTTGCCAGCCACTTCATGTACTGCCTCCATCTCACAATTTTCATGTGTAAGAAGCTGTATATTATGACTAGTTGCACATTTTTTAACTTCCTCTGTGACAAGCCAAATGTCAAAGTTCCGATGTAAATCATTGTTACGAATATATCATGGGGCATTGACTATTCCTCGCAAGACTTTGTTTTGGAAATTTTGGATTATTTTTATATTCGAAAGTTTTGTACAACCCCACAATTGCAAGCCATATGTCCATACTGGTTTCAATATTTCTTTATATACTAAAATTTTATTCTGCACTGAAAGCTCAGAGTTATGTCCAAGCAGCCAGTAAAGTTTTCTATATTTTATTCTAAGCTCTTCAACCTTTTTCTTTACATGGACTTTCCACTTGAGCTTTGTATCCAGGACCCTAAAAACTAAAAATATTTTTTTTTTTACCCGTGCTCTAAATATTTTCCATGGCAATTTTTACCTGATCTTGGTTCTTAAAAAAATTTATTTGACAAATAATATTAAAAAAAATATGTTTGTTTAGATTTTCTGTCATTTTTTAAAATTTATTTTTTACAAAAATTGTTTTCAATAAAAGTTAAAAAGAAGGTAAAATGTTTCAAAAAAGACAAAATCATATTTTGTGATTAGCAAATAAAAAGTGATGTTTTGTTGTCATACATATGTGCATTTCTGTAGGACAAATGTAATGTTTGAAGAAACACAAACATATCTTAAAATACCACTTTTAGATAGTGTGTTATAAAATTAGAAATGTAATCTTAGATAAAACTAATTATAAGCCAACTTTTTTCTGTATATTGAACTAAGGGAAACACATTGTCAACAATAAGGATAAAATAAATCTTTTACTTAACAGTGGTGTATATAAAGTTGTATGTGTGTAAAGTGTTTGTTTGTATGTAAACCTTATGAATACATAGGACAATCTGGAAGAACTTTAAATATTTGTGTTAAAGAACATTTCAATTGTTGGACTTACAGAAAAATATCTCAAATATTGCGAATCATTTATTAGAATCTGATCATTCTTTTAATTTGAACAATATCACTGTAATCCATTAAGGTATAAAACTAAATAATTTAGAAATTTTGGAATTATATAAATCTGTTTGTAAAAACCAAGATTTTAATTAAATGAACAGACTAACTCTTAACTGTTCTCCTTTACTCAAGGCCTATCGTGGTTTTTCCCAAACTGCTGGTCACTGAGCATCTTACATACCCTTCCTTCCTTTCTTTACCTTCTTCCTTCCGGTTTTAACATGAAATGTGCCAGTATATAAGCACATTTTATAGTTTTTAGCTTCACTATGTCTGAAGATGCCTCACAGCAAAAAATATGTCACTGAATAAAAGAATTTTGTGAAACTATATGTGTTCTAATTTTCCTGAACAATCAATATTCATTATAACAACATTGCCATCCCCAGTAAAACCATTTTACTGAAGCCTCACTATATTATGGCTCTTAATATTTGTGTTATTACAAAAAAAATCTATACACACTTGAAATTCAAATCATTGGTTACAATTTATGATTTGTTTTTATTTTAAGTTATTTTTTTCTAAAAGTCATTTCGGTAATTATGATATTACTTTTTTTACAGGATTTGTCTAGCAACAGCGCAGCGTTAATGGCCAATTTAGATTTGATCCTTCGTTGGATGACGTTGAGGTTCTTTGACACGAATCCTTCCGTATTGCTTAAAGGTCTTGAATACTTGCAGACTGTTTTCAACGTGTTGATTGAAGATGAATATGTCATGTTGGAAAGTGAAGCTTCGTCTTTCATCCCTTATTTAATTTTGAAGGTGGTATTTTTTTAAAAATTATTAATAGTACATGTTGAAGTTGTTTAGATTAATCATTGATTAAAAAAAAAAAAAAAAATTGATATACCAAGTAGTATTTGAGGTATATGAAATATTTTTTTGTAATAAAATGCTAAAGGTCTGTGATTGTTATTTGCTCTTGAGAATTAGTAAAAGTGTTTGAAAAAACAATGGAAAAAATCAGGAAAGGTTTGGCAATAACATTTGAATGGATTTCTAAACATGGGCTTAAAAATTATTTGGTTGTCTAGAAAGTATTCTAAAATTGGGAATGATTGTATGAGCTGAGACAATTAAAACTGGTCTGAGAAATATGCGTTATTGAAAACATAAATAATTGTTAATCCCCTTTGAACATGTACCTAGTGCCTATGTATACATTGCTGCATAAATGTTTTCTATTGTCCAAAGCAGTACTGCATATCTTCAAGTGCCATCCTCTTCAGTAAGTCTGCCATTTTTGCCTTGACCTTTACTGTAAACTGAAAATGTTTCCCCTTTAATGCACTTTTCACTTTTGGAAATAGGTAGAAATTGCATAGAGCGAGATCTGGTGAAACTGGATCTTTGAGCACAGTAATTCTCTTCTCTGATAACTGGTTTCAAGAGTGTGCATTGTCTTTGTGCACAACCCCCGAGTTGTTTTATAGATCTGGTCTTTTCTTCCTCAGCCTTTTTTCAGCTAGGTCAAGACCTCATTGTAATATCTCTGACCATGATGTACCAAATCAGTTATGATGATAACCTTAATAAAGAAGAAAGGACATTAAGCATGACTTCCATTTCTGGCTTGTTCATTTGATAGTTTTTGCTCCTTGACGAAATGTAGGTATTTCAGATTGTTGTTTTGTTTTATGGTTGTATTGGAAAAATCCACATTCTGACATATGTCGACTTATTTACTTTGACATCAGTTCAGGCTCTGTTGTGAATCGCTCCATGATATCAGAGTAGATGTTTTTTCTGTTCTTTTACTTATATGAGATATTTTGGTACCATTTTTATGCAAACTTTTGTCATTTGCAAATTGTTACGAAAAATGATGATCTCTCTATCAGTGTTTGTAATGTCTGCCCCCAACCAAATACTCAAGTGTGATCTTTACGCATAATTTTATTATTTTTTTTAATGTTTGCGTCAATTCTTGATGTCACAGGTCAACCAGAACATTTCATCAACCTAAACCTCCTCCCGATTTTTTAAAAATTGTTCTAAACATTGTTGATAAGAATGGAAGATAAAGGAGATTGCAGTATTCTGTTTATCAGTAATTCCATTTTCATCAACAGTTCAGACCTGATATTCTTTTAATCATTTAATTTACTACTGAAGCTCGGTTTCTGGATACAAGACACTAAGAATAAAACAAATAAAGATAGGAATCTGTAAATCCTCTTGTTATTGTTCATGGATGTCCATACCGTACATTGATTACAGTTTAATGGAAAACTGGCTCAACAGTTCTCCCAGCGAAAACAAAATTCATGGTCAACACAAGGATTTTCGGTTAAGACTAAGATTTCTGTGAATTCATAAACCTGAACCAAGTTAGTCAATGATTCAAAGAATGTTGGTTGGAAATTGTTGTTGGAAATGGAAAAAAGCCAGCAGTATTGTACTTAGCAGTTAAGGTAAAAATGCATGAGGCGGGTTGAGTTGACAAGTTATCAGTTCCTAAACATATGGAGCAGTATACAGTTGACAGTGAATTGACCCATGTAAATTGTAAATTGACTTAGCACGCTTGGACATTCATACTGTATTTTTCCATTGGCATTTCTGTTGTTGAATCGAATGTATGGAATCCAACCTGAACCAATATTTTCCATATGAAATTTAATGTAATACAAGAAAACAAGCATTGAATAATTAAAATAATTAAGGAATAATTAAAATAGTTAATTTTTAATTTTTTTTCAAACTTGATCAAACAAACGTATTAAATATTAAATTTACTACATTCCTTTAACAGCAGTTCAGTAATAGTCTAAGAGAAAAAGTACTACCTGTACTAAAATTAGCAAGGTTTTATTTTAAAACATTAAAAACAATTTTATCGTTCTGAATATTGTGCACCTACAGTTATTCCTGATACAATAATTAAATAGAAGTCTACTAGAAAAGTGTTACATGTTATAGAAAAGTACTACCTTATACTGTAGGCAAAGTTTAGCAAACTTACACTTTTAAAAGTTTATTTATAATAGTTGTACAGTATATGTATACACAGTAGTTGAATTAAAAAAAAATTCAACTAAATATTATTTCAAAGTGATGCTTATTGAAAACAATATTGTTGATGTAGAGAGCACATACCTTGTCTGGCAAGACTCAGTCTACATGCCTGTTTTGGCCTATCCTCGCAGCTGCTGCACCACACAATATTGAGAAAAAACAATACGTTGAGTTTTTGCCTAGGTGTCGTGTTTTGACCCATTATGTGATATGGGATGATGAGTCAGCATCGGCTGCAACTACTTGACAGTAAAACACCTCATGTGTTCAACCTTATTTTTTGTCTGATTTCTTGAGTTGCGTTGCCGTGACAATCACATTAATGATCAATTGTTTTAAATCCCTTAGAATATATCTACTGATTAAACACAGTTTGGAGCCGTGTGTCTCTTAGTGTAAGTCTTATAGGATGTAAAGTAAATTACTTATTGTGTTAAACAGTGACCAATATTTTAACTCTCCCATTTCCCAGTTTATTCTACATGGTCTCTGTAACACTTGAAGTAGCAAGTTATTGAATTTCCGTTGTAATGCATTTTTAATACAATTTATAAGTCAACACTAATTTTTTTTTAATGGCCTTTTCAGGTTGGTGACCCAAAAGACACGGTAAGGAATAGTGTGCGAGCGTTATTTAAACAGATTGGCTCGGTGTATTCTGTGACAAAGCTGTTTGCGTACTTAATGGATGGGATAAAATCAAAGAACGCGCGGCAACGTACAGGTAATCAAGTTCAATCAATTACACGCTAGCATTTTAATTTGTAAAAATTAATTTACCCAATAATATATAACATAAAGCTCTTGTTGAAAAAAAAAACAATTAGAAACTAAACTTAACTATTCTAGAACACTTTCAATGAAATAAACTAAGGCCTTCATAATAATGTCTGTTTTGAGGTTATAATCCATAATAAAGAAAAAGAAAAAAATGATAAACGATAACATGTATATCATTTTATCAAACTAAATAAAATAACAAGAATAAGAAAAATTATAAAGTAAGACAGAAATTAAGCAAGCAAAAAAAAACAAAATTAAGTATCTATACTAACATATAGTCTATTACAGGTACACATGTAATATACTTTTAATGTTATATTTCATTATACTTTTTATTTTATATTTTAATATATTTTGTTTGTTTTGTCTTTTTTACATCTACACTTTATGCTGGTTAGACTAATTAAGACATGTTATACACCCTCTGCTTTGCAGATGACCTAATAGTTATAGCACAGGATTATTAGGACATAGAATTACAAAAATTATTATGGTTACAAAAATTATTATGGTTACAACATATATGTTACAAAAATTAATAGAGTAATATGATATTTGGGGACTTGAGATAAACTTCCAAAACAAAATGGAGCACATGTGCATTGGAGGGCGGAGCAGGAATCTTCTATTGGAACATGACAGAAATGAAAGGTTGTACAAGTATTTGGGAATGAAAATTATGAGTGAAGGACTCATAAGCACGATAAAAGAATGAAACACCTTGGTATGAAGAGTAATAAGGATTCTGAACTGCATCATATGGGATCAATAGATATAGAAAATAAATAAACATTAGAATATATAATACAATTATAAATAGTATAATCGTATACGGACACAAGTATGACTACAGAAACAAAAAAACAGAAATATCTTGAAGCTACAGAAATGGACTATTACCAAAGAGCCATAGGGTTGGTCAAAACAGAAAAAGATAATAAAATTTAAGAATCTGTGAAATCATGTATTTGAAGCACACCATTGTAGACGATGTAAGACAAAACAGCTTCATTGATTTGGCCATGTCCAAAGGATGGATGAAAATTGACTTCCCAAACAGATTCTAAAATGGAAACCACATGGGTGCAGAAAAAGAGGAAGATTGAGACTTAGTTGGAGAGAAGGAATTGATAAGAAAGAAGAGAGGGTATTGGTACAATAGAAAAATGGAAGCTAGGAATTGAAATATATTGGAGAACGTTTTAAGCCGAAAAGAAGAAGAGACTAATTAAAGCGAGGAATCGTTAACAGCAAGGAATTCCAATAATGCCAATAAAACCTGCTATTGTGATGCGCAAGTTCGAAGATGCAGCAGACTGGCCAGTGCTTTAACCACATCGAACATCTGGTCCTTTATTTTATTTGGAGACTTAAATTGCTGCAAAGTTTTATTTTACTGGAAAAACTTTATTTTAACTTGTATTCTGTTTTGTGTTGACACTATTATTTATATATTGCAGAGTGTCTAGAACAACTTGGCTGGCTGATAGAATGCTACGGTACCTCAGTGTGTAATCCCTCGCCAGTTGCTGCTCTCAAAGAAATTGCCAAGCAAATATCAGATAGAGACAATTCTGTTAGGAACGCAGCTTTAAATTGTGTTGTCACAGCTTTCTTCCTTGAAGGTGAAAAAGTCTTGAAAATGGTTGGACAGGTGAGTGATTTGTTTTCTTCCGTTAGATTTAGAGTTTGCAAAACTGATTATTCAAGTTGTCTGTAAAAAATTACATAATTTATGCCAATGGATAGTAGTGCTTGAAAAATGAGTTTATAGTTTCAGTGAAGTTATACATATTTATATAAACTTAATATTCATGTTGTACTGCTGCCTGTAATGAGCTTAAGGCTTGGTAGATCCTGATAGAGGACATTCATGCTTATTTGAGGTCATTGAGACCAAGACTACCTCATGTAAGGAAAAACTCAGATAATACAGAGTTTGTAAGTGACAAAAAAAAAGAAATGTTAAAAACAGGTTATACACAAGCAACTAAACATATTTTAGTGAGAAACTTGAATAACAATCAAAAAATATGTACAGTATTTTACCTTAAAACAAAATTATTTCCTGAAAAAGTTTGCTTTTCTGGGCTAACTTCGTGCCTCTCGTGGATGTGGCAATATTGCACCAGTGCTTTAGAAACAGAAGATCGTGCGGTGAGGATTCCTCTTGCTCTTCAATGTAGGCAAGGCTGATTCAAATGCTTTTAACCATCAGAGTGAGATATTTTCTGAATTATCTCATTAGCATCGCTCTCTTCGTTGTTTCAGTTATTTACTATATCGGCAATTGTGTTGTCAGTAAATTCTGTTTGCACACCTTAATTATACCAATCATGAATGTTTGCATTGTCAATTGAAAGTTCAACAGGTAGTGCGTTAACAAGTTTAACTTAATTTACTGACAAGTTTTCATTGTCCTGTTCTGGCACATTTTTTTAGTTTTTTTGATACCAAACTTTTTCTCTACAAATTTTATATGGCCGAACATTTTACCTTAAATATGCCAAAGAAGGAAAGAAACCTCTCTTATTTTCCTAGAACTGGTATTGGCTGAAGCATGGTAACTACCAGAACAATATTTGACACCAAATTTTTACATTGTGGTTGGAGGAAAATTACTGCCCATTTTTCCACCTCTAATCACATTTCAATCAACGAAATAGAATCACACATTCTAAAAATAGCACAATCTTTGTAGCCGTCCCTAATTCTGTTGTAGGCCTAATAACACCTGATGTAATTTTTTTTTTTTTTTTTTTTTGAACAACTGCCATCTTGGTTGACCAGGATTTGGATAATCGAGACTCTACTGTACAACCAGTTTTTGGATAATTATCTTCAAATTTTATGGTGGCAGTGTAAGATGGTTTTGATTATTGGAATTCTAATGAATTGGTAGGATAAGTAGTGGTTTGTTACCTTTTTAGGGGTAACATCTGTTTTATCATACGTCTGTTTTATGTAAACTTTAATTCCAGCATTTTTTATCTCTGATACTTTAAATATTAACCTTAGTGATGTGTGCCAGAAATAATCCTAGTGGGAAGGAATTTATGAGATATGAATATTTCTGGGTATTTTTCCAAAAGCCCGAAAAGTTTCCAAAAGGTAGGAATTTATAAAAAAATTTAGGTTTAAAGTATTTGTCAGTTTCTATTGCTTCTAAATTGAACTTACATATTAAAAAATTAATAAAATTGCTGTAGTTTATATGTTTTATTACAAACCAAACTAAAAATGTAGATTTATTAGTTCTCAAGTATAAGTTGCCAAGTAAAACATATTGAGGCAATGAATTAGTATAGGCTCTAATCTTCCATACTGGGACATATTAATTTACTACCTACTAACTTTTAAAGCATTTTCTTAGTTAATTATTCAGATATTTAATTTGTGTTACATCTAAGCCTAATCGTATTATTTTTTTTAGTGTTAAGAAAACTCATATTGTTTTGATTTAAAAATAAACAGTATTTCTAAATTCAATACAAGAATTTATTCGTTTATTGTATTTTATGATCATTTATACAACTTTAAATAATAAGATTGTTTTGTTTGGTTCTATTTCTCCTTTTTTACTTTAGAAGGATGAATTACTGAACTCAAATTTTTTTTAAATGATAATGAACTCATTTAAATTGTATGAAGAAAAAAAGGCAATTTTAATAAATATAAAGTGGGCCTAAACATTAGATTTAAATAGAAAGTCTAAATTAAACGAAAGTGTTTTTGTACTCTTGGACTTTTTATGTCATATTTGTTTTTGTGAGTAATCTGACTGGGACTCGAAGGCGCCAACTGAATCAGCATTATTGCAGCTACAGGACTGTTTATTTATACTTGGATCACATATCAAGTATTTAATAGTAGATTATATGATAAACAAACAAGGAAAAGAATGTTTTTGTAAATATCAGTGTTGATTTATTAATATGCATTCATCATTTTTATCTTTTCCAGAATGTACTAGTTTTTCCTAAATGTACTAGATACTAGTTTGTATAGAAATATACTAGATCTAGTACTTATGTACTAGCGGTGGATACACTGCTTCTATTTTTTATAGTGAAATATTAAGAAAATAATGAAACATGTGCTTTTTCAATCCATTTTGCAAATCTGTCATTCAAAATGAAACTTCATCCATAAATATCCATGCTTAATAACTGAGTTCAAATTATTTAAAAAACGGTTCGCTTTAAAATAAATAATTAATTAAAATTTTAATAAGCTTGTTTAATGCCTTTTTAATTTACCCGGACTTCAGATTCATAATCTGAAAATATTTTGTTAATTTTTTAAGATATCAGACAAGGACATGTCATTGCTGGAAGAAAGAATTAAACGAGCAGCTAAGAACCGACCTGTGGCGAGTGTGAAGCCAATGCCAGCATCTGTGACTCATACTTCGAAACAGCAACATCAACAGCCAGAACCCGTTCATGCAGCTCCGACTCCAACTCCAACACCTGTACAGGAACCGGAAGAAGAAGAGCCTTTGCCTCCACTGCCTCCTTTTCAGAGGTAAGTCGAGTAGCCTACCTAAAAGAGGAATACTTAAATGGCCTTAAATACATAAAGATCAATTATGTTCCTTTTGCACAATAGCGATCAGAAATGGCCAGCTAGGTCATTCGACTAACACCCTGTTACTTCTCCCTTCAGAGGTATTTAAAATCACAAGTTTATTAAAATAATTCCTGAACAATACCACAACTAAAGGAAGAGATTCTTAATGTTCGCCCAAATCAAGGATATCATTTGGGTTGTTATAACTTGTCTGAAGGTATAACAAGTTTCATTAATGGAGTTACAAAATGCACAGTAAGTCATGGAGGACATATGTCAGATATAATTTTTACACATGTTGTTTTCATATGTAGTAACAACATGTATCCTTTTGTATTGATATTGAAATATGTTACATTTCATTAATGTAGAGTACTTTAATCATTAATACTTTAAAGCTGGCATTGTTATTGAATTACCCTTTACATTGATGTGTTCTTAAACAAACAGGACATTATAGGAATGCTGATTTTTAAATCCTGGATTCTGACAAATTATGTCGACCTCGGATATAACGTTGTTGAAGGGACGAAACGTGTATGAGCGCTGTAAACGAGATACCATTGTAACTGAGTTTACAGTATACAAGTTTGTAAATGGCGGCAATACTGTATGTAGTGAAAGAAAAGCATACTTTGTACTGTGTACATAATGGCTATTTTATTACAATTTATTATACATATTACATATTTTAAAATATATTTTAGTTAAAACTAATAGAAAATAAGTACTGCACTGTCTAGTATGTATACATGCAACGCAGTGAGGACACTGTTATGAGGGTTCGTGAGATTGAGGTTTTCCCCCCACTAAGGTGTATAGAGAGTATGTGTGTGTAAGAGATACCGCTTTTGCAAGACCGACACAATTTACATTATTTGTTTAGCCAGCAACAAAATTCTAAGAAAGGGACCCCGTTTCTGTTATCAACCTTTGTTCTAAAAATAGAACACAAATTGTATTTTAAGTAAGAGTGACTATAGGTCAACAGCTTAGAAAACTGCTAAGAGCACCAGTGGGACAGAGAAAAAATGTGTAAGAGGTTATATCCCCACTCTGTCACACCATAGCTCCTTACTTTTCCTTCACTATCGCTGAGTAGTAATAGTTTCTAGATTCAGATTGTCAGACTCTGTGTCCCTGAACTGTTGGAGGGAGCTGGTGGGGAATTCTCCTACATGCATGAGAAATTCTTGCACAGGCCGTTTACAAAGTGGCTGGACTATAACAGCAACATGACAGCGTTGTATCCGAGTTCACAAAGCGTTGTAACCGAGCCTAAAACACACATACACTTAATGTAGAATATTGGGGACTTTATGAAAATAGTGCTATAACTGAGTTAGCGTTTTAACCAAGGACGTTATAACCAAGGTTGACTGTATTGTTGCGTCATCCTATCAGTCATCTATGGACACACAGCTCCTTAATACATCTGTACCATTGGTACAGTATAGAATGCCAGCTGACAAAAAAATATGACCCTATACAAATCTACTCTACAGAGCTTGTTTGATACAGGCCTACAGTATTATTTTTGGATCAGAGTGATGCATAACTGCTTCTAGAGCCTAAAGAAAATGGATCTTTTTATTGGATTCTAAGCCACTCTGGTATTCCTGAAAATGAATCTGCAGAAAGAGTAGCAGATCCATAAGCATCTGCAATTCTGGTCCCAATACTGAACTGTTTCAGTCCAAAGTTCTATCTCTAACAGTTCTTTACATTTCAAGGCCATGTGGACATAATGGGAAAGAGAATACAGGATTTCATCTTTTTTATATCCAGAAATCTCTGAGCTCCGTAAAAGTATATCAGTACATGAAGCAGACTTTAAGATCAAGAGTATGATTGATCCAGCTCATCACAGAAAAACACTTTTTCCACTTCCTCATTGCCAGATTTCATGTTTGTAGTTGATTTTTTTAATTCCACTTGCTCTTTTAGCAATTTGAAGTGTTGGATAGTATTAATATGGCTTTGTTACTAACAAGCTATTATTATTAAAATATTTTTATTGAAAGAAAGATTTGTCCTATTTTATTTGATTTTTATTATTCAGTGTTTTTTATTTTATGCGTTTCGGATAATGCATTTGTGATGATATAAATTTGATAAGAGAAATTCTATTTTATTTGAATTCTGTTTACAGCAATCTTAGTCATGCATGATAACAAAATAGACATTTTGACTTTAAAGGAGTTAATGTTAGGGGGTAACTCAGTATTGTTTAATAGGACATATTTATTTATTTGTCATGCTTTAAGTCTTGACGAGATAACAAAATGTTATTAATAAATAAAAAACAATCTAATTTATACCAGCCAGACATATTATGGTGATGAAGTTTTATAGTTCAAGTGAAACGTTATTGTATATTTTCACTTTACAAATTGTATTTTTAAGGTTTTGCAATTTTTTCTTATGTACTCTCAATATTTTCAAAGGTTAATATTTTTTTTAACATTGAGAAATTATGACAGTTAAAAATAAGTTATATTTTGTTTACTTATTAGTTGATATATAGTTCAGTAAGTTTATATACTTTTGTTTATATAGTTCAGTAAGTTTTTTTTTTGCAAACAGATGCCAGCAGTTAAGGATGTGTATCATTCTTACTAGTCAATTCCTGATTATCCTTGAGCAGATCATCAGATTTGCAGGACATCCACAAACATTTTTTTTTTTTAAGAAACATAAATCTTTTTTTAAATATATTAAACTGTAATGTAAAACTGTTCTACATTTTGGCACTGTTTTCATAAATTGTATCTACTATGAATAAGGAAGGTGTGCAGTGAAACTGTCAGCAGGTATATAGAGCAATATATGGTTTTTCTAGAATTAATTTAACTCATTGTCAAGTTCCAAACCTAAAACTTTAAAACATAAACCTAGACGACTTTATGTTGAAATATTACAACAAAAAACAGGAACAAGAGTGATAATTTGAGCGGGCGATACATAAAAATTAAATATTATTTCTTATCAGCAAAACCACAAAAAAGAAAATAACTAACAAATATAAAACCAAATGGGCTATATGTGCAATTCAGAAACAAACTACTGGTAAGGAAACTTAATTATTTGTAGTCATAAAGGACTTCTAAGTAGTTTTAAACATATCAGGCTTAATTATTTTTCTTCTTCCCAATTGAATATAAGGTTCTTTGGACCTTATATGTTTTTTCGATTTTTATTTATCTAATAGGTCTTATTGTAATTTCATTGATACTACGTCAGTTATAGTGTGTATATTTTGACCACTCAGCTGTGGTCATAAGGTGCCTTCTTCCCATTTACTTTTTCCCTACCAAGTGTTAAAAGTAATATACTAGGTACACGACTATGCAGTTATGTTCCAGTGAATCCAAACAATAAAAAAATATAAATAAGAATAAGCTTTTTTTTGTACCTAGAGGGAGCAGATAAAACATTCACAGATCAATTTGTTTTGTGTAAGCTTAGATTGCAGATCGAAATAAAATCTCATACTAAAAAAAAAATTTTAATTAACTGATTTATTAATAAATAATTAACTACGTTTTTTGTATTGTATTTTACTATAGAAATATTGTAGTACAATAGAGTAAAAATTTGTACAATATAGAGTATGCATTGTATGCAATTTCATTTTTGTTCTGCATCTGTTCATTTTTGGTTTTTAATTTTTGTTTGAATTTTATCCTGTACTATACTTTTTTATTTATGAATGTGAGTTGTAATACTGTAAATTGATGGTTTTTGAAATGAGTTTACATTACTACTTGTTGTGGTTTTCCTGCGAATTGTGTAATCCGCAATGTTCAAACTTTTGTGAATAATCAGGAATTGATTGTACTGGAATATTACTAGCGAAGAAAAGTCAATGTCTTTGTTCTTCAGTTTAGTTTTCTGAGTTCCATGATATTTTTTATGTGTTTGTTTTGAGTTTAAAACAAATAATATTTTCTGGACATGCTGTAATGTATTATTTAGGGGGAAATGAATTTTGTTTGTTGTATGCTTTGATATTTTTATTTAATAATGATAAAATGACCAGCACACTTCTAGCTATAGTTTTATTGATGCATGATATGAGCTTGCCTTGCTTGCATGTTTGCTTTGACAGTGGTCATAATAGAAGGTCATATACCATAACAGAAAACAAGAGAGATGAGGAAGATGATCACGATAGCTGCAACATACAGCTGCAGCCAGATGAATTGTCTGACTTAACACTAGACGATATAGATGAAGATGCGACGTTAGTACTGACTACTTTGCTTTGCTTTTTATGGTGTTGGGTTTAGGTTTGGGATATTTCACACACTTGTTGGTATTGTAGTTTTGTTTGGATGTAGTTTTAATGTTGATTGTAGTTAATTGCATGTTTAAAATTTAATTATTAATTAGAAATTTTAATACCTAACACACTACCTTTTTTGTTAAATTTTTTAACTTTGATCCCGCTGTCTGAAATCCATTTTATGTTATTTAAAAAAGTTTTGTTTACATACAGCATTTTTTTTATAAGGGGTTTTAACACAATAAAACATGTATAAGGCCCAAACAACAAAATATATTGGCTCTAAAAAATTTTTTTTGAGAACTGTCAACATAGTTGAAAAATCTAAGACCTTGTTTTAAAATTACCATTACTGATTTTGCTTGAATCGTGGTTCTAAATAAATATTGTAGGTTCTGTCAAACAGAAAGTTACCTGCCTGCATGAATGCGCTGCCGTAATAAATGCCAAACAGAATTTGGGCAGAAGTAGAATGATTCAGTTAAAATGATTATAGTTGATTGTCTGAATCGGTTTAGAAAAGTGTTTACTGTTTTGTAATGAAATTATTATCTATTTAGCACCAAATAGATATGTTTTACAATATTTTGAGTAGATATGTCTAGCAGTTCAAATGAAGGACTGCATAAAAGCATTTATCTGTTTTTTTATATATATTTATTTCAGTTAGGTAATATCCACAAGTTCCCAATAATGTCCACAAGGTAGAGTTTCCAGTTTAAAGGTATACATTATAAAGTTTTGTTTTCGTTTTGTTCAAAATTTCAAGTTTGAGCAAAATCATTAGAGCCAATTTTGAGAAATACTATTTTAAAATGTTTTTTGCAAAACAGCTTCAAAAAACAAAACACTTCTTTTAATATTAAATACATTAGTAAACTATGTGCCAAATTCCATTAAAATCAGTTGGTGATTTGTATTGATGTAAATAAAAACTACTTTTTTACTCAGGGATCTGAAAACTAATAGATTCATGAAAATCTCAAAGTAACTTTTTTTGTGTACTTGAGTGAGAAAGTAAAAATTACAAAGAAAAGCTTTTTATTCCTTTAAATTCACAACAAAAAAATGATTAGTACAAAATGACGATAATATGGATATATCCGAGTAGGTCTTACTACTTTTTAAATTAAATCCTAATTTGTGGTGAGTCTAAAACTATAATGCAACTGTTTAAGTATTTATGACATGACAATGTTTAGCTAAAACAGAATATAGGTTCAGGGGTTTTGCTGCCTGTAGGCTAGGTTTGATTTTCCGGCTCTCCCCAGGTTGTATATGTATGTTGGTTTTGTACAGTTTATTAGCAGCTTAATCCTATTAAGTTAGATTATTACTAAAGTTTTATTTACCCTTTATTAAAAATACATCCATTTTTAGAACAGTTTCCAAGTCCTTTTATTTCTATTGCAGTGTTCCCAATTTGAACTAGAAGAAAATGCAAACCAGCTATTCTGTTCTTTTTGTCAAAAAGACCATGTTTATTTATTATAAACATATGTTTTGTGCTGCAGTTGAAGCCTTAGTTACGCAAACATCCAGTGTTATGATATCAATCAAACATATTGTCGAGGAACATAGTTTTTCATATGTAACACAGTTACAATATTTTAAAATTCATAATTCTTTCTTTTTTTCTATTTAAACCTGTTTCACTTTAGTTGTAAGGCAGTACACATGTGCTATATGAATGTAAGGTAAAAATATGAAGTTCTTTATTAATTACCAAAAATCACAACAGAACAATCTCCCTCCACTTTTTGAAAAAGTTATAAAATTGCAACATTTCAAAATTTGCTGCTGTAGGTTGCAGCCTATTTAGGCGTCCTGTTGGTAGTATTGTGTACAGTTATGTCAAAAGTATATAAATTGTACATGCATTCGGGCTAACACATATCAGGAAAATTCCCTATTTAAGCAAAGTTGTTAAAGAAAGAGTGCTGTCAATAAAGTTAAAATGCAAACAGAACAAATAAATTAAATTAGGAGAATACCCTAATTAAGGTGAAAAGCATTCCACCTTGATTGAACAAGGTGATTGAGACTTTGTTTTGGTTATGTTGACTACCTAGAAACACTGTAATATCTATAATCACAATTTCATTGCTCCTTCTAATACAAGTACTTACATTCATTTCATCTCTGTTTTTAGTTCGCATGTTTGCAGAATATTTAGACAGAACCTCAGTATTGTTTATATGCTTATGCTTGCTTGTATACTTTGATCTAACATTTATTTTGACACTATATAATTGGTTATATAAGCATCACAGCCTTTTTGCCTGCTTGCTTTTAGTTAATCAGCTTTAGGTCTAGCTTGTCTGAGTAACTTAATTACAGGTAATATAACTGCAATGAACATTTTGTTATGCAAAAATCACTTTGGCACAAAAACGAATTTTTATAATAGCCTAGAGACTTTTATTACCACGTAAAATCTATTCCAAATTGAGAAGGACTACCATCCGACATTTCTTCAGTATTTTCAGGTTATTTTCCAACAGCAAATATAAGCCAAATTTTAATAAAGAGTCCTAATGGTTATCCTTGTAACTTTAAAATTATAGTGATATCGTGTTCCAGGTCATCTATAAGGTTGTAGCATCTTCGTATGCAATAAACTTCAACAAAAACCTCAGACGTACTTCTGATTATAAACACACTCAAAAATTGATGAGCGCATTATTTTCAATGATTCCTTGGCATATTTGAGTACCAGAAAATGAGCAACCAATCAATTGGCGAGTAAGGGCACTTTTCTCTGCCAACCATACAACCTACCTGACTTTAAAAAAATATATAATCAGAAGGATCATGAATAAACAACTCCAAAGAAATATCTGAACACGGCTGTAGCAGGAGAATCTGGGAAAACATGGATCTAGAATGGGAGAAAAACAAGAGTAGACCCAGAGACAAGACTGTGGCACGCTGGACTGACTGTCTTGCCGCACACCTGTGCAGGCTTAACATTTGCTCCTCAGAGGAATGCTACTTATGCGGTTCCAGGATGACTGCAGATTACCTTCTAGTGTGCCTAAACCTGGATGAAGAATTGAGATCAGGGAACGTTGTGCAATTGTATTGGGATGTCAGGAAGCTGATGGATCCACAACAGCACATTTTCCTCTGTTTCCTAGTTAGAGTCCAGGAAAATTCTTAACTTCTTTTCTTACAGTTTTGAGAAAGTCTGATTTCACCAACGTAATCGAATTTGAGCAAGTAGAAATGTGTTTGTATATCACGTTTATTCAGTGTTAAAATTTAGAAGTTCACAGACAAGACAGTTGTTGGCTGTAATTAATTGGTTTTTGAAATTTTACCTCAGAAAACTTACACTATCAACCTGTAATTTTATACAGTGGTCAAAGTCTACCAGCATTCCAAAAGTCATATCCGTTGACTGTTGGAAAATTACTACTGATTCATTCATTCAGTATTCAATCACACAGTTTAGTTCAAACAGCATTTTATTAGCCAAGTTATTTATGCATCACATATGTTTCATAACAGCTATGCATGAAATTTTATGTGGCCTTGATATGTTATAAAAAAAGGAACATTACAACTTTTTGTAAAGAGTGTTATCAGGTTTATAGCACATTTATTTGTGTGTAGGCCCAGTCCAGTCCCTGGTCCGTATGGATTAGATCCTGCTTTAGTTGAAGCTATCGAGTCATCAAATGTGCATTGCGCGCCACCAAAACTGCTGGAGTTTGATTTGGACTATCTCAAAGATTCGTGTTCTCAGTGAGTTACTGTTTATTTATTTATATTTATTTTTATTTTAAGTAATACAAGCCGTGAAAGTTACTGTTATTTCCTCACAGTAAAAAACATCATTAAGAATGTCTATTTTTATAGGTGTCTCCGTTTTCAGGTTTCTGAATCCAATAAAGGGGATATAAATAAATATAAATTCATGATATGGAGATATGTGTGCAGAAGCTTAAATGATATGCATCTGTGTAAATTGCTGAACACGACTGATTTCATTGAAATCTGACATGTGGGTCTAGTTCACCCGTATCTTGGAGCCATTTTGTAATTTAAAAAAAAATGTTTTTTAAGCCTGTTTTGCCCCAAAATCCCATTTTTTCAAATTTCGCTAAAAACTAACAAGTTGTCATGTTGACCTTTTGTACCATTTCATTGATTGGCAACTACCCCATCAGATTCATTTAAGTTCTAAAAATATGATTATATTACTTATATATAACTATATGTATAAGTTATGTAATCATATTTAAACTACAAATAATAATAAGTACTTTGAAATTTGAAGTAAAATGGTCAAGCAGGTGTTAACACGTACTGAGGGTCTGTATGCACCATATTTTAAATAATAAGTTATTAGAAACAATAGTTAGGCTGAGTTTGTGTTATCTACAATATTGTGAGCAGAGTGTACCACATGTAGTATATTATATAAATGCTCCTTTTGAAACGTATTAGATGCCAAACATAAAAATTGACTTATTAATCATATGTTACTTACTTTTACTTACACTTCAAAAAGTCAGACGTCGTAAAAAACCTTAAATTGTTGGAGAATTTTTCAAAAAACACATGTTGAGTTTTGTAAATGCAAAAATATGAAAAACAAAAACGTTTGACCTCACAAGTCGAAGTTAAAGGAATAAATACAACATATGCAATGAAAACTTTTCGAAGAGGTCTGGCAACTAAATGAATTTTTTATAAGCAAAAACTGTATGTGTTCGGAATTAGTAGCACTTTTATTTTCAAATGATACCTGACACTGGGTAAATTAAAAAAAGTACCCTTAAGATTTTGCCCCTTAACTATCCTGAAATATTTTTAAAAACATTTTTGTCAAATTTTATAGGGGTTGGTAATTTCTTTACAAGTAAAAAGTGTGTTATTCGTAAAGTCAACACACAAATTTATCTTTATAAATTCCTAGGCTTTGTCTATGGACCCAAAAATTAATTAATTGACTTGGCCTATTTCAGTGTGTGTGTGTGTGCATGCATGCGTGCGTGTGTGTAAGGAATTTGGTAATAAATGTAATATAATAATAAAAATAAATAATAAATATGAAAAAATGAAAAGTAATTATAATAAAGGAAAATTATAATTGATGTTATCACAATTCTTTTCTTAGACCTGCATTGATATGTCCTGCGTTAATTTTTTCTGAATTCAATAAAAATTCCACTCCTGACAAAGAAGATAAGATAGTACAAACAGAATCTGAGTTCAGGTAACCTATTTCAAATGACAATAAATAAAGTAAAGATCCCTTTTTTCGTAATTTTTTCAACATTAGTACTGTGTGATGTGTTAAAAAAAATCTATGCAGTAATATTTTGTTATAAAAATACTTTATATTTATTTGTAGAGGTAAAAAGTAAAGCATTGTTAAAACTGATAAATATTTGTTTAAAGCATTTCAATGTTTATAACAAAATTAGGTCCTTCAATCTATGGAAAAATAAAATGAAAATAAATAAAATAATGCTATAAACATCAATAGTACACTGTTTATTTGTATAAGAAGTCAGCTATACGTTATAGCCACCACTTAATAATTTGCACTTCTATAATTCTTGAAACTTTAATTCATACTGAGACACTGGACCCTTGAAAAAATTTCAATAAATCGTACGAAAACAATACATTTTGGTCCTTTCCTTTCTTTCTGAGGAAGCTCAATGTCCACTCTATAATTCTTACTTGGCCAGGCCTTCACCTCTGTAAATCATACTAACTGGGTAGATTTCGTGTTTACGCTATATAAGTACTTATTTGTTGAGTCATAAAGCTATACTGTAATGAAACTAGTTCAGTTCAAACACAAGCTCTAATTTCTTACACACCCGCTAATTACTTACTGGTAGAATACAGTTCATCTGTCATTAGCTGATGCACAAGTAAACTGTACTGTTAAACAGAAATGACACTGTACTTGGTCACACATACTAAAAGGAGTGATAATAATATAGATAATAAATGATAGAGGCCTATTTATTTTATATTGTTGTCAGTTCTTATAGAAACTCTTCAAGTGAAATATCGTTTATGTAGAGGTGTTGTTATGTGATAATCATGTTAATGAGTGTATCAAAATATAAGACGCTTTCTATCGCAGACATTGAAAAAGAAAAACTGAACATCTTGCTCTTCATAAATAACTGCTCGGCACACAAAAATATTCCATCTCTGAGTAATGTTAAAGCTGAATTTTTACTACCAAATACGACCTTGAGATTGCAACCCCTTGACCAAATAATTATAAAAAAATTCAAGACTAAACCTTTTTCTTCTGTTTTTAATCAACTTCATATTTTGAACTCTAGAAGACTTCATATTTTGAACTCTCCAATAATGATAATCCAAAAAGCAAAGTAATACAAAATATCACAGAATTACAAGATTGTAAGAAATAATGTTGGCAATATCGCAATGCAGTGGATCCCTGCACACGTGGGATTGATGGGAAATGAAGCTGCGGATAATTTGGCGAAGAGAGGAACAAAAATTATTCAAAAGCCAGCAGGCTCCCTGTCATTACAAGCAGTTATAAGAAAACTAGAAACAGACTCACAGCAAAAATTTGTTAGTGAAATGAAGAAAAACGTACAAGACAAAGCTTATGATCCATTTAATCTTTTTAAGGACAATAAGATGCTTCCACGCAAAATAGCTGTAGCAAATTTCCGCTTGGAAACTGGTCACGATTGTCTTGCCAAGCATCTCCATAGGATGAGACTAATAACCTCTGACAAGTGCAAGATTTGTTCAAAAGATGTGTATGTTATGGACAAGGATCACTTAGTGATCTGCGAGGGCTTGGCTAGAGGGAAGCAGTGATGAAGGGACTTTCCTGGATTGTATTGGGAGACAAGATCCAAAATGGTGTGAACCAAAAGGAGCCATTGGAAGAAGAAGAAGAAGATATTTTGAACTCTATATTTCGCCCTCGATAGTTCAAGTTTTTTCATGGTCCCTTTAGAAATACTAACCATTATCAAATGGGAGTGTTGACTGTATTGGTTAACAATAAAAATAGTAATCTAGACAGAGTATAGTAACCTTTTAGAGAATGACAGAGTATGTAAATTTATCCTTAAACTCACTGTCACGCCTAAATCCACAGTTATAATCTCTTGCTCCACTAGGTTATAGAACTAACAAACGTAAATATACAATTATACTAAAATGACAAAGAAATCCAAATTGTAATTGTGTACCAATGGCACAGTCTTCTTTAGTCGTAAGTAAATGGCAGTACTTTTTTTTTTTTTTACTAAAAGGTTTAACACATTTTGGGTGTCTTGTTTCATGAAAGAACAAGTTTATAATTAACTTCATGAATATATTCTTTGGTTTGTCAAAGTACGTAATTATTAATGTTTTACGAAAGTACTATTTTTTAAACTTGTAATGACAGACTTCTTTTAATTTTTATGTGCCTATTGTTGTCCTGTAAAGAATTAATTATCGGTGATTCAAGAAAAAAATCCTTTAATATATTTAATTCATCACATTACTTTTATCTTGTAGCGGCTACAAACCCCAAGAATGAACACTACTGTATTATTCTTTAAATAATGTTTAAAGAAATATGTTTCCAATGTATTTAAACGAAAAAGTCAAAAGGGAAAGAAGTGTATGCAAACTTTGTCTACGTACATTTATTGCCGATTCCCAGCACCACCTGGCTGGAATGGTCTCCTGTAGTGCATCCCGACTGGTCCCCCGGAATCTACTGACTTTCTGGTCCCCTTGGAATCAACTGTCCCTGCCTTACTTCTTCCCCAAGCTTTTATTTGAACTGCAGTTCTACATACTTTGTTGCTTATTGCAACAGGCAGTATGTCAGCAGTTTTGTAATTTTCCTATGTCTTTGTCAATAGCATTAATTTTTTTGTCTGTGACCTCATAATAATATTTAAAATTAATAACTAAAATTAACAATTTTTTTATCCTAACACTATTACCAACAATTTACTGAGTATTGACAAGTTTAGCTAACAACCTTGAGACAAGTTGTTATTAATTATTTTCTATTTTACTGTCTTAAGTAAATTGTTTTACAAATGTTCGTTGTTGTTTAGTAATTGTTCGAAATATGAAAATAAAATTATTTGTTAACCTAACCTACAACACTCTTTGATATTTTCAACAACTAAGTAATATAAAATATAGTACACTACCTCAATAGTTAAAACTAATTGGGCTTAGTGCTTCGGGTAGTCCGAAGGTTTTTTAGGTTAGCAGACATAAATGTGGCTAGTAATAGTGTTCACTAATTGTACAGTATTGTTCTTAATGGGATCTTGAATAGGCTGCAAAATAAAAAGCCACACAATTACAAAGAAAAAAATCCTTTTATGTTTATCAGATTTTAACATTATTTTCATATCATTTTTGGATATATTTTTGTTTAGGAAATATCAACAAAGTGTTCAGTTCTGAGAAGGAAAGGTGTAAATATGTGTGGTGTAACAATTAACGTGAGTGGGGCAGTATTCACAGAATGTCTTCGTATTCATATTGAGCTTAAATGCCACTTGTGCATTGTAGGTTATGGCTAATTAGTCACATCTTTGTAATTCATTATATACTGTCCAAAGAAGAAAAGCCTATGCTATTTACTCTTACCGGCACAAAGCAACACCCACTGTGTTGAACAGTGAGACATTTATTGTGTGATCCAGGTATCTTGGTGGAAAGAATACAAAACTGAAAAAAGATGTTTTATATGTGCTGACACATAAACAAGAACAAAAGAATTGAAAAATATTACATTTGAAGTATTATGAATATAAAATGGAACTTCCTATGTAACCTTGATTTGAAGAATATAATTCAGAAATAATTTTTTTAGTTTGAGTAAATTTTATGCATTAGTTTTTTTTTTGCCTAATCACATGCCATTCAGGATGGATAATCATCATAACATTAATTTCCGAACATTTTAGTGTTTTTTTTTTTTACTACTTTGAGTCGTATAATGGTTACTTCTTTCAGAACACGATATTCAGAATGCTGTTCAGAATGTGACAAAGAAACTTAGTGCATATTTTCCTTAACTGAAGCGAAACGCTTATTTGTGTATATATTGGAGTTTGGATCTTCAAGGCTCTGTTGTAATTATAGTGAAACCTGGGAAATTCAAACTAATCGGGATTGAAGATAGTTTAGATTATCAAACCATATTATCAACCTGGTTAGGATTATCAAACCTGTTATAGATATAACAGGTTAATTTTACAGTACTGTTCTTAAATGGGGTTCAGAAATAATAATAGGCCTACAAATAAAGTGCCACAAAATGACAGAAAATTCTTGGTATTTAATATATTGGAATATTATTTTGATATTATTGGAAATGTTATGGCGGGAATATAATATGATTAGCAAAATGTTCTTAGAGAGGTAAGTTTGGAGTAGATGTGGTTAGATTAGACGGCGGTATTCACAGAATGTCTTTTTTCAATATTTGTACAAAAACACCAATTTGATTTTAGGTTACAGCTGTTTAGGCAAATCTTTGTTTTGCACTATATATGATTGAAAGAAGGTAAGACAGGGACCTAAGCAACTGTCCTTATCACTACAAAGCAGTGTCAAGCAACCACCCATTGTGGCTAACGCAGTCCTTCCTACACGACAAGTGTCAAGGTACCCAGGTGGAAAGACAATGAAATTACAAAAAAGATATTTTATGCAAATACAAAAACAAGACCAAAAAGTAGTAAAAATATATAACATCAGAGTACTGTAGCAAAAATTATTTTTGCCTCTAATGGGTTCGAATTATCAAGTTTATACTGTACAATTATGAATTCCCAATTGTTCATTGCAAAGTGATTATAATTGTGAATACCCAGTTTTGAAACTACAATAGGTCTTCACTAATACAGACCCTGTTAATGTTGTAATCTACTTAATGATAATCGAAAATTGAAAAAAAAATTGTGAGACAGTAATATAAATAGCTGTATAAAAGTTTAACAGACATGAAATATGTAAGTACAATATCAGTGCTGTTATAACTGAAAAACTATGCTGTACTATAACAAAATTGTGTTATCTGAAACATTTAATTAGTTAAAATTATGGTGCAGTAAAGTTGCAAAAAAAACCTGTGTATAATATCCAAAAATATGAAATAAATTTTAAACATGTTTTGTATACCAGAAATTAATTATCAACAATTACTAAAAAACATAATTTTAAGGAAAAATTAATGAATATTTTTTCCGTATTTTTAATATTAAACAAAAGTTGTGTTTAAAAAAATATTTGTAATTATTCCTAGATCCTGTTCATTCTCTTCTGTATTTTCCTACTCCATGATTTTTCCTGTCTTGAAGAATAATGAATATGAACACGAAAGGTATTTCTTTTTAATTATGTTTGTATTTTTTATTTTGCTATCAATGTGATAACTATTTCTTCCATAAGGGAGAAATTGAGGGGGGATCTCAATGTTTTGTCCCCCATTTCTCTCTCTTTCCTTAACTTGTTTTTGTTTCCTGAACCTTGTTTTGGGGTGCTTTTTTCACCTCTGAATCTATAGTGAAGTGGCTGTAGAATAATAACAAGAAACGAACCTGCACATTGGACAACATGTGCACCACACTGTCGGTGCCACTGCTGCTTTGCGGACTCATAAAATTGACCATGTCTATTGGTTCTCATGAATTATGAATTTTGGTGTGTTTGGTTTTTTGTCTGGTTGGAAGGAAATATCACAGCAGAAATTCATTACTGAATCAGCCGAGTATATTGCAAAAACTTTGTTAGTGACAGTGCATTTTGAGAATGGTGAATATAGACTGAACAGCACAAAAAATTCCAAAACATTCAACAACAGGAAGGTAATGGCTAAATTTTTTGAGACTATGTAGGCATGTTGCTGGTGGATTTAATGGAATGAGAGACTGTGATCAATGCATAAGTATATTGTCAGACGTTACATCAACTACTGAGAGATATTCTGAACATAAGAACTGTGTATTCTGGAAAAATTCTGTCTTGGAGTTGTTTTGATTTGTGACAATGCACAACTACATGCCATTTTCCTAACCTAACAGCTTGTACAATTCTGAAGGAAGTTTGATCACTTGTTGTACAGCTTGAATCTTGCTCGGAATGTTTTTTGTATACTCATATTTTGATGATTTTTTCCTGTGTTATTCCATTCTGCCTGAAGAAAATGAGACACTTCAAAATTTGCATTTGGTGGGAGAATCATTAGTTGTAGCCATGTTTACTGTTCTACAATTTAGCTCAGAATGGCAATTGTGAAGTTGGAAATAGCAGTGGTTATAGCGGTAGAGGTGTGCTGTTACGCAGTATGCAGCTCCACCAACTACCATTCGACAGACCACTTTATGATAGATTTGGAGGTTGGAAAAAAATTACTCTCATTTTATTTAACATTATCAGAATTTAAAAAACAATTTTTTTTACTAATATTTTGTAACTATTGTATTTTTGTTTCTTTAGTAATAGTTCACTACCACGGATACCCCATACTGCTGTGTTCACGATGTCACCTCTATCAAATATCACAGAACCAACGCTAGAATGGCACTTATCGCAGATTGCTAGCAGCGATATGGAGAAAGCTCTCCAGGCTATCGATCAAATAGAAACTATATTAAACTCTGAACAGGTAATATAACAAAACCCTTCATTTAGTTGTTGTATGTTAGACATATTTCAGGTTAAAAATTAACGTGTTAAATGTAGTACAAAGTATCCAAAATGTTTAACGTTTAATGCTGTTAACCAATTAGGAGCTGTAGGACCAAAAATGTTTAGTGTGAATAAGGAATTTGAAAATGTAGTCTGGCGAGACCAAAAATTTTTAAAGAATAGAGTTTTATAATTTGTTATAATTGTAAATCGCCTATTAGCGAGATAATATGTTAATTGTGTTTTCTGTAAATAACCGGGGGACCATTACAAATGTCCTCCATGTCAACCATTTTTCTGCGCCACTCACGTACATTGTTAATTTAGTTTCAGGTTGTGTTCTAAACTGAATTATAAATGGTCAATGGGCTGCTCACCCTCGATTGTAGCTTTCTCTTTTCTCCCTTTTGGATATGTTCTGTAATAACTTCATTTTCAAAAACTATCAGCGTATTCTCAAATATGTACTCGGTTGATGTTACTAGTTTTTATGTAACTTCACTTTCTGTTTGTGCGGACAAAAACTATTTTAGTAAGATTTATTTTATGGTAGTCTGCACAAAGCATCCTGTGTAAATAGGGAAGTTAGTAGTTGCAAACTTAACATTTCTGTCTCTATTGCACCAGTACCCAGAAAAAGTCACTGCACAATAAATTTATTTTAAAATTACGAAATTTTGAATAACTTTGACATTAAAAAAATAGTGTTATTAATATACTAGTATTTTGAATTTTTGATACTGTAGTATGTAAATATTTTATTTAGATTATTACAAAATTGAATATTGTAGAAGAGATTTATTTTATTTAAAGAAAATTTGTTTTTGTAAATGTTTCTCACTTTTTGTTTGTTTTTAGCGACACCGTTTACAAGGTCACGAAGATAGCCTAGTGAAGCATCTGGCCAATCAACTCAACTTGTTGAATCAGAGCAACCATCCTGACGTTGCTAATTGCTACAAAAAAATATTTTCACTCTTTATGAAGGTGATTAGTGTTAAAAAAAATGATGCAAAGTATTAATAAGATTATCAAATTTAGCTCTTAACTGATTCTTTAGAAGTTATGGTGTTTGGTGTACCTGGCACCAATAAAAGGACAGATTAGATTCAGGAGGTTGGTATCCTCATTGAGTTTTAGCAGTCCATGGACTAGCTCATTCTGCAGTAGGTCCTAAAGGTCCTGGAAGTCGGACACCCTTAGCCTACTGCTGATATTTGCAATTTCCTTATCTGTAGCCTAGGCATGCACAGTTTCTCCGTGATACAGTGTTTCCGGCTGACAGCTCTCCAGCTTTTAAATACAGTTCCTGTCAGCCTTGTCATCCATATAAGGGATGTGTTTCTCATCCCCAAGATTTGATCCCTGGAAAGTCTTCTAAGTTTAATTGGAAACTTCTTTGCTAACGCCTTCTTAGTATGTGATTTTACGCTCTTGTAGACGGCCTTATTGATTTGAGATGTTCAACCTAGTTCTCTCTTCCTCATTGCAAGTTGGGTAGGTTCATCTTGTATCTCACAGTTTACCAGATGACTGCATGTGGGTTCCATGGGGTTAGACACAGCTCCACTTTCTCCCACCTGCAAGCTCTTTTCACTACCCAGGTCCACTTTTACCAGTTCTTCAGTTTGTTTTTTTAACATGTATCATATTGTGATGTTGGATTTTGCGCGATGCAAGTGCACAAATTTATATCAATATATAATAGTATATTTCGCGTGTCACAAGTCTCATATTAAGTTAATTATAATTTAAATTTCCTGTGTTTCCGCCTGGGATCGACCCGGGGACCTTGTGTGTGTGAGGTGCACATGATAACTACATTACAGAAACTACAACGAAGTTTGATCAATGTAAATACAGTAAACCCTCAATTATCCGAACACCAACTAAGCACAATCCACAAAAATACCAGATTTTTTAAATAAATTATTGTATTAGAATAACAAATTGGCTTATTGTTCTTCCAATGGTGACCTAATTTATCATACTGTAGTAACTGTTAACTGTTAAAAACAGCTTAAAAATAATATAACTTTTGAAGACAATAACTGCAATTCTAAAGTTAATATTTTTTCCTTTCAGTTTTATGATCATCCGGAGCTAAGTTGCAAAGTAAAAGAAGATACACTACGGCGAGCTTTGGAACTCTTCCTCTCGTTGTTGGCTGAGAGAAGATTAGAGATGATTGATCATACTGGCATGTTCGTGCGTGTCGTTAACAACATTGTTATAAACATGTTGGATAAGTCTAACCATACAGCCATTATTTGGTGAGTAAATTCTGTTTTAACTAAAATGCAGTGAACTCCTAATTGTGTTTTTAAAATTGTTACCTTATGATGGAATATTTGTCATGTACGATGTTTTCGAGATTAAGAGTTATCTTGCTCATGGTGTGTTTTTGATTCTTGTTCACAAGTAAGTTTTAGTTTTAACATATGCCTAGGAATCTAGACTTGTGTTCTACTTGCATGTTTAGGTTTCAAGTTAGGCATTTGAGAACGAGAATTGATCCATACTCTCAAAACATGTATACATGTACATAACATGCAGTTATGTATACATAACTACTTCATGTATTCAAATCATGGTAAATATACAAATAACCAGTAATTATCTACTGGAACTTTTTGCTAATTATTTTAGTTTTAATAAATCTAAACTGCCGTTTTTTTCACAAAACAAAATACAGTTTTAAAACTTATAATACATACCAAAACATAATTTTAATATATATATATATATATATATATATATATATATATATATATAAAATTACCTCAAATTATCAAAATCAGTTATATTGTGTGTGTGTGTGTGTGTGTGTGTGTGTGTGTGTGTGTGTGTGTGTGTGTGTGTACATTACATTAAACACACATACACACACAATATAATAACTGATTTTGATAATTTGAGGTAATTTTTTTGATAAACTATAAGCCTTGCTTATTCAGTATGGTTTTATGCAAAGTGGTGTAGTGTGGGTTTTAGTTTTTCTTCTTGCTATATTGGCAGATGTAAAAATGCCTACAGACTCCCTACAATAAAGATCACTGCCTCTCCTGTCTTTCATTGGCATTGCAGACTTGCCTAGTCTTCCGTACTTAAGACAAAAACTGTATTTTGAACGCAATCTCCCGTATTCTGTATTTTAAGTTTCTGCGTATTTTAGTACAGTTTGTACATTAACAACAAAAATATCAGTTAGAAAAAAGAAGAAACATTCTTAGTTTGACACTTGACAACATTTTTATCACTAAAATATTTAGGCAATTATTGTGTCATTTGTTATATAAACATCATGTTTAACTTTTTCATATTATATGCCCGTACGCTTATTGCATTACATGCAGTGTGTAGCTGCCTCTGTAGCCTTGTTGATAGCGTACTGGGCTTTCACCCCGAGGACCCGGGTTCGATTCTTGGCCAGGGCTTGGCATTTTCATACGCTATAAATCATCCCATCATCTGCATTAGCCCAAGTGTGCATAATAGTTGGACGTTAAACACCAAAAAAAATACATGCAGTATAAGTAGAGTCATGTTCAACCAACCAGTTGCTATCATTGATAAAGATACTCAGAATAATTCCAAATCGGAATCAGTTGTACAAAATTGTTTTGAGTAATTGAACATTATCCTACAAATCCAAACGTGAGATATAAATCAGACTCCAAATATTATTCTGACTATGAACAACCTGCGAATGCACATTATAATTTCATCCATTTAAGTCCAAACCTAAAGTATTATTTATTGTTTATTATTGCCTGTACCTAAACCAAATTATAGTATATTTATAACTTCTAAAATGGAGTAAGAAAATGCAAACTTGTCAAGGTATATAAAATAGATAATTTGTCGCCGCACAGTTTTCACTCCGCTTGGCCCCTCCCACTTACACACTCTTTACCAGTCTCTTTATTACAATGACAGCTAACATAACTTTCATTGTAGCTTAATCTAAACAAGGGAAATTTATTGTTTCTAATACGAATTATTTCTATAAAATAGTTGTTATACAATTTACACAAAATATAAAGAAAAGAAATAATAATAATAGTAAGTAATTACTTTAGTGAATGTGTCTTGAGTTAATAAATGAAAGTAGTATGAGCTAGAGTTGAAATTGCTATATCCATCAGGTGCTCATTTCTGCTGCCTCCATTGGCTCATTGTGTGGGTAATAAGATATTTCTGTTATACACTTTTTTTATTATTTATAGGGTTTCTTACCTTAATTTCTGTAATGTCCGACATTTTGGTTATTAGATTGGGACAATGTTGTAATATAAAGATAAAGATTATTTTTGTGGTTATGAAAACAGACACATTATATTTTACACCTTGCTTCATTTGTGATACTAATACATGGAAATGTTTTAGTGCTTTGTTGAAGATCTTGTATGATACAATCAGCTACCCACGCGTCACCACACATCATCACCATCAGGAGCTCACCATGAAGTGCGTTTGGAAATTGATCAAGTTTTTTAACAAGTGGTCCAGCAATGATTTAGACTATGATTTACTTCTCGCAGATATCCATGCTTTCCTTAGGGTAAGTGTATTGACAAGACAACTTCTAATATTTGAACATAAATGGTACAGTAGAGTCTCGATTAACTGTCGGTGTCTGTTAGCCGTCAGGATAATAATTCTGTTTTCTGACATTTTTAAACAGTTTTGCGTAATAAATAGTTTTCTAATAAATACTAAAAGTAACCTTCTAGACAAAACAAAACACTGTAATTGGACACGACTTACTTATAGTACAGGCAGTGGCAGCAGACACTAATTGCAACCCTAAGCAAACATTGAAATTGAAAATTAAACAATCCTGTCATTTAGTGGTCTCAAATAGAAACACAGATAGTGTCAATAAGTTCAGAAAGAGTTCATAAGTGTTTCTGTTGAAAGATAACACTCTCACATTATTTACGATAATACCATTCAGCATATAAATTGATTACGTAACAGTCACATGTGGTGGTCTCACATATGTTAGTTACGTAAATAGTTGTCAAAATGTTATGTATGGATAATTTATTATTAAAGACAAAATTTATTATTATTTGTAAAATTTGTATAATATATAATTAGAGTTAAACGGAAATCTAAAAGTTTTATTACATTTTCCAAAATAATAATAATACAACATTCTGTGCTGTAATATGTATGTTATTTTTATAGATCATCGAAATACAAGCGTTCTATTTCTGTTATCCATCTATTCTGTCATCATTTACCCCAATGGTCCTGAGAATGATGGTAATCCAGACTGTACATGACTGTGTTTATAGACTTCTTCAGTTTTTCCACCTATTTGTATCTCTAGCTTTGATAACTTCAACTGACATTTTTATACTTAAAGTTGTTTTTATATGACTTTCCTCATTGATCTGCACTTATGGCTTCCTCAGAAGTCCGTTACTTAACCCTTCAGTACATTAGTTATATTATTCACTACTATATATTCCTGTTTGAGTTTTTTTGCAACACACCAATTGCTTTACTTATAACATGTATCTTGGCTGGATTTGATGTTGGATTTTTCGCATCACAAAGAACAAGTATTTATTAACACATATCGTGTTTTAGGGCTGGTTATGGATGTTGGATTTTGTGTGATGCAAGTGCACAAATTTATATCGATATATATTTTCCACATCTCAAGTTTCATATTTAATTAAGTATAATTAAATTTCCTGTGTTTCTGCCCAGGATAGAACTGTGTGAGGCGCACATGCTAACTACTGCACTAAAAAAACTGCAAAGAAATTTGACCATTGTATATATAGGAAATGAATCGTTAAATTTAATTTTGGTTGTTAAAAACTAGATACGTTAATTTGTCATGTTTTCGAACAGATTATTGTAATTAAAATAAAAAGGAAAAGAAAACATATTATTTTGATTTTTGATTTAGTAACAGAATTTTTTTTCAAAATCGTCTTTATATATATATAAATATGGCTGAAAAATCGTTATTTATGTTCTCTGAAGGCACTCAGAATCTTAAATAAAATTTACTGTTATTTAATGTTAGAACATGTATTAATCGTATCAACTTACTGAACATGAAGGACAGGCTGTTGACATACTAACACTGCCATAACTAGTTAATAATAAAGGTATTTTTGTATTGTTTACAGCAAATAAATTAAGGTTTCTTGAAAAAAAATAGCTATTTGTAGGTTAGAAACTAATACATGTACTGTTAAGAATTAATTTAATTTTAATAATTTTAAAGATTGTAAAGAGGGTACAGCCAGAGAGTAAACACTATTGACAAAGACACAGAAAAATTATGAAACTCCTGACATACGAGGTTTGTCCAATAAATACGCGAACTGGTCGAATATGGTGGCCATTACGGAGAGTTAAGCCACGTCCACTGGCCTCACGTGTTGTCTGGGACCCAATGAGCCGTCAGTGCTTGGCAGAACGTTACGCTGTGCGGATCTTGCGAGTAGAGTTATTTTTAGTTTTGCATTATTTTTTTGTTCGTCGATATGGAAATTGACCAATTCACTGAACAACGAATTAACATCAAGTTTTTGGTAAAGCTTGGTAAAAAATTACCAAGAAATTGCTGAAATGTTGAGAGTTGTTTATGGTGATAATGCTATGAAGAAAACAGCCATTTTCAAGTGGATTAAGCGCTTTAAAGAAGGTCGAGAAGACGCCACGGATGATGCAAGAATTGGACGACCTTCAACCTCTTGTGTGCATGAAAACATTGATCGTGTGCGGCGTCTTGTCCTTACTGATCGCGAAAAACTGTCGAATGATAGCTGAAGAACTAAATTTAGGAAAATCAACAGTGCACACAATCTTAACCGAGCATTTGGGCTTAAGAAAGGTTTGTCTGAAAAATCGTGCCAAAACTGCTGACTTCGCATCAAAAGTTGAGAAGAGTTGAATGTGTTACTGACTGGAAAAATTCCATGGAAAATGATGTTGGATTCTTAAATAGGGTTATCACTGGTGATGAATCTTGGTTTTTCGAGTATGACCCCGAATCGAAATCGCAAAGCATGGAGTGGAAAGCAACAGGTGAAGCTCGAACAAAAAAATCAAGGAAAAGCCGATCAAAACACAAAGTCATGCTCCAGGTTTTCTTTGATATCAAAGGTGTTGTTCATCATGAATTCCTTCCTGAGGAAAAAACGGTAAATTCTGAGTTCTACCTTAATGTTCTCAAGCGTTCGAGAGATCGAGTGTGTCGTGTGCGACCACATTTGACTCAAAATGATGGATGGATTCTTCATCAAGACAATGCACCCGCACATTCGGCTTTGATTGTTCGCCAGTTTCTGGCTAAAAATTCAATCACTATCCTTGATCATCCCCCTTATTCACCGGACCTCGCCCCCTGCGACTTTTTTCTATTTCCTAAATGCAAAAATGTGATGAGGGGACAGCATTGGGAAGATGTGGACACAATAAAACAAGAAATGACGAGGAGACTGAAAAGCCTGACTTCCGAGGACTTCCAAGGGTGCTTTGAAGAGTGGAAAAGAAGATGGGATAAGTGCATAGCAGTGAATGGAGAGTATTTTGAAGGGGACAAAATCAATGTAGATGAAATTTTGTAAAATAAAGTTTTTATGACCTTAGTTCGCGTATTTATTGGACAAACCTCGTATATGTTTCTTATAAACAAGGTATATAGAACAGCAGTTTAGAAAAGAGCTTGGGGAAATGTAGATCACAGCACTTATTTTATTGCAGAACATATATCCATTTCATAAACATACATTTTTTAAATCTTTTTCGTATACAATGACCCTATTCATTCATTTTGTTTTTTTTTTAAGTGTTTTCTATTATCCCGTGTATTCGAATAACTGTCACAGTCACGGTCCCAACTATGGCAGTTAATAAGTTCCACTGTATATTCAATTTACCAATACATTACTAAATTAATTTCAATTTAATTTATAGTATGTAAGTTTAATACCATAACATTAACATTATGGTTTAATTCTTATATTTCAGGATTACCCATCAAGTTGGTGGAAGAAACAACCAGTTGATTTACCGCTTCGAACAGTTAAAACGGTTCTGCATTCTATGGTGAAACTGCGAGGGCCTGATATAATGAATAATGTGAAAAATGTGAGAGGCATCACTCCAGACTCTGAATTATGGACTTACGTTCAAAAGTTATTAAGAGTAGGTGTATGTATAACTAATCCAGAAGATAATTGTTTTTTTTTTCAATAAATTAAAACTGTTAGGATAATTAATTTTGTAAGCTATTGTATAACAACAGTTTTATGTAGACATTTTCGTATCGTGTTCATGCAGTTATTTTCATTATTAGTAAATTTTCATTAGAAAATTAAGCTATTAGAGCAGGTATCATGGTAAGACCCACACTGAGACCTTGAAATTAGTGCCTTACTTCTAGATTATGTTTGAAAGGTCGTTAAAAATAATATTTTTAAATATACTCTTAAAATATTATATATCATAGTGCATATATATCCAAACTTAAACAGCTTGTAAATCTACAAAATAAATTCATTAAATTGTTAAATAACAGTAATATTTCAACTATCAAAGAGCTGTATGCGGCCAAGTGTATTATGTTCCACTATAAATACTTAAGTGCCAGTTTTTGTGACTCTATCAGCAGATCAAGAAATAAGGACATTGCATAACATCATAAACATAAAAAACCATACATGAAAAAAATTGTATATTCACTGCAATAAAATATTTTAATTTATTACTGAATGATTTAAAAGTGTATTGGGATGGCTCATGCCAGCACTGTTATTCATTTAGCACCACCCAGGGGACATGTACAGCTTAAGGTTTGCTGCGAGTAACTTTGTCCCTCTTATCGGCATGTTTGCGGATGACGTGATCATTTGGACAAAGGAAAAGAACAACTCCAACCGGCAAAAGTTATTAGAGGATAAAATGAATAAAGCACTACAGATACTGAGCAACTGGGTAACAGACAATCATATGCAAATAAACAATGCAAAGACGATGTACCAGATCTTCTCACTGAAACATCAGAATCCGGTACTCAACCTTACTTACAACAACAACATGTTACCCAAAAGCGAGGTAACAAAATACCTTGGTATAGTCATGGATAATAAGTTGAGCTGGATAGAACACACCAGACACATCACAGATAAGGTGAGTAAAAGAATGAGTCTGCTGAAACGACTCACCAGAGTAAAGTGGGGAAGTACTCAAGATATACTGAACACAACCTATAATACATACATAAAACCAGTCATAACATGGAAGTGAAGTACTGATTACTGCCGGTAAGCCAGCCCTACGACAACTGGAAAGATGCCAAAAGCTTATTGGACCAACAACTGGGCAGTAATTCAAATTAATTATTTATATTATTTTTTTATAGTTGTTACATCATTTTGTTGTGCAAATATGTAGAGTTAAAGAAAAATTCTCAGTTTCATTGGTTAAACCGAATTGTTTGAGAGATAGCTAACATTCAAGAATCATTTTTTAAGTAAGAACCTTTTTATAATAATATAAGAAAAATTTTGTTTATCAATATAACTTTTACTGGAAATGAAAATTTTTCAATATAGTTTCCATTTATATCCAAATGCTTGTTAAATTGTGACACAAACTCTTGAATATAATTTTCAAAGAACTCTGCCACCTCCTCTCAGTAACAGTTTCTTTCAACGGGTTGTTTCATTTTTTTTTGTGTTGTATGACAAAATTTGTTTAAGATATATCAGTATGAAATAAAGTTATATTTGTTTAATAATGTTGTTGTTTTACAGGTCATCCAAGAATGTAATACAACTGATGTTCAGGAGAAAAAGGAACCGCATAATCAGAATAAAAAACCTACACCAAATAGATTATCAAAAACAACACACGACCAGTTGTCTGAAATTTTCAAAAAAATTGGAACCAAAAACGAAACAAAAGAAGTAATTATTTGTTTATTTATTTAATCCAAAAATTTTATATAGTAAAATAAATTATAACATAGTAAACCCTACAGAGATATCTCTATATCTGTGTGTAGGAAAGGAACTTACAGCTAACTTATAACAGAAAATATAAAAAGACTTATAGTTATATAAAAGAGTAGCCATTCTTAATCCAAGGTAAAAGTACAGTACAAATACAAAATGTTTAACATCTTTAAAGTTTTTGTCATAGCAAGAAGATATCTCACTTAAAATGAAAACAATTTTGGTGGTAGAAAAAGTACATTTTATGACAAAAGTAACATATTAAATAATAGTTTGTTAAAATGATTTTCTTATAAGTTTGTAATTACACAGCTTGTAATAGCTGAATATTGATTCATATATTTTTTAACATGATCGTGAAACATTTAATATCAAGTGCAAAGTAGTTTGTCATTATATTTTTTTGTAAAACTTTAATTTTAAGTAAACACTATGTTTAATATACAAAGGTTTAATACACAAAAAAATACTTAGCAACTTTGAAATCATGTAGGAATTTATTGAGAAAACTTACAGAATCAATAGAGGTGTCATTTTGTAGCAAAACACTTCTATTTTAACTAGGGGTCTGCGGGCCGAATTTTTTAGAGTTCGGGTCGGGTTGGGTTTTTTTGGTGCTCGGGCTTTTCGGGTTGGGTCGGGCCAAACGGTTAAATGGGGAACCCATTACATTTTTAGCAAGGCCTAAGTCACAAAAAAAATGAATTAAAATTTTCATTTCATATTTAATCCTTTGACTGCCACGGGTCGATTATATCTGCGCAAAAGTTCTGTGAATACCGCCACGGGCCAATGTAATACGGGCTCTGTTGGTCTGACTGAATACTGCCACAGACCTATTACATCGGCATGCAAAAGTTTTTTTTTTTTTTTAACGTCCTACTATTGTGCACACTTGGGCTAATGCAGATGATGGGATGATTTGTAGCGTATGAAAATGCCAAGCCCTCACCGGGAATTGAACCTGGGTCCTCGGAGTGAAAGCCTAGTACCATCCACTAGACCACCGAGGCAGCTCGCAAAAGTTGTGTGAATACCACCATGGGTCGATGTAATACGGGTTCCGTTGGTCTGACTGAATACAGCCACGTACCGATTACTTTGGTGCGCAAAAAATGTGTGAATACAGCCACAGGGCGATTATATCGGCGCACGAAAGTTGTGTGAATACCGCCACAGGGCGATTATATCAGTGCGCAAAAGTTATGTGAATACTGCAATGAACCGATGCATTACAGCCTCATTGTGTTCAATATTTTCATTTGAATTTTTTTGTTGACAAATTACATCTTTTAATTTAGTGACAATCATGAAACGATATACATTCGGAAAAAGGATATCTGCAGATTCTCTGAACTGATTGTGTACTGTTGTCAATCACAGACATATTTATTTGATGACAAGGTAGTGTGTTGACCCGGCCTGAAGAGGAAGCTATATTTGTAAACATGCACAGTCCACTTGGTCCCTTCTCATTGTAGGATCACAAGCCGGCGGAGGCAGCTGACGTGAGCAGCTGATGGGCTTAGCGACCCCACCATACCTCTAGCTCATTCTACTCTCACTCATTTACTCCACATACACACAACACACAACATCCACAAACACACTCTCTCACACAAACACTTACAGACCCGCAGGGGGGTGCAGACTAGCTGCATCTAGTGAGAGGACCTAGACGAACCTCGCGGCACCCGAGTCTAACACACACTTAACACTTACAGCACTACACTTACGATTTAAACACCTTACAAACACACATACATTTAGGGATTTGCTGTACTTGTTCCGTTACGTCTGGGAGTGGCGATGCTGCTTGGTTTCCTTTGGCGGGGCCAAGTATGTGGAACCTGATGTGTGCCTAGCACTGCCGAGGACCTCTGATGGGATAAGTTCTGGGACCGAGCAGCCTATAGGCGTCTGGCAAGCACATGAATGTTGAGTTATGGGTGTCGGAGCCCATAACTGAGTCTATCGAAACAAGTGGTGCATTCTGTGAGTTCATAGAGGGCGGCTGCCAGTAGTACTTGGGTTTGGGGAACCGTAACGTTGTACCGGAACCCATTCCTAAAATATTCTGGAGTGCTGACAGACATGTGTTTCGGCTCCAGGATATCTGGAGGTCCCCCCCATTTTTTTTCTTCATTTTTCAATTTTTTTTTTTTTTTTTTTTTTTTTTTTTTTTTTTTTTTTTGGGGGTTCTCGCTTTAGTTCGAGTATCCTGGGCTGCTGGTGGTCGTTTGGGTGCACCCTGTGCCAGTTGTTCAAACATCTTCGTTCATGAATCGCTCGGTAAAACAAACTATGGAAATCACAAACAAAATCGCCAAAGTTCCGTTAAAGAGGCCTCGTTCGACTTTGTCAAACGGGTCTGTTGGTTTAGTGGAGAAGGATGAAAATGTGGGAGGCAAGGAGATGAGTACTGAAACACTTCAGTTACCATCTCCTAGATACTTAATTTTTAAGAACTCGATGGAAGGGGCGGACTTATCTAAAGTATCGCCCTTTTTTGATTAATAAGGCAATTGTTGGAAGAGCAGGTCCCGTAGCTTCAATTAAAAAGCTGCAGAACGGGACCTTACTGGTTCAGACTAATAGCGATAAGCAGAGCCTATCGCTGTTAAATATGACATCATTTTTGATAGCGTCAAGGTTTCTGTGGAACCCCACAGAACATTAAATTCTGCTAAGGGAGTGGTGACTTGCAGAGATCTCCTCCATGTTGAACTAGAGGAGATTAAACAAGAGTTGGCAAAGCAATCAGTTGTAGACGCGTGTGCCGTATTTTTCGTAACGAGAAGGGGCAAAAAGTAGCTACTGCCTCTTTGATTTTGACTTTTGGTAAACCTACCGCATCGGACCACATCTATGCCGGGTACCAGCGCCTTCGGTAAGGCCATACGTTCCAAACCCGAGACGGTGTTTTAAATGCCAGGGTTTTGGACACGTGAGCTCCACATGCCAGAAGGATCAGGTATGCGGTAATTGTAGTGGTAATGGTCATGATAGTGAGCAATGCAAAAATGTTCCAAAGTGTTCGAATTGTGGTGGAGACCATCCCGCGTTCCTTTGACTGCCCCAAGTTTAAGGACGAGAAAGCCATTCTTTCTATCATGGCCAAGGACAAGATATCCTTTTCAGAAGCAAGGAAGGTTTTCAAAAGCTCAAAATCAATAATTGAAGGTAAATCGTTTGCTGCTGCCACCTCTACTAGTAAATCATCGTGTGCTAATTGCGAAGAGCTAACTAAAACGGTAAAAGCATTATCGGAACAGGTAGCTCAATTGCTAACTCTGATTTCTGCGGGTTCCATTCCCGATTCACTGTCTAAATCGTCTGAAATGTCTTCCTCTCAAGTGTCTTCAAAAGGAAAGGATACTCACCTTTCGAAAGTCGCTAGTAAAACCCTTGTGACAAAGAATCCAAGGCCTGTAATTCTGGAAGCAAATCCATCTTCTTCCAATCTAGGCGTAAGAACAAAGTCGCAAGTGTTAAAGTCTTCGTCTAAAAACGTTCCTTCTGGACTAGCCCATTTTCTTAAAAAATCAAACACATACCCACCAGTAGTTGTGTCAAAAAAAGAAAAAATGCTAACAAAGAAGGATAAAAAATCAAAGGAAGGAGTTGCTTCCAAGGTGCCTCCTTCCAAAACTACTATTTCTACAGAGTCGGACATCAATCACAGTAAGTCCGACATAAATCACACCAGTGATTTGATGTCGATAGACTCCGATAAATCTGAATTAATATGTGACCAAACGAACAGAACCGCTGCTATATTAATTTATTTTATTTCAATGTCTGCATTTTCCATTAAGAACAATGTGATACAGTGGAATATTAATGGGATAAAGCCATATTGAAGATCTCAAAGTTCTTGTGCTGAGATTCATCTCCTCTAATAATGTGTCTCCAAGAGACGACTTACATGAATCCCACACCTTCAATCTTAGGGGTTATTCTATTTTCAGAGCAGATTTCGTCACTGAGGAAAGAGCCAGAGGTGGCGTGAGCCATATTGGTACACAACTCTGTCCAGTCCATATCTGTCAATATAATAACTCCTTTACAAGCTGTTGCCGTTCAGATTACCGTTCCATTCAAAGTTACCGTCTGTTGCCTTTACTTGCCGCCTAGTTACAATTTCCAACATCATGAAGTATATGATTTAATATCTCAGTTGCCACAACCGATTTTATTGACAGGTGATTTTAACGCTCACCATACTTCATGGGGTTCCTTATCCTGTAACTCAAGGGGAATACGAATCGAAGGAATACGGTCAAACTTAGATTTGTGTCTTCTAAATGACGGTTCCCGACTCATTTATCAGCATCTACTGGCGGATGGACAGTTGTCGATTTGTCATTTTGTAGTCCAGCTTTGGCAACAAAGTTTGAATGGTCGGTTTTACCAGATCTGTATGGCAGTGATCATAATCCCATTAATATTTCATTTTGTACTTTCGCTCATGTGCAACGACGCCTGCGCGTTTGATCCTTAAAAGGCAAATTGGGAAGAATTTGCAAAAGATTTGTATCACCAGACATTGAAATGAACTGCATTAACGAAGTGGTTAAGAAATTCACCAATACGATTTTAAATGTAGCCGAGGATGTTATTCCTAAAACATCCAAGATACCCACATCGTCCATCTGTTCCTTGGTGGAACGAGGACTGTAAGGAGGCTTTGCGTTTACGCCGAAAAGCACTACGGATATTCAACAAAAGCCCGACAGATGAAAATCTTGAGCGTTACAAAATCCTTCGAGCTAAAGCTCGAAGAATTTTTAGACAAAGTAGAAAGGAATCTTGGTCGCAATATGTCGGAACAATATGCAGAACAACGCCAACATCTGTCGTCTGGAAGAAACTGCGCTCTATATCTGGCCGTGTTCCATCCACGGAGTTGATGGGTCTTAAACGGCGAATGGAGAGTTAGTTTCTCAGTGTTCCGATATTGTAAATTTATTAGGATCATCCTTTTCTAGTTATTCCTGTTCTACGGCGTATAACGCTGCTTTTAAGTAAATACAAAAGTGCAGTGGAACCATTGCCGTTCACCATCGGTACTTGTGACGACTCTCCTCTTAATAGGCTGTTTACTCTGCATGAGCTGGAATCTGCACTGTCTTCAACGAAGGACACAGCTCCCGGTCCTGACAACCTCGTATATTCCATGATCAAAAACCTTCCAACGTCAGGTAGGCTTGCCCTCCTCGAGATATACAATCGTATATTCGATGAACATACTTTCCTGACGCTTGGTTGGAAGCAATAGTAATTCCTATTCTTAAGCCAGGTAAAGATAAAACTGATGCAAGTAGCTATCGTCCGATTTCTCTTACTAGCGTTCTTTGCAAGCTGGTAGAAAAAATGGTAAATCGTCGCCTTGTTTGGTATTTGAAACCAACAATTTACTTTGCAAAGACCAGTGCGGCTTTAGGCAAGGACGATGTTCTGTGGATCAATTAGTATCTTTGGAATCTGCGATACAAAATGCGTTCCTCTTGCGTCAAACACTAGTAGCTGTTTTTTCGACCTAGAGAAGGCATACGACATGGCTTGGAGAAGGGAATTTTGAACACATTAAAATCATGGGGTATACAGGGCAGGATTCTGCATTTTATCAAAAACTTCCTCAGTAATAGGTATTTTAGGGTGCGTCTTGGTAGTACGCTATCAGATCGTTTCTACTTAGAGAATGGTGTTCCACAGGGGAGTGTACTTAGTGTTACTCTGTTTGCTATAGCAATCAATAGCATAACGTCTAACGTCACGGTCCCCTGTCAGATGTTCTCTCTTTGTAGACGATTTTGCTATTTACGTAAGCACCAGAAACATGGCAACAGCTGAAAGAACCCTTCAGCTGGTAATAAGTAGGTTGCAGACCTGGGACGAGAACTACTGGCTTTAAATTCTCCGCTGCTAAAACTCAGTGTATTGCTTTCAGTCGCCGTGAGACAGATCCAGGCTCCGTCGTTATATCTTGATGGTATACAGCTTCGGACTTCTCCATCCGTTCGATTCTTGGGTCTAATACTCGGCGAAAAACTCTCGTGGAGCCCTCACGCGCGTGATTTAAAATTACGATGTAATAAAATCCTCGATATGTTGAGGGTTCTTAGTGGGTCTCGATGGGGTGCTGATAGGGCGTGTATGCTGATGTTTTACCGTGCCGTAATTCGTTCGCGAATTGATTATGGCAGCATTGTTTATTCATCTGCTAGACCATCGATTTTAAAGAAACTAGATCCGTCCATAACTCGGCAATCCGCCTTGTTTCTGGTGCTTTCCGTTCAAGTCCCGTCGTGAGTATTCTCGCCGATGCTGGGGAACCTTCACTCTCTCTCGACGGAGACAGAAACTACAGCTAACTTATGTAAGCAATTTATTATCTAAACCTTGGCACCCTGCTTTTAATACAGTTTTCAAAAATCAATTGGTGCGACAGTATGAAACTCGACCGAATGCTACTGCTCCTCTTGGTATTAGAACTTCCCGTATTTTTGATGACTTACGTATTGAACTACCCCCAATGTTTGAAAGGTCCTTTTGTCTTGTCCCTCCATGGAAAATCAATATGCCGACCTTTGATTTCTCCTTGTGTGCATACCAGAAAGACAACACACCTAACATTGCGTATCAACGTGAGTTTTTTCGACTTTCTAGTTCATATCCATCTGCTAAATTTATTTTCACAGATGGCTCTAAGATGAATAACAATGTTGGGTGTGCATTTTACTCACTGGACGAAACATATAATTATGGATTACCCTCAATTTGTAGTGTCTTTACGGCCGAACTCTTTGCCATCTTAAAGGCTCTGAATACCATTAAATTCGATAGTTTGCATTTCGTAGTTTGTTCTGATTCAAAAAGTGCCCTCCAGGCAATCCGGGATATGTATTCGGTAAACCCTCTGGTTCAAGATATTCTGTGCTCTGTCCATAGACTTGAACTACGAGGTGCAAGAGTATCATTTATCTGGATTCCTGGCCACTGTGGAATATTTGGGAACACTGTAGCGGATAATGCGGCAAAGGAAGCAACTTTTCTTCCGCCATGCACTCAACGATGTATTCGTGTCTGACTTCCTTTGTCACGTAAAACATTTAATTCATCTACAGTGGGAAAATGAATGGGCAGCTACAAGCAGTAACAAATTGAGGGTAATCAAAAGTACAGTTCGCCCTGGGGTCGTCAATACGTGCAAGTCGCAGAGAAGAGGTGGTGATCACCCGTCTTCAAGATTGGTCACTCCATGTTAACACATGGATTTCTGATGGGAGGCGGGGACCCACCTGAATGCGAATTCTGTAGGGAAACCATCACAATTAAACATATACTGCTCGATTGTGATGGTTTTCAAAATGTGCGTGTTATGTGTGGTCTGAGCAACTGTTTGCAGGCGATGTTGGGAGATAGTGCCTCGCCGTTGACCGGGTTCTATACTTCCTTCATCGTTTGAATGTTTTAAATAAAATTTAATATATATAGTTGTTATTTCTTGTGTTATATTATTTATTTATTTTATCTAAAAACTTTATTTCTGTTATGTTTATGCATAGTTTTACGAATTGTTATTAAATTTTATTCATTATTTATTGTTATTTAGTTCTTAAGTGTAATATATCTATAGCTGTTATCTAAATTTTTAATTTATTTTTACTGTTATAGTTTGTTGTTGTTGTTTTGTTGTTTTTGTTGCTTTTTTCTTAAGAAAATTTTGTTTAATTTTTTTTTGGTTTATATATATACTCTCATTTTTCGTGACGGCGATGATAACCTGAACGGTTTTTTGGGAAAAAAAAAAAAAAAAAAAAATGTAGGATCACAATAAATAAAACTACTAACCCATAATACTGCACCCACTGACAGGTCAACAATTGCTTTTGTTGAGTAAAACCAATCATTATGAATAGAACGACTATAAGTGGTTAGACACTTGTCCTTCGATGATTATTTAAATTGTTCTTTCTTTATATCATTTGTATATTACGAATTTTGGTAGTGAAAATATTTATGCGTATTGCGTACATTATTGCCTAAAAATAAAAGTTTACTTGGCTCGACCCGTCTTTGACTCGAATTGTATGCTTGCCCAGAACCGAAGTCGGGCTTTTCAATTGACCCGACCCGATCTATAAAATTCAGGGCACCGCAGACCCTTAAATATATATATATATATATATATATATATATATATATATATATATATGTATGTATGGGGTGTATTATTGTCACTTTATTATTAGTAATTGTTTTAAGTTGTATGATGTTCTACATTTTGTTATTGTTCTAATAATGGATATGACCTGTAATTTAAAAATGGTGAATTTTGTAATTGTATGGCTTACTTAGTACAACTGTAAAGATTATAAAAAATGTAAAAATAAATAAAATTGAAAATATACATAGTAGCAAAAAAAATATGCATTATCATATACTATATTTGATCACTTAAATTTTAGGGAATAAGGCTTCTTTACGACTTTAAACAACACTATCCAGAAGCTGATATAAAGCCATTCTTAGAAAAAACAACACAGTTTTTCCAAGACTACATAGAACGAGGTTTGAAGACAATAGATGCAGAGAGACGAGCTGGAGAACTTCAGAATCCAACTCCTGTTTGTGAGCCTAAAGAAAGCTTTGCTGTTGAAAGTGAAGATGGGGAGGCAGCAGGGTTTTTGCAACGTCTGCGAGCTCTTCAAGCCAAAGCTGGTTGGCACAATATCCCCGCAGCTACAACACTTCCGACGACTATCTCTCAGCAAGCACCCGATAGTTTGCCTTTTCAATCACCACCAATAGTAAGTAAGCTTTGTGCATTTAAATCTGTTCTGATCTTTTTTGGCTTAACCTTTATGAAGTAAATTATTACTCTCTGAGATTATTAAACTCAAAAGGTAGTGGTGAAGTGCACAACAAAATATTGCTTCGGTTGTTCTTTGGGCAGTGTACAAACGTGCAATTTTTATCTGTAATTGAGGTTTGCCCGTTAGTGAAGGTTCATTTTTAGTAGAACTGAAAGTTTCTTTTATTTAAAATTGGCTACCAAGAAATGAGTTTTGAATCTTCTTATGTCAAAATTTTATCAAAATCTGATGAACAAATTTTGAGAAATTAGCTTGGCCAATTTTTATCAATACCTTCTAAACTTGTTCAAATATTTTTTTAAGCCATACATTTTGATTGGGTAATTATGAGCTATTTTTGACCAAATGTTTATCAAAATTGTTATACCTAATTTTGAAAAAAGTTGGTTTTTGATACAATTGTTTTGATTGAAAAACACACACACACACACACACATATACACAGATGGACGGACATCCAAGTAAGAACAGCTTTATTGGATTCATTGAATCAATTCACAATCGCCAATACTTTGTACTGAGAAAATAAAAAATACATTTGAACAGCAAAACCTATATTTTAATAATATTATTTTAAGTATATTTTTTGTCCCACGGAAGATATTCCAGTGTTTGAATAGTTGTAGTACAGTTATTAGTTAATTGATATGAATTGACATCAGCTTTAACAAATAATGAAACAGTATTTTAAATAGCATTCAAAATTTTCAATCAATATGTTGCAAATATACAAAATAAGGCTTTTCCATGACAACACAGCCATGGCGTATGAATATGATTCTTAGTTTAAATTTTATATTTGAGAATGTGATCATAATTTTTCTGTAACATTATTGGTTATTGGTTGCTTTATTATTGTAGTTTGAAGTAAGTTAGTAAAATGTTCTATGTAATAAAGTTGTAATTAATAACAAAACATAATAATTGCAGCAAGCAGCTGTCTTTTTGATGTAATAGAAGCAAATTTCCAAAGTTATTATTCTTTGTCTTGCCTTTTTTTGAAATTATTTCGCTATATTAATGAGCAATTGTTTGCATATACCAGCATTTTAAACATTCAAATTACATTTAAAATACAAAAATGAACCCGGATTACCTCAAAAATTCTTATTTCAACTAATTTTGAAATTCAAAATGCTAATTAATGCAGTTTTTAATGCTGATTACAATGGTGAACTGAGATTTTTCAAGAAAAAAGTTACAAATTTTTAAAGATTCGAAAAGTTCAAATTTTGAAACTGTTAATGAGTTTTGCTGGTTAACGAACTTGGCCAAGATTTTACTTTAATCGATTTTTGTGTCATTTGAAATAAATCGGACCAAAATTGTGAACACACACACACTCACATACACATGCTTTAACAAACAACCCCTCAAAAAGTCAGAGGTCAGGATAGTGCTCATCCAAGGTCCAGGGTCTTACTGTGATAGCTGCTTCAGTGGTTCATTTTTCTAAAGGAAATTCACTAATAAAATATAGATTCTGTTTTAGGACAGTCTGTATTTCATTAGCAAATATTCTAAGCTATAATTTCATACATTGGAATACCTTCATGGGATACACTCTACTATTAATAATATTTAAAAATATTTTAAGAAAAATAATTTTGTACAGAACTGTGCTCGAGGGGGTGAAGAAAATAATGAAGTTGAAAGTCTGCGGCAACGTTTGGAGAAAATAAAAGGGTCAACAAGATGAGCCTATCGTACGATGCGTATTGTGTGTCCCACGTACTTCTGGATAACAGGGTAGAATAGTTCACCCTTAAAAAAAACTTATTTCCTAACAAGTAACAAAATCCAGCAATTAATGAAATTACAAACTCTTTCAGAAATACTTGAAATTTTGTTGTTTTGTATGCAGGTGAGTAAATTATATAGCCTAATTTCAAGTACATATTAATCGTTGAGCCATCCAATTTATCCATACTTAATTAAGGTAACATCGATATATTTATAACAAGTTTTAATGAAATAACTTCTGTAAAGATTTGTATTTTTATTATTTCTGGTGCAAAGAAATTTTTTTTATTATTCCCTGTGATTAAAATAGATCTTTAAGGAATATATGTAATATTGAATCTGTTATTTACAGTTCAGATTTTTGTTCTATTTATTTTCAAATATATTTATATTTATTGTAAAATTCTTGCTTAAGTTATTTTGTAATTTTAATGGCTAATGTAGTTTTCTGTATGAAAGTTTAATGTTAGTAAATCTCTATAAATTTCTTGTTTTGTGTTTAAAAATGTTCAACAGACTTGTAAGACCATGTCTACACAAAGGTCATGATGACCTGTAACCATTGTAAGTCTTGGGTGTGTACACTTGAATACTTGGATGTCTTCAGTATTCATTTTATTTCTTTATATGTTTTTTGTAATAGTGCAAATAATGTCCCGTAAACAAAATGCCGCATGCTTGGCGCTGTTTCCGATTAAAAGTGTTTTGCGTTGCCTTCTTGTGTCGGCAAGACCTAATTAGTGAATTAAATTTTTTTTTTTTTTTGTAGAAAATGTTGTGTAGAACAGAATAATATCTCCAAACATTATATATATTTTATTGTATTTTTTTAAGTTAAATTTTATTAATGTCATACTACGAAAACTTGCTAGTTCCAGAATCAACAGCTGTAATTTACCCAATTTGGTCTACCATGTATATTATTAATATTAATTATTTGTGGATTAAATGCTAATAAAATGTAAAAACAATTGCTAATATGATATTAATAAATTTGCACAGGCTAACCTCATACAAAGACATGTAAACATTTTCACACAAGATAAATTTAATATGCAAATATTTTTGTATTTTACAAAATGGTGACCATTCAGTACATTACCTTTGTTAATAACATAGAACTTTTAGGATATCTTTTTTCACCAGTGTTTTGCAATATTCATAAATTAACATTTTTATTTTTCAAATTTTATTAAAAATTTAAAAACAAACGGCCATAATCTAGAGATCACTGTGTCTTAATATAAAGGCTGCTCCAATATGTTTTTCAATGAAAATTTGCAGATTTTGAGGATAAATTGAAAAGTTTTGTTTTCGATTGGTTTTATTTTTACATTTTATTGGCATAAACATTATTTACTTTTTTCATTTAATGAAACAGCTTAAAACCCTTAAGATTGTTTTTCTTCTAAATTGCAAGTCAAGGATGTAAAAATAACTAATTATTATTATTCAACTTTGTTAATTGTACAATAAATAAATAAAGTAAAGGAAAGAATTGGGCGAAATAAAAACAGATGCCTGGAAAGTTTGAAAATAGAGTTTAGAAAATTGTAAATCAAAATATTTTGCAATATTAGTTTTAAAAAATGCAATATAATTTATTTTCGCAATATTTACTTTTCAACGAAATGGACATTTATGTTTAATATTGTAATTAATTTTTAAATTGTCAGCTTAAATTTTGTGATACTTTTTTATACATACTTTAAGCTTGTTGAACAATATTAAGCTATGAAACATTCCAGTAAAATTTTTCAGTATTGGAATTAGAAACTGAATGTCTCAAATTATTTATTAATACGGTACAAAAACAATTTCTTCGTGATGACATGATAATGAAATACAAATACAGTGGAATATTAACTAACTAAAATGTGAAGGAGACGTACAAACTTGTGTTTCGATTGGTTTTATTTAGTAGGCAATTATTATTATCTTTAATGTTCTGTTATTTTTAATACAGTTTAAAAGTAACTTTATTGTAGTATTGTAAACATTATAAGTTTATATTTGAAAACCATGATGACGGTTTTATTTCTAGGATTGAGGATATATTTGTATTATTATCTGTAGAAAATCTACTTTGCCAGAAATAATTCAAATATTAGGATATTATTATTATTATTATTCAGATATTAGCGAGATAACCAACTTTGCAGTATTTTTATGTAAAGTACAAGTTTATTTTCGATGTTTGTACAACTAGTATAATAGACAAGAAAAGAATTAATATTCTTTCTTTTGTGTTTATACCCTTTGCAGTCAAAATGCCATTGTGAGTGGTCACTCGGTAGCGGCCACAGCTCGACCACAATTCAGCTGGTTATCACCGACTTGGAATTGTTTTAATTATGTCAGCCCATTAGTAGGTAGATATTTAAAGTCAAGTAATGAACAAACACAAGAAACTTTGTATTGAAAATATAAATAATGTTTTACGAAAATGGCAGCTCATTTTTCATTTGAAAAATTATTAAAAATAAACTTTGACTGATAATGTTTTATTTTTGATATACCCGTATTATTATTCTAAATTGTTTTATAAGTCTTTACATTTGGAGCATACATCGTGCACATTGTGTGCTACATTGAAAAGAAATTCTTGAACACTGCAGAAACGGTGCGATAAAATAATTGCACAATTCAAAGGCGGGAAAGTATATCAAAATTGTTGTTTTAGTTTGCCTCCAGATTTCAGCACTGTACAGACAAAATAGTTATTTAAACAGGCAATCTTTTACTTGGTTATGCAAGTGTTTGTGCGATACAGGCTAAAAGTGCAACCGCTAAAAAATAAGCCAAGCTGGCTGTACTCACAATGGCCGTATTATAGTATGTCTAAGGAGGCCATTTTTAAAGGGTCCAAGTGCAAAGGGTTAAGACCTTGAAGATGCAATATGTACACTTACTTTCTCGCTATTCTAAAGAGAAGACTTATTGCAGGTTACTGTACATTTATTTATCAAATTATTGTAATAATTTTAGCTAAATATGAGGTAGTATGTCTGGCGTAAGAAAGGTTTTTTTGTGGTTCTATCTGATACTTAATATTATATTTATGAAATATTGTGTTGTTTATTTTCGTTATTTGAACATTTCACTGTTGTAACCCAGTTACAAAGATTGCTGACAGATTTTACAGTACAAGTAAAATAACATATTTTGTAGATGAGATTTTGTTTTTGACGTTTTTCAGTATTTGCTGTAGATTTAGAAGATGAGTTGTTTCAAAAGAAATTTATTGTTGCAAGACTTTTTTTTAATGAACACATTTAGGAGTTGGCAGTGTTTAAAGCTAAGAATAATATTCTAGTGTAATTTTTACATGATCCTGAGTAAAGACTTTTTCATCTTTTGGATCACCTTGATATTTTCAAAAATTATCGTCAGAATTAAAAAATAACTGATTTTGTAACTGTGATTTTGTTTGTTTGTTCTCTAGACTGTTGTTTACTATATTTATATGTGTGCCTAATTATTGCTGTAAAACATTAATAACGCATGTCGGATAAATACTTCACTGTAAAACAACATACTTTAATTTGACAAAATATTTTTAATTTGTTTTTCAATTCACTTGTTTTTTTTAAAACAGTAAAATCCTGAAACGCATATTTGATAGAAATGTTTATTAATATCTGTTCTATTTTATAGATAAAGTAAAATTCCAACTATAGTATTCTAAGAACATGAAAGAAAATAAGTTTCTGTACAATTTTTCTCCAAAAATTATATAAAAAATAACATATTTCCTTTGCAGTATAATGTTACAAAAATCAAAGTAGTGGAGCTGAAAAGGGCTCTTTTTTATTTTTGGACCTCTGGGAGAGTGCTTGTAATCAGTCGTTAGAATAGCGGGCAGTACACTAAAAATCGGACCTATACCTAAATCTAGTTATTACCTTGACTTTTCCATGAGTTTCATCATTCTTTATTTGCTTTAACCTAACAAGCATAAAATAAAGATGTAATAACAAGAGGGGAAAATTATTCATTTCTGTAAAAACAACTTTGTTAATTTCTTTCTGTGTTATCTACATTTTATGTTGAATAATTTAAATTTCACCAAATTGTAAATCTGGAATACAGTTATTTTTTTAACCACATTCTATAATCTGGCTCAATTTCCAATTTATCTGGTTAAATGAGATTTTATTTAAATCTCATGTATGTAACTGTAAACATACATACAATGTATTCTAAAGTATTAGCGGTATAAATCTCTGAATTTGCTCTTAAGTTTAAAAACAAAAATAATTTTTATACTCTGTTTTTGCCAGAACCTTGACAGTAATAACTTTAAATATTAAAATTTATAACAACTCGATAAAAAATTTTTATTTGGACATTTGTCGTCAGTTTTTTATACTGTATGCAAACAATATATGTTTCAAGAGTGTGATTCAACTTTCACTGTTAAGTGTTTAATGTAATATTAAAACTAAAAACAAGAGAACACATGCTTTAAATTTTGATTTCGTAATACAAGGCATCTAGGTTTGTGTTTTAGATTTGACACTTGAGAACATGATTTAATTTGTACTCTCAAAACATGGTTTATTGTTTCTGTATACAAGGGTTGTTCAGAAAATAAAGAACTTTTTGTTCTCTAGACACTTTTTATTAAAATAAAACTTATTTAACACATGTGGTACTTTAGCAATTTTCGACATAGTCGCTGTTCAGATTTAAATATTTGTCAGTATTTCACCAGCTTTTCTATGACTTCTATATACTTAGTTGCCTCTACATTGTCAAACCACTCACTTTCAGTTTGTTATCATTTCTGTAGGGGTGGCTGCCAAAAAAATCCTTCAGTTTCGGGAAAAAGTGGTAATCACTTGGGGCCAATTTTGGCTTATAAGTTCAAAAACTTCCCACAAACTGTTGTAGCAAGTTTGTAGTGAATGCAGCAGCATGTGTTATCTTAAAAGAAGCACAATTCTGCTCGACAAACAATCCATGCCATTCATTTTGAATTGTGCAGTGTAGTTGAAGGATCTGACAGTAAGTAGCTGTATTTATGGTCTCTCTTTAGGCTTGTAATCAACAGTAGGACACTGTTTCGATCCCAAAACATTGTAACCTTCTTGACACTCAGAATTTGTTTGGCTTTTTGGTTTTGGTGGGGATTGGGAATTCTGGCATTCACGTTACCTTAAACTTTTATTATCTGTCCGTAAATTTTGATAGGGTGGACTTTTTCTCGCATTCAATAACTCTTTGGGGGGATTCATTAATTTTGTCACACATTTTAAAGTTGCACAAATAAACAGTAAATGACTAGTGGCTCCCCCGTTAGCATCAGACTGAATGAAGGAGTGGGAGAGTCAGTGACATGACAGTGGGTAACTGAGCAGCTCATCAGATCAAAATGTTCTTTACTTTCCGAAAGATCCTCGTACATAAATGACAGTAAAAGTCCAAATAACATGAATATTCCATTAATAAACGTAACTGTAATACCTGTTAAACCAATTGCAAGTTGGAGTAAGTATAAACTTTAATCATCACTTACCGAACATGCCTATTCATAATTACCGTACATGTTTTTAGGTTTCTGCTAAATAAAAATCCTTATTAAAATCTTCTGAATGAAGTACATGACTAGAATTTAATCAATAATGTGGCACACCGGTTTTGATTGATAATTTGGTAATATGTTTATTTGGGGTTGTGTTTTTTTAGAAAATGAAATTAAAGGTGGTTAAGGCAATTAGTTTTTGCAATATTATAACATTGTGCAATTATTTTTTAAAGTATAACAGTAGGCACAACGCCATTTTTTTTTTAACATTTCTTATGCTTCTAGTAGGCCGACTTCTGTAGGCAAACAAAGTCCGTGGCTTTACCTTTCCAAATAACCAAACTACTTTTGAGACTGATTTAGACGCCCATTCCTTGACCAATACAAAATTTATGTATTGTATTTTCTTAAGCATTAGTGTTAAGGTGTATACATAGTTAGTTTTGAGTTTTATTTGCTTTTATTATTATTTTGTATGATCTTGTTTTCTTACTTTGAATAAAACTAACAAATATTGTATAAAATATTTGTTTATTTAAAATGTAACATAAAATAAATACATTTATTGTTTTACCAGTATTTTAATTTTATCGCCCTGATACTTGGACATGCAATTAGTGTAGTTTTTTTATTATTATTTTGGCAAGGGGAATATTAGATAAATGAAAATTTGGAGCAGATAAAAACAAATATTTGCTGTTTCAATGAGAATGTCTATTTAAAAGGGTTTCTGAAACCTTTGTGGTCAGCTACTGTGTTTGTTAATTAAATATAGTTAGGAATTCCTTTTATATCAGTAGTATGAACAGTAGAGGCAGTAGACTTTCATGCCCAGTTTGTTGGCCACTACTATTTCCTGTCCAGATCGACTAAGTTTTGTCATTCCCCTGTCTCAGTTTGGTAAGCTAGCTCTACTGTCCACTAATGACCTAAATGTTTTACTATCAACAAAACGTGCTGACCAAGGAAATACTGATTTCTTTTATGTGTTGTAAAGACATTGAATCAAGAATATAAGTTCAAAGAGTATCAGGCTAAATTTAAATGCTTTACATGGCAATTATGTAACCAGACTGATGCTGCTACAGCAGATTTGAACATGTCTGAGCCTGTTGATGCTTACTCCACCCTGAGCTCGATGGGCATAGTTGTACATCTCTCTGTAGCAATTGCCCATTCAAGTCCTTGTGCTTATGTCTCGTCAAGAAAAGTAAAGTGTTTAGATGGCGTAAAAAGTTAACCAAGTTTCTTGTGAAACTGGGAAAACTACAATAGTTCATGCCACGTTAAAGGAAGTGAATGTTTATTGTACACACATTTTTAAATGGTTTAAGGAGGGATGTAAAACGGTCAAAGACGATCCACACCCTGGATGACCCTCAATATCAAAAACAGGTGATAACATCCAGAAAATTGGTAAATTGAAACACAAAAATCGTCGTCTGAGTGGCTAAGCTCTTGCTGAAATCTCAGGAATTATCAAAGTGTTTGTAATATTTTGCATGAATCATTGAATATGCAGAAAGTTTGCCAAAGACGTCTCACTACAGCAAAAGGAATCAAGGATGAATATTTGTGCTGACTTTTTAAAGAACATTGATAATGATCCGGAATTGTTAGAATGATTATTTGTGATGAATCATTTGTTTTTTCCTATGATCTTGAAACAAAATGCCAATCAAAACATTTGTGGAAGACCAACAAAACACCTCACAACAGCAAACAAGTGAAAGTGAGCAAATCAAAATTCAAAGTTGTGATAATATATATATTTTTAACATGTTTGGAATTGTCTATGTTCACTGGATCCCAGAGGATCAATCAGTATTATGTTAAGGTTCTGACAGACCTTCGTGAACCAGTGAGAAGACAACCCAAATTATGGAAAAGCATTTCCTGAATGTTTCATCAAGACAAGTGCCTGCCCATTCTGCTTTGTCTGTAAAGACGTTCTTCACAAAATACAGCATCACCATGTTGAACCACCCATTGTACTTGCCTAACCTGGTGACTTTTAGGTCAATCAGTGCTAAGGAGACAAAGTTACACAATGTGAAAGCAAAAGCAACAGAGTTTTGAAGAAGTAGACTTCCAGCACTGATTTTATCAAAAGAAATCTGTAGGGATTGGCAAGGAAAGTACATTGAAGGGGATAAATTTTGTAATGGAACTGGTGATTGATATATTGTTTTGTAGCATTAGTGAGGTTATTTAATTGTCAAGCATATGTATTTGCTTCTGCTACTGGACAAGTTCTGTCTCTGAACTTCAGTACTAAATTACTTTTTCATGTTGGAAGTGGTGCCTCTTTAGGTACTGTTTAATGTAACAATGGACAGCATCATAGATTAAAAAATAAAGGATCATCACTAATTACTCTAGTGGTGATTAATTAATTAACTGGAATTTGGGTCTGTGAATTGTTCATTCCATATAGACTTATAGATTTTAATATACTAAAGAAAACTCGTCACAAAATTAAAAAAAAACTTTTGCTTACATTGTAGTTGTTCTACTGATGTATCCTTTAAGGTGAGTATCCTATCTTATGTATCCTAGTAGTAGCAAGTTGTGTCACCAAAATGTACATCAGAGTAGTAAGTTATTTACTTTTTAAATAAAAGTACTTAATTTTCATTTTGTGATATGGTAATTTTCTGAATGTATTATTTATTGAGTCATAGCGCCCTACATATTTGTAACTGGATTTCAGAAGTTGCTTAGAGAGTCAGTGTAAGTTTCACAAGTATGTACACAAAATAAATAGTTTAAGTTTGTAAAAGAGTTTAATTTATCATTTGTATCAACCCTGTTTGTGTTGTTTGTTGACCAGTTATTGTTATTTATGTTTAAATTTTAATTATAGGTAGTACCTGTTTTTGGTTGCCAAAAGGAAACATCTGTCAGTCGTAAAGCAAATAGACGTGTTATAGGAGGTACTTGAAATATTCAAGTAATTTAGTAATTAAACTACAGATATAATTTCTATTCTAAATTTCGAATAGCACAAAATTTCAGTAGCAGATCTAATGTAATGTATTTTTTATCTATGTCATTATTAGATGTAGTTTATCTATGATCTCCTGTTTTGCATATATCACAGAGTCCTAAAACTAAAAAAACCGTAGAATAACCCGAATAATGTAAAATAATACTAATATGATCTTTTCAAAGGTTTTTATCGTTAATTATTTCAGTTACTGTATACTGGTGATAATCTGTTAGTTCGTCTTCAGATTTGATCGTTGTTATTTTGGCCTAATCTTTGATTTTTGGTATTGATGTGGTCCTAATCATTTATTAATTTATGGTAGTTAAAAGTTTTAAAGTAAAAAGTTTAGTTTTATGTAAAAAGTTCGGTTTAAGTTAAAAAGTCCAATAAGCTATGTTGCTTTTTGTAAAGTGAATCTGTTTTTTGTTTTATTTTTGAAATGGATGTGGAAACTGGTAGCACTAATACATCAATTGATGATAAAACGGAAGATTTTTGTGAAAATCCTACCAGGGATACATTGGCTGAAGGGTTAATGTGCTTACTAAAACCTACTATTGACCAACTGGATGAAAGAGTTCGAGCTACAAGGTATTTTATTTTTATATTAAAGATTGGGTATTTCTGCATCTTCATGTCTCATGCAATGTTGTTATTATGGTTTCAACAATTTTAGGTGTTTTTTTTAACTTTTTTGTTACAGTAACACATATTCACCACATTCAATTTATTATAACGATTTTACTTTTTAATGAAACAATATAACATCACTGCTGTTTACATTGCAATAATACACAAAATTATTACAGTCACATAAGCCAGTGAAGTGCTGCTCATGTACTTTATGACAATATAGTCAATCATTTTTTTATCTTGACAGTTCTTGTAATGGTAACATGGCAGTCCTTACTTTACGCAACAATTGTGTTTTTACCCAACAACTGAGTCTAGTTTTTTTTAACATTTATCATGTTATAGGGCTGGCTGTAATGTTAGATTTGCGTGATGCGAGTAACATGTATCATTTATATTGATATACAAAAGTACAATAGCGCGTCACAAGTCTAATATTAATTAATTGTAATTGAAATTTCCTATGTTTTTGCCTGGGATTGAACCGGGAACTGTGCACACGTGAAGCGCATATGAACACCACTACACTAAGGAAACTACAAAGAAGTTTGACCAATTTAAATATATGAAATGAATTGTTAATTTAATTTTGGTAGTTATATTAAAAGATCAGTTATTTTATATTTATTCGTAATGATCAGCTGTTTTCATTGAACACCTGATAGTCTATGATAAGATTTAGGTAATTTTGTTAAAAACTAGCTATGGTAGTTTGTCGTTTCTAATAATTTGTAACGATCAGCTGACAGACGGTAATAAGTTTCAGGTTATGTTCTTAAAAACTAGTTATGTTAATTTATCATAACTAAAATAAAAAGGAAGAGAAAACATGATGCATGATTTTTATTTTTTGTTTAATAACAGAGATTTTTAAGAATTTAAAAAAAATGTTTATATTACATCGAACATCTGAGTTTTTACGTTTTTAAGTATTTCTGAATAGAAAAAAGTTTATATTACACACAACAATCAAGTCTAATTACATTCTTAAGTTTTGTTTTAAAAAAAGTGTATACTCTTTTCAGTATTAATAACACATATTTAATTAATCGTTTTCATGAACCTACTTCCCTGTGCTAGTCATTTAGAGATTATCTTTGTCACTTTTATTTTCATTTTTTTTCAAACTTGCCGTTTTTCCACACTGTAATATTTTGGATTATTACAACTGGGGTTATAAAGTGTCTTAATGTAAAATTGACTGAAAGTGCAGTTTTATCAAAGATTATTAGGTCTAATTGTATAAAGTTTCATAGTTATTGTATCGAATCAGTCATTTTGTACAATTTAATTTTTAGTATGTTAGGTTTGCAATAACTTTGACTCATGAACTAGTAACTACAAGTTAACAGTAGGTATAGCCTAGTGGATTAGTTTTATGATTTGCTATTAGGCAGGTGGTTGTTTTTTTTCTAATGTTATTGTTTCTATTGAAATTAGACCTATTAATTATTCTGATGGTGTAGCAATTTTTTTTGAGATGTGAAAAACTTCATTTAGATTATGTTATTTATGTAATTAATGTGGCACCACTTTTTATGTAATTATATCATATTTTACTGGCAGAGGCAGCTGATAGGCCTAGCAAGCCCTTATTACCTCTAGCTCATACTACTTCACTATCTACACATTCATATACAACTATGCATAGCTTGTATAACTCTGAAGTATAAAGTGACATGTGCTAATGGAGTAAATAACATCGGTGTAATGGTGTATGAAACAGAGCCCTTTAATATCTGACAACCTCCCAGTGTTATTTAGCCTTGTCCATACAGGTGGAGCTTTGTATGGGCAGACTTCATTTCCCTAGCTACTTGTGTCAACAACATGAATAAGAAAAGCTCAACCTCCATGACAAGGGTCAAGAAAAAGAAACATTGAAAGGAAATTAACATAGCAAGCACCTTAATAATGAAATGAAAAATAACCAATCAGAAATGGAAGAACCCATTACAATTTTTTTTTAAATCTTAGACTTTGTAAAGAGACTAGGGTTGGAGAACTACTTACAAACTAAACAATAGTTAAATAAAATTGTCCTACAACATGTTAAATGTTTTGTATTCAATAACCATAATTATCAGTTCTATTTAACATCCATTTTTTCATTCTTATTTATTTAATGTTTTGTTATTGCGTGACAATGTTTCATACCTCGAGGTAGAAAATTAATGAAACTGCTTATTTTAAAATCGCTAATATATCTATAATTCCTGTTCTGCAGCTGTTTCCATTTTACGTTTCCATTGTTACATCATAATGAAAGACATTTGATGTATATGGCGTTTTATTTCTCTTTGAAGACATTTTATACAGTATTTATTTTTAACAACCCAGTTCTCACCGAACAATACAAGTTTAAATAAAAACACTCCTTACTCACTAGCTAGTGGAAATGGAATGACAGAATTGTAGATGGGGTGAGGCTGTCATAGTGAATGATGTTGCAGCTGGGCACTTTGTTCTATTGTTCAGTTAACAAGGATTCATTTCTCAGAATATGAAAATACAGGTATTTTATCAAAATGATCTAGTACCATTTTGACAAATGTAAGACACTAAGATGCACCTCGTTTTTTTGAGTATCAGTACAGCAAAAAATGTGTGTCTTAGAATCAATAAAATGTAGTATTACTGAATAGTACAAATATTACATAAACTATACTTTTTTACTTTTATTAAACATTTTATAATTTTGTTAAATGTTGTTTTTATTTCATTAAAATTTGTAGGACCATTTATTCATTTTGAGCGTGTTTATGAATTATTTCAGAGGCCGTCTTGTTTTGCAAGTCATTCCTAGTTAACTCCAACTGGTTTCTTGTTTTAAAAATAATGCGTTTTACAAAAAACATTGGTGGTGACACATTAATTACACAATCACAATAAAAAGTTAGGCCTAAATAATGTATTTCTATAATATCACTTATTTCGTTAAACAGCTTACTAATGTGATATATGTTTAATGACAGAATAAGCCAGCTAGAGTTGAAGCAACAGATTGAAGGGTTAGCAGAAGAGTTGAAGAAAATTTCAGCAGAACAAAACAGCCCTTTAGCTTGGGAAGCGTACGCAAATAAGTTAACCAACGCAAAACATAAAATAACAGTTGTGAGCAATATTCTACAGACTGCACAAGTAAGATTTAATCCAGCTTGCTTTAAAATAAATTGTACGCTACACAAACATATTATAAGCAGAACAGTGTGACCAATATTTTTAAAATTTTTCCTAAAAGTATTGGTAGCAACCAGTTTTCAGAATAGTATGGTAAAAGAAATTGCACTCAAAAACTGGTAGCGTAGTGATTTTTTTTGAAGTGTTTATTTTTGTAAAGCCTAAATTAAATTTGAAATAGTTTAAAAATAGTAATATTTTATAGTAGTCCTAATAATCTGAAATCTGTTATATGTTTAATCTGAAACAAAAAATCGACAAAATAAAGGAAAAAGGTTTGAAAGAAAAAAAATGTAAGAATATGTTTTGAAGAAAAATAACTGAACATCTGTGAAATAAAATTCAAAAATACAATCCAAAAGTGTATTTGATAAAGTTGAATACTATTGTATTGTGAATCAATTCAAAGCCCAAATAACTTTTATAATATGGTTTCCTTATTAAATATTTTGTTTTCAGGACAGGCTACATAAAGTTCAGTTGCACATGACCAAAGAGACGGCTCGAAGACGTGCATTGTTGAAGCAGTCATCTCCATCTCCTTCGTCAGAGTCTACGACAGTTTTGTCATCAGTGCAATAAACTTATCTAAAACTAACTGGACGCTTTTCTGTTATGTAAGTTTATACATTCAGTTTATGTAGGTTATTTTAGTCCTCGTATTAATGTTCAGTAGTAATATCAGTTTTACATTTCTGAATTGTACACTGCCCCCTATAGCGTAAAACATAACGTAAATTTATATTACTAAGGTCATTTAAAAATGTCTTGGAAGGTTGGGTATGCCAGTCAGTTGAACACTTCTTTTCAACTGCCAAATTTGCTGACATTAGAAAGGTCATTTACAGAGGGGAAACATAGTCTACGCTTTGACTCCTTTAACTTTGGGAGTCGTAGCCTGATAGGCTTTTGTTTGGGTTGTTGATGCGTGAGGTAAGACTTCCTACTCATACTGGCACAACAAATCAATCACAATGTATTCCTGATATGAGTACATGGATTGTCATGCAAAATCAGTGGCATACGAGTGATAAAATCAGGTCGTTCTTTGTATATTATCCTGTTCAAGTTCTGCAAAAAGGGGCAGTAATACACTGCTTTCATACTTGTTCCACATGGAACGCAGGGTGTCAAGATGATTTTTTGGTGAATGTAAGGAAAAATCGTGATATGGTTGATTTTTGAGTGCTTGAATTTTTTGGGTAAAGGGTGGATGGGTTGCTTCACTTGTTTGACTAAGATTTTATCTCTTGTTAAAAGGCTCGTAACCTACATGTCATCAGTAGCATCTACTTGAAAAAAGGAATTGATTATCTTTAACAGCAAATTCTTGTTTCAATAATGTTGCGTTGTCCAGACTATTTTTCTGTTAGTAGCCAAACAGTGAGGGGACCCTACAGTGCTCGACGTGTTCCTTAAACGTTCCGAGTGTTTGATCACTTGCGTATTATACTTCCTCCAGTGTTCGAGAAGCCGTTTTGTTACGTATCTCTGTGGATCATAAATTTGCCAACCTTCGATTTCTCACTATGTGTGTATTTAAAACACAACAGTCTGGAAGTTGTGTATCAACGTAAGTTTTACTGTCTAATTAACTGTTTTCCACATGCTGAGATTGTCTTCACAGATGGTTCGAAAATAGATAACAATGTTGGTTGTGCATATTACTCAAGAGGTCAAACATAAATATGGATTACCCTCAGTTTGCAGTATCTTTACTGCTGAACTGTTTGCTATGAACTCCGTTGTTTCCGATTGTGTGCATTATCTAGTGTGTTCCGATTCGAAAAGTGCACTTCAGGCTATCCAGGATATGTATTCGATAAACCCTCTAGTTCAGGATATTCTATGTTCTATCCATCGTCTTGAACTACGAGGTGTTGGTGTATCATTTTGCTGGTTGCCTGGTCATTGTGGTATAGTTGGGAACACTAGAGCCGATGTAGCTGCAAAGGAAGCAACTCTGCTGCCGCCAGCCACTCAACGTGTTATTCTGTCGGATTTTAAGAGTCTGTCAAAACATTTACTTGTCGTGGATTGGGAGAATGAGTGGGCAGTTACGGATAATAATAAACTGAGTGATAAATAACAATAAACTGACAGTAAAAATACTGTTTGTCCTTGGAGGTCATCAATACGTACAAGTTGTAGGGAAGAGGTGGTGATCACTCGTCTCCATATTGATCATTCCTTGCTAATGCATGGATTTCTGATGGGAGGCGGGAACCCATCTGAATACGAGTTCTGTAGGGAAACCATCACAATAAAACATATATTGCTTGATTGTGATGGTTTCCAAAATTTGCGTATTATGTGTGGTCTAAGCAATTGTTTACAGACGATGTTGGGAGATAATGCTTCGGCCATTGACCGGATCCTAGACTTCCTTCATCGTCTGAATTTTTTAAATAAAATTTAATTTATAATTTTGTTATTGTTTGTGGTAGGGCCCTTTTACATCCCTGAAAAATTTGTTTTGTTAATTTAAATTTTAAGTTGTTTTTAATTTGTTATTTAGTTTTAGGTACGTTTATATTTCTTTTATTTTTCTTGTTATTGTTGTACGGCCAATTTACAGCCCTACAATAATTTGTGTGTATGTTGTTGTTTTTAGATATAATATTGTTAACTAGTTTTAGTCATATATCTACAACTGTTATTATGTTTTGTTTTATTTATTTGTTTTGCTATTATAGTTTGTTTTCTTATTAATCTTAAATTTTTGTTTTATTTTATTTGTTCTTATATATTTTTATTTTGAGTATCGACGATGATAACCACATCAGTTTTTCGCCGGCAAAAAAAACCCTTCTATTGTGACAGTTTTCACGAAATCGAAGCCTAATGTGTCAATAAACTATGTTCTAATGTCTACTCACCACACATCTCACTTAAATCTTGATGTAGGCTCTTTGCTACGTGAAGTTTCAGTTTTTATGAAAGATTTTTGACCTTCAACTGTTTCAATCAATACCCGAGACATCTGTGAGCGTCATTTCTATCACAACAAAAACGCTAGAACTAGTAAAATCAGACAAAACCGTGCTTATTGTTCAAATGTTCAACTGTAACTAAATCAATTTAAGTTTGCATCATCCAGTAATCAGTGTTGCCAATGTGTACATTACTTTTTAAATTACTCTTGTAAATTGCTTATGGCTGTAACTGTTTTATTTTTGTTATTCAAATGACACAAGTTCTTCTTACCTAACTAAAAATGTTTATTTATAAACAAGTTTTGTCTTGTGTTGTTACAGAAAGTATGGAAACACCAATTTGGAATTTGAAAGAAGACGATGTTTATGAACCAGCTGAGGACAGTTTCTTACTGCTCGATGCTTTGGAATCGGATTTAAAAAGATTACACAACTTAAAGCCTTCTATTGTATTAGAAGTAGGCAGTGGTTCTGGTATTATTATTACAGCTTTGAGTAAAGCTCTAGGTGGCAGTGTGTTTTGTCTAGCTACGGACATTAACCCACATGCTTGTACAACTACTTATCATACTTCTGTTCAGAATGGTGCTCAGGTATGTGTATTTCACTTATAAAATAATGTGTTGTGTATACTACACTACTATTTGTAATTGTACTACACTAAACTACTATTTATAATTGTATTTTTTAAAGTTCTGTGAAACCAATTATCTAGATCATCTATTATCTGAATCGATCGAAGAAAATAGAAAAGATTTTTGTAAACATAATATGAGTGAACAGTGCACAGTCGAACCTTGATATTCATGGCGGTAGATTCTTAGGAGTGGTGTTATTTTGTTTTATAGGGCCACTTAACATTAAAAGTCTTCTCTTACAGTTTATAGATATAACTTTTATTTTATCAGTGAGAGGATTGCAATTAACAAGATCTTTAACTCTGAATGTCATGTCTCCTATCCTGGTTCTAAGAACTAATATACAAAACTTGTCTAAAAAGTGACTGGAAAAATATATTTCTTACTTGACGTGGTTGGGAGCCTAATCCCCTTCAAAAGAGGTACTTAGTCGACACATAAAATTTAATGTAGGCTATATGGTTTGTTATATGGCTATACGAGGGATATTTTTTTTTTAAGGTCCGATTGGTCGCAAAATAAAAACTCCCGTAAAAATCTGATGAACCTATGCGCAGATGTGTTGCGCAGCATCTCTAGTATGGCTGTCATTCGCATCGCGTCACTTCCATTTAGTTTTCTTCACGTAGGTAGGATGTAAACATGTCTACAACAATAGCATCTCCCGCCAAGTGTGAAGTTCATGCGGTAATTCGATTTCTTCAGGCTGAGGGGTGTAATGCAGCCGAAATTCATCGACGAATAAGTACTATGTACGGTGAAACTTCAACGAGTGACAGGAAAGTGCAACAATGGTGCAGAAACTTTAAAGCAGGACGTACAGATGTTCATGATGCAGGCGGTCAGGGAAGGAAGTCATTGTCAACCAATGATCTCATTCAGCGAGTGGATGGAGTCTTTAAGTTGAGGTATACAAAATTATGACTACATAACCACTGAAACATTTAAAAGTGGCACAGGTAATTGCAATAGTTGGTAGGCCAAATCATGACTATTAATTTTGTTCCTACTTGTACATTTTCCCCCTCTAATACAGTACAGTGATACACTGGCTAACGGTCGACCTGGACAACGGTCTGATTCACAGAAGGAAAAGTGACCCACATTGTTATGTTTAGTTTTGGATAAAGGGCTGAACTGTAAATATTCATTGTAGGTTGTTATCGATATTTCTATAATTTTTTCGTTAAAACGCTTTATTACATACCCAAAAGCAATAATCTAAAATATAAAAACACGGGAAATATGATACAAATCGAAAATAAATGTGATTGACAACTTCAAAATTGCTACCACGCGAAAGTAGGTAATGTTTTTTTGATCGTTAAAATGATAGAAAAACCTTTATTAAAATAATAATGTATATTCTCAGTAACCTGACACTGTTGTTAGGTGGTGAACGTAATACAAAAAAGGCAAATTGCGAAGTTCATAAATAACTGATGCCATTTAAATGATGTTTTCATTACGAGAATGAACCAGGAAAAAAAGGAATAAACCTTAATATTTAGTAATGGCTGTCAGAATGTGTAATGTACATGAGCAGTAAATACATGTAGTTAATAATAACGTGCATGACCGGTATAAATCAATGTATAATATGTAATATGTTTAATGCAATGTAAACAACAATTTCGCCAATATAGTTATGTAAAAACAGCCAAAAATTGTAAGTAATCTTAAAAAAATTATTTTCCAGGTGAGTACGGGTTAATTAGATAATAAGGTATAAAATAAAACAAAAAATATTCTAAAATCACGATTAAAAAAAAATAATCTACACTGCATAAATGCCCATTGTGCTATGGTAGAGAAATAAACATTGTGCTGAGTTAGGACAAAGAAATCTTTGATTGATGGTTATTTGGTTTTTGTAGGACAGTAACTTCCATGATATTTCTTAGTTACCTCTTCTCAGAATGCCGACTCCTATTCCCTTTTCTGTCATCGTGCCTAATTTTACATTGTGTGTCAACTGCTTTACTGTGTTTAATTTGTTAGCGTGTTAAAAAATTTAAACAGTTATAATATTATCGTGTTACATTTTTTTTTTATTCTACATTTAACAAAACATTAAGTGTCTTTGTGTGTGTTTCATATCGTTTAAATCCTGTTTTTAATTTTTGAACAAATTAAAATGTTTTCCATCAGTCTATTGTAAACGATGACACAGCAGTATGCTGAGATAAGAGTCTTAGTTCTGGAACGAATTAAGACCATGAACGGTAATTGTTTTTTTCACATAGGAATTCAACAAACATGCAGCAATCACATGACACTTTATTCCGTATTGATGACTCATCTACGTCACAACTTTACTTCAATGCACACATATTAGAGTATAATGAGTACAGTATAACTTATTGAGAAAAATAGAAAAAACATGCGACTTATGATGATGTCTACTTATGGCACACTACGTGATAAAATACATGTTAACTTGTTTCTAAGAAATTGTGTTTCTTTTACTGAGCTTTTTAATTTATGGCGTGTTAAATTTGATGTAATATGATATTTATTAGGTTGTTGTTGAATATTATTTTATAGTCTAATGCAGGGGTTCTCAACCTTCTTTTTGCTTCGACACCCTAAATATATTTTTTATTCTGTAGACCCCATATGTTTACAATGTGTTGCACAAATATCACTGCAAATGAAGCTTTTATTAGGTGCAATTCAGTAACACAATTTTTTTAAATTTGTAATTTGTATTATTAAATATACATTAAAGGTATAATTATGTTTATAGAAGCAGAAATTTAAATACAATATAAATCACATAATACATAACATTTTAATGAGATGGTGTGTTTGATTTCCTTGATTATCTTACTTATATCCGGGGAAATATTTGTTAATATTAATCGTAAATCACCACGTTCTGATATCTTGAGGTGTTAAAAATGGAATTTATCCATCAACCCTCAACAGACCCCCGAATTCAATCGACCCCCTTCAAAGTTCAATAGACCCCCCCAAGTTATCCACCTGGACCCCATTGAGAACCCCTGTTCTACAGGTTGATCTTCATTCAATCTATTTGCTTCTTGGGAGGCGTTTGCCAGCGCTGTTGATCATTTAGCACTACCCAGGGGACACGTACAGCTTAAAGTATGCTGCGGACACGATCAACATTGTCCCCCAATATTAATAGCCAATAGCCAATAATGATAATCCAAAAAGCAAAGTAATACAAAATATCAGACAGAATTACAAGATTGTAAGAAATAATGTTGGCAATATCGCAATGCAGTGGGTCCCTGCACACGTGGGATTGATGGGAAATGAAGCTGCGGATAATTTGGAGAAGAGAGGAACAAAAATTATTCAAAAGCCAGCAGGCTCCCTGTCATTACAAGCAGTTATAAGAAAACTAAAAACAGACTCACAGCAAAAATTTGTTAGTGAAATGAAGAAAAACCTACAAGACAAAGCTTATGATCCGTTTAATCTTTTTATGGACAATAAGGTGCTTCCACTCAAAATAGCTGTAGCAAATTTCCGCTTGGAAACTGGTCACGATTGTCTTGCCAAGCATCTCCATAGGATGAGACTAATAACCTCTGACAAGTGCAAAATTTGTTCAAAAGATGTGTATGTTATGGACAAGGATCACTTACTGATCTGCGAGGGCCTGGATAGAGGGAAGCAGTGATGAAGGGACTTTCCTGGATTGTATTGGGAGGCAAGATCCAAAATGGTGTGAACCAAAAGGAGCCATTGGAAGAAGAAAAAGAAGGTTGATCTTATTTGGGATGTTTGTATATTTTGCATGTATATTTTTTTATCGTAATAATGATGCTATGCATTAAAAAAAATATTTGTCAGCAATTTAAATAAAGAAATGATTCTGCAATATTGTTTTGTTAATATATGACATTTCAATGAACTTTGTTCAAGAAATGATTATTTTGAAACTAGACTTAACCCTTTGGCTTCTGTACAATGATCTATCATTATTATAATTTACTAGCGAGAAATGTACAAAAATCTATTGTTGCTGTACTTTAGTCAGTGATAGTTTAAAATAAATCCAGTAGATAGCGTCTAACACTATATTTTTCAATTAAATTATCTATTTAATATATTTTTGTGCTACTGTCATATTTTTCTGTGCTACAGAAATGAATAACAGCTGTAACATAACATTGTCCTTCGAATTTTGTTTACTAGATAGTCAAAATGGCTGGCTATCGTGATGTGTTTGTATGACATAATTCATTGAAATATTATACATAAAGATATGCAGTATTTTAATATAATATAAGTGTACCAGTCAAATTTGGATATTCAGTAAAACAAATTGTTTTATTGTAGTTCAGCCTAATATTTTAATATTTTTTCTTGTCAGAAATTAAAGAACTTAATCTTTTTAAATTAAAATTTAATTGAAACAAAAAAATACTATACCAATAAATCTTACATAATATTTACAATTGATTTTTTTCAGATTTTTAAAACGATAGTAAATCTATAAGTACTTTTCAGCTAAAATAGCCCAGCAGTTGTAGGTAGGGCAGGCCAGCAGCCAAAGGAATTATGATGAAATATTTATGTTATTATTATTATTTGTTCAGACATTTAATATCGTTTGCGTATATTAAACAATTCACTGCAAGAGTAAGGATGTTGGTAATACTGTTTCAGGTGGAGGTGCTAAGAACTGACCTGATTGGTGGATTAAAGTTGTCGGGACTAGTGGATGTAGTTGTATTTAATCCTCCTTATGTAGTAACACCTGATGATGAGATCAGCGGCACATTGCAACGAGCGTGGGCAGGTGGGCGTCATGGTAGGATTGTAATGGACAGGTTTGTGTTTTCTTAAATATTGCTTTCGGTTAAAACAGAACATTCAGACATTTGAAAGTGAATTTTTTTAAAATTGAAAATATAATGAAATTTAACTGCCAGTGGGTTTGTTGTTTTATTGTAAGATAAATAAGTTAAAACAATTTTAAAGATAAAAAAATAAACAGCTGAATACTGTTGATTTCTGAAAAGTTAGAATTTTTTTCTATTTATTTTCTATTCTGTTTTCTCTTCTATTCTATTTTAAGGCAAATTACCCAGCATAAAATTAATATTGGCAATATCTATAAATTATACTATATTTGGAAGTCTATTTAAGAAAAAAACTGTAAATAATGAAGAAAATGTGAAACACACACACACACACACACACACACACACACACACACACACACACACACACACACACACACACACACACACACACACACACACACACACACACACACACACACACACACACACACACACACACACACACACACACACACACACACACACACACACACACACACACACACACACACACACACACACACACACACACACACACACACACACACACACACACACACACACACACACACACACACACACACACACACACACACACACACACACACACACACACACACACACACACACACACACACACACACACACACACACACACACACACACACACACACACACACACACACACACACACACACACACACACACACACACACACACACACACACACACACACACACACACACACACACACACACACACACACACACACACACACACACACACACACACACACACACACACACACACACACACACACACACACACACACACACACACACACACACACACACACACACACACACACACACACACACACACACACACACACACACACACACACACACACACACACACACACACACACACACACACACACACACACACACACACACACACACACACACACACACACACACACACACACACACACACACACACACACACACACACACACACACACACACACACACACACACACACACACACACACACACACACACACACACACACACACACACACACACACACACACACACACACACACACACACACACACACACACACACACACACACACACACACACACACACACACACACACACACACACACACACACACACACACACACACACACACACACACACACACACACACACACACACACACACACACACACACACACACACACACACACACACACACACACACACACACACACACACACACACACACACACACACACACACACACACACACACACACACACACACACACACACACACACACACACACACACACACACACACACACACACACACACACACACACACACACACACACACACACACACACACACACACACACACACACACACACACACACACACACACACACACACACACACACACACACACACACACACACACACACACACACACACACACACACACACACACACACACACACACACACACACACACACACACACACACACACACACACACACACACACACACACACACACACACACACACACACACACACACACACACACACACACACACACACACACACACACACACACACACACACACACACACACACACACACACACACACACACACACACACACACACACACACACACACACACACACACACACACACACAGAGAGAGAGAGAGAGAGAGAGAGAGAGAGAGATTGAAAATAAATACAAATTAAAATGTAATAAAATATTTGATATATAGGTTATTTTCTTTGTTACCTGACATACTTTCTCCGGAAGGCTTATTCTACCTTGTTGTCATTGAAGAAAATAAACCACTGGAGATCGCTGAAATTATGGGTAAATTATTTTTCACTGGTGAAACCATAGCCAGGAGAAAAGTACGTGGTGAACAACTGTCGGTGATGAGATTTCAACGGATGCTGTAAAAACTAAAGTAAGTAATGTATTTGTATTTCATACTGAGTGTTTTGATTATGGGGAAACTTGGAGTAAGGACTGAAGTAAAATTGTTTCACTCTGCATTCTCTTAGTGGTAGAAAGTAAATATCAATTTTTGTGTTGAGATTTGATAGTAATTATGTTAGATTGTTTTTACTCTCTCTTAACCATCGTTCTCGGGACCATTGGAGTGACGGATGACAGAAAGACATACAGTACTTTCAGTTATCAATAAAAGTAACATACTATACTCTGTTTATCGCACAGAATCTGTTATTATTTTGAAAATTGTAGTAAAACTTTAAATTTTCTGTTTAATTTATGTACTGTACAAATTTTAGTGCTTTGAGTGAAATTTGTGAAGTCTGTAAGAGGTAGATTGCGCATTAGATATTGTAAAACGCCACTCTGCTGTACATTCAAAAATTATAGACTTGTTTGTCTTAATCAATGTACAAACAGCACTGCCAGTACTGAATAGGATAATAACTTAAATTTTGAACACCGTTGTAAATTTTTAATATATCTTAACAAACATACAAGTAACAAACTGTAATACTATTATTTAAGTATTTATTTTCTTAAACTGTTTAAGTTGAATTCGGTTTGTGTAGTTGTAGAGTCTACAGTTTTAATCATTTGTAAAATAGAGGTTGAATTTTGATATATTCATTACATAAAGGTTCTCATTCAGTTTTAAGGAAACTGGTCGCATTTAATGTCCTTGTTTTGAACCTTGTTTTTTAGAATATTCTGATAAAACAGGTTTTTTTCCTTTAGACCCTTGATATATTATCTACCAAAGCTTCAGGAAATGGTTCTATTGGCAAAAAAAAAAAAAAAAATATAGACTATATTGCTTTGTTTAGTGACTAGATAGTGTATAATTTTTACAGATTCAATTTCCAATTTGCTTTTATTCAACTTGAACTACATTTGTGACCTAAAAAATTGTGATTCCAACATAAGTTTACCTTGAAGCATCAAAAGAAGCATAATTTCATAAAAAAAAAATTTTATTGTGTTTTTAAATCTGTTTGTAATTAATGTACGTAATTATAACTTAACTTCACAATTTAACATTCACACTACTACAGTGAATGTTGTATCCAGTTTGCATATTTTTATATGTTGCCTGTCAACAATTTTTATAGTATACAATTTGTTGGTTTTTTAATTTCTTTTTGCAACCTGACACCAGTTGTGAATGATGTGCAAGTAAATTCCTAACTAGATACAAATTATATAAAATGTACTTTATTGTGCTGGAATAAGCAACAATTAATATTAAAAAAAAAAATAACTTCCAAACACACTTTCTCCAGTTCAGTGCGAGTAGGATCATTTGGATACAAAAGGGTGTCTTTAATTTTAAACAGCATTATGGCGATAATTATTAATTTGTGATTATAAGTAAATAAACTGAAAGTTTTGTTTATAAATAATTTTTACGCAGTCAAATTTTTCAAGAAGTCTGTGAACTGGCATTCTTTCAAAAATAGGTAGCTTTCAGTCTACTCTCTTAAATTGAATTTTTTTTTAGTAAAATGTGTTTGGAAAGTTATTTGTGAACAGATAAAAAAAATAAAAAAGTTTTTCGTTCTTTATGACTTTGTGCGTCTTTTGATGCTTAAAGTTAAGCCTATTTTGGTTTAGAGAGTATTTTTAGTAAACTAATTTTTATATTAAAAAGTAACAAATTGTGATTTTTGACTGTTATCTTGAACTTTGTTGTTCAAGCTATCAGATTTTTTAACAGGTAGTTTCTTATTTATATGTTTGTGTCATATTTCAAGTTTTGTTGCTGAGCGATTCCACAGATGGTAATATCTCGAACAATTGGTACAGGGTGCATTCTGGTTAAACAGTAGTCCAGGAGGCTCGAACTAAAGCGAGATTGACCTCCAATATCACGGAGCCGAAATACATATCTTCAGCACTACACGATACTTAGGGTTGAGTTCCGGTACAATGTTACGGTTCCCAACCCCAAGTACTACTAATATCCTATGGTACTCATCGATTGTACCGTGTTTCAATATACCAAATTATAGGCTCCGACACCCATAATTCAACACCCATGTGCTTGCCAGGCACCCTTACACATTTTTAACAAAAACAGAATGAACATTAAAGTTGTGAAAATTTTGTGCTTACAGAGTGATGATAAACAGTGTGAGATGGACCATGGAAGTTTATTTTTGACTTATAGAATCATTTACTGAAATTGTAATAGATAATATCCAGATTCTGTTTATTTTTTTAAACGTATTTAGTATTTTTTAAAAATTCTTACTTTCTGCTGTTTATAAAATTTTGAATCATGGCAAAAATAAATATTTACTTTATAGTAAAGTTATTACTGCACAGTACTGTGGTGTTTTCTGTTTATACAGTGTATTTAAAATGTTACAATGCATTTGTATTTTGACAACTTGTTCTTTTTTTGATAGTTAAAGTTGGTAACATGTTTTTGTTGGGATTTCAGTTTGTGTTGAGATACCTAAACCTTAAAGTAATTCCATTTGTTTTTCCTTTTAATTTATCCACAGTTTAAGTAATAATACTGTAAAACCCCATAAGTACACACTTCATAATAATTGAGACAGTGTTATATACAGGAATTTATTTTTTTAGGAAGTAGTTAAAATTTAGTGTCTACAATAAATTATATTTCTTACTATTCAGTTACATTACAGTGTAAAAATGTAGTTAATTTCTCATGAAATGAAACAGTCTTGATTGTTGGTTACTGCATACTTATACTGCTTACTGTAAATGCAATATTTACCTGTTGCAGCATATATCAACCATCCAAACAAGTTGCAAACACAAACAATGCTGACCTTCTGATAACACTGCCTTCTAAATGAATTTCAAATCATTTTGTTCTGGGCGTATCCGCACCTCATTTCATCTGTAGCCAATTTCTATTCTTCTCAAAATTTAACTTAGTGTTGTTTTGTATTGTATTTTATTGTATAATTATGTTATAAAGATTATTTAATAATTTTTTTATTTGAATATTACTACCTTTTTGTTTTAACATGAGAGCTTTCCAGAAAGTAATGTACATTTTAGGCTATCATGGCAAAAGGATCTTGGTGTTTGGGCTTTCCCTTTCTCGCTGTGTATCCAGCATGAGGTCTGTGTTACTTCTGGTTAGAGAACTGTGAGGTATTAAAATGTGTGTTGCAGTAGAAAATACTGCTGGTCATGAAGTATGATCAGTGATCAGGTTTTGTTAGCAAAACACAAGCCAATTGAAATTTGTCAGAATCTTTGTAGTGTTCAAAAATAGCGGAGTGAGAAAGTATGTTTAAAAATGGCTACACTAATGAAGAATGAAGTGGCCAACCAAGAATTTAGACTGACGATCTGGTGTTGAAATTGTGTAAGACATTTTGGAGTTTTCTGAAATTTCATGAAGTTGTTACATGAAATTGTAAAGGTTAAGTTAGGCTACAGGAAATTTTGTACCAAACGGGTACCAAAATTCGTGTTGGAAGACCACAGAAAACAGCACTTGACAGCATCATTTTTTCTTGAGGTTGACTCACTTCTTAATCTGTTGTTAACTGGGGGGGGGCATATAGAGGAGGGGCACACAAGGTCCCTCAGGAAACCAAAGAAATGATTTCAGACATTGTCAGTAAGAAAATCATGGAAACCGGTTTTTGGGACAGAAAAGTTTTGCTTCTTGCCAATATCTTTAAACGTGGTTCAACAATAACCTCTGAAAGGTATTGTGAGACATCCAACAAATTGAAAAGAGCAATCCAAAACAAACATTGGGGAATGCTGAGTTCAAAAGTTTTTTTTCATGACAATGGACGACCAAACTTGGGAGCTTTTAGTTTGGATATGTTCCATAATCCTTATAGACCAGATCTGGCACTGAGAGACTGTCATTTGTTTCTGCATGGAGGTGTGACTAGCAATCTAGTTCTTTGAAGATGATGTAGAACAACAGGAAGGAATGAACAAGTTGTTGATGTTTCGTGGAAGAATCCTATGACAGTGATTAACAGGTTGATGTACCGCTACGATAAGTGCTTCAATTTGAACAATGGTTTTAATAAAACACTTGTTTGTTACATTCTTTACTGGAAAAGAACTTAGAGGCTAGGCTATCTAATGTATATTCTCAAAATATTTTCAGTCACTTTAATTTGTTTTTATTCCAGAATGTGTGTTACTTTATGGATAGCCCTCAGATATTCAACATTGATAAGAAGGTGTATAGTGATTGTACGAGATATGATTGGACAGGTAGGTAAGAAGCCCATTGTTCAGTAGAAGAGGCTAGTAAGTTTGTGAGTGTGAAAAGGAAAGCTTATCTCCTTGAAATATTATGAATAGAAGGGCAATATCTTTTTTCAGTAGAGAATGGCATCAAGGTAAGAGGTTCTTGTTTTTGGCTCTCAGCAGATTATTGATTCGCAAAATGGATAAAAAAATATGATTGGATGGAAAAAGTGAAACAGTTTGTGTTATGTTTTATTGTAAAACAAATAAATCTGTTCTAGCAATTTACAAACTCTAGAGGTCAATGCTCAGCCGGTCAAATGTTTTATATGAGCCATCACATTTAAAGTTTTTTTGCAAAACAGTTGGACAGCTTCAACTTTTTTTTGAGGTTATTTCCATTTTACTGGTATTATGCATTACAAATTGATCCATAGGGGCCAGGCAGACAACCAGAAGTATTTAAAAAGTGATCTTTGGGGATCTGCAAATGTGTAGAAGAAACTGGGATAGTTTAAATTTTAATTTGGATACATCCTTGGTAGTCCAAATAGTACTCAATCGGTACAACCCTATTTAGAAAAAAAGTTTAGTTTTCAACAAATTTCACAAAATTTGTCTTACATCAAAGTTTTCTACTAGAGTAATTCACACAAAATATCGTGTATTTTGCAGGGGTTTATGAAAGTAATCTATTTTTTCTTAAAATATTGATAATCAGAAGTTTTTAACATTGCGTCAAACTATAAATTTATTTCCATAAAGAAAATATCTTCATTATAGGTACTACATACTCTATTCCTTTATTTATGTGCTGCTTGGATATTTTTCAATTATTAGGTACATAAAGAAGCAGAATGTATTTATAATGAATGATAACTACAATTACTAATTTCCTGTAAACATCATGTACGTTTTTGCTACATCAATTTTTATTTCTTGTAGGGATGGATTAAAATATTAAAAATATTTTAAATGAACAAACAAGAATGTTTCATGTTCCACAATAAAATTTATTTTGGACAACATATAGGACAGCGAAATTCATCCGAAGCAGTGGAAAGGAAGTTGATATCAGAATTTGGTTTTTCTTCTTCTTCGCTAACATGCAATTCTAAATGAGCATACATTTTGTCCACAAAATCTATAAAACAAATAAAAATTACAATTGATAACAATTAAATTTATAAAACCATGGTTTGCCTTCTTAGTTTCTTAGGTCTTTGAAATTTGTATGAATTTATTTGTATAAATTTTTTTTGACTATTTCGTTTGTTTTGGTATTGGCTTTCTAGTGATGTTTTGCAAATTATATAAATAATTGATAATGTGGCTGTAAACTGATATAAAAGATTAGTTGGAGATGCTCTTTATTTGTAATAACAATACTGTTAACCCTTGGTTTAATGAACCATACAGGAAGGGAGGTAGCTGTTTAAGGTGATTGTTAAATATGGACAGAATCTGCCAGTGCTCTAATATTTATAGTAATTGAAATTCCAAGAAAAATGAGTCATACAAATTTGAAAAAATCGTGAATTTGCCATATGCTAGTATAAAGGATACCTTACAATCCAAAACACCAGAATGAGGAAAAACAATAAGAGTCTGTAGATATTTATTTTCGGTGTAGTGATAAAGATAGACTTTCACCCGAGGAAAAGTGTTGAATAGAGCGAGGGCTTGGCATTTTACGCTATAAATCATCCCCACCGCCTGCATTGGTGTGCACAATAGTCGGACGTTAAACTCAAAAAAAAAAAAAAAAAAAAAAAAATGTTGATAAAGATGTCACAAGGGGTAAAGTGATGACTAGAGTTGCTTAGTGGCAACACTGATGAGTCAGCTGACTGCTTCTAGAATTCCAAATTGTCAGTATTTTTGTTGTTTCTGTTTCTGAAGTGTTGATGTTTTGAGGTTAGAGTACTAACAAAACAATGCTTATTTTATTAGTTCAGTTTTGTGTTATTTGAGTGAACTTGTACAAACCCTAAGAAGAAGCTTAAGTTGAGCAGAATAGTGATGCAAAAAAGAAACTGCTGACACAAAGCCATGAGGTAGGACCAAATTGTCATTGCTATTGATTAAAATATTTTGATTGTTAAATGAGGGCAAAATCTATAAGTGCCCTGATATTTAAAGCAATTATTTTATCGGCTTTGTATTGTGTTTTTGTTTAGTTGTACGCAAAAAATATGTTTTATTAAATTACAAGATTTTTTTATAAATTATAGGGGTAAATTATATGTTTTGTAAATTATACTATACATTCCAGTACAGTATGTTTAAGAATGGATTTCTAATACAGCGCATTCAAGGAGAGCACATATCAACTCGTAATTTGTACTGGAAAAAAATGATTTTAAAACTTTTGTTACTAAATATTTCAAAATTATGTACTTTCAAAATTTCATAAAAAATAATTGATTATTCTAAACTACAGATTATTCTATTAATAATTTGCAGTAATTTGAATTTCTGAACACCATCATTAACAAACGATTACTTACTTGGGTAGCAGACACACCAATAAATATCATTCATTTCGTCAGTATTTATTTTAATCTCAAATTTTGGAATGTATCTTTTCTTTCTGAAAATGCACCTAATAAATTGGTTTTTTATATCACTAATAATTTTAAACCTTTTTTTATTTTCTCCTCTTTTCCAGCTTTTTTTGTGCACATATTTCTCATTTTTGTCATTGGAGCGAGTACAGCCCAAACACAGCACTGAAATATTCGAACAGTAGTTTTAAACGTGTAGCAATAAACATGTAATGAATTATTGTACACACTATGTTGCACAGTAGTCTAAAATAAATAAATTATCAAACTAATAATATCACAATGAGAAAGAGAGAGAAAGAACTTGTTTCTTAAGGGTGTTGCACTTTGTATTGTCATTTTTTAAAAAAGTGCTCTTAAATCAACATGCTGATCACAAATTTCTCACATAGGTTTGCATGATTTCTTCTAATGTAAAAATACTGCTATTAACATGGTTTAGTTATTGACCAACCGAAGCAAGGTCTCTGATTCAACTCAAACACAAAGGTACTTTGTTTATATATATATATTTTTTTTCCGAATAGCCCATTTAGAGCACTCTTAATCAACTTCTTCCTCCTCTCCCATGCTTCCTTCATTTTCCGTGAGTGGTTTTCTCTGTCCTCTTGCGTCCACTCTCTTTCTCTCCTGCAAGTGGGTCTTTTATTCTTCCGCAACTCAAGTTGCCGTATTGTACATCTGAATATTGCTCTGTCTCCTATAATTTCTGAGTCTATTGCGTTGTTTGCCAGGTCCTTGTCTATCTCTGTGAACCAGGTTATCTTGTTCCTGTGCTTGTTTAATATTGTGAAGATCTGTTTAGTTAGTCGGGTGTTCTCCATTCTGTATATGTGTCCGTAGAATTGAAGTCTTCTTTTCCTGAATACGTCTGTTATTTTTTCTATTTTGGAATAAAGCTCTCCATTTGACCCCTGTTTATATTCTATCCCTGTGTTACTCTTTGGACCCAATATTTTCCGTAAAATCCTTCTCTCCATCTTTCCTATTTTATCTACGTCCTGAGCTGTATGCAGTTTAAATGTTTCCACCGCGTAGAGGACTGCTGGCCTAACTATCGTTTGGTAGTGCCTTAGTTTAGTGTTCCAGGATAGGGATTTTTTGTTGTATATGTTTTTTGTGAAAAAGTACGCTTTTTCCAGTTTGAGCAATCTGTTTTCTAGTGCTATTTTATCGCTATTGTTTTGTGTTATCCACTCATATATATATATGTAAATTTTTTTTTTGTGTTTTAACGTCCGACTATTGTGCACACTTGGGCTAATGCAGATGATGGGATGATTTATAGCGTATGAAAATGCCAAGCCCTGGTGGCCGGGAATCGAACCCGGTTCTTCGGGATGAAAGCCCACACATTTATACAGTACTTTGTGTAAATATGTAGGATTTTTTTTCATTCACTTTCATTTCAAGATGATGCTCTATGATTTAACAATGATGAATAATTGCTGGCTATTTCTTGTAATACTGGCTGAAGGGTGTTACAATTGTTGACCGTTTTGTGGAAAAAGAGGTTAAAAATTCGAATAAAGTTAGTCCAGTAATTTTTTTGTTGTAAATATTATAGTTGATAAATTGTCGGAAAAGTTATAAGAGCTGTTATGGAGTAGTAAACAGGCAATTAAATGAGAATATACTGTGAGGTGTAGTGTTATTTGAACTACTGGTTAATTTTTGTCTAAATAATGTGCAATAATAGAGTTCAGGTACTTTGTACCTTTCGACTGACTCAAGACTTGTGTAATATCTTATTATTGATGCTGTGTTTCGGAATTATTTTCCATTATTAGAATAAAAACATTGTCTTGCAATGTCATTGTACCTTAAGAACACTAACAAACATTCTTTACAAAAAACTGTACAAACATGAGTGCTTATTAATGACCTTCAAATAATAGGAGAGGGTGATTCAATAAGTCCTTAGAAAAAGGTAGAAAATGATTTTTTTTTTATTTCTCAACACAATTTCCCTTTATTGTGTTTTCCAAAATGAAACCTTGTCCATTATTTGTTGCAAAACTGGGAGTTAAAAAACTCTTGTCTAACTGTTACTTATATGTTATATTTGTAAGAAATTACTTTGTTTTTTTACTGCAAAATAATGCATTTTTGTTTAAAAGAAATTGAAAACTTGAACTAACCTGTGTAGATCTTTAATTTATATTTGTTCAAGTTACTTATTTTAATTTCACTTATAAAAAACATTTATTATTGAAATTATAAACATTGCATAAAAAAAAATTAAAAATAAACAGGCCTATTAATCTAATAATTAATATAATATCCCAAGGTTAATACTCTAAAAGTTATGTTGACTTGGCTGGGTACATAGTACATTAGATTTAATTAATAATTTAAATAATTACTAATTAACCTTTTTGATTATGTACAATATATTAAAGAACAACCCTGTAAGAAGTATGTACAAGGTATATTTAAGGGCAAACACTAACAGTTTTGTACTAGATAGGCTAAATTATGTTGTATAGTGGCTTTGAATATAATTTAAATATTTATTTTCGAATGTACATAGTAATAATGTATTTACATTATCGTTGTAGCCTATTCAAAATAAATTAACAAAATGAGCATAAAAGAGAGCGAGACATGAAATAAAATCATATAAAAAGTTGCAAGGCACCTAAAGAATTTTCACTTAAATCACTATCAGAAGAATAAATTCAGGAATAATATAGAATATTATTTAAAAAAAAATTATAATAGACTTACAATAATTTAAGATAGTAATTTTCATTCTCTAAAATTGTCTAGTTTTCTGTTCAGTTGTTATTTTTTTGGTTAGATAACTGAGATAAATGTTTTAAAAAATTTAATGTTTATAATGGTGCATTTCAAAATTCAGAAAAAAATTTCTAACCCTGATTAATAATTATTTTTTCTCCATTCGATTAAATGCATAGTTTAATACAGGTATATGTGGTTGGCTTTATTAACTTAGTTGTGTTTTAAAACTAGGCCTAACCATTTTACAAGGCTTCTTAATCAGGTAACATTGATTGGCTTCAAATTTTTGGTTATGTGACAATTAATTGTTTTTCTTGCCTAAATAATGGTGATAGTTTTGCAATCTCTTTGCAGCATGATTGTTTTGCAATCTCTTTGCAGTAAGATATTGTAAAGCTCCATTGCTATCATATTACATTGTTATTGGTTTTAGTGTAGTGAATACAGGTTTTGATGAATATGTGTTCAGTCATAATAGTGATGTAATAACTTAGTGACATAATTAGTTAGTGACATTTTGTAATTCCTGAATGTATTCAGACATTTAAAACGTCTACAAACACAGACAGTGGTGAAAATCAGGTAAAAGTAATTTTAATTACTTTTTGGCATAGTAATGGTGCAATGAATGTTTTAGTATAAATATTCTGCTGAAAAATAAATGTTGGTATAAACTGGAATGTAAGGAGTTTGAACCTAATATTTACTTTAAAATTAGTAGTTTTCTTAACAAATTTTACAGAAGTATTCGGTTGAAGTGAAGGGTTGAATTGTCTATAAGTTAAAATTAAAAATCATTCTGTTGTTAGGATGCTTATCATATTGTCCTATTTTTTGTAGCCTGCCTGATATTATTGTAATGTCTACAATAAGCTGTAGCATATCCCTTTTTAATATGTTATTTGAAAGAAAACAACATATTAAAAAGTAGGTTTAAAGTTAAACATTACTAAAAATATATTTTGTAAGGATATTTTTCAAACTATCTAACCTAGCCTATAAAAAGTTACTTTGAAGTTCGAGGCTGTAACTTTGTAGAAGTTAAACATAATGAGATTGTTTTTTATATATGTTGTATAGAAATTTAATTAAGAAAATGGTTCGTTTTAAAACCATTTTAAACTACCAAATGAATATGAATAATTTTATTTCATGTTGACGGTTTTTACATATATTTTTCAAATAATTAAATACTAACGGAAATATACTTATAGGTCTCTTCAACAAAAAAACAACAACAAAAATTCTTAATAATATATGTTAGATGAAACAAAACTGTACAAGTAAAAACTGACACAATACAATAAAAACAGGGGCAGTATACAAATAAACTAGCAGACTCATTCAAATCTTAGTGGTAGCAGAGTTGTATTTTAGTCTCCTGGTTAATATATTTAATTATAAATACTGTAACAACATATCGAACTTGTCAATAAATATATAATTCAAACTGTCTTCACTTCTTACCCAATTCATGCAATGTCTTTCACCAAACATCCTGGTATCACTGAAAACTATTACACAAAAGTGGCATAAGGGGCACATTCCAGGGAAGTAACAAGCTCTGTCTGATCAATCATTCAGGGTCAATAGACTGGGCCTATTTGTAGTTACATAAAACTGGTGCATGTTCCTTATATACTGCCGGATCTGATAGGATATATAAAAATATACAGTAGTAAAAACTTCATCATTTTTTTAAAAATAAATAACTGTTAATAAGTTTTGCAGGCCTATATATAAATAAAATTTTGAATGAATACAATAAATTAGACATTTTACATAGTTTTTAGTTATTTAGTTGGCTGTTGAAAAACTAATATCTTATATAAGTTAGGCCTAAATCACAAGTATAACTAGTATTGTATTTTTTTGTCTGTAGCCTAAATTCATTTTGATGAGACACTTAATATGACACTTTTATCTTCCATATCAAAGCAAAAAAAAGACATTAGTTTCAAGCTTGGATAGTTTCAAAATGTTTACCTGTGCTATAGCTTAAGTATTTCTATCAGTTTGTCGTGAACAACAGGCTAATAAAATGTATATTGCCGTTCTCCTTTAAAGTTGAAAAATATGATTCTGTAATTTAAAAATACAATATTCTTTTCAAATCTGAATAAGATAAAAAAAAATTTAGCTTAGCCAACATTTAAAAATAATTTTTATACGGTTTGCTGTAGAAAATCTAATTAGTATCTATTATTTATAAATCTTGTACTTGTACAAGTACTAAGTGTTTTCCTTTTCAATTTGATTTTGTAGAAATGCAAATCATGAAAAAATTGTTAATCATGCTTAAAAAACCTTTTTATAGCCTACTTCTAAATTTTTCTTAATATAATAAAAATTCTTAGGGCTTTAAGGCAAGATGACAGGCCGGCCATGTAAAATATTTTGATATGATAAAAATACAACTTCTTGTTATCATGGATATAAACAATGTAGTTTATTGGCAGTAGTAAAAATTATTTTGTAATTGTATTCTGTGCTCAGTAAATATTATTGAGTTAACTGTACTTTATTTAGACTTTGTTACATTTTAAATGTCTCACAACTATTTCTTGAAAGTATTTTAAAGATTCCATTGAACTTTTGACATTGAATTTCTTTGAAAATGAAAAATAAGGCCTCCATATCAACTGCTTATACAGAACTATGTATAAATCTTGTAGCCTATAAAGTGACATAGGTGTACTACTACAATATCTCTGGATAGTCAGTAATCAAGAAGTAGTTTCAAAGAATGCCACTAGAGACCACACCCTACTATGCAAAAAATTTCTGTTTGATAATTAAAAATAGTTTTTCTAATGACAGTAGAAGTGGAATATTGTTTATTTTGTGGTAGCTTCTCTCTAAGTTGAATACTGTAATTCCTATTTTTATGCCTGTATGCTAAATTGTGGCAGAGGTGTTTTGTAACTTAATCAATTAATTAATAAATACAATAATTAGAATTAATTATTTTAAATAAGATTTCCATTAGAACTTGCCATCTCTTGAAATATTTATAAACATGAAAAAAAATGAAATTATTTGACATTATAAAGCGATTAGGCTTATAATTGATAAGGCTATATCAACGTCAAATTATGTTTTGTGCTCATTTTGAAATTGCAGTATGTAGCCTATTGAAGGTTATGTAGAAAGACTGATGAGTTATCAATGGAATTAGTTTTTTGAATTTAAAAAATCCTTCGACAAGGTTTATTTTTGTATTTTTAATGTATGCAGATTTCAAGCTGATAATTACAGAAATGTTGACCATTCCTCTCACATTACTGCCTATTCCTTCTCTGTCTACACTAAGTGCAACTCCCTCACTGTAATCCCTTGAGATGATGCATTGATGTCAGTAAGTGAAGAGTGTTCCCTTTGTTTTCTTAATGGTAACACTAAGCCAAGATTTATACATTCAAGCGTGGAGGCAAACGACAAACGTTTGTCAGTAGCAAATATCTAATTTTAGGCAGTAGCAAAGCAGACAAGAGACTGTAGTCATATTTATAGAGACTGAACCAAAAAAAAATTTGATTTATCATCTTAATATATAAAAGGAGTCCTGACTGACTGATTCATAATCAACGCAGAGCCAAAACTATTTTAGCTAGTGACTTGAAATTTTCAGGGTACATTTATGTTATCGTCCTTTATAGTCAAGCAATTGGTTTATATTATTAACTTAAGTATTGAAAAAGCAATTTGGCTTGATTCATTAAAAATGGCTGAAGTTAAACCTATTCATAAAGGAAAAAATAAACACGCTATTTAAAACTATAGACCAATATAATTGATATCTAATTTTGCAAAGATTTTTGAAAAGCTAGGCGTGCACTAAGAAAGGATTTTGCAAAAATTTGATTTTAACGCCATTAAACTACTTACCCAGTCCAAATTTAATAAAAAACGTACAGCCAATACTATTATAGCTAGAGACTTGAAATTTTCAAGGTATCTTCTTATAACAATGTCAAGGTGCATTGAGAAAGGATTTTGCAAAAATTTGATTTTGACGCCATTAAACTGCTTACCCAGTCCAAATTTAATTAACGTCGTATAGCCAATACTATTATAGCTAGAGACTTGAAATTTTTAGGATACCGTGTTACAACAATGTCGAGATGCGCCAAGAAAGGATCAAACGAATTTGATTTTAACGCCATTAAACTAATTACCCAGTCCAACTTTAATAATCAACGTATAGCAGAGACTAAAGATTTGAATTAACTAAAGTAGACTAAAGAACTAAATGAACTAAAGAATGACTAAAGTAGATTCATAGCTAAAGATTTGAAAGTTTCAGGGTTACCACCACATGTAGCGGTGCACTGAAAAACGATTTTCCAGTATTCAACCCCTAAAGAGGTAAAAATGAGATACAACAATTTTTACTGGAAAATTATGTTTTTTGTCTGACCTTCTTAAAACGTAACATAGTCACTCGTAAACATAAGTAATGAAATATATTGTTCTCCACTTCTCAAAACTCATTCCCTAAAGAGATTGAAAGGGGGTAGACAATGTAAAAAAGGAGTATATAATTTTGCATTGAAAAATTTTTGTTTTGTATCATATATTTTAAAAATATGCTATGAAACACAAGTAATGAAACACATATTTCAACATTTTTCCGAATTCATTTCCTAAAAGATTAAAAATGTAAAAAAGAGGTATAATTGGAGAAAAAGAGTGTTTTCATTGGAGAAAAATATTTTTTATCGGCTTTTCTTAAAAGTAAACAAAATATTCTAAAACACAAATTATGATACACGTAATTCAGCATTACCCCCCCACCTCCGAATTCATCCCCTAAACGGACAAAAATATAAAAGTGGTATAAATGTTTCTTTGGAGAAAGATATTTTTTTATCAGATTTTCTTAAATTCGAATGGAACTCGTTTGAATAAAACAACATATTCAGGTTGTAATATTTTTTCATATTCACTGTAAAATAATCACGTGTTTAGATGATCACGCTTTTATTAATATATTTTTTAATGTTTCTAAATTATTACATTACTGAAACAGTTTAAGTTTCGTGGGCGAAACCACGACAGGTAATGCTTGTAGAGTCATATATCCTTTAACTACACTGAAAGCAGACTAGTAGTAAACTATGAATTGTCTCCCTGATGTGATGAAGCTAATTTATAAAGTTAATTTTATATATATATATATATATATATATATATATATATATATATATATAAATTTGGCATTTAAAATGTCTTCTTTCTAGACTACGATAATCTGGATTGTGTTGTATTACTTGTCTAATTTTCACAGTGCAGTTCTTAGATGATAGACTTTGTGTGCTTTTTCTCAAACGCTTTAATAAAAAAAAGTCTAAAAGTGTTTTAAAACTCTCTTTTTGAGTCAAATGTTCTAAACTTTCCAAGAAAGGACTCGATTTTTTGCTGAAGGGTATTTCGTATCCACCGGAACAGCTACCGCCTTAAAGCCCTTTAGAGTCCCTCTCCTTAAAGCCACCAATGACGAGTAGTCAAATTTGATCACAAAACATTTTCCGAAAGTCAGATGGAATTGAATTTCTAATACAAAAGCATTTAGGGTTTAAAAAATCCATGTTCAGAACTATTTTCAAGAAAACATTTCCAGGATGTTGGCAAGAAAAAAATTATTGTAAACAGTTTCATTTTTATTAAAAATACATTTTGTTTTAGAAATTCTTCACAGATTCGAAATCAAAAGAATGAAACAAGTATTTCTAGATTTGAACGTATATATTTTTGATTGTTCAAAGAACCAAAGTGAACAGCTGGATCACCGTGGCGTGGTTTTACAAATGTTCTGAGTTTTGTTTGACCACGTCGTAGTCCTCCCACGCGTCTTCGCTGGAGTCGCGGCCCAGGCGTGGCGTATAGGCGGTCTCGGACTGTTGTCGGTTACTTATCGATGGATAACCTGCGGGACAAATTAGGTTAGAACTTAAACGTCTGTGGACCCTGAATATATTCCCTATAAGACTGATGTTTAATAATTAACGATATAAATTACTCCGCTATTTGTTAAGATAAAATTATGTTTGTCGTCTCATTTCAAAGTTATTATGGGCTTACATACAACATCTTTAAAATTAGATACAGTATCTTTAAAAAATAGTTTTACTGAAACTAGTTACAAAACTAACAATCAGTTTACACGACAAGTGAAATTATTATGGGATATCGTTTTTATAATTGTTTTTTCATTATAATTGGGATTTTATATTTATGAGTGTTTTTCATACCACAGTTTGTAAATATATATGCTATATCCTTTTTTAATACAGTAAATATTAATTATAAATATTACTTGTTGCTACTTTAATGCCTACCGGATTCAACGAAATGATTTAATTTGGAAATTCACGTCGTCAGTTCACCTAGCGTCATCACTGTTAACTAACGTTGCATCTAGTTCAGCAGTTCTTTCAAGTAGTTCGTATGCCATTCATTTCGTAAAAGAATTATCAGTGTTAGTTCATTTCGTAGTTCGTTTAGTCTTTTAGTTCCCAACGAGCTTTACGTTATGAAATATTCTTATTCGACTCGTTTAAATTAAATAATTCAGAAATTAGTTATTTAATAATCAGGCCTACAATAGGCATACAATATAATAGTTGTAATATTAAATATAACTGTCAGTAATAAATTATGTTAAACACTTCCGTTATTGAACCAAAAATAAGAATCATATATCATGTCTTCTATTTCTCTTTCTTTTTTATTTAGATTACGATAATTTGTTCGAAAAACGACAAATTAAAATAGCTAGTTTTTAATATCATAACCTGTACTTATTATGGGCTGTCAGCTGTTCAATGAAATCAGCTGATCGTTACGAATTAATGTAAACGACAAATTAACATAGCTAGTTTTTAAACATAACCTACAACTTATTACAGCTGTTCAATGAAATCAGCTGATTTTTACTATATATAAAACAACTGATTTTTAATATAACTACCAAAATTAAATAACAATTCATTTCATATACATAAATCGGTCAAACTTTATCGTAGTTTCCGTAGTGTAGTGGTTATCGCGTGTGCCTGACACGTGCAAGGTTCCCGGTTCAATCCTACGTGGAAATACAATAATTTTAAATTATAATTAATTCCATATGAGACTTTCAAAACGAAAAATATACTGTTACATATCAATATTAACATGTTTCTTGCATCACGCAAGAGCCGCCTCGGTGGCCTAGTTGATAGCGTACTGGGCTTTCACCCCGAGGACCCAGGTTCGATTCCCAGCCAGGGCTTGGCATTTCATATGCTATAAATCATCCCATCGTCTGCATTAGCCCAAGTGTGCACAATAGTCGAACGATAAAAAAAAAAAAAAATGCATCACGCAAGAAAAATCTATTACAACCAGCCCTAAAACATGACGCATGTTAAAAGTTGAAGTAGTTCGTTTATTGAACTAGTTCGTTTAAGTGAGCGAACTAGATACGATTAGTTCTAGTTCTAGTGAACTATTCCGCTCATTTCTAACAGTTCCTGGATCTAGCCTGATCTTCTGGTCGTGCTAAGTGGTTCCGCGAATGCGCTTGCCGCAAAACAACCCTTTAATCTAACTCTGATTAAAACTCAAAGTTTAAAGATAAGGCTTTCCATCCAATTAAAATTAAACAAGTCAGTTAAGTTCAAATAACGTGTTAAGTTTTCACCTGTCATTAGTTCAATCAATAAAATCACTAAAGGGTTACGGTAATCTTTCAACATGTATCATTTACTTATGAAGCAAAGGCTTGAATTTTTTCTAGAAGCTATTAATATTTTTATAGTTTTGTACCCCTTAAAGTAATGAACGCCCACGGCGACTCCTGACTGCTGTCCGAGCTGTCTCTCTTCTGCACCCCCAGTCTGGGGCCGAACCACAGCCCATTGTTGTTGGCGTCGTTCCGTTTCTCATTCGTGTGTGTCTTGTCGCGTCCCACCCTGGGGAACACCATCAGCCCTCCAGCACGCCGGGACTTCTCTGCCACTGTAACAGCAGAACGTGCGTTATTAATATTAAGCAAACATATTACACACAAACACACACACACACACACACACACACACACACACACACACACACACACACACACACACACACACACACACACACACACACACACACACACACACACACACACACACACACACACACACACACACACACACACACACACACACACACACACACACACACACACACACACACACACACACACACACACACACACACACACACACACACACACACACACACACACACACACACACACACACACACACACACACACACACACACAAATAAACCGCTCCAACAGAAATTCGGTAAAACTAGCTGAGTGACCTAAGTAACGGTTATTTTCAATTGTTTTTAAATTTGTACCTTTGTTGCAGATTAAGAAAATATTAATCCGAAATATTTTTTGACAAATCAATCAACTGGGGAGAAACAATTATTGTTATTAATATTGTAATATACAAAAACTCATTTTTCGATTAATCAAATCTTGAATAGTTACTTTATATAGCAGTAGTTTTTTGAGGGGTTAATTTTCAATTATTTTTGAATAAAACGTTCATATAAAAATGATTTTAGTGGGAAATACAAAAGAGAAATAAAATGGGTAGTGGGTTGTTTTGCAGTATTATTCCCACACTAATCAAAACCTTTTTTTAGGTTATTGGCGAGAGTACATGAAGGCTATCTGACGATAGTCTTACAGGAAATATCTATTGCACAGAGGAAAACTAAAACTGAGCAATGTTAACACTAAACTAAAACTAAACACTAACACTAGATAACATTGTTAAAATATATAAACATAAAAAAATATATCAAGATTAATTATTTGAAAAACAACAAAACATTTTTACAACTAAGTGGGTGAAAGGAAAAAAAGTTTTTACAACTGTTAAAACAAAATTAATATTAAAAAAAATATGGGGTATGTAAAATAAAATTATTTAAATGCTGCACAACAATACCATAGCTAAAGAGTTCAAATATACTTACACGATTTACAAAATTTGAAAATCGGTCAGTGACCGACGAATCATCCTTTAAAACTGCCTGCATAGAGGCACACAATATACACATTGACATTGGAACTATCACAATCCAGAGGAAAGTGTTTGTGACAGTGTTTTGTGACATCACAAAAGTGTTTTGTGATATCAAACTGAAATGTTTTGTGACATCACCACAAAACTGACATATAGGCGGGTCCCCGCGTCCAATTAGAAATCTATGCGTTAACAAGGAAAGACCAATGCGGAGGCGGGTAACAACCACCTCTTCCCTGCGGCTCGCACATATTGACGACCTCCAAGGACGAACATTACATTTAATTACCCGTAATTTGTTATTGCCAACGGCTGTTCACTTATTTCCCCAAAGCAAATGAAACCGATGTTTTCTTTGGCAAAGACGTTCCAAACTGTTCGAGTTGTAAGAAATGTTTTTTGTTATTTTAACAATCTCTAATAAGTTGTAAAAGACAATAAGGCTGTTGTCAAGGTAACCGCATCCACCAGATACGTGACAAGAACACCGCTGTAGTTACAAACATTTGTAATAACTTTCAGACATCAAATCAACTCTAATCTTATTTAACGCAATACGCAATTAGAAGTCTTGATGAAACAAATGATGGTTTTTTCAACTTTATGCCGGTTGGACTAATGAGGAGACAGCGTTAACGGTAAGGATAAAGTAACGGCAGTAACTGCGTCTCGAACAGTTAAGTGTCCGAGCCAAAACGTTAGAAATCATACTTTCTTACTATAGGTAGTATATGATCGTGAAAAATTGAATTTCTTTGGGAAAATTCAATTTGAATTTTGTATTTGAGTTCCACTACGGTAACACTTAGACCCGGGACTTTGAAAAGCGCCGATCTTGACCTCCTGTTCATTTTTTGATAGGTTGTTAAAATATAAAACGTAATGTAACATAATGCATAATCATTTAACACAAAATGAAATTAGAAATCTACTTTTTACCAATGAATACAGAATCTATAGATTATGAATGCATACTTTAATGCTGTTTACGACGGTGAAATAAGTGTTTCAAAAAGAGAATAAGATGAAATTCTTTTTGAAATTCGTTTCCATCACGTCACCGAGACACTGCGTGCCGCTATGATTTTTAAAGTATCACTTTTCAAGTTTCTAAAGTTTTTCCGCACTAATGTCTGTCTGTCTTAGTGGAAACTTAACGAAACAACAAAACAAATTCACGATATTTATTTGCAAGTTTTACAATTTACTAACGTCTGTAAATAGCGGAACCTTATGTATTTAAAAGGTGCGGACGCTTGGAATTTCGAAATTTGTCCAAGTTCAACTTCTCAAATAAGTCACCACTCAATTCTTTCCAGCTTTTTAAGGTAATTGAGTTTACTCCAAGCTCCACCCCCACCTCCACCTCTAAACCTACCCTTCTAAAGCTCATCGTTACTTTTTATAATCTATTCAGATCACATAAATTGCTTTCTTTTTAGTTTTTAAGTATGTTGGATGGACTTCAAAAGGTGGATTAATTCAAAGAAGACTGATAAATTATGCATGTGAAAATAAAAGATCTTCGGGTATGTTTCACTTTCAGAATCGGGATTTGCAGTTGTGCAATTTTTAATTTGTTTTGAATAATGTCGTTTAAATAAAAGGTACTTAAAACTGCAAAAGAAACTTTTCTACGTTCAATTGATTAGGAAATGTCGTGGGGAAATGAACGGTGGATTGGTCATACAAGGCAGTGTGTGTGTGTGTGTGTGTGTGTGTGTGTGTGTGTGTGTGTGTGTGTGTGTGTGTGTGTGTGTGTGTGTGTGTGTGTGTGTGTGTGTGTGTGTGTGTGTGTGTGTGTGTGTGTGTGTGTGTGTGTGTGTGTGTGTGTGTGTGTGTGTGTGTGTGTGTGTGTGTGTGTGTGTGTGTGTGTGTGTGTGTGTGTGTGTGTGTGTGTGTGTTTTGTATTCTCGTTGGTACAAACTTCAATTTTGGTAATCACTTATTTTATATTAATTAACGTAGTAAAATCGGTAACAGTTTAAAATGGCGGCCATTTCAAAATTTAAAAAAATGTAAATTTTATCCATTACCCTTTTCAAAAACCTGATGTCATTGTAATTCCTATTGAAACGATAAGCATAAATTAGCATTCCATTTTCGTATAGACACCGACAATACGAAAATAAACCTAACGGCGGTCAGGTTTCAATTTTGGTATTTCCTAAGTGATTTGGTAATTTAAATCAAGCCCTAACCAAGTATAATAATGCTTTAATAAAGACGTGACGGGATTTGTGGAGGAAGTTTGTGTGGAGGTTGACCGCACTTCTCAGGGAGCATGACCACAAGGTCCTGGCTTCAGATCCTTTGAACCCCATGGGGACCCTCATAGGTCCTAATGTGGAGTACACAACAACTGGGGAGGATACTCGAAGAAGTCCTACTCAGGGAACACTTTCCCGACTCAAAGGTCAGGAATGTAGGAAGGGAGTGTCAGATATTCCCTATAAACCCAGTAGAGCAGACTGGTATAGCAAATCAGATTTGGGATTTGGATGAGGTGAAATGGGCTATACATACCTTGCACCCATTCATATCACCGACGGAATATATCCTGCTCTATTGCAGCAAGAATAAGAGTCTATTGCTCTTATCCTGTGCTGATTGTATTGGACAAGCATAGCCATCTTTATTCCTAAACCAGGGCGAGCATCTAAGGCTTAGAGATCTGTCGGTCTGTCTTCGTTCATTCTGAAGGCTTTAGAGGAATCATGGGCCATGATGGTACTGTACGCAAATTTCGGTGCGTAATATTATGGTGCAATCAATAGTTCAAATAAAGTGTTAGGTGAAAATATCAGACAACTCTATTATATGCGCTGGTGATTATTCTGAAATTCGATAAAAACCAAAATTCAGTCTTACTTGTTTTTTCTTAGGTTATACGAAATTTTGTCCTCTTATTTATTTGAAATGATTTTGTTACCTTTTGGTTGAAGCGCGATAAATTTTGATCGCCATAACAAGTAATGTTAATTGTATACAAGTTAGTGCGGTATTCATTGTATTGTTAACGTGACGCTGTAAAGTAACAGAAACCTTCTTCAAGTCACGTAGCAGTCCATTTAATCAGTTAAACGTTTCCCACTCGCATAAACACACAATAAAAACGTAATTTGCTTAATTTAACTTCAACCGTTTTTTAAAAGCTTTGCTTGTTTACAATTTTATACGCTGTTTTTGAATTACTTAAACAGAACGCTTCAATCTGTTTTAACGGCCTATTTTAGATGCAACGACCCTTTGTCAGCGAGTCAGCGAGTAAGTCTGTTCTTTGTACTTTGTAACACATTGTAAAGTAGAAATGTATTTTTTTTTTTTAGGATCTGAGCGCAAAAACAAGGTCCAACATTCGGTAACCTACCTCTTATTACTGATAAAAAAAGGTAAGAGTATTATTGTAGACCTTTCAAAGGAACTTTAGAGTATTAATTGTAGACCTTTCAAAAAAGACCTTTAGAGTATTGTAAATCATTCAAGAGGACTTTTAGAATATTTATTGTAGACCTTTCAAAGGAACTTCAGAGTATTAATTGTAGACCTTTCAAAAAAGACCTTTAGATTATTTATTGTAAACCATTCAAGAGGACTTTTAGAGTATTTATTGTAAACCATTCGAAGGAACTTTAGAGTATTAATTGTAGACCTTTCAAAAAAGACCTTTAGAGTATTTATTGTAAACCATTCAAGGGGACTTTTAGAGTACTTATTGTAGACCTTTCAAAGGAACTTTAGAGTATTAATTGTAGACCTTTCAAAAAAGACCTTTAGAGTATTTATTGTAAACCATTCAAGAGAACTTTTAGAGTATTTATTGTAGTCCTTTCAAAGGAACTTTAGAGTATTAATTGTAGACCTTTCAAAAAAGACCTTTAGAGTATTTATTGTAAACCTTTCAAAGGACCTTTAGAGTATTTACTATAAAACTTTCAAAAGACCTGTAGGAAATTTTTTGTAGATCTTTCAGAAGACCTTTAATGTGTTTATTGTAGACCTTTCAAAGGACTGTGAATTTAAATTTATTACTCAACTAGCTGTAGCAACCAGGTCTTGCTAAGATCTGAATGAAATGATTGGTAGATTTTATTACGGTAATTACGGATAAACGTTGTTCTTTGATCATTAAAATTTAATTAATTTTTATTTTAAATTTAAATAGCGATTTTAAATTCATTAAAAAGGGATAAGAAGTGTTCGGTGGTCTATGGTTTAGGTGTGGAAATTTTTGGTCTCGTGAAGATAAAAATGTTGGATGAAAAAGTGATTTTTTTAAGGTTCAATTTAAAATTTTGTGGATTAGACAGTTTCCTGCAATACTTGTTAATAGAGCTATGTCTTAATGAATGGCCATTGTTTTCTTTGTTAGTGCGTGTCAGTGCTCTCTCTCTCTCTCTCTCTCTCTCTCTCTCTCTCTCTCTCTCTCTCTCTCTCTCTCTCTCTCTCTCTCTCTCTCTCTCTCTCTCTCTCTCTATATATATATATATATATATATATATATATATATATATATATATATATATATATATATATATATATATATATATATATATATATATATATATATATATATATATATATATATATATATATATATATATATATATATATATATATATATATATATATATATATATATATATATATATATATATATATATGCGTTGCCCGGGGGGGATAATAAAGAGTTATACTTTACATATCGATATAATCTAAACATTATTTTGAAAATATATATTGCTAGACTTGAGTATTTTAAACTTCACTTTATAAAAATCGGAATCTAAATAAATCCAATTGTTGAAACAACAGCACTACCTATCGGATTTCATTCAAACCAGTCTCCAAACACCACAGTCGTAGTGGAAAATTAATATTTACGCAAATGGATAAGGCGGTGAAATCACTCTCTAAGCACTAGTGGCACTAATAAGAGCCAACTGAAATTTAAGATGTTCAACAATGTTCGCCTATAAATGAACACGATTTCCGAGATAACACACAAAAAATTTAGTCCCGTTGTCCGGTCCAGTAACGACCTCAGACAGTTATTGCTGTCTGAAGATTTTTACACGTTTCTTTGTTGTTCTTTCCCCTCAAGGTAATTGGTTCAGTCTCTCGCTTGCTTCTGTCTTGTTGATATTTTACATGCTAGTGGGTGATATTGTTTAGGGTTGTTTTGCAATACTTTGCGCGTGTGTTCCTTACTTTTTAATGACATGTAATTTTTTTAAAAAAGAAAAATGTTTTCAACAAAAAATTTAAAAATATACGCGCAGCACCGAAAATCTCCCACGATAGAGTTTTAATTATTTCACAGTTTTTGAAAAAAACCGATTTCGCAATTGTAATCAGGGTTAAAATTCGTGTAAATTAACGTTTTAAATTTTCAAATTATTTTGAAAATAGTGCAAAAGTGGCGTCAGATTAATTTCGATAGTTTCGATGGAGTTTTAAAGTTTACAAAAGAGTGGAAGATTTCCAAAAAAAGTGTAAGATAATTGGAAATTACCGTTATTTTGAAACTGTTGAACGGTTTTGTATTGGAAACGAACTGTTCAACGAAAATCGATTTTCGTGCTAATTTAAAATCAAATCAGACTAAAATTTTGCAAACGTGAGTGTGATTTTTTATATTACGTGTTTTTTTCAAAATGGAGTTTCAATTTATAGTGAATATATATATATATATATATATATATATATATATATATATATATATATGTATATATATTCCAAGAATTCAGGGCGTGATTCCTCACAGTAAAATTAAATGAAAAGTTCCAATAAACATAGGACCAAAAACGTTTTGTTTTTTGTCTGGCCGCCATTTTGTTTTGTATAAAACAATTTTTGAAAGCCAGTAATAGCGCTTACACAAATTTTGTCGTAACTTCGTTTAGAGTTTTCATTTTGTTGTCGTAAAAATAGAGTTTCATGTTGTTCATAATAAAATGGACAATATTTATCTGATTGAAGCAATTTTCATAAAATATAAGATTAAAAAGTTGTTCACAATTAAAAAAATGTTTAACGGCCGCCTTTTTGAAAATTTTCAAGGTAAAACTTAGGTACTTTTTTAAACAGTCGTCGATACAGATATGTATATGTGTGCCAAATTTAATGAGCTACTTTAGACTTGGGGGGGAACAGTATAGCAAAACGTTTTGAAAGTGTCAAGTGTTTCACGTATTACGAAACGCGTCAAGTGTTTGAAGCTAGGAAAAGCAGAGATACGTGTACTCTGCAAAATTACAACATTCGTAGCGGAAAAAGGTGATTACACTAAAATATATATTTCTAGTTCTGTTCTTTGAATACTAGCTTTTGAATTTGTATATTTTACTTGTTCCGGCTGTTGATAAAGACAAAATATAAATAACGTTGTCTATTTACTCAGTTTATTGTAAGGTTCGTAGAGCCAGGTGACGTCACTGCTTCCTCGACCGATTCTTGGGAATGGTAACAGGCCCATGTAGTTGTGACCGTCTCTTCTTACTTTGCTAGCCATTCTGGGCGACTCTTCGAAACCAACATCTGAAACAATAGCATAATTCTAAATAATAGTTTTTCTAGCAAAAAAATACATCCAGAGGTTCCGTAACTAGGGGTAACCAAAGGTTCCAAAGGTTCCGTAACTAGGGGTAACCAGAGGTTCCAAAGTTTCTGTAACTAGGGGTAACCAGACATTCCAAAGGTTCCGTAACTAGGGGTAACCAGACATTCCAAAGGTTCCATAACTAGGGGTAACCAGAGGTTCCAAAGGTTCCGTAACTAGGGGTAACCAGAGGTTCCAAAGGTTCTGTAACTAGGGGTAACCAGACATTCCAAAGGTTCCGTAACTAGGGGTAACCAGAGATTCCAAAGGTTCCGTAACTAGGGAACAAAAAGTTGTCACTGATATTTACAGATCACTTAAAAACCTCTTTAGAAGATCTGAAAACGAATATATCGATATATCGAATATAACTATCATCACGATCAATTATTTATTTTGTACATATCGAATAATGAGAAATAAGCACCAATTAAGTAGTTCTGATGTGTTGGCTTTTGGGGACACTATGAAAGTGACGTCTGAGAATTCTGGAATACTTCAGTAGCTGGAAGAAAAATAGCGTGTGAAAGTAAATCTAGATCCGCTCATGTAATTTTACAAATAAAGCAGTGAGTAGTGCAGTTATTCAGATTAACCGGATTTTACTAATTAGGCTACAGTGCTTACTGACAAAAAGCAGTCTTTTATTTAGTAACATTTACGTATTAAAACAGACTATTCTACTTTCAAAACTGATTCGGTCAATAATTATGTAAGTCTTGCATACAATAATAATTTAAACATTGCTTTTAACAGTGATTTTTTTAGAAACAAACTGTTTTGGTACACATACTTGCAATGTACTGCACTCTCACGGGGACGCTTTACACTTCTCCTGGAATTTTTTACAAGTTTTTTGTCAATTTTATTTTGACTGTAAAGCGTTAAAGTGGAAATGAATAAGGCGTGAGGGTTCCCTGATGTGCTGACGAACCTGTAGGTACTCAATATATGAGGTGTGTTCAGAAAGTAACGAGACTTTTTAAATTTCACGGGCTTGGAGAGTCCGATTGTCAAACATTTTTTTTATTATGTTGGTATACATGCCCTTGAAGTATGATCAGACTTTCAGCTGTTTTCATTGATGACTCTGTCTGTGACAGCCACTAAGGTTAGACGTGTTTTTATAAGCTCGGCGATTTTCGATTGTTAAAAGAAATGGATCAAAGAATTTGTATCAAATTTTGCGTAAAAATGGAATAAAGTGTAACAAAGTGTATGAAATGTTAACAAAGGCCTATGGTGAGTTTGCCATGAGTAAAGCAAGAGTTTACGAGTGGTATAAGCGTTTCCAAGAAGGCCGTAAAGACGTTGAAGATGACGAACGCCCTGGACGCTCCAGCACATCAACAACCGATGAAAACGTGGAAAAAATGAAAGAAATGGTTATGAACAATCGCCGAATCACAATTAGAGAGATCGCTGATGATGTTGGCATATCGATTGGATCATGTCATGACATAGTTTCCAATGTTTTGTGTATGAAACGCGTGGCAGCAAAATTCGTTCCAAAATTGTTGAATTTTGAACAAAAACAGCGGCGAATGGTAGTTGCTCAGGAGTCACTAAATGAAGTCAACGAGATGCAGAATTAATGAAACTTATTATAACAGGTGATGAAACATGGGTTTACGGCTCAATCATCCCAGTGGAGGCATTTTGGCTCGCCAAGACCGAAAAAGGCTCGACAAGTGCGTTCGAACGGAAGGTTATGCTCACGATATTAATGGCACCAGTGAAACGGTCAATAAGGAGGTGACCTACCTACAAGTTCAACGCCGTTTGCGTGAAGCAATCCGAAAAAAACGCCCGGATCTGTGGAAAAACAATTCATGGCTTTTGCACCACGATAATGTGGTGCAAAAGCTCACACTTCATCGCTTGTTCGTGAATTTTTGGCCAAAAATAGTACTGTAACGATGCCCCAGCCTCCATATTCGCCAGACATGGCTCCGTGTGACTTTTTCCTATTTCGAAAAATAAAGATAACCTTAAAGGGCCGTCGTTTTACAGCCGTAGATGACGTTAAAAGCGCATCGCTGAAAGAACTAAAGGCTATCTCAAAGATCGAGTTTGAGAAGTGTTTCTAGGTTTGGAAGAAGCGCTGGCACAAGTGTATAATCTCCAATGAAGGCGACAACATCAATGTAGAATAATAAATAAATATCTTGTTCAAAAAATTAAAATTCTCGTTACTTTCTGAACACACCTCGTATACAGTTTCAATAACGCAGACCTTTATTTCTGGTACAAAACCGACCGGAATGCTTGGTGTGATAATATTTATTATTTTTAATGTAAAATATCGTCATTCCGGCAAAGTTATTTTTCAACGCTGAGTTGTCGATATAAATAATTGTCTTTTACCGTAGTATTTTATCGTGACTAAACAGCTGATTTTTGACAACAGCTGTCTCTCAAGTAGTTTAAGGTTACATTTATCATGATATGTGTACCTATAATAATTGTTAATATCTGTATTAGAGTTTTAACATTAGCACCTGAGTAAACCGGAACACTTGTATGGTCGGTGGTATCGACACAAAAACTGAATTCTCAAATCCAGGAAATGAAATGTTTTTAAAAAACAATTGTCAGGTATTTTTATTAAAAATAAAACTGACGTATTGTTTCAAACCGCTGCACAAAGTTTTCATAAGACTGGCTAATATTTGTTGAAAACAAAACAACTTTTGTTTTATTAAAGCAACACACTGGGACTTATTTTTAAAGCAGAAGGAAAACTTACTTAATATTAAGTTCAAAAGTGAAAGTTATACTGAAGCATTTTATATTGAAACTTTAGTTATACAATATTGACTTCAGTTAAGTTTCACAGTGATAAAAGCGGTTCGGAACTGGCCTAGATTCAAATATTGACTTGATTTTTTTTGGTTGGATATTGGACAGTCGAACATTCAGACTGTCTGATAGTATGATAGTCTGACAATAGGAAAGTTGAGTATTCAGAGAGTTGGACAGTTAATATCGGACAATAAGACAGTTGGACAGTCTGATATTCGGATACTCTTACGTTTGTTATCGGACATTCGGACAGCAGTTCAGTTTGATATACGAACATTCGGACAGCAGAAAAGTCGAACAGTAAAGACGGGCGGACAGTTAATATCGTTCAGTAAGACAGTTGGACAGTCTGATATTTGGATAGTCTCACAGTTAATATCAGACATTCGGACAGTAGTTTAGTTAGATATACGAACAGTCGGCCAGCAGAAAAGTCGAACAGTAAGGACAGTCGGACAGTTAATATCGAATAGTAAGACAGTTAAGCAGTCTGATATTCGGATAATCGGACAGTTAGTTTCAGAGATTCGGACAGTAGTTCCGTGTGATATTTGAACACGAGGAAAGTCAAACAGTCGGACCAGACAGTTAATATCGAACAGTAGAACAGTCGGATTGCATATCCGGACTATATGGAAGTCGAACAATTGGACAGTATGATGTTTGGACAGGTGAATAATAAGAAAGTTGGACAGTTAATATTGAACAGTAGAACAGTCGGATTGAATATCCGGACTATATGGAAGTCGAACAGTTGGACAGTATGATATTTGGACAGGTGAATAATAAGAAAGTTGGACAGTTAATATTGAACAGTAGAACAGTCGGATTGAATATCCGGACTATATGGAAGTCGAACAATTGGACAGTATGATATTTGGACAGGTGAATAATAAGAAAGTTGGACAGTTAATATTGAACAGTAGAACAGTCGGATTGAATATCCGGACTATATGGAAGTCGAACAATTGGACAGTATGATATTTGGACAGGTGAATAATAAGAAAGTTGGACAGTTAATATCGAACAGTAGAACAGTCGTATTGCATACCCGGACTGTAAAGATGTCGAACAGTTGGACAGTAAGATATTTGGACAGGTGAATAATAAGAAAGTTGGACAGTCAACATCGAACTGTAGGAGTTTCGGATAGTAGCTCACTTTGACATGCGGATAATAGGGAAGTATCTACAAGTCATTACATTTTCTTGATTTCTAGATAATTGCAGAAAGATAGTTTTAAAAATTAAAATGAACAAAAGCGAAAACGCAATAAAGTTTTATAAAAGCATAAGAAGTTTTTACAATTTCAAACCGAAGGTTAAGTGGGGTAAAATTTAATTTTTTTTATTGGCGAATCCGCAACGGGGATGCTAGTCACTAAATAATTATTTGCATCTGAACAGTTATAGGTGTTCACAAAATTTCCAATTCTCTAAAACATTCACGTTTTCCTAAAAAAATATGTCTAAATTCGGAACCGTATGCAACACAAAAACTATTTATTGTCTTCTCTTCAATCATTAAAACAGAGCAGCTCGTCCTGTTTAACTCAATTCGAAACACATAACCTCCAGTTGAATCCACCGCCTTGTGAACCGACAGCAAAACAATATAATGCTTATTACATTATTACTGTGTTTAACCTTATAATAACGCTAACGTTTCCTTGGGTTCGCTATATATACTAAGTAGGTAAGTTGAACACAAAGTAAATACTATTCGTGCTCGTATGATTCTAAGGGTGTTGTTTCAACTCGGGGTAAACAGACTGCGCCTCTTGTATAAGCCCTTACATCTGGCATTTCATTATTTTATATTTTGTGTGTTTGGTTACGTGTTAGCATACTGGTAAGTTTTTCGAAGACATATTTCGTCTTCTGCCTACACAGTGTGTGCGTGTGTGTGTGTGTGTGTGTGTGTGTGTGTGTGTGTGTGTGTGTGTGTGTGTGTGTGTGTGTGTGTGTGTGTGTGTGTGTGTGTGTGTGTGTGTGTGTGTGTGTGTGTGTGTGTGTGTGTGTGTGTGTGTGTGTGTGGTGTGTGTACATTTTTTGAAGAAACAATTTAGACCGATTTCAGTGAAATTTTACATGTATTATAGGCCTAACTATAGGCCGAGATTATTCTTGAGGCCGTGCGACCACTAAATGCGGAACGGAGTGAAATAACGGCAACCGAAGCGAGTTCAGTCAGTTTAACGAACGCGTTTGTATCTTTTAAATCTAAATACGTAGACCTACTGTAACGGATTATAGGAAACGTTCTGCGTAAAAACCACGACCTAAGCAACGGTAACGTAGGTAATGAAATTATAAGTTTGGGGGAAACGGAGTCGGCTTCAAAACCGAACTAGACAGAGCGGAGTCTAATTGACTCGCTGCTTAAAGCATCGGTCAGTCTGTTACGTCTTTAAGCTGCGCACTTAAAGGTCATGGGTTCGAGACTTGTAGTTACCGTCGTAAAATCCTTACCTTTAGTCGGCAGTTACCTTTTCCGTTAAAGTCGATCCTGCATTATTAATTTAACTGGTATAGACTGTTGACGTTAAGAAGAAAAACGTTCGTGGTGGTTGAAAAGAAAAGAATACCAACCCCACAAATCTGTCTGGATTTATTTTGTGTACAATTTTGGAAAATAGGAAGATATTTTTTAATTTTTTTTTCGGCGAAAAACCGTTAAGGTTATCATCGCCGTCATGCAAGATGAAAGTATAAAAAAAAAATTAACAAAATTTACTTAAATAAGAAAATAAAACTACAACAAACTATAATAGTAAAAATAAATTAAACAAAAATTTAAATAACAGCTATAACTACATAATAATAACGAATACTTAAGAACTAAATAACAATGAATAATGAATAAAATTTAATAACAATTCGTAAAAGTATACATAAACATAACAGAAATAAAGTTTTTATAAAAAATAAATAAATAAAATAACACAAGAAATTACAAATATAATAAATTAAATTTTATTTAAAACATTCAGACGATGAAGGAAGTCTAGAACCCGGTCAACGGCCGAGGCACTATCTCCCAACATCGTCTGCAAACAGTTGCTCAGACCACACATAACACGCACATTTTGGAAACCATCACAATGAAGCGATATTTTTTAAAGACGAACGCAAATTTTGAAAGTATTTTTATGGATATTTAGCTTTAAAATACGGTTCACTCATTCAATTCATACATTTGGTATTTATGGAACCTTTGAACTGTAGAACCTCACTGGATATTTATTTCAAAACGCTACACGCTCTAAACGACAACAGATTCAGCAAAAACATTTCGAAAAAATCGTTACAAATCACGCGACATTTGAATGGTTTGCTTGTTACTAATTATTCGTTCTAAATGCACGTTAATTTGCTTGCTAATTGGGTTTAAGCTGTCGGCGTAATTAGTGTAAACAAAATTTTATACACCGGGCACGCATTGTTTGTCCCGGAGAAATTAATTTTTAATTTTTTAATATTTATTAACGTGGCAAAACGGGCATTGTACAAAAATCTCGAAGCTGAATAACAAATGCCTAGCAATGTAAATATTTTTGATAATTTTAAACGCCATTACGTTTTTAAGAAAAATACATATGTTTATTAACTTTCAATTTTTAGTTTTGAAAAAATAAATCGAAAGTAGTAGGTTATCAGTTCACGAGATGAAATTAAATTATAATGTTTTAGATTAAAATATTTTAAGACAATATCTTAGTAAGCTAATTTCTAACAAGTTTTCTTATCATACCCTCTTTTCAAAACTCGGAATTCACAATCCATTAAAATCCAAAAAAGTGAACCCTGACCGCCGTCAAATTAAATATTGTAATTAGCCGCCTCGGTGGTCTAGTGGATAGCGTACTAGGCTTTCACCCTGAGGACCCGGGTTCGATTCCCGGCTAGGGCTTGGCATTTTCATACGCTATAAATCATCCCATCGTCTGCACTAGCCCAAGTGTGCACATAGTCGGACGTTAAACACAAAAAAAAAAAAATATTGTAATTTCAACGGTTATTGGAAATTCAAAATATTTATGCAGTTTTAAACGCTGATTAAAACGGTGAAATCACATTTTGAAAAAATTATGGAATTAAGAATGAAATAGCCGCCATTTTTGAACTGTTGAACGAAATTCGCTGGTTAGCAAACTTGTGCAAGGTGTTGCAAAATCGATTTTCTTGCCAAGTTTTGAATCAATACTCAAAAAGTGAGCTAGACGTCAGGATCAGCGTTCATTTTAAGGTCCAGGTCTGAGTATTACCATGATGACCGCTCAGTTTATAAATGAAAATTCTTTGCGCAATATGCAATTGTCTTGCTGTAAAAATGAAAACGAAATAAGGTTTAGTTGATGGTTTTTCTAAGCTATAGATATTTGATTGTGAAAAAAATCGTGTCTTTAACATACAGATTGGTCCACCGGAAATAAGGTTTAATTGATAGTTCTACTAAGCTATAGATATTTGATTGTGAAATAAATCGTGTCTTTATCTTACAGATTGGTCCTCCGGAAATAAGGTTTAATTGATAGTTCTTCTAAGCTATAGATTTTTGATTGTGAAATAAATCGTATCTTTATCTTACAGATTGGTCCTCCGGAAATAAGGTTTAATTGATAGTTCTTCTAAGCTATAGATTTTTGATTGTGAAATAAATCGTATCTTTATCTTACAGATTGGTCCTCCGGAAATAAGGTTTAATTGATAGTTCTCCTAAGCTATAGATTTTTGATTGTGAAATAAATCGTATCTTTATCTTACAGATTGGTCCTCCGGAAATAAGGTTTAATTGATAGTTCTCTAAGCTATAGATTTTTGATTGTGAAATAAATCGTATCTTTATCTTACAGATTGGTCCTCCGGAAATAAGGTTTAATTGATAGTTCTCCTAAGCTATAGATTTTTGATTGTGAAATAAATCGTATCTTTATCTTACAGATTGGTCCTCCGGAAATAAGGTTTAATTGATAGTTCTCCTAAGCTATAGATTTTTGATTGTGAAATAAATCGTATCTTTATCTTACAGATTGGTCCTCCGGAAATAAGGTTTAATTGATAGTTCTACTAAGCTATAGATATTTGATTGTGAAATAAATCGTGTCTATCTTACAGATTGGTCCTCCGGAAATAAGGTTTAATTGATAGTTCTCCTAAGCTATAGATTTTTGATTGTGAAATAAATCGTATCTTTATCTTACAGATTGGTCCTCCGGAAATAAGGTTTAATTGATAGTTCTTCTAAGCTATAGATTTTTGATTGTGAAATAAATCGTGTCTTTATCTTACAGATTGGTCCTCCGGAAATAAGGTTTAATTGATAGTTCTCCTAAGCTATAGATTTTTGATTGTGAAATAAATCGTGTCTATCTTACAGATTGGTCCTCCGGAAATAAGGTTTAATTGATAGTTCTCCTAAGCTATAGATTTTTGATTGTGAAATAAATCGTATCTTTATCTTACAGATTGGTCCTCCGGAAATAAGGTTTAATTGATAGTTCTTCTAAGCTATAGATTTTTGATTGTGAAATAAATCGTATCTTTATCTTACAGATTGGTCCTCCGGAAATAAGGTTTAATTGATAGTTCTCCTAAGCTATAGATTTTTGATTGTGAAATAAATCGTATCTTTATCTTACAGATTGGTCCTCCGGAAATAAGGTTTAATTGATAGTTCTCCTAAGCTATAGATTTTTGATTGTGAAATAAATCGTATCTTTATCTTACAGATTGGTCCTCCGGAAATAAGGTTTAATTGATAGTTCTCCTAAGCTATAGATTTTTGATTGTGAAATAAATCGTATCTTTATCTTACAGATTGGTCCTCCGGAAATAAGGTTTAATTGATAGTTCTCCTAAGCTATAGATATTTGATTGTGAAATAAATCGTGTCTATCTTACAGATTGGTCCTCCGGAAATAAGGTTTAATTGATAGTTCTCCTAAGCTATAGATTTTTGATTGTGAAATAAATCGTATCTTTATCTTACAGATTGGTCCTCCGGAAATAAGGTTTAATTGATAGTTCTACTAAGCTATAGATATTTGATTGTGAAATAAATCGTGTCTATCTTACAGATTGGTCCTCCGGAAATAAGGTTTAATTGATAGTTCTCCTAAGCTATAGATTTTTGATTGTGAAATAAATCGTATCTTTATCTTACAGATTGGTCCTCCGGAAATAAGGTTTAATTGATAGTTCTTCTAAGCTATAGATATTTGATTGTGAAATAAATCGTGTCTTTATCTTACAGATTGGTCCTCCGGAAATAAGGTTTAATTGATAGTTCTCCTAAGCTATAGATTTTTGATTGTGAAATAAATCGTGTCTATCTTACAGATTGGTCCTCCGGAAATAAGGTTTAATTGATAGTTCTCCTAAGCTATAGATTTTTGATTGTGAAATAAATCGTGTCTTTATCTTACAGATTGGTCCTCCGGAAATAAGGTTTAATTGATAGTTCTTCTAAGCTATAGATTTTTGATTGTGAAATAAATCGTGTCTTTATCTTACAGATTGGTCCTCCGGAAATAAGGTTTAATTGATAGTTCTTCTAAGCTGTAGATTTTTGATTGTGAAATAAATCGTATCTTTATCTTACAGATTGGTCCTCCGGAAATAAGGTTTAATTGATAGTTCTCCTAAGCTATAGATTTTTGAATGTGAAATAAATCGTATCTTTATCTTACAGATTGGTCCTCCGGAAATAAGGTTTAATTGATAGTTCTCCTAAGCTATAGATTTTTGATTGTGAAATAAATCGTATCTTTATCTTACAGATTGGTCCTCCGGAAATAAGGTTTAATTGATAGTTCTCCTAAGCTATAGATATTTGATTGTGAAATAAATCGTGTCTATCTTACAGATTGGTCCTCCGGAAATAAGGTTTAATTGATAGTTCTCCTAAGCTATAGATTTTTGATTGTGAAATAAATCGTATCTTTATCTTACAGATTGGTCCTCCGGGAAGAAGTTTTCATTGAAGTATGAAAATTTTCAGTTTTCTTGTAAAACAATTATTACAATATAGATATTACTACTGCAGTTATTAACCTGGAGTCAAACCACGTGCACTGTAGCCGGTCTGCAGAAATAGTATTCACGGACTTTTTGCGCAATCTGAATATAGATTTATTGTGTCAGAAAAAGTGTTTTGAAAATTCTACTTCATGATATTTCACAAGGAACAACTAATTTTTGTGAATACAGGGAGCGCTTGTGTAGGTGATGGGATTTACGTATCCAGCAAGGTGAAACCATGCTTGGTCCTCGCAAGTTATCAATTAAATACCTACTTTAAATGGAAGGTTGAGTTATGCAATAACAACAGGCTACGATACTCTAAACAAACAGCTGTTTGGAGGGAACGATTTGGATAAGTGACTCGTCGGTTCTGGATTGCGGCTAAAGCCAGTTGCGAGTGGCTACATAGCATGGAAAGTGAAATTGTGCACATTCATGTTTGTATTTGAACATTCACGTAAATAAGCGAACTTTCTTATACATTTCTTTCGGAAAAGGCCTGTTTAGTTCGTTTTGGAGTGCCATTAATGAGAGAATTTTAAAAATTGACAGTGCAAACTTTGGTGTATTCCCCGATCTAGTTTTTGAGAATAAAAAATAAAATATCGGCTGATCTGGGGGCAGGGAACCACGAAATACCAATTAGCGATAAAATTGACCTGATTAACTTGTTGAAGTCTGTCTATGTAAATTAACTTCACATCCAATGATCTATTGTAAAGGACCCTGTTTATTACTTTATTTAGTTATAGTGACGTCACTAATTAGATTATTTGTTACTTTTAGTGGTTCCATTATGAAACAGAAGAATATATTTTATTTAAATAGTTAGTTTTGTTTTCGTTGTAATCTGTTTTGTGGTTAAATAACACTCGCTAGGTATCGTTATAGTACAAAGTGATAGACTGGACAAGGTTGGTACAGATTTAAGTTTAGTTTTGCTTTTGTTTGCCTTGCTCAAAGTTGATATGATTTATCATTATAAATGTTATTTCCTTTTTGATTTTTCCCTCTATGGTATGAAAAAACATAAATAATTAATTTTTTTGACATTATTTGTTTTTTTAAATATTAATGTGGCAAGTTAAAAAAAATTGTAATTTTTGAAAAGCAACCACTTCGATTTTTTTTTGTCATCATGAACAACGTAAGCACGCGCAGGCATTCTCGTTGTCTTGACTTAAAACACTAATGTATAAATTATATCATATATATTGTTTCTAGAGTCAACGTCCCTTTTTTTCAGCACATACTATTCGTAAAGGTATAAATGTGATATCTTTAGAAAGGCTTCTGACATTGCAAAACGATTTTGCGCTAAAACTTACTGTTTTTGGAAAATTTTAACATAAACGACACTTTTAACTGTCTTAGGTAAAACGGCATCTTGGATGCGCATGCGCGGCATCACAAACGCACAATATTTGTACATTTAACGAAAATAACTTCGTAATCACGAATACACAAAACCATTTTCGATTTACTTTTTAAACATGTTTTCTCTTCCTTCCAACTACCGCCCTCATCCCGCTATTCTTATTCAAAAGGCTGTTTATTTAAAACTCGCATAGTGCAAAATTAATTAAAGACAACCTGGTTATAATTAAAGACAACCAATTGTTAAGTGTAATGCTATACAAAATTTATTTACGGCCCACACCCCTTCTCCTCTGTAGCTATAAAGCAATTAAAGACTTGCCAAATTTTTAATACGAGAACGTAAT
>CM040185.1:18983629-19008629 GCA_022606455.1 Callitettix versicolor | reverse complement strand
CGACTTGAAATTTTGCACACTTGCTTGATTCTCATGACAACACAATATTCAATAATTAGGCACAATAATTATTCAATAATTGTGCTCTAATTAACTAAAATTTCATGTGGAAAAATAGTTTTTGTTTTTTTCAACAGATGGCGTTGTTTCTTCTTTGCTTCCTCTGTCTGTATGTTTCATGGTTCAAATCTTGTAATAGATTTTTAACCCACTTTCCCAGAAAACTTCTTGAAATTTTGTACACTTGATTGCTTCCGATGACAATGCAATATTCAATAATTAGGGACATCATCAAATTTTGCTTCGTTGTGCTCTAATTAATTAACTAAAATTGCATATGGGAAAATAGTTTTAGCGTTTCTCAACAGATGGCGTTAGTTTCTTCTTTTCTTCCTCTGTATGTTTCATAGTTCAAATCTTGTAATCGATTTTTAACCCACTTTCCATCATCCAATCTTCTTGAAATTTTGCACACTTGCTTGCTTCCGACGACAATGCAATATTCAATAATTAGACGTATCAAATTTTGCTTCGTTGTGCTGTAATTAATTAACTAAAATTGCGTATGGAATAATAGTTTAAGCGTTGCCCAATAGATGGCGTTAATTTCTTCTAACACTTTTTTCACGTTGGAAGTTTTCGGAAGAAGCGAGTTCGAGTTGATTACAAGATTCATCACTAAAAAGTAGAGAATAAATAAAATAAAAAAAAAAGATTTAAAAAACACGCTTTTTCAATTCAAGTATATAATGATCTAAAAAGTAAATAATAAATTTTTCACCAGTCGGAGAATAAAGAGTGGGCGCTCGTCCATACTCACTTACATGAATTCGTCCGTACATGGATCTTATTCAATAATTTCTAATTAATCTAATCTGCACCCAAGCTTTATTCTCCGACTGATAAAATATTTATTTTTTATTTTTTAGTGCATTTTATACTTGAATGCACTAAATAAAGCGTGCTTATTATTTTTTTAAAATTTTATTTATTTAATTACTTTTTAAATTAATTTCACTTTCCTAGTTTTTTGGAATTTAATTGCCTAACCTGTTTGCAGAATTCGATGTACGTTTTAGCGCTGTTAATGGTGAATGATAAAGGCTACACCCGAAGTTCAACTATATAATTTTTGGTTGAAAATCAGGGCCGTATTTCTCATTAGCCTAAGGGCATAGAGGACGCAAAAAGTAATAAATAAAAATAAAAAAAATAAATCTTGTAATCGATTTTTAACCCACTTTCCATCATCCAATCCATTTGAAATTTTACACACCTGCTTGGTTCTCTTAACAATGCCTAATTAAATTATTAGGCACAGTAATTATTCAATAATTGTGCTCTAATTAACTAAAATTGAATGTGAAAAAATAGTCAAAAATCAAAATTTTTTTAAAATTTGTGGAAAAATTAGTAAAATTAGTAAAAAAATTTTATTTAACAATGACTAGAAAACGTAAGACGATAAGTATCATTGCTTCATTTTAAGTACAAGCGCCTGTCACAATACAAGTACAACGCGTCGCAACGTCAACACTAAAGCAAGTGAAAAACTACCTGAGTGTGACACTATGGGCAGTGTCAGTTAAATGCTGTAGCTATCATAGCCATTGAAAATGACGTAACGTCTTCATTGGACTACAAAGATATTTCAAAATTTTAAAAAATTAAAGACGGGCGAAAATTGTAAAATTGTAAATTGTAAGTAAGTTTCAATGCCGTACTGTTTTATTGTAAAATCAACCGTGTATTGTCTTGAATAAATGCTATTTTATATTTGAACTGACTGAGTCTAATTTTAGGTTTGTGATATTTTTAAAGAATCATGTGCTTATATTGGACACTGATATGTATACAGACATAAGATAAGTGTCTAATGTTCAAAATAAAAAAGCGGGGGGGACGCCGATGGCTAAATGCGACCCTGGTTAAAATTGTTTCTTCTAAAGAAAAAAAAATAGGTAAAAATTATTTTTTGTGATTAAGAGAGCAGTTCACACAGTTAACGTTTACCTGGCAAACAAAGTTTATCTATGAACCTGTTTTTGGTATAAGCCGCCTCGGTGGCCTAGTTGATAGCGTACTGGGCTTTCACCCTGATGACTCGGGTTCGATTCCCGGCCAGGCATTTTCATACGCTATAAATCATACCATCTTCTGCATTAGCTCAAGTGTGCACAATAGTCGGACGTTAAACACAAAAAATAGTGTTTTTTGGTATAAAATTTTTGAAATCTACTTTAAAAAATATTTTTTCGAATTATGAGTCATTATGTATTCCTAAATTTTCATTAACATCTATAAAATACATATTATTTTTTTATAATTCCTAAGTTGTTTTCGGTATTTTATCCAGAACTGTTAATAAGTAATTATCGCAGGTAATAATAACGTTATTTTTGCCTTTTGTTTGTTCCTTTAACGGCTACTTTTGGCCTGAACTTAGCGAAAATATTACAGCTGTTTTTTTTTATAAAATTTTTATTGTATGTTTTTATATACTCCTACAATTTGAGTTCAGTGAATACAAATTTAGTTGAATACTTTTGCCTTATGGTAGAATTAAAATATGACCACCTAACAAAATATTTTACCGTGTACGGAGTGTACACGCAATGTGAAAATAAAAGTATTTACAACTTTCTCTGTGAAATGAGGCATTAAAAACGCGTTTTACAAATCTAATTTTATTTGGTTTATTTTTGGTGAAATGAACGTTTTGCGTCACCAAAGTGTAATAAATTCATCAATTTGTAATCAGTTCTCTATAATTACTGAGTTATTAATCATTGCATTAATGCAAAGTTATTAATGAGTTATTAATGAATGAGTTATTAATGCAAAGTTATTAATCATTCATATACTTGCATTATTTAATATGTTCATTTAAGCGGTTATTTTAGTATATAAAATAGTTTTTTTTCTATAAAACTACTTTTTTAAGTAAAACAGAACAGACTAAAACTATTTGTATGTGTGTGTGTGTGTGTGTGTGTGTGTGTGTGTGTGTGTGTGTGTGTGTGTGTGTGTGTGTGTGTGTGTGTGTGTGTGTGTGTGTGTGTGTGTGTGTGTGTGTGTGTGTGTGTGTGTGTGTGTGTGTGTGTGTGTGTGTGTGTGTGTGTGTGTGTGTGTGTGTGTGTGTGTGTGTGTGTGTGTGTGTGTGTGTGTGTGTGTGTGTGTGTGTGTGTGTGTGTGTGTGTGTGTGTGTGTGTGTGTGTGTGTGTGTGTGTGTGTGTGTGTGTGTGTGTGTGTGTGTGTGTGTGTGTGTGTGTGTGTGTGTGTGTGTGTGTGTGTGTGTGTGTGTGTGTGTGTGTGTGTGTGTGTGTGTGTGTGTGTGTGTGTGTGTGTGTGTGTGTGTGTGTGTACGTCGCCGATAAAATATTTTGAAAGTTACAGTATTCTGTCTAGAACAATTTTGAAGTTTATGAAGGTTATCCCTACTTTTTATTCACTTTATACTGAAATTACATTTTTATCGGCCTTACGAAACGTATTCTATAGGTAAGCATCGGTGCTCATTACGTGATTCCGTGCAATGTTTGTATCGGAATGTATTGTATGATTGTGTATCGGACAAAATAATTAATCGAAAGAAATACATTAAGAAAAAACAGTGTATCAAATTTGAAACGAAAGACGATAGTAAGTGGACAAAACTAACGCTACGGCGGTCAGGGTTTGTTTTCGGTTTTTTCGATATACTCCCGAACAGTAAATTCTAAAATTTCTACATCCAGCTGAGTTATAGTACTTCATATGTGACCAAAATTTGAGCAAAATCTGATTTGTCGGCTTTGAGAAGTGAATTTATTTTCTCACTGTTTTCCCCGAAAGCTTCCGGATAGGATTTTTGGAGCTATAACAATTCGCACGTTTTTTCCGGTTACTTTTGATTAAAATCGTTAGAGTAAATTTTGAAAAAAAATCGTGTATCGGTTTTCTGACCGAAAAGGGACTTAAAATTTATTATTTAAAATTTTTTTAAAATGGACCGAAACCTACATGTTAAAAATTTCATACAAATCGGACAATTAGTTTATTTATGTGCTTAGGCACATTTGTTATTTACACACCCTTTGGACTTAAACGATATAAAACGTAAAGATCAAGCAAAGTTTCAAAATCTATTTTTCCGTGGTCACCATACCTTGTTTATTGTAAATAGTGAGAAAGTAGTAATAACAAGTTTAATTATTAGTTTAAAAAGTTAAAAGCAATTAATAAATGTCCATTCAACACCAAAAATAGCAATGATACAAAATAAAAATTTATGGTTTTATTTGCTCTAACGTCTATTTACCACAATAAATTAAAATATGTAAACCATTGAACCAGCCTACCAATTGAAAATCTTACTATAAATAAAAATGCAAAACACCGTTTACTTTCCAGTTTTTTCAGTTCATGATTTCGTTTTCACGCTAATTCTAATATAAAATATCTTTTATAGATATTTTTACAATTTATAGCTTTACTAATAAAAATTTGTTAAAATGTTTTTAACAAAATTAATTTACTATTTACAACACAATCGTTTGATGTTGGTCAAAAAAATTGTACTCATTGTTAAAAATTGTAGATAAAATCAAATTTATGAAATCTAATTTTTACTAAATATATAAAAAACTGCGCGCCAAATAATTAGTAGATAATAAAATATTTTTGAGCTCTTAATGTAAGTTTTGTTTATTTTTTGGAAAAAAATAAAGGAGATATTTCGCACATTTTGTCCAATAAATGTTTATATTAATTTTTTTGAGGTTATGAAAAAGTGTTAATTCATGTGTGTACTCACTATCGGAAGCCGACACGAGCGAAGCAAGCAGCATGCAGCAAATCCAAAGTGTTTCGTTCATGGCAGCAGACTGTGTCCCGCTACCCCGTGCCGCCCCATTTTAAGCTCTCCACCCCTCGATGTCCCGCCCCCAATAGGTGCCAAAGGTAGTTAATGAAAGCTCTTTTTGGCGCGATATTTGCATACACGTTGTCGTAGGTAGGTTTTTCTTCAATTTACATTTCAATTTTGGGCTATAGATAGATCTAGTTAGGTCAAAACATGTAGTTTGCTTCACATAAGCCCTTTAACGTTTGATTGTGCTTTTAAACGACCACTATTTTGAAACGGTTGGTCAGGTTTCGCTGGTGGTCGTAAGATACGTTTTTCTTATTGAAACAGATTGTATTATTTTTGCTTCATAACATTAGATTTACATGTTTGAAAATCAGGAAAACAAGAAAAGATACCGGAAATACTTGCTTTATTTCCACGCATACCATAGTTTAGTTAGGTTATACCAGTCTAGATAACCTATTAAACTAGTATTGTATGCGTGGAAATACATATATAGTAGTTTTTTATTCAGTTTTACGTTCTAACAAGGGCTTAACATGTTTAAAAAGTCAGGAAAACAATAAAAGATACTGGAAAAACTTACTTTAATTCCATGCATACTTTGTTAGTTAGTTTAGTTAGGTTATGCGAGTTCCGATAATCTATTGTTAAACTAAAATTGTGTGCGTGGAAATACATCTATAGTTGTTTCCAATTCAGTTTTACTTGGTAACAAGTTTGAAAAGTCGGAAAAACAAGAAAATATGCCGGAAAAACTTACTTTCCTCACACACCGTGTTAGGTTATGCGAGTCTCGATAACCTATTGTTAAACTAAAATTGTATACGTGGAAATACATATATAGTTGTTTCCAATTCAGTTTTACTTGATAACAACAGATTAACAAGTTTGAAAAGTCGGTAAAACAAGAAAAGATGCCGGAAAAACTTACTTTAATTCCACGCATACTTTGTTAGTTTAGTTAGGTTATGCAAGTTCCGATAATCTGTTGTTAAACTAACATTGTGTGCGTGGAAGTACATATATAGTTGTTTCCAATTCAGTTTTACTTGGTAACAAGTTTGAAAAGTCGGTAAAACAAGAAAAGATTCCGGAAAAACTTATTTGAATTCCACGCATATTATGTTAGTTTAGTTAGGTTATGCAAGTTCCTATAATATATTGTTAAACTAACATTGTGTGCGTGGAAATACATATATAATTGTTTCCAATTCAGTTTTACTTGGTAAAAAGTTTGAAAAGTCGGAAAAACAAGAAAAGATGCCGGAAAAACTTACTTTCCTCACGCACCGTGTTAGTTAGGTTATGCAAGTTCCTATAATATATTGTTAAACTAACATTGTGTGCGTGGAAATACATATATAGTTGTTTCCAATTCAGTTTTACTTGGTAACAAGTTTGAAAAGTCGGAAAAACAAGAAAAGATTCCGGGAAAACCTACTTTATTTCCACGCATAACGTGTTAGTTGAATTAGGTTATGCCAATCTCGGTAATCTATTGTTAAACTAAAAATGAATGCGTGGAAATACATGTGTGGAAGTTTCCGATTCAGTTTTGCTTGCTAACAACTAACCAACATCTGTTTTAAAAAGTCGGAAAACTAGAAAATTTGCCGGAAAAATCAATTTATTTCCACATATATAATATTAGTTAAGTTATTAAAACTTGCCTAACCTAACGTAGTACGCATAGTAATAAAGCATGTTTGTATCTTTTGTTTTGCTTTTCCGACTTTTAAAACTTGTTAGTCAATCAGGTGACTTACTAATTGATGTTTCCGGTTTCCGTAGCGGGGTACCGTAACACCAACTGTACGCCACGTCTGTTCTGTATTATAAGGTACTCTCCTTATAACTTTTCTTTAATTATCTTATTGATCCGACTTCCAAGCTGTTGTGAGAAAGTTGAAATAAACAATACGAGAATATCTCAATACAGGCATTTTTTTTCAATACAGACTGTGTGTGTGTGTGTGTGTGTGTGTGTGTGTGTGTGTGTGTGTGTGTGTGTGTGTGTGTGTGTGTGTGTGTGTGTGTGTGTGTGAGTGTGAGAGAGAGAGAGAGAGAGAGAGAGAGAGAGAGAGAGAGAGAGAGAGAGAGAGAGAGAGAGGAGAGAAAGAGAGAGTTAATTTTGAAATAACTCTGTGTTAATTCTGTGTGAAATTTTTATAGTGATAATTGAACAGCAATTTTCGGTACAGATGGTATGAATATATAAAATTAGCAATTGTGAAGTGTTTAAAGACATAAAGGAATGAAGTTAGTGAATTATATCTCGTAAAATAAGCTAAGGTTTAGGGGAAATGTTATTAATTTACCACAACTAAAAAGCTGATTACCTGCAACAGCTGTTTCTTCTTTATGTTAATAGTAAAATTGTGTTCTTTTAATTGTTTAAGGAAGCTTGCAGTCGAGAGAACAGGAAAGGTTGAAGTGTGCACCGTAAGTTATTGAAAATATTTATTTTTAATTTTATTGTTGTTATTTTAAGGTGAAAAGCACATTGAGGCTATTATCGCCTCCCTAAATGTAAGTGTGAGTGTAAAGTGTTCAAGTTGTAAGTGTAGTAGTGTAAGTGTGCGTTAGGCTCGGGTACCGCGAGGGACGTCTAAATCCTCTCAATAGGTGCAGCTAGTCTGCACTCTCTGCGGCTAATGAGGCTATAGTCTGACTCATCCTCAATTCTTCTACTACCGGTACCTTCTCTTCCCCTGACTTAAAAAGTCTATTGAAACAAGACTGCTCAGTGAAAGAGGTTTTGGGCTTGATGATACCATCAAAGTAATTGATAAAAAAACGGGCCGCAAAATATCCCAATAACATCTGGGCAAAATGAAATGAGGAAAGTAGCCTCCAAGTTCAAACTCACTGAAAGGCAACTAGTTTCAGTATCTCCACTCTAGAGTGTTCTCGGATAGTCTCACCCCGTTGAAACATTCAAGCCACAGCCACATCGAGTACGAAAGAGATTTCTCACAGATGAACCTCATTATCACGCCACTGAGATCATCACTGAATACCGCAACAGGTTCTGTCATGTTCTTTGTAAAGATCAATGGACCACCTCTTCGGCTCTTTAACCCAGCTAAGTACGTTGACTCCTGGCTTGTGTCTGGACACCATTCAGCATTAGCCGTCAAAAGACAAGAAGCATGATGAAAACATGTTTAGGTTTTGAACATCTTAGGATGGGCGAACATCTTGAATAATCAAGAAACTGTACTACTTTTGCAAAAGAAAATTTGGAATTTAAAAAAATGTTCAAGTTTTTGCATAAACAAAGATTTTTTTTAAGCCAATAGTTTGAATCACCCTAGTTTCCTCTATTTCTGAAAATCGAAATCTAGCACTGTGTGTGTGTGTGTGTGTGTGTGTGTGTGTGTGTGTGTGTGTGTGTGTGTGTGTGTGTGTGTGTGTGTGTGTGTGTGTGTGTGTTACATTTGTTTGTTATTTTAAGGCGAAGAGTACATAGAGACTATTATCACCTCCCTAAAGTGTAAGTAAGCGTGAGTGTAAAGTGTTAAAGTCGTAAGTGTAGTGCTGTAAGTGTAAGTGTGTGTTAAGACTCGGGTACCGCGAGGGACGTCTAAATCCTTTCAATAGGTGCAGCTAGTCTGCACCCTCTGCAGGTATTTATTTTTAAAATAGTGTTTTAAACTGTATTCATATTGATTACGTGAATCACATTAATACCTGTGATACATCCATTCGGCAATGTTTCTAAAACAAATATTGTTCTAACGCTTTGCAAAAACTGTATATAGCATCTTAGAGATCCAAGTCTGAAGGCGAACTGAAGGATGCTTCCACTCGTTTATTTTCTTTGACGCAAATAAAAAGTAGGCTGGCTTGAGCTGACGTTGACCGACCAGGGTAATTGTTTACTGTTTGGCAGTGGCGAACATTTTGTAACATTTTGTAAACGACTGATTAACATGTTTAAGGAGTCTGGTCAACAAGATAAGGAAATAAAGTTACGGGTAGCAGAGTATAAATAAATAAGCAGAGTATTTTATTTCTTGGTCAAAGTACAAGTTAGGGTTGGTCGGTTACTATCATTAGCAATGGAATGCTGCAGTATTTATGACCAAACATTTTTTAGCCTCATTGAGGTAACCAAACTACAGAACTATTATCTCAAGAGGCTCAAATGCACAGTAGATCCTTTATCTCGGTGCAAGGGCTTCAGAACTCTGTAATCTCTAATTTTAAATAAATCATTCAGTTACTAATGTGGTAGCAGACAATCTGTTTGAGCTTTTAATGCATGCGTAACTTTTTTTGCATTTATTAATCACTATATTTGTCCAATACCAACCAAATAGCATCGTCAATTTTGTCAAAATGTTTATTTATGCGAATATATCAAAGACACATTCCTAATGCGAGTTATGCTAAATGGCATAAAATATAATAATCTATTATAAATAGGTGTTGCTATCAACAGGTGGATTAACAAGCAACACCAGGCAAGAAGAGACAACATGCATGGGCATTCTTGTAGCAAGCTCCTCTTGGGCAGAGCACAACTCAGGAAAACCACGGGGCTCATTACGGGCCACTGGTCGGAGGGTGAACATGAACAGGATAGGAATGTACCATGGAAAAACCGTGTGTAGGTTATGCAGGAAAGATGAGCACACTTCAGGACACATAATTTATGATTGTGACGTTCTTGCTAGCAGGAGGCTAAAGGTTTTTGGTTTCCAGGATCTCTATCAGGATGAGCTAGTCAGTCTATTGCTGAACTATGATGGGCACCAATCTGCTGAACTAGTATTTAAGAGAAATAGCTCCGTCGATCGCAGTGCCTGGGGTTTTTATAATCTATTCTAGCATTATTATCTGTCTATCTATCTGTCTGTCTGTACGTCCGTCTGTCCGTCCGTCCGTCCGTCCGTCTGTCTATATGTCCATCCATCTGTCTGTCTGTCTGTCCTCCGTCCGTCCGTCCGTCTCTCTGTTTGTCTGTCCGTCTGTCTGTCCATCTGTCTGTCTGTCTGTCAGTCTGTCAGTCCGTCCGTCCGTCCGTCCTCCGTCTCTCTGTCTGTCTGTCCTCCGTCCGTCCGTCCGTCCGTCCTCCGTCCTCGTCTGTCCGTCTCGTCCTCCGTCCGTCCGTCCGTCCGTCTTTCTGTTTGTCTGTCCGTCTGTCTCGTCCATCCATCCGTCTGTCTCGTCTCGTCAGTCTGTCAGTCCGTCTGTCCTCCGTCCGTCCGTCCGTCCTCTCTGTCTGTCTGTCCGTCCGTCTGTCGTCTGTCTGTCCATCTGTCTGTCTGTCTGTCAGTCTGTCAGTCCGTCCGTCCGTCCGTCCTCCGTCTCTCTGTCTGTCTGTCCTCCGTCCGTCCGTCCGTCCTCCGTCTCTCTGTCTGTCTGTCCTCCGTCCGTCCGTCCGTCTTTCTGTTTGTCTGTCTGTCTGTCTGTCCATCTGTCTGTCTGTCTGTCAGTCTGTCAGTCCGTCCGACCGTCTGTCTGTCCTCCGTCCGTCCGTCCGTCTTTCTGTTTGTCTGTCCGTCTGTCTGTCCATCTGTCTGTCTGTCTGTCAGTCTGTCAGTCCGTCTGTCCTCCGTCCGTCCGTCCGTCTCTCTGTTTGTCTGTCCGTCTGTCTGTCCATCTGTCTGTCTGTCTGTCAGTCTGTCAGTCCGTCCGTCCGTCCGTCCGTCCTCCGTCTCTCTGTCTGTCTGTCCTCCGTCCGTCCGTCCGTCTTTCTGTTTGTCTGTCCGTCCGTCTATCAGTCCGTCCGTCTGTCTGTCTTCTCTTTATTTATCTATTACAAACATATACTGTACTTTCACTGTCGTGTTCAGGCAAATTTAAAATGGGCCTTTTCGAATACATATAAAAATAAATAATGTAAAAGCAACACACAGACTTTCTGACATTCAGTAATTTCCCTTAAATCAGACTCATAAACTACAAACAACCGAAAAATCGGTATAATTTCTCAAAAACGGTTCATCAGATTTTGTTCAAATTTTAGCTGTATACATGAAAGATGGTTGCGTTCGCCTACAAAGTGTACAAAATTTAAAAGCAAATTTTATTTATTACGTATTATTTTACGGGCAAATATATATTTTATATCATAAATTTAAAATGCTTATTTATTCAGATTTTAAGACTGATTACGATGATGAAATTAGATTGCTTAAAAATTTTTAAAATAGTAAGTAAGTATGAAATTCCATGAAGTCAGCGAGACAGCTAATTATTTTTTCGTAAGAATTCTATTCGATTTGAAGAATGGCACTAGTATTGGGCTGGGTTGCATTACTGTAGTTTATATATATATATATATATATATATATATATATATATATATATATATAAAACCTTATTACACTTTTAATAAGCCCGTACTTTCACCTTTTTACAACCACATTTAACAAGGCTGAATCCAACACTTTTTTTCATAGAGGCGTCAAAAGTTTGTCCACCTAAATTAGTTGCAATAAGTTTAGTAAGACGTTTAATTTAAAAAAATACAACACCAATAAAAGTTTATTGTGTGTAATAAAAGTTTATTGCTTGTAATAAAAGTGAAACTAAAATTTAACTAAAAAATAATAACAAAACTACTTTCTAATGAAACATGGTGCGGAAATCTGTTATTACGCAATAAATAATTTTGATTTTTAAAACCTCATTATGCGGTCAGTTTTTGAATTATTTATATAAATAAGTAATAATAAAACTAGTACATATTTTTTAACAGTAAAAAAGTATAATTATATTCATATTTAACGGGAGTGATTTACATTCTGTAAGTGTATTTTTGAAGTGAAAACTTCTTTATGTGTGACAAGCACTTTTTGTATGAGGAATTGAAACTAGGTATGGCACGAATACCATGTGAAAAAAGCATTAAATACTATGGTAAGTGAATTATAGCCTACCAGTGAGTTTATTTTTTCCATATGGGTTCTTGGTTCAGTACTATGATTATGTAACTAAGTGAGGAGAATTCAAAACCCTTTATTGACTACTATTTTACTGATATATATTTATTTGTGAAAATTATCTATATAAATAAGTTCAATAATTAATACTTAAAATTTAATTAACGTCATTATAATACTTACCCGACCCTTTTAGCGCAAAACTGTTTAGAGCGTTTACTTAAATATGTGTTGCATAAATAAGTTAATTAGTAAATATTCAAGTTATAATTAAACATTTTAATAGTCTACCAGTGAGTCTATACGAGACATCTAGCACAAAATTGTTTGGGGCATTTACAATTATATTGCACATTGTTTATAAATAAGTGCATAAATAAATATTTAAATCATTAACGAAAGCCCTTGTAATATATGCCCAGTAAAAGTTGAAAAAATTAATATATATATATATTTTTTTTTTTTTAACGTCCGATTATTGTGCACACTTGGGCTAATACAGACGGTGGGATGATTTATAGCGTATGAAAATGCCAAGCCCTGGCCGGGAATCGAACCCGGGTCCTCGAGGTGAAATGTTACCAGAAATAATTTTGTGCAATTTAAAATTTTTGGAGATCAAAATTATCGAACTGTAATACGCTAGCGTTCATCCTACTTTTCCAACTTTGAATTAAGTTATCTGTCTTGTATATTCAAATTTTCATCAAAATCTGATTGATATTAAAAAAAAATATATAGTAAAAAAACCAGACGTTCTTTAGAGCATTGTTTGTTAGCTAGACTTTTTTATTTGTGTCTTGCCAACCAAGGTTTCATTTGTTAGAGCATTGTCAAGGCCACTTAACAGACTATTAAGTCTTAACAGAATGTCAGTCTTGTAAGTGGCCTTGAAAATGCATTGACAAGTGAAACCTTGGTTGGCAAGACTTATATAAAAATAAAAAGTGGAAATATACAAACGTGTTATTGTTTCGTTAATATAATTTATTTCCGTCAAGTACCAACAGTAGTTTTAAGTATAAATAATGTTGTAAAAGATTAATGTTTTCTTCTTCTTCTTTTCGTTTCACCCTCTTTGGGGTACGCTGAATCAATCATTTCTTGCGCGCTGTACTTTTCTTTGTTCCCAGTAGCTCTTCATTCTTTCTGATCTTCTTTTCCTCTCCTCTTCCGAAATGATAGGTTTAGGTCTTATTTTGGTTTTATCTTGGAATCTTATTCTTTCGTCCTTGGTACTTATCTTAGCAGTTTGGTCAAGCAGTGAATTTTCTGTAATTTTTAATTCTATTAGGTCTTTTTCAATTTCTTTAAACCAGTTCGGTTTTGTTTTACGATTATGGAAAAAATCAAACACTTGTTTCGTCAATCTATTGGAGTTCATTCTAAGAAGATGGCCGTAAAAATTTATTCTCCTTTTTCTCATAGTATCTGACAGTTTTTCAATTTTGATTAATGTTTTATTATTAAAAATTTTTTTTTTTTTGTGTTTAACGTCCGACTATTGTGCACACTTGGGCTAATGCAGACGATGAGATGATTTATAGCGTATGAAAATGCCAAGTCCTCGCCGGGAATCGAACCCGGGTCCTCGGGGTGAAAACCTAGTACGCTATCCGTATTTGTGTATTATGATCTAGCGTCTATTTGCTTTAATATCAGTTATGTATCGATTGTTAAACCCCTAAGTACTCCTAAATTTATTTAAAATCAGTAATATAATTAGATCAATACTAACCACAGAAAAACAGCATTAATTCCTTTTTTAAAAAAGTTTTCACTTATTTCTGCTAGTTCCATGCTGATACAGTTAAAAAAGTGATTTTTAAAAGTGTTTCAAGACAAATAATTAAGAATTTAGGCATATTTCTAAACACCATTGTAACAATCGGTTGTTACGTACCTAAAATCACTATACAGACCAACAAGACAAGACCTTTTTAACCTCTCTAATAATTGCTACAGTATTTCGTAAATTCGTATTTTCAGATTTCACTTAAACACTGTTTTAGCGGATTTGAACTTCAACGTTTTGTTTTGAAGTAGAAATAACAGCTGTCACACATGTGTCAACTGTTTGCTTGATATGTTAAATTGGTATTGTCCCGAGCGATTAAAGAGGCACTGCAAAATTTCTCTGTAATTTTACAGGAGGCAGTGAATAAGTTTTTGATTTGACAGTTCATGTGAGCACAGCGACAGCTTTCAAAGTATCTCTGCTTTGACTAATATGACACCAAACAAGATTTCAGTTTTATTTCTTAATTTTACCATTTAATAAAAGTATAAATAAGCTTTTCGTCTATTCAATTGAAATAAACACCTGGCGTCTGTGCGAAATTTCGCACTATGAAAGTTTTAAGTAAACACAGCCTTTTGAATAGGAGTAGTCTTTGGGGTGAGGGCGGTAGTTGGAAGGAAGGGAAAACATGTTTAAAAAATAAATCGAAAAGCGATCGGTTTGAAATAATAATCTCAAATTTATGAGTCATTGTAGTATATACATTTCAATACAGATAATTGTTTTTTTAATAGAAATTTTTACATGCCATTACAATACCTCGTTGTAAACGATATTTGATGTAAGAATGTAATCTTTTTGTACATTTTGTATTTCATTTTCTTTAATGGATACAAACATGTTAGTATGTTGATTTAGTTACCCTTGAAAGGTTACATGTAATTGTCCGTGAGTAAAGACGGCATTTGGTAAACACAATCTTGCTATTAGAAATCACAAATATATTTGTGTAAAAACAGTGTCCAAAACATATGTTTGTTATTCGTAGGTTAACTTTATTTCACCTAGTTTTCAGCTTCTTTTCATATCGCTTCGCGCGCGTAAATTTCCTTGTAAAACAAAGAGCAAACAATACTGAGCAGAGAGCAGGGTAGTTGAAGAGCAATCACAACTGCTCACTGCTCAGTGCCAAGAACAGTGTTCTCAGTAGCAGTGCTAGCGTTCACAGTCTTATCTTTAGGCAACACTGAATACTGAGCGGAAATCAGAGAGCAGGGTAGTTGAAGAGCAATCACAACTGCTCACTGCTCAGTGTCAAGAACAGTGTTCTCAGTAGCAGTGCTAGCGTTCACAGTCTTACCTTTAGGCAACACTGAATACTGAGCGGAAAGCAGAGAGCAGGGTAGTTGAAGAGTAATTACAACTGCTCACTGCTCAGTGCCAAGAACAGTGTTCTCAGTAGCAGTGCTAGCGTTCACAGTCTTATCTTTAGGCAACACTGAATACTGAGCGGAAATCAGAGAGCAGGGTAGTTGAAGAGCAATCACAACTGCTCACTGCTCAGTGCCAAGAACAGTGTTCTCAGTAGCAGTGCTAGCGTTCACAGTCTTACCTTTAGGCAACACTGAATACTGAGCGGAAATCAGAGAGCAGGGTAGTTGAAGAGCAATCACAACTGCTCACTGCTCAGTGCCAAGAACAGTGTTCTCAATAGCAGTGATAGCGTTTACAGTCTCTATTTTAGGCAACACTGAACACTAAGCGGAAAGCAGAGAGCAGGGTAGTTGAAGAGTAATTACAACTGCTCACTGCTCAGTGCCAAGAACAGTGTTCTCAGTAGCAGTGCTAGCGTTCACAGTCTTATCTTTTAGGCAACACTGAATACTGAGCGGAAATCAGAGAGCAGGGTAGTTGAAGAGCAATCACAACTGCTCACTGCTCAGTGCCAAGAACAGTGTTCTCAATAGCAGTGATAGCGTTTACAGTCTCTATTTTAGGCAACACTGAACACTAAGCGGAAAGCAGAGAGCAGGGTAGTTGAAGAGTAATTACAACTGCTCACTGCTCAGTGCCAAGAACAGTGTTCTCAGTAGCAGTGCTAGCGTTCACAGTCTTATCTTTAGGCAACACTGAATACTGAGCGGAAATCAGAGAGCAGGGTAGTTGAAGAGCAATCACAACTGCTCACTGCTCAGTGCCAAGAACAGTGTTCTCAGTAGCAGTGCTAGCGTTCACAGTCTTATCTTTAGGCAACACTGAATACTGAGCGGAAATCAGAGAGCAGGGTAGTTGAAGAGCAATCACAACTGATCACTGCTCAGTGCCAAGAACAGTGTTCTCAGTAGCAGTGATAGCGTTCACAGTCTTACCTTTAGGCAACACTGAATACTGAGCGGAAATCAGAGAGCAGGGTAGTTGAAGAGCAATCACAACTGATCACTGCTCAGTGTCAAGAACAGTGTTCTCAGTAGCAGTGCTAGCGTTCACAGTCTTATCTTTAGGCAACACTGAATACTGAGCGGAAATCAGAGAGCAGGGTAGTTGAAGAGCAATCACAACTGATCACTGCTCAGTGCCAAGAACAGTGTTGTCAGTAGCAGTGATAGCGTTCACAGTCTCACATTTGGGCAACACTGAACACCGAGCGGAAAGCAGAGAGCAGGGTAGTTGAAGAGCAATCACAACTGATCACTGCTCAGTGCCAAGAACAGTGTTCTCAGTAGCAGTGATAGCGTTCACAGTCTTACCTTTAGGCAACACTGAATACTGAGCGGAAATCAGAGAGCAGGGTAGTTGAAGAGCAATCACAACTGATCACTGCTCAGTGCCAAGAACAGTGTTGTCAGTAGCAGTGATAGCGTTCACAGTCTCACATTTGGGCAACACTGAACACCGAGCGGAAAGCAGAGAGCAGGGTAGTTGAAGAGCAATCACAACTGATCACTGCTCAGTGCCAAGAACAGTGTTCTCAGTAGCAGTGATAGCGTTCACAGTCTTACCTTTAGGCAACACTGAATACTGAGCGGAAATCAGAGAGCAGGGTAGTTGAAGAGCAATCACAACTGATCACTGCTCAGTGCCAAGAACAGTGTTCTCAGTAGCAGTGATAGCGTTCACAGTCTTCACCTTTAGGCAACACTGAATACCTGAGCGGAAATCAGAGAGCAGGGTAGTTGAAGAGCAATCACAACTGATCACTGTTCAGTGCCAAGAACAGTGTTCTCAGTAGCAGTGATAGCGTTCACAGTCTTACCTTTAGGCAACACTGAATACTGAGCGGAAATCAGAGAGCAGGATAGTTGAAGAGCAATCACAACTGATCACTGCTCAGTGCCAAGAACAGTGTTCTCAGTAGCAGTGATAGCGTTCACAGTCTTACCTTTAGGCAACACTGAATACTGAGCGGAAATCAGAGAGCAGGGTAGTTGAAGAGCAATCACAACTGATCACTGCTCAGTGTCAAGAACAGTGTTCTCAGTAGCAGTGCTAGCGTTCACAGTCTTATCTTTAGGCAACACTGAATACTGAGCGGAAATCAGAGAGCAGGGTAGTTGAAGAGCAATCACAACTGATCACTGCTCAGTGCCAAGAACAGTGTTCTCAGTAGCAGTGATAGCGTTCACAGTCTTACCTTTAGGCAACACTGAACACTGAGCGGAAATCAGAGAGCAGGGTAGTTGAAGAGCAATCACAACTGCTCACTGCTCAGTGTCAAGAACAGTGTTCTCAGTAGCAGTGATAGCGTTCACAAGTCTCACCTTTAGGCAACACTGAACACCGAGCGGAAAGCAGAGAGCAGGGTAGTTGAAGAGCAATCACAACTGCTCACTGCTCAGTGCCAAGAACAGTGTTATCAGTAGCAGTGATAGCGTTCACAAGTCTCACCTTTAGGCAACACTGAACACTGAGCGGAAAGCAGAGAGCAGGGTAGTTGAAGAGCAATCACAACTGCTCAGTGCCAAGAACAGTGATATCAGTAGCAGTGATAGCGTTCACAAGTCTCACCTTTAGGCAACACTGAACACCGAGCGGAAAGCAGAGAGCAGGGTAGTTGAAGAGCAATCACAACTGCTCACTGCTCAGTGCCAAGAACAGTGTTCTCAGTAGCAGTGATAGCGTTCACAGTCTCACTTTTAGGCAACACTGAACACTGAGCGGAAAGCAGAGAGCAGGGTAGTTGAAGAGCAATCACAACTGCTCACTGCTCAGTGCCAAGAACAGTGTTGTCAGTAGCAGTGATAGCGTTCACAGTCTTACCTTTAGGCAACACTGAACACCGAGCGGAAAGCAGAGAGCAGGGTAGTTGAAGAGCAACCATAACTGCTCACTGCTCAGTGCCAAGAACAGTGTTGTCAGTAGCAGTGATAGCGTTCACAGTCTTACCTTTAGGCAACACTGAACACTGAGCGGAAAGCAGAGAGCAGGGTAGTTGAAGAGCAATCACAACTGCTCACTGCTCAGTGTCAAGAACAGTGTTCTCAGTAGCAGTGATAGCGTTCACAGTCTTACCTTTAGGCAACACTGAATACTGAGCGGAAATCAGAGAGCAGGGTAGTTGAAGAGCAATCACAACTGATCACTGCTCAGTACCAAGAACAGTGTTCTCAGTAGCAGTGATAGCGTTCACAGTCTTACCTTTAGGCAACACTGAATACTGAGCGGAAATCAGAGAGCAGGGTAGTTGAAGAGCAATCACAACTGCTCACTGCTCAGTGCCAAGAACAGTGTTCTCAGTAGCAGTGATAGCGTTCACAGTCTCATCTCTTGCCTCTTTACAGCTTTGTTTGTCCGACTGTATGAACGCATCGGTTTTTATAACAAACCAATGGGGGCATTCCGATTAAGTTTTCAAAACTGTAACCGTAACAGTGTTCCAGTTTCAGTTGTCACTTTGGGTTTTACAAGCCGGTGATTGTTTTGTGTACAGTCTTGAACGTGCCTTTAGTTTTAATTTTTAATTAACATCTGCAAAGCCATGAAGCACTTGCCTATCTTCTGGTTCCCCCAAAATGTTTTATAATTTGGAACTCACAAATTCCTCTAGATTTATATAAAACATGTGTATGAACATATGTCTTTATAACATAGTGTATATAATATTTAAAAAGTTGTTAGTTAAAAGCAATATTTTTTTGAAAATCTGATTTCAGGTTAAAATTTGATACACGTTCAAGATTATCGAATTTCCGTTGGGAAATGAACTATTGGAACGGCCATCACGGTAAGATTCGAATCTTGTGCTCATATGAGCGATGATCCTGACTTCTGGAATAAATTTTTAGGCTTTCTTTCATGTCCTGTGCATACAATTAGATGTTCGTTTTATAGATGTGTGTGTTTGGACTCTAGCGTAGGCAATTTTGTTCGATTTGATTGATATTGTTAATAGCTTTGTTTTAGTTCGTTGCACAGAAATATTTAAAAATTGTCGCCATTCAAAATTTTTAAAAAACCTAACATTTTTATCTCATTTTTTGCAAATGTAATTTAATTAGTGTAATCAATTTTTAAATCTGCACAAATTAGCATTTAAAATTTTTGAATTCAGTTGACGGTGGTCAGAGTTCATTTTCGAATTTTAATTGCACTGTTATTTTTTTAACTGTTACAAGTAGGCCTAAGTGTTGTTGGAGTGTAACTTTAACTAAACTTGCCGGTTTAAACGCATTTCTAGAAGAAAGACAGACGGATGACCTCAGGATTCTTGGGCATACCTTTAAAATTTATCCAATCCATGATTCATCGTACAATCAACGCATTTACATTTTACGTAGGAAAGTTATTTAAAATATAATTTTGTAATTTGCATGAATACAGCCCGAGGCGGGGTCTGTTAATGACAAACCGCCTTCCACGCGCAACCAAAAAACAACAAAGATATCCATCCGCGGTCTGCACGTCCGCTGCAGGTAACGTGTTTTTTGTAATCACAGAATTAAAACTCTTGCACTCTCTGTTTGTTACAGTTTGTTACACAACATTTCGGGCTCAAAGGCAAATAATTATTGCATTCGTGAAAACACGTACAATACACTAAGGCCCTTCTGTTCGGAAAACACGTACACCAGGGACCTTCTGTTCTGAAAACACATACAAGACACCAGAGCCCTTCCGTTCTGAAAACACATACAATACAATACACAAGGGCCCTTTTGTTCTGAAAATACATGCATCAGGACTCTTCTGTTCTGAAAACGCATACAACACAAACACACACACACACACACACACACACACACACACACACACACACAATACACCAAGGCCCTTCTGTTCTGAAAACACACACACACACACACACCCTTCCGTTCACACACAATACAATACACAAAGGCCCTTTTGTTCTGAAAATACATGGACTCTTCTGTTCTTCTGTTCTGAAAACACATAAAATACACCAGAGCCCTTCTGTTTCAAAACACTGACAGTACTCCACGACCCTTCTGTTCTGAAAACACATACAATACAGCAGAACCCTTCAGTTCTTAAAACACATACAATACACCTGGGCCCTTCTGTTCTGAAAACACATACAATACACCAGGGCTCTTCTGTTCTGAAAACACATACAATACACATACAATATACCAGGGCCCTTCTGTTCTGAAAACACATACAATACACCAGAACTCCCTTCTGTTCTGAAAACAAACAAAATACATTAGGACCCTTTTGTTCTGAAAACATAAAATACACCAGAGCCTCTGTTTTTATAAGCACATGCATTACACCAGGTAATTACACAAGCGGTACACAGGTTACATTATAGAATTAATTATTATAATGCAGCTGAGTAATTTCGGGCCGGAAGAAGCTTACTAAAACCTTTAAGGTCTGCCTGTATTACTGTGTTATCGAGCGATCAATGATATTCAGCCACTTCTACATAAAAGTACGGTGGTCTCCACTGATATAATACGGTTTTGTATTTCGTCACATGAAATTTGTCTTTTGCTTAGCCACTATAATTATGTCATCGTTTGCAGCGTCTTCTTTTGACGGATTACGTGGTTTCGAGTTATTCTAATTTAACAGAAGAGAACAGAACAGATCAGATTAGTGCAGAAGGTTTAATTAAGGGTTGCCGCACAGTGATAAAGTCTCTTTGGAGCAATCAACTCTGAGATAATCTCACCTGTTTTACCTCCGAGGCGCTCTTTATTGCCAACTTGACAACACGAAATTAAAAACTTTTCTTAAACGTTACGTAGTTTTAATGTTGCTTTGTTTAAATATGCAATCATTGTTATCTATTTTAACGTTAGATGAAATGTGAAATTGTTTACTCTCTCTCTCTCCCTTTCTCTTCCTCTCCCTCTCTCTCCTCTCCCACTCTCCCTCCCTCTCTCCCTCCTCTCTTCCTCCTCTTTCTCTTCTCCTCCCTCTCCTCTCCCTTTCTTCCTCTCCCTCTTCCTCTCTCTCGACTTTGTAACTTTAGAAAGCTCTCTTTGTGAGTGAGACTTTTTTATGAGAAGATTCTTGGCTGACCGAATGTTTAGAAGAATTCACAAGAAAGGACTGATTAGGTTATTTAAAGTAAAGTTATTAGTGATTAAAAATCTGTAGATAATTTTAAACAAAGAAATACTCAAAAAATAAATATAAAATGTAAATTGTACTTTGACCATTTAGCTTAATCAGCGAATCAGTGTTTTCCTTTTTGAGCATTTGTGGTACAAACATTTAAAATCTGATCGCTTCAAATAATAGTTAACGATCTGACAAAATTTGGAAATGTACTTGTTTTATAAGTAATAATTTACTTAATTCTTAGGTGCTCCAACTTTGTTAGGAAAGTAATATCAACTCGCCTGGTTTAGCTATTTCATCTGGCATTCTTCCTTTTACAAGTGCCTTGAGTTTTTCAAGGCTTCAGCATCACGGTACGAATTATAAAGGTGCGAATTATCGAGTGACGACTACGAGGTGTGTTCAGAAAGTAACGAGAATTTTAATTTTTTGAACAAAATATTTATTTATTCTTCTACATTGATGTTGTCGCCTTCAAAATAGTCCCCATTGGAGATTATGCACTTGTGCCAGCGCTTCTTCCAATCCTCGAAACACTTCTCAAACTCGATCTTTGAGATAGCCTTTTAGTTCTTTCAGCGATGCGCTTTTAATGTCATCTACGGCTGTAAAACGACGGCCCTTTAAGGTTCTCTTTATTTTTGGAAATAGGAAAAAGTCACACGGAGCCACGCCTGGCGAATATGGAGGCTGGGGCATCGTTACAGTACTGTTTTTGGCCAAAAATTCACTAACAAGCAATGGAGTGTGAGCTGGTGCATTATCGTGGTGCAAAAGCCATAAATTGTTTTTCCACTGATCCGGGCATTTTTTTCGGATTGCTTCACGCAAACGGCGTTGAACTTGTAGGTAGTACTCCTTATTGACCGTTTCACCTGGTGGCAGGAATTCATGATGCACTATGCCATTAATATCGAAGAACACAGTGAGCATAACCTTCACGTTCGACGGCACTTGTCGAGCCTTTTTCGGTCTTGGCGAGCCAAAATGCCTCCACTGGGATGATTGAGCCTTAGTTTCGACGTCATATCCGTAAACCCATGTTTCGTCACCTGTTATAATACGTTTCAGTAATTCTGCATCGTCGTTGACTTCGTTTAGTGAGTCCTGAGCAACTTCCATTCGCTGCTGTTTTTGTTCAAAATTCAACAAATTTGGAATGAATTTTGCTGCCACGCCTTTCATACACAAAACACTGGAAACAATGTCATGACATGATCCAATCTATATGCCAACATCATCAGCGTCTCTTCAATTTTGATTCGGCGTTTGTTCATAACCATTTCTTTCACTTTTCTCGTTTTCATCGGTTGTTGATGGTGCTAGGGCGTCCAGGGCGTTCGTCATCTTCAACGTTTTCACGGCCTTCTTGGAAACGCTTATACCACTCGTAAACTCTTGCTTTACTCATAGCAGACTCACCATAGGCCTTTGTTAACATTTTACACACTTTGTTACACTTTATTCAGTTTTTACGCAAAATTTGATACAAATTCTTTGATCCAATTCTTTTAACAAACGAAAATCGCCGAGCTCATAAAAACACGTCTAACTTTATTGGCTGTTACAGACAAAGTCAACAATGAAAACAGTTGAAAGTTATATCATACTTCAAGGGCATGTATACCAACATAATAAAAAAAATGTTTGACAATCGGACTCTCCAAACCCGGGAAATTTAAAATTTCTCGTTACTTTCTGAACACAACTCGTATATGTTTCCAGAAATATTGATGTAGAGTTCAGGATCGGCGCTTATTTTAAGATCTTAGGTTTGGGTGTTACCATGATGGCAGCTATAATTGCTAGTTTTTCAATGAAAATTCGCTTAGATAATGGTACTACTTCTACATTCCCTGTTTATACTATTTTTTATATCGAGAGAAATTTCATTCATAACACGGAGCCTTACATCTTCCTTGAAGCAGAACTGAAACAGTTTTATTTCTTCTCGATCAAAACTTTTTCCCAAAGTTGACCCCATCACTCAAATCAGCTGGGTTTTGTAGATGACTTCTCTTTATTTACTTGTGAAATTGATCTGTTTATTGTACACACAACCGCCTTCTAGACAACGTATTCTTTATATTTATTTTAGGAAATTATTATTTCTACTCTCCCTGACTAAACAAAAGCACGACATATACAAAAACACTATGACACTGAATAAGGTAAACATATTACGTCGCTCTAAAAACTAATGTTTACAATTATGCGAGGGTCACTTATTATTCCTTGTTCAGGTTTTATGTTCTTATTTATTCCAAAGAAATATAGATAAATTGTTTTCTATATTTTAAGCCACACCCTAAAAAAAGAATTAGCTAAAGAAAATATAAATGTCTCTTTCAGAACAACTAATAAGTTATCAACATTATTAAAGAAGCCAGTTGCAAATACAAGTGGAGATAACTTTGAAAAAGCTGGCATATACAAAATGAAATGTAGTGATTGCCTAAGCTTCTATATCGGTCAGACATCTCGCTCTTTTAAGAAAAGATTTAAAGAACACATACCCAGAAGTGCATTGTCGACACACTCGGCTTTCGCAGAACATCTTATGGACAAAAACCATAAATTCAAAGACATCCATACCAACATGGAAATATTACATTTATGTTATAAAAGCAGTTATATGGATGCGATTGAAGAGTTTGAGATTTACAAGAGCAAAAAATCGGACCCCCAGAACATCCTAAAAGAAAAACTTTCATTTAAATCAAATTTAATATATGACATGGCTCTAAGGATAAGTGATTTGAGTAAGTAACAAAAACCAACAGACTGTAACTGATAACAACGACAGGCGCGCTACTAATGATGGAGACTCCGCAGTCCGGAATGTAACAACATACGAGTCGCGTGTGTAGCTTGGCCAAGCGAATTTCATGGTGAATATTTTAAACGTGTAATTGTGCTCAGTGTTTGTGATGTATGTTTTAATGTTTTGTTTGACTTTGTGACGACCTCGACAGAAGGATTTAACATTTTGTATAACGGCCTGAAGATGAAACGATAGAGTTTCGAAACCGCGGTAGCCTTTACGAGGTGAGTGGATAGACCACTGACGGGAAGAATAGGTCATAATCCTAATTATTTGAATAAGTGGTCCGGTGGCTATGTTACAATAATGAAATTGTTTTCTGTTTTACTATACAAAGTATAAGGAAAGTTTGGGGATCGTGAAATAAATCTACCTGAAAATTTGATGATTTTCTGAGTCCAAAAAGGGAAGTTTTACTTGAATCTGTCTGTCTCTCTCTCTCTCTCTCTCTCTCTCTCTCTCTCTCTCTCTCACTCTCTCTGCATTTTATTGTAATATTTATTTTATTATTGTAATATTAATTTTATATTTTGTTTTGTTTTAATGGAGTTATGATCGAATGAATTTCTAGGGTTACTGTTGCACTGCGACCTTTGTAGATTAATTACGTGCTCTGCACCTCTCTATATTCCAGAGATGCTCAGTTACAGTTACGTCATTCCAGCCCTTCTCTTCGTAAACTAAAGGTTTTGAAGAGGATTCAAGGTGGATAACTCCCCCTTCTAATTGATGACTTTCTTTTTCTAATTCATTATTCAAATGCTTGCTCGGCTAATTCCCTTTCGATTTTTCTATCAGTTGACATTTTTTTCGAAGGTTTTGCCACATTTGACCAGTTTTTGTTGTTGTGCGCTGAGGTTTATTCTGCCGCTCATTTTATTCTACATTCGTACTCATGGGAACACCCACACGTAGCTAGAGGAATGAGGTCTGTTCATACAGAGCCGCGTAAGGCTGAGGTCACCAGGTATCCCAGGATTCCATTTGGTACACCATTTGACCGGCGTTAGTCACTCCATCATCACGGGTCGCTTTATACTTTAGAGTTAGCCAAACTATGTAGAGTGAGGAATGTGTGTGTGTGTGTGTGTGTGTGTGTGTGTGTGTGTGTGTGTGTGTGTGTGTGTGTGTGTCTAGTCAGGATTTAGTTTCGTATT
>CM040185.1:18973629-18978629 GCA_022606455.1 Callitettix versicolor | reverse complement strand
TTTACCCTTTCCTTTAACACCGGATCCCTCGTTATCGTATCGAAATATCAAATTTGAGTGAAATCCAGCTACGAAACCACTTTTTTGGATTCGGATATTAAAACGATAAGCATTGTTCAAGGTTATTTATAGATTTTTTGTAATACGTTGAAGCTTTCATAGAGCGGCTGCAGTCTTAACAACGACAAACGAGAGGGTGTTTTAGTTAATTAACAGCTGAAGGTTTGGGGCTGATAAAGTCTAAAAACAATTACTGCTGTTGACTGAAATGAGCTTAGGCTGAAGGCAGAGAAACAGATTTAGATGCTTTCATACTAGGATAGAAACTGGGTGAATATCCGCGCTTCAATATTGCTTTTTATTATGAACTACTTAAAATCAACTTGTACAATATATAATTTTAACAATATGGAATTTTATTTAAGTTTCAACGAAGAACAAAACGTAGTTTCTTATTATACAATGTCTAATGGAAAATGAGCTATTGGAGCGCCATTACAGTAAACCTCAGTCCCTGAACCATAAAATATGCACTGATCCTGACCTCTAGAACCTGTTTTAATCTCTCTCTCTCTCTCTCTCTCTCTCTCTCTCTATATATATATATATATATATATATATATATATATATATATATATATATATATATATATATATATATATATATATATATACATACACACACACACACATATATATATATACACACACACACATATATATATATATATATATACAAGGTGTCAAATCAACAACGTCGTGGATCGCACAAGTCAGAATAGACCTACATGACGCAGGAATAGACTCAACAGACGTTGAAGATAGACACACATACAGGAGAAAGATGCTCGGTTGGAAGGTCAGGTCCCAGAGAATGAAATTCCAAAGAGAGCAGAGGTAAAATGGACGGAGGAGCGGAAAGGATCCATGGAGATAGGATGAGGAAGGTGTGGAGGATTAGAAAAACAAGACATGAGTCGGAGTGCTTTGCGTGATCCAACAGGGTCTATGCGCAGATAATAATAATAATAATAATATATATTATATATATATATATATATATATATATATGAATTGAATATATATATATATATATATATATATATATATATATATATATATATATATATATAAAATCATTATAACTTTCTCATCTCACTTTTTTTTAAGTAACTACTGGTTATCAAGGGGTATGGGTGTATGTTTTGCACGGGAAAAAATTCAGTTTGCCGTCACGGAACGTTCTAACACATTCATACGCGCACTCTAGTGAACATTATTATTCCAGACATTATTACAACACATTATTATTTTTTTCTTTTGTTTAGTGATAAATAAAATGTATTTTTAAAGTGAAGACTTGTACGGTCGCGGTTGACAAAACATGGGTATAAATATTTGCTTTCGCGTCACGCTTGAATCCGTAATGCATACCTCACAGCATATATTGTTCTTGTATATATCTAGACTGGAAGTGACTACTTCTAAACAACTGATTTCGCACAATAGCTTCAATATCATTTCAATTGAGGTTGTGTTTATTGTTCTTGTTAATTTTAAAAATGTGTATTTTCTATATTTGTATTTAAGTTATTCAATGTATATGACCTGTACCACTTTTTGAACGCCAGAATCACATAGTTATATTTATTATTACACTTAGATAGTATAACTGTCAAAAGTAAGGTTATAAACTGATTATGTACCTTATATAGCCTAAGAAACACAAATTCATAGTCTGTGACAGTTTCAGTTAATTTTTAAGTTGTGTACCCGCACACGCGCGTGAAATTTAATAGGAAAATAATTTTCAAGAGTTGCCCTTTCCTGCATTTATCTAAATTTTTATAAAAATAATTAAATCGTAATAGTGAAAACGTATACAGTCAGGCTTGCCAAAGGTTAGTCACTTCTGTCGGCCAGTCCCGCACTGCCTAAGTTTTGTTTTTTTAACCTGATCTCGTCATCGGTATCAACGTAAAAATCTGCTAAAATTATAAGAATTTGGCTCAATAAAATTAAATTTAAATACGCTAGTTTCGTTGGAAATTCGGTAGAACTCTGTTTCGTAGTTTAAATGTAAATTCACTGTCGGCCTTAGCTTTTCTGTCAACTGTGCGCCTATGTAAGGGCTTCGTTTTCAACGTACGGCCATAAAAATATAAATAAACAATTTTTTAAAATAAATTTGAAATTAATTTTTTTCAAAAATAATATTTATTAATTAATAATTAGTACCATTATTGCAAAAAGTAATCTATTTTATTTGCTTATTTAAAATTATTGAAATTTGACTTCTAGACTTTTTCAGCAAAATGTTTTCTTTATTAAAAAGTCTAATTTTCCACAATATATTGCTCGATTGACAATACAGCCAAAGGCGAAGTCTATCGCGTAGCATTGTTTTTCTCAATTATGCTTTGTTACTGGTATTGTAAATAGAATGCGAAGTGCAATCCATACGTTTGGATGTAACCCTTGGAGAGAATTTTTAAAATAACATTTAATATAATATGAGGTGTAATTTTTTCATAATCTACTATGTCCCTTATTAAGAAAAGCCATTATACGAGTAAGTATAACAATTTACCATCTTTTCTGACCATAAATCTACTATACAAAATAATTTATTTACCGATACAAATTTAAAAAATCTCATACATTAGCATATTCATTTAACTGCTCAAATCTTTCTTTGGTTGATGCCAGAGATGTATTTAATAATGGTTTAAAAAAAGTCGCTTCTAATTTTTTTCCTGACTCTAAAAGGCTGAAGTATAAAGTCAAGTTAGGCATAATTTCGTCAGAATCAACTGAGGATTACTATTGAGAAACTATACTCAACTTGAGTATTTCAAGTGTCGACGGTCGTTTTGATAAGAAACCTACATCTACACTTCTATAGGCTTTGAGAGAAACACCAAAATGACTAAATAATGTCTTTGCTTTTAAAATTTTTGTTTCATATTTCCTTTATTTTTGGAGCCAGACCTTGCATCCCCCCCCACACTATGTAATTTGAAGTAATATATGCAGAATTTAACGCTGATTACTATATAAAAACACGTTTTAAACACATTTTTTGATCTCACGTCTGTCAGGTTAAGTACAAAAATGTCTAAAAGGCTGCTTTTAGCGTTTATGAATTGAAAACCCATAAAATTCACTATCTTGAGACATGGTCAACTATTTAGGTTGCTTAAATTTTTGAAATTTGAATTTCGCCTCGTCACAAACACTTATACGAGTAATTTCTGTGTCTGCATGATTTTATATCGTTCACCGTATTTAATGTTTGAATAAAATTAATTGCAAAGTGTTTATAACTTACGCCATTTGCCTTTCTAATGAGAACATAACCTTAAAGTGGCGTCAAGAAGTTGTTACATTGTTGCTGCGAAGTTTGAATGCGAGGCGTGAGGCTTACTTGATATCGTCTTCCGTAACTCTAGATTACAATTAAAGTTTGTATTGCGTTTTAAATCACCGGAGACGAAGTGTCACTCATATCATGACAGCCTTGTATTATTCACCTCGGTTTATTATCCGAGTTTTGTTTTGCGTTCACTTGGCGGCAAATTTTATCGGATCAGATCAAAACGTTATCCTAACTTTGGTTTTATAGCCTAAATTGATGCCAGCTGTAGCCTATTGTTGGCGCGATTATGTTACAGTTCCTTCCATATTACTTGGTAATGCGACGCAACAAATCGATGGCAGTAGAGCATTTAAAATTAAGAGCTACACATATCCAGTACTCTTTGGAGCTGTAATCTACATTCAAAACTAATACAGTACATTGTATTATTGTCTGTTTTAAATTATATTGTTTAGTGATTGATGACTATATACTTACAGTGTAAATATCCTTTACAAAAACCAATGACTAAGCATACTAATAACACAATTCCTTCATGTGCGTAGTGGATAGGGATACTAGTAACCTTTCTTTGAGTAATAGTAATAGCTGTTTCAGTAACAACTCACTGTAACTCAGTTTAATTTCTTTGTTATTCAATAGCTATTTGAGTGACAACTTACTGTAACTCAGTGTAACTTGTGTATCACTCAATAGCTGTTTGAGTGACAACTCACTGTAACTCGTTTATTACTCAATAGCTGTTTGAGTGACAACTCAGTGTAACTCGTTTATCACTCAATAGCTGTTTGAGTGACAACTCACTGTGACTCAGTGTAACTCGTTTATTACTCAATAGCTGTTTGAGTGACAACTCACTGTAACTCAGTGTAACTCGTTTATCACTCAATAGCTGTTTGAGTGACAACTCACTGTAACTCGTTTATTACTCAATAGCTGTTTCAGTAACAACTCACTGTAACTCAGTTTAATTTCTTTGTCATTCAATAGCTACTTGAGTGACAACTTACTGTAACTCAGTGTAACTCGTTTATTACTCAATAGCTGTTTGAGTGACAACTCACTGTAACTCAGTGTAATTTGTTTATCACTCAATAGCTTTTTAAGTGACAACTTAACTCGTTTATTACTCAATAGCTGTTTGAGTGACAACTCACTGTAACTCGTTTATTACTCAATAGCTATTTGAGTGACAACTTACTGTAACTCAGTGTAACTCGTTTATTACTCAATAGCTGTTTGAGTGACAACTCACTGTAACTCAGTGTAATTTGTTTATCACTCAATAGCTTTTTAAGTGACAACTCACTGTAACTCGTTTATTACTCAATAGCTGTTTCAGTGACAACTCACTGTAACTCGTTTATTACTCAATAGCTGTTTGAGTGACAACTCACTGTAACTCAGTGTAACTCGTTTATCACTCAATAGCTGTTTGAGTGACAACTCACTGTAACTCACTGTAACTCGTTTATTACTCAATAGCTGTTTGAGTGACAACTCACTGTAACTCAGTGTAACTCGTTTATTACTCAATAGCTGTTTGAGTGACAACTCACTGTAACTCACTGTAACTCGTTTATTACTCAATAGCTGTTTGAGTGACAACTCAGTGTAACTG
>CM040185.1:18908629-18971129 GCA_022606455.1 Callitettix versicolor | reverse complement strand
TTCACAATTTGGAAGAGTTCGTTAGCCTTCAACATAATCCGTTCAACATTTTCAAAATGGCAACCATTCGAAATCTTATAAGATTCATAACGCTTTTATCTTACAAATTTTTCGAAAATCTAATTTCTTTGTTCAATTAAAATGTATAGCAAATCAAAATCCATTGTAACTAAGAAAGTGTACTTGACGGTGGTCAGGGTTCGTTTTCAATGTAATTTTGAAGATTTAAAATGCCAATTTTAACGTTGGTTATGTCTGTGAAATCAGATTTTCTAAAACGTATAAGATAAACAGAACTGTTGTTGGAATTTTATTTCCATCACGTCAGCGAGACAGGTGCGCGCGATTATATTTACGTATAAAATATGTAAGAAGTTTTATGTGTTTATTTTCTCTGCATGGAAGGATATATTTCATACAGTTTTGTGGGAGCACAAACATTGAATATAAACATACTAGAAGTACAGCCACCATTGTAAAAAGCATGTTCAGCGGCTAAAGTCCAAGTAATTGGACTATCTGCCGCTACGATCGCTGTAAGCTGCAAGGACAGGTGGAAGACGTTTAAGAAAATAAACAGTACTATTATCGATTTAATTGTAGTTGAACATTCTGCCGCCAGCAGCGAGAGCTCACATCTCTCATAATGGAGTGATATAATTCCAGTAAGTTTATATTTGGTACTACGTCATTTGATACGTGACTATTGACAGTGTAATGAACGTTTCAATGTCCGTGATTGTACAGGCTTTGCGTAGACTTAACTGTATAAATATTATTCTGTTTAACTGCGCTGTACGAAGAATATACTTTGGCGTAAATATTGTATTGGAAGTAGTTTGATGTTCGTCATTGCAGGCAAATTTTTTATTAATACGCTCTGATTATCTTGATGTTCAAAAGGCACATAAACACTCTAAAATAAGTAACTTTATTCTAATTTTAAAATACTCGGGCAGAACTGTTATTTCATCTCCACTGTACAGCTGATTATATAAAACAGCTGTTTCTTGTTTGTTGTAAATTTGAGGTTATGTTTGTTACGCAGCAAAGAATAAACTGCGAAATAATCGCGACGTCTCGCTGTCGTGATGGAAGCGAATACCCAACCTTTGTATTTTTTAATTTTCAATTTTACCGTTAAAATCTGTATAAATTTTAAAATTTTTAACTTGCATTTGAAAATACGAAAATCCTGATTAATTTGGTGAAGTCAGGTTTTAAAAAAGTTCAAGAAAAATGTTTTAAGTATATGAAATCGTAACTAGAATATATTGGGGGGTCTGCCCCTGCGATTTTGAATTTCAGAACAAGTTCGCGGTCTTTAAAAAGTTATGTCTTAGCTTATAAAAAACATGTTAGTTAAAATAAAATAATCACTTTGGTTGTTTATGGTTTAATATTTCAATGTATTACTGATGTATTATATTTATCTTAAACAGTGGAAATAAAAATAACCTCAATTTAAATAGTACTCGTATTGTCTAAGGAACAGCTGTAGTGGAAAATCAGCTGTTTGTTTTATCGTGACACTTGACCTTGAACGTCAAACATATTTCTGCTTAATGTTAGTGAGGGAGAAAACATCTTAGTAGTGATAGATGTAAACGATTTTTTTAGTAATATATTATTTTAGTAATCGAATTAATAATCGATTATTAATAATCGAGTATTTCTAATATCCTTGAGCTTCAGTCTAATCTAATATAAACACAACCAAAACACTTCATTCCATTAGCTTGACAGTCAGTCAAAACAAACTGAACACATAATTTTGTAGCGCGGTCCATTAAACATTTGGTGTTTTATATACAAAATCTTAAAGATATCCTCGTAGTGTCAGACTACGGCAAAACGTGCCAATAACACTGTCATTACATTATAATTTGTTTAAATAATAACATGTACATTTTTTATGAATGATTTTAGAACTTTTTAAATCGGTTACGTGTATTACCATCTTTAACAACACACACACACACACACACACACACACACACACACACACACACACACACACACACACACACACACACACACACGCACGCACACGCACACGCGCTTATTTATTTTTATTGTATGGTGTAATAAGTGAATGATTGTGTTTTGTTTCAGTGTTCGATGATATTTTCGGAGTTATTAATACTTTCTGATGATGGAGTTACGGTTTCGAAACGTGTCGAATCTCGACTAAGAAGTCAATTGATGGACCAAGTAAGGTAATCACAGTTATGAAGTCCCTCAGGGGGTTGCAGACTAGCTGCACCTATTGAGAGGATTTAGACGTCCCTCGCGGTACCCAAGTTTAACACACACACACACACACACACACACACACACACACACACACACACACACACACACACACACACACACACACACACACACACTTACACTTACAACACTACACTTACGACTTTTTACTCTCGACACTTACGACACTTTACTCTCACACTTACATTTAGGGAGGCGATAATAGCCTCAATGTGCTTTTCGCCTTAAAATAACAAAAAAAAGTTATTAAGCAAACTTATATAGGCAATGTTAAAATTATGTATATTAAATTATATATATATATATATATATATATATATATATATATATATATATATATATACATACACACACACGGTTCTCATAATCGTCTGTATTAAAAAACAGACTGTGAACCCATGAAATAAGATAAACATTAGTCTTAAATCGTAATCGATAATAAAATTTCCTTAATCGATTACGCCTATCAGTTACACTAAGTCGCATTTGTACTACTATGCCGTTAACGTAATATTACAGTAGGAACACGAAATTAGGCGGGTGGATGAATGTGCGCTGTTGCCACGTATAGAACCGACAGAGCGAGGGAAGTCTGTATATTGCTTACTAACCGAAAAGAACTGGCAACGCTGAAGGGTCCCGGTGTTAGCCTAGTTCAGGCGTCAACCTCTCTCGCCGTCTAGCCAGGTAATTTTAAAATAATAAACATAATTAAACGTAATTTTGTTATTGTTTGTGTAATAACAAACACAGGCTGTTGAAATTGAAAATTAAAATTATATGACAACAGTTGTCAATCCAAAACAAGCACGCGGAGAAAAGTTATAGCGGAGAAATCGACTGTGCTTCTAGCTAACTTTAACTACATTTAAAGCAAACAGTAATTTCTGTGATAAAACTTTTTAAAAATGAAGTTTAGAAAATCGATTTCCTTTGATGAAACAGTTACTTGAAAAACAAAATCAAAAATCCTCGATTACAGAAAAAATCATCATATAATTTGTTTTATTTAAAATTCTGTTTTACGTTTTTTAGTTTTAAAAATTATTCGCAGACATTTTTAAGGGGATAATAATAAAGCCAATATAGTAAAACTTACTTTCTCTAAAAATGAGATTTTTCCTTTATAAACAAGTAAAGGTCACAACTGTATTCGGTAGCGAAGTTTTGCGAAATTTTTGTTACCAAGATGCACTATATTGTTGTAGGTGAGTGAATAAATTGATGTTCCCATACATCTCCCCACTACAAACCTACCCGTTTCTTCTTCAAGCGTCACGACAAAACAAACAACACTTATTTTTACATACATTATCTCCATCCCCCGCATCTCCACAAAAAACATATGTTTTATTTAAAATTTTGTTCCATTTGTTTTTAGTTTTAAAAATTATTTGCAGCCATTTTTAAGGGAATAATAATAAAACGTCTTTCCTGTATTAAAATGTGATTTTCCTTAAAAACAAGTAAATATATTTGGCTACAACCGTATTCGGTAGCGAAGCTACTCGATAATGTTGTTACCAATGTGCACTATATGGCAAGGCTGAACCTACTGGATTTAGTGTTCGCTGTTGAAGGTGAGCGTATACATTCACATTTCCTTACAGCTCCCCACTACAAACCTACCCGCTTCTGCTTCAAGCGTCACGACAAAACAAACAACCTTTGTTTATATACAGTACATTATCTCCATCCCCGCAACTCCACAAAAGTATAATGCCGATTTAAGTAACCTATTTATCCTCTTAGCGTACGCTTTACAAATTATATTCTGAATACTTTCTTTGTCCTTGTATCGTCACAGCAATTCTCATTAAGGGACAAATAAAGAAACAATAAGCCTAATTACAGGCATAAGAAGGAATCCTTTCAAATTGAATAAGGCTTGCATTGTATTGTAATAGCCATTAGTACGAAACTCGATCTTCCGACCGTCGTATTACCCGGGCCTCAGATCTCAGATTACAGCTCCAAATCTCGTTTCGCATAAGGGATTGTATCAAAGCGAATTTGGAAGGTTGAGTTGTTTGTGGCGTAATTTTGTATTTTTGTACGAATTCCGACAATTTTATCCTTGTACAACTTGATTATGGTTGAAAAACAAAAAACATTTAGAAAGAGCCAATTTAATGTTTTATTGACATTATTATGTGTATTGCCATCTTTAACACACACAAACACCACACACACACACACACACACACACACACACACACACACACACACACACACACACACACACACACAAGCACACACACACACACACACACACACACACACACACACACACATATCACATATATATATATATATATATATATATATATATATATATATATATATATATATATATATATATATATATATATATATATATATATATACATATATACACACACACACACACACACACACACACACACACACACACACACACACACACACACACACACACACACACACACACACACACACACACACACACACACACACACACACACACACACACACACACACACACACACAACACACACACAACACATACATACATACACACACACACACATCCCTCCTACTTTCTTTCAATCCCTCCTACTTTCTGCAATCTGCTCTTTCGTTTCAAACCCAACTAATTTTTATTTTGGTATTTGTGTAAATTATACAATATTTTTGTTCTATTTTTATACAATATTACTTGTTTATAAAGTTAAGTAATATTAATCTGCGGAACATTTATTAAGTCACGATTTTACGTAATCTATAACGAACTATTTTGTGACGTCATTATCGATTACTATGAGTTCGAAGCACGGAAGATTTACTACGCGAAAAATAGTTCGTCACTCCGCCAAGTAGTGAGTAGTAAGGATGGGCACTTCTGCTATTTTTAAAAAATATCAACAAACTGTTTGTTGAAAAAAAAACTGTTTGGAAAAACAGTTTAAAAAATCAGGTTTAGAAAACTGAAACTCGAAGTTGTATTATCACCTAAAACATAAGCACAAACGATCAGTTTTCTAAGACTACTTTTTCATTCCCATTACCACCATGTCCTTAACTGTTTTTGGGTGTAAAACATTTAGAAAAAAATAATTAAATGTAGTAATAATTAAATTGCATTATCAAAACGTAATATATATGTATGCCATTTTATATTTACAAAATGCAATGAATTTCTAATAGAAGCATTATTTTTTTTTTACTTAAAAATTAAATAGCCTTTGCATATTTACTGAAATGCAAACAATTTAGAATATTTTTAGTTGATTAAAAAATATTGATGATTGATAATAAATATTAAAAATACGTTTAAATAAAATTAAGTTATGTATTTACAAATTAGGTTATGTATTAAAATTAGGTTATGTGAGATGTTACTGTCATATTTTTATTTGGGAGAAAGTAGGTTTTCATTTTTCAACACCGAAAAAAGTAACGTTAATAAGTAAAATATAGTAATAAGAACATAGGCCAAATATGTTTAAATAAAATTGGCTCTATATAGTTACAAAATTATAGGTTATTAACATTAGGTTATTACAGGTTAATGATAGGTTATTTACCTAAAATAACCTAAAATTATTCAAGATATATACAAGAGTAGATATTGTGAATTTTAAAAAGTCCACACATTCAATAAATAATTAAAAACTATACACTTAATTCTAAAAACATAAAAAAAGTAAAGAAAACTTTCAAAATTTTCCACTAAATATTTTTAAATTTCTAAACACAAAGTAAACTACGGAGAAAAACTAATATAAAACACAATTATGGCTGTTTTTACAGTTTAAAAAATGTTTGAACAACAAATTTTACATTTAAAACTTTCGAACAACTCGCAATAAAATAGAGATAAACTTTGACAACGCCCAAACAGTTCTTACTTCACTACGTTGCAACAAGAAATAGAGGGAAAAAGTATAGCAAATAGCAAGTTAAAGAAAAGGTGTTTGTACTGTTTGAAGGAAAACAGTTTAACAGGAAAATAGCAAGAAAAATGTTTTAGCTCTTGCGGCAACGTTCGAATAGAACGTAGGTGGTGGAGAAGTCCAAACTGTTGTTCCTTGTTTAACAAATCACGATCCAGTCTAATTCAAACTGCTAGTTTCCGTTTGGCAAAGCAGTTTGTTTTTCGTAAATAGAATAACAGTTTGGAGTTTTCTTACCCATCTCTAGTTAGTTTAAAATAGAGTCAGCTTTAAATACGACGCTGGAACTATAATTGTGTCAATAATCGTAGCATTGGGTTAATTTAGGGTGGTTTTCTGGTTTTCCGATAATTTCCGTAAAAATGATATTCGAGTTCCTTACTTATGACTGTTAAATAAGTGTTTTGCTCGGAAAAAAATTGAAAAATAAATTTTGCCTATCAGTTATATATTGCCGTAAATTTGGAACCATGCCAAAGAGTTTTTGTCGAAAAGTGTGCTTAAAACTTTTGTCGAAAAATTAAATTTTAGTCTCGAGATATTGGTAAACCAGTCTCACAAACAGTTCGTTATATTCGATCAGTTATTTAGTTTAGTCTATATAGTCTCGAGATATTGGTAAACCAGTCTCACAGTTCATTATATTCGATCAGTTATTTAGTTTAGTCTCTACAGTCTCGAGATATTGGTAAACCAGTCTCACAAAAAGTTCGTTATATTCGATCAGTTATTTAGTTTAGTCTCTATAGTCTCGAGATATCGGTAAACCAGTCTCACAAACAGTTCGTTATATTCGATCAGTTATTTAGTTTAGTCTCTACAGTCTCGAGATATTGGTAAACCAGTCTCACAAACAGTTCGTTATATTCGATCAGTTATTTAGTTTAGTCTCTACAGTCTCGAGATATTGGTAAACCAGTCTCACAAACAGTTCGTTATATTCGATCAGTTATTTAGTTTAGTCTCTATAGTCTCGAGATGTCGGTAAACCAGTCTCACAAACAGTTCATTATATTCGATCAGTTATTTAGTTTAGTCTCTACAGTCTCGAGATATTGGTAAACCAGTCTCACAAACAGTTCGTTATATTCGATCAGTTATTTAGTTTAGTCTCTACAGTCTCGAGATATTGGTAAACCAGTCTCACAAAAAGTTCATTATATTCGATCAGTTATTTAGTTTAGTCTCTATAGTCTCGAGATATCGGTAAACCAGTCTCACAAACAGTTCATTATATTCGATCAGTTATTTAGTTTAGTATCTACAGTCTCGAGATATTGGTAAACCAGTCTCACAAACAGTTCGTTATATTCGATCAGTTATTTAGTTTAGTCTCTATAGTCTCGAGATATATGTAAACCAGTCTCACAAACAGTTCATTATATTCGATCAGTTATTTAGTTTAGTCTCTATAGTCTCGAGATATCGGTAAACCAGTCTCACAAACAGTTCGTTATATTCGATCAGTTATTTAGTTTAGTCTCTATAGTCTCGAGATATATGTAAACCAGTCTCACAAACAGTTCATTATATTCGATCAGTTATTTAGTTTAGTCTCTATAGTCTCGAGATATCAGTAAACCAGTCTCACAAACAGTTCGTTATATTCGATCAGTTATTTAGTTTAGTCTCTATAGTCTCGAGATATATGTAAACCAGTCTCACAAACAGTTCATTATATTCGATCAGTTATTTAGTTTAGTCTCTACAGTCTCGAGATATTGGTAAACCAGTCTCACAAACAGTTCGTTATATTCGATCAGTTATTTAGTTTAGTCTCTATAGTCTCGAAATATCGGTAAACCAGTCTCACAAACAGTTCATTATATTCGATCAGTTATTTAGTTTAGTCTCTACAGTCTCGAGATATTGGTAAACCAGTCTCACAAACAGTTCGTTATATTCGATCAGTTATTTAGTTTAGTCTCTACAGTCTCGAGATATTGGTAAACCAGTCTCACAAAAAGTTCGTTATATTCGATCAGTTGTTTATTCGATCAGTTGTTAGTCTCTAGCGAGTGCACTTCAGAATCTAAAGATCGATTTACTTTCGTTCATCATAATTTTTAACCTAATCGATTTCGAGAAATTAAGCAGATTTTACAGTTTTTGATGATTGGTTCTGAACTGCATTTTTCTGGAAAACAACTGACTTTTTGAGAAAATTTGTTTACTTTTTTGAACTGTTTATTTCGTTAGTTTAAATAAATTGTGATGTAAAATTCCTCGGACTCACACACTGTGAGTGCTCTAGCTGGATCTAACCTTACCACATCTGTCTGCTTCTGAGTTAGATCACTTCGCTCCAAGCCAAGGTGGAACAGTGTAGGCCGAGGGCTGCGTGACTAAGGTTTGCGACCTCCAGTTTTAACCTAACCTTTAATTGTGAATGCGGGCTTCTTTAGGGGCAGAAATTTTGTTTCGTCAAAACCCTGCCGAACTGGGAAGAGTGAAAATAGCATGGCGGGAAGTGGGTAGCTAGGTAAATCTACTCTGCATTGGAAGATATGAGGATAGGAGGAACATTTTAAATCAGTATGTCCCTCAACAAATATCTACGTGCAGCAAAGGAATTTCCAATTAAATCTAGAAGCAAAATACCTTTCTGGGATGAAACCATGGAGTAAGAAAACCCCTTATAACGCTGAGAGGTCAGGGCTGATGGGAATCGTACTCCAAAGGCTGGAGGATTGTCGAACAGGGACATTCTACCGCGGAGATTCTATGCGTAGGTAAGGACTGATTAAATAGCGAAGGTGCGACCGCCCCTCCCGAGACAAAAGAAATAAAGTAAATGATCCTATTTAACTTCTTTGAAATGGACGCAGCTTCAAGGAAAAGAGCCAAAGAGACATTTGAGGCCTCCGGGTTCCGAAACCGGTCACATTATACTAATCTCAACTTTGTATGTTCATGACGTTTTGTCCCTTTGTACATATGTACGTTTATTTACACTGAAATGTGTGTACTGAGGACGGGGTTAATCGATTAGATATTTTATGTTGGTTCTCTTTTTTCTTGGTAAAAAAAATGGAGTAAATTTTTACACTTTTTTTATTTTTCGAAACAGCTTAATAGTGTTAGTTTTCGAAACTATTATTACTTCAAAAATTGTCATCCCCTAGGCGGACCTCTTTTAAATTGAATCATCCAACCAATCGCCTCCACCCACAAAGTCAGTGCGCTTAGGTTATGCAAGACGTGTAAGGGAACTACAAATTCGAGTAGGACAAAGGGTGTTTGGTTTCCAGGACTGAGGAGCTTCAGCAGAATGGACTGCTAAAACTGAACTAGAATCCAAAAAGTTTAGTTGCACAATATATACTTCGAACGTGATGTCAGAGGCCACCAAAAACTTCAAAAGAATCAATCAGTGTAAAAGAAGAATACAGAAGTTTTCTTAAAAAAATATACGTGGAAATAACTTTAAGACATTTCTCTGCGAACGAAATCAACTGAAAAGCAGAGTTTTATTAAGAAATTGCATAAGTAATCCAACTGGTATTTGTCTCCCAAACCGTATTGTAAGCTTCGGCAATTTGAAACTAAAACAGACAAATGCAGGGATCAGTGTCCAGGAGTGCCCCAGAATTGAGACAAATCCGATGCCCATCGTCGCGTCTCCATCGGTCTTGATTTGTGATTCACAGACTCCGCACGTAACAAAGTAAACAGTTCATTTGAACTTCCGCCATCTTGTACTGTTTTGTCGTGACAGGGTAAACACACCGAGAAGCTTTAACATTTTGCTTTTTACATTGACATATAGGTCAATTCAAGGGTTAATTAGAAGCTGCCGAAATTCGGACCACAAGCAAAGATTTGAAAAAAAACTTAGGCAGTGCGGGACTGGCCGACAGAAAATGTACTTTTGGCATGCCTGACTGTATACTTTTTCACTATTGTGGTTTAATTATTTTTATACAAATTTAAATCACAGAAATATCTTGAAGATTATTTTCGTATTAAATTTCGCGAATGTGTAGGTACAAAAATTAAAAATTAACTGAAACTGTCACAGACTATGAATTTGAGTATCTCAGGCTGTATAAGGGACTTTAAAAATTAATCGTTTTATAACCCTACTTTTGACAGTTATACTGTCTAAGTATAATAATAAAATATAATATTTGTGATTATGGCATTCAAAAATCGGTACAGGTCAAATACATTAAATAATTTAACTACACAAATTTAGAAAATACACATTTTTAAAATTAACAAGAACAATAAACATAACCTCAAGATCGAACACCTTATCGACGTATTCAGAAAGAGACGCCTGGCATTTTACGGACACCTGATCAGACTCCCAGAAGAAAGGCTCACCAAGAAATTACTGAACTACCAGTTGAGCACAAAGATAAAAAATAATTGGCTCAAGGAGATAGAACAAGACCTGGAAGACCTAGGGATAACCGAGGAACAGTTGAGGAATGAGGAGGAGAAAACCATACTCAAAGACAAGGAAATGAAACTCAACTTTAGAAAAGCAAGCGACCGAAAGGGCATGACAATCATAGAAGAACTTAGGAAAAGGAGATCACAAAGGCTGAAGGTATTGGGAGGAACAACGCGCCAAGAAGATGAGACCTCACTAATGACTGAATGTGCTCCAGTGTGGGCCTAACCCCCCCCAAAAAAAACATAACCTCAATTGAAATGATATTGAAGCTATTGTGCGAAATCAGCTGTTTAGAAGTAGTCACTTCCAGTCTAGATATAAGCAAGAACAATATACGAGGTTTGTTCAGAAAGTAACGAGAATTTTAATTTTTTGAACACAATATTTACTTATTCTTCTACATTGATGTTGTCGCCTTCAAAATAGTCCCCATTGGAGATTATGCACTTGTGCCAGCGCTTCTTCCAATTCTCGAAACACTTCTCAAACTCGATCTTTGAGATAGCCTTTAGTTCTTTCAGCGATGATGCGCTTTTAATGTCACCTACGGCTGTAAAACGACGACCCTTTAAGGTTCTCTTTATTTTTCGAAATAGGAAAAAGTCACACGGAGCCATGTCTGGCGAATATGGAGGCTGGGGCATCGTTACAGTACTGTTTTTGGCCAAAAATTCACGAACAAGCAATGAAGTGTGAGCTGGTGCATTATCGTGGTGCAAAAGCCATGAGTTGTTTTTCCACCGATCTGGACGTTTTTTTCGGATTGTTTCATGCAAACGGCGTTGAACTTGTAGTTAGTACTCCTTACTGACCGTTTCACCTGGTGGCAGGAATTCATGATGCACTATGCCATTAATATCGAAGAACACAGTGAGCATAACCTTCACGTTCGACCGCATATGTCAAGCCTTTTTCGGACTTGGCGAGCCAGAATGCCTCCACTGGGATGACTGAGCCTTAGTTTCGACGTCATATCCGTAAACCCATGTTTCGTCACTTGTTATAATACGTTTCAGTAATTCTGCATCGTTGTTGACTTCATTTAGTGACTCCTGAGCAACTTCCATTCGACGCTGTTTTTGTTCAAAATTCAACAAATTTGGAACGAATTTTGCTGCCACGCGTTTCATACACAAAACACTGGAAACAATGTCATGACATGATCCAATCGATATGCCAACATCATCAGCGACCTCTCTAATTGTGATTCGGCGATTGTTCGTAACCATTTATTTCACTTTTTCCACGTTTTTATCGGTTGTTGATGTGCTGGGGCGTCCAGGGCGTTCGTCATCTTCAACGTCTTTACGGCATTCTTGGAAACGCTTATACCACTTGTAAACTCTTGCTTTACTCATAGCAGACTCACCATAGGCCTTTGTTAACATTTCACACACTTTGTTCCACTTTATTCCGTTTTTTAAGCAAAATTTGATACAAATTCGTTGATCCATTTCTTTTAACAAACGAAAATCGCCGAGCTCATAAAAACAGTCACCTTAAAAAAAAACAGTCACCTTAGTGACAGCCATGTCACAGACAAAGTCAACAATGAAAACAGCTGAAAGTTTTATCATACTTTAAGGGCATGTATACCAACATAATAAATAAATGTTTGACAATCTTACCTCCAAGACCGCGAAATTTAAAAATTCGCTTTACTTTCTGAACACACCTCGTATGCTGTGAGGTATGCATTACGGATTCCAGCGTGACGCGAAAGCAAATGTTTATACCCATGTTTTGTCCACCGCGACCATACAGGTTTTCACTTCAAAAATACATTTATTAATTACTAAACAAAAATTAGAGCGTTCCGTGACGGCAATCTGAATTATTTTCCCCGTGCAAAACATACACCTATACTCCGCGATAAGAAGTAGACACATCAAATATTTAATACATACAGTGCATGCAATTGTTTTCTTACTGCGCTTGAAAGTGTAGTACTGTTCGATTTGTTTGCTTAATTATTTTGGAAACTGTAAATTGAAAAAAATTCGCAGCAACAGACATTTAAAATCTTAGAAAAGGCAGTGCGAGTAAGTGGTTAATTGAAAGTATAAAGTGCTAATTTACACAGATTGTATTGCTGATTGTAATGACTACAGTGCATTTTTTAAAAAGTGTAAAATTAAAACAATATTGATGGAGATTCGCTTCATTCATGTTAGCGAGACAGCTGCGTGCAGAGGTGAATTGTTATCTACACAATTAAACAATTAAAACGTTAAATAATTTATAATAACGCATTCGTTTTCAAATAAAATCTAACATTTAACTGTTCTTATAAACTTTCCTAATTGTTAAGCCTGGTTATTTCACTGTGAAAGTGTGTCACGACTTCAGAACAAAGTATCTCCTGAAAAGAATATGAAAACTTGAGGAACGTTACAAGTTAAGGCACATTTACACGATGCCAGTCGGCGTTCCAGTTAGGTTGCCAGTCGCTGGATGCTAGCGAATAGTGTAAACGCTCCATGCTAGTCACTGAAGAGGCCGGCAAGCCACAGGTGTACCAGTCGCTGGCAGCTACAGAAGAACAAATATTTTTGTTTTGCTGGCTCCAACTTCCCCCTCCACCAATCTACCACACTTTGAGGAAAAAACTTTGACATTTGTACACTTGTACCGTGACCACGAAAACTTGTGGAACATGTTTAGTAAAGATTACCGCAATCGGGAGGCTAGGAATGCCTCGATGCAAACCATCGTTCGTAACATGAATGTACCACATTTTACAGGGAAGGACGTGAAAAAAAGGTTTTAAGACCTACATATTATTTAAAAATTCCTTGTGATGTTTCAGCCATTTTTAAATAAATGAAACAAATCTAACACGTTGTACGCCCTCAACTAACAAACAATGCCCGGCCAGTGAGCTGGCGTTCCTGTAGCCGCATGCCAGTGACCTTCAAGTCGTTTCTCAACTGACATGCCAGCCACTAGCAATGTGTAAACGGTAAAGCGCCAGTGAGCTGGCGTTCCTGTCGCCGCATGCCAGTGACCTTCAAGTCGTTTCTCAACTGACATGCCAGCCACTAGCAATGTGTAAACGATAAAGCGCCAGTGAGCTGGCGTTCCTGTCGCCGCATGCCAGTGACCTTCAAGTCGTTTCTCAACTGACATTCCGGACACTGGCAATGTGTAAGCGGTAAAGCGCCAGTGAGCTGGCGTTCCTGTAGCCGCATGCCAGTGATCTTCAAGTCGTTTCTCAACTGACATTCAGGACACTGGCAATGTGTAAGCGGTAAAGCGCCAGTGAGCTGGCGTCTCTGTAGCCGCATGCCAGTGATCTTCAAGTCGTTTCTCAACTGGCATGCCAGCCACTAGCAATGTGTAAACGGTAAAGCGCCAGTGAACTGGCGTTCCTGTAGCCGCATGCCAGTGATCTTCAAGTCGTTTCTCAACTGACATTCCGGACACTGGCAATGTGTAAGCGGTAAAGCGCCAGTGAGCTGGCGTTCCTGTAGTCGCATGCCAGTGATCTTCAAGTCGTTTCTCAACTGGCATGCCAGCCACTAGCAATGTGTAAACGGTAAAGCGCCAGTGAGCTGGCGTTCCTGTAGCCGCATGCCAGTGACCTTCAAGTCGTTTCTCAACTGGCATGCCAGCCACTAGCAATGTGTAAACGGTAAAGCGCCAGTGAACTGGCGTTCCTGTAGCCGCATGCCAGTGACCTTCCAGTCGTTTTTTAACTGGCATGCCAGACACTTTCAACGTGTAAGTGGGTCTTTATTTGCGTTTATTTTCATGTACAGTACTTAATATATATATATATATATATAATCTAAAAATATTATGTCAGTACATCAGCTGTGTACCCGTGATTCTCTGCGGTATTTTTTATGTAATAAAAATTACAGTTGACTGATTAAAAATTTTGTTTCACTGTAAACTGCAATAAGTTTTATGTTTTTGAATGAAGCTTCTTTGTATTAAAATGTAGTATTTTTCGTGTAAAATGTAGTATTTTTTTGGTAAAAGACGTTGTTGGGCAGAAACTTTAAATATTCACCGCCACCAATGCCTGTACTGTAACCATACAACTAATGTTTTACACGAAGACATTAAAGGGAAGAAATCATACGGTAGTTTTTTCGGTTGGTCAACCTGTTTGGCTGTTAGAGCTATTGGAAATGCCTTTTTTTTAAAAATAAATCATGCATTTCAAGTATCCTCCATTTTGTTTCAGACAGAGGCAAGAAAGTTTGAGGTAACCTACAATCTACTATGCATTGTAGGCAAGTTTAACTAGTAAAAACGTTTCCATTGAAATCTGTCGTCCCCGGACAAAGTGGCCATTTTAAAGAAAAACAAACATTTTTTTATACACAAATTCGTTTAACGTCACATTTGACTGTCTCAGTTTATTACAAATTACAAATTGCACGTAAAATACGTTTGGCTTTTAGAGTTTGTAAAAATATAAATTTTTAAAATAAATCAAGCATTTTGAGTGACCGCCATTTTGTTTTGAATAATTATATGGAAGTTTAAGGTAGCCTAAACAATCTGCTAACAGTCATGTTTAAATAGAAATATTTTTTTTTTGAAATTTGTCAAGCCTTGTCCTTTTAACAGACAAACAAATCAGACATTTTGAATGTCGGCAATAGGTGTATGACAGTTTGACACTGCTTAAAACCTTGTCACAGCTGCAAATAACAACGGAAAAGAGTTTCGTTGAAACACGTTAAGCCGTGCTGCAGTGAAAGCGGAATTTTAGTGCCAGAAAGTAGTCATTTTAAAGCACTGATCTTGCAATTGTGCACATACCCAGCCTTATTGCTGCATGCAAAATTTCAACCTCGTTGGCCTTGAAGGGACTGAGTAATTGTTTGCAGACGATGTTGGGAGATAGTGCCTCGGCCGTTGACCGGGTCTTAGACTTCCTTCATCGTATGAATTTTGTAAATAAAATTTAATTTATATTTTTGTTATTGTTTTGTAGGGCCCCTTTACAGTCCTGAAAAGATTGTTTATATTTGCTGTTTTTTTTGTTATTTGTTTATATTTATTTTATTTTTCTTGTTATTGTTGTAGGGCCAATTTTACAGCCCTACAATAATTTTTGTTTGTTGTTGTTTTTAAATATATTATTGTTAACTAGTTTTAGTCATATATTTATAACTGTTATTTTGTTTTGTTTTTGTTATTATAGTTTGTTGTTGGTTTTGTTATTAAGGTTAAATTTTTGTTTATTTTATTCGTTGCTTTGTAATTTTATTTTGAGTATCGGCGATGATAACCATATCGGTTTTTCGCCGGGGAAAAATCGTTAGCCTTGATCAGTGAATGAGTGACTTTGGCTTTTATATAGGCCTATGTAGACTAGCATTACCCGTCGTGGCTTTGCCCACAAAACTTACTGTTTCAGTAATGCAATAATTTATAAACAAAAAATATATTAATAAAACCAACACTGTATTTCAGATATTGTATTTAAAGTAGCCAACGATCCGCGTTGGTAGCTGATAATAAATTGAACCATATTTGTAATCTGTACATATAAATCGAATGCAACATATTGGTCACGTGTTGCATGATCATCTAATTCACCAAACTCGTGATTATTTTACAGTGAATGTGAAAACAATATCATATCCGGAATATAATATATTTTATTATTGACTTCGAATATGTTTCATTCCGACTAGAATGCCCAAAAACTCGTAATATATAACACGGGTAACTAACTTAATAACAAAAATGTGACAATTACTTTTTCCATTACAAGCTTTTACGCTTCCTTTTACCCATTTAGGGGATGAATACGGAAAAATTTTGAAATACGTTTTTCATAGTGTGTGTTTTAGAGTATTTATGTTTAGTTTCGTAAGAATAAAAATTATTTCCCCTCCAAATGCAAATGTTATGCCTTTTTGTACCCATTTAGGGGATGAATTATGGAAAATGCTGAATTACGTCTTTCATAATTTGTATTTTAGAAGTTTTTGTTAAGTTTTAAGAAAAGCCAATACAAAAATATTTTTCCCCAATGCAAACACTTATAACTCTTTTTTACATTTTAATTCTTTTAGGGGATGAATTCGGAAAATGCTGAAGAACTTATTTCATTATTTTTGTTTCATAGTATGTATTTCTAGAATATACGATAAAAAAATTCTTTTTCTAATGCAACATTTTATATATCCTTTTTACATTTTCTATCATTTTTTACATTAGGGGATGAATTTTGGAAAAAGTAAAAAATGTATTTCATTACTTATGTTTTAGAGTGATTTTGTTAAGTTTCAAGAAGATCCGACCAAAAACATATTTTTCCCAATGAAAACTGTTCTACCCAATTTGTATCCCTTTAGGAGTTGAATATTAAAAAATATTTTCTTAATTCACCTATACATGGTTGTCCTATCCATATATGGCCGCCTCGGTGGCCTAGTTGATAGCGTACTGGGTTTTCACCCCGAGGACCCGGGTTCGATTCCCGGCCAGGGCTTGTCATTTCATACGCTATAAATCATCCCATCATCTGCATTAGCCCAAGTGTGCACAATAGTCGGACATTTAAAAAAAAACATAGTTGTCCTAAGATATTCTGAAAATTTCAAGTCTGGGTGTTATAGTTTTGGCTCAGTCAGCCAAGACTTTTTGTATGTGTAGAGATTTTATATGAAATTTCCAAAAGAACATACAACTGTTTTTTACACGACTGCTAAAAACAGGAGTGTTGTGTTTTCAGTACCTGGGTATGTGTGTATGTATGTATGTATGTATGTATGTATGTATGTATGTATGTATGTATGTATGTATGTATGTATGTATGTATGTATGTATGTATGTATGTATGTATGTATGTATGTATGTATGTATGTATGTATGTGTATGTATGTGTATGTATGTATGTATGTATGTGTGTGTGTGTATGTGTGTATGTGTGTATGTGTGTATGTGTGTATGTGTGTATGTGTGTATGTGTGTGTGTGTGTGTGTGTGTGTGTGTGTGTGTGTGTGTGTGTGTGTGTGTGTGTGTGTGTGTGTGTGTGTGTGTGTGTGTGTGTGTGTGTGTGTGTGTGTGTGTGTGTGTGTGTGTGTGTGTATGTATGTATGTATGTGTGTATGTGTGTATGTGTGTGTGTGTGTGTGTGTGTGTTTGTGTGTGTATTTGTATGTATGTGTGTGTATTTGTGTGTGTATGTGTGTGTGTGTGTGTGTGTGTGTGTGTGTGTGTGTGCATGTTTCATACGCTATAAATCATCCCATGTCTGCATTATGCCAAATGTGTGTATGTATGTATGTATGTATGTATAAAAAAATATGTATGTATGTATGTATGTATGTATGTATGTATGTATGTATGCATGCATGCATGCATGTATGTATGTATGTATGTATGTATGTATGTATGTATGTATGTATGTATGTATGTATGTTCCACCATAACTTCTTAACGGCTAGTCCGATTTTGATCTACCTTAGCTCGTTCGATTCCTCACTTCACCAGGAGTGTCATAAAATACATAACTTTTACCCAAACTACCACCAATGGGGTACAATTGGGGTGAAATTGATAGGATAAACTTATAACTAATTTTATATAGGATAAATAAGTTGCTAGGATGAAATAATAAATTTTTAATAACTCATACATTCTTAAATAACTGATGTTCAAGTGTAAAACTCAGTTACTAGAGACTATACAATAGGAATCACTCAGATTCAACCACGGAAAGCAATAGAAAAACACTCACTTCGGAATCAATAGGTTAATGAATCAATAAATTACCACTCAAGTTTCAGCTGACTGATGGCGTTGAGCTAGGAAAAATGACACCCTGAATATAAAAATCGGCCGGGCCAAATCGGTATTATAAAAATCTGAAGGAATGGTAGATAATCTAGCTATAGGCTTTGTCCAAAGGTCAGGCTCGAGGACGACACTGGCTTTTCAAATTAAAGTAAATAGCGAACAACGTGCGACAAAAATTAAATAATTCGAAAATTAAAAACCACAAATAGTTTATTTAAACTGAAATACACATTTTTCAATCCCATACATGCTAACTCCAGTGGGCGTATGCCGTTCTTGGGGACAGGACCGTAAGAAGGAACACAGATCAGCGCCAGGACTTCGCAGGGCCTACTTTACAATTTTGTTCTTTTTTAAAATCGCAAAAAAATGGCTAAAAAGGGTATTTTTTAGTGGCTTAGTCACTAAAAATGATTAAATAAAAATATGTAAAAAATAAAAAACACGACTGCTAAAACTACAAAATAAAAAAAAATATACACAAATTAAATATTTCGTAATTAAAAGAAATGAAAATCTGAAATACAATTGATATAAAAATATAAAAACAAGGTATTAGAATAAATGCTGAAGAATATTTTCCGAGTATTTAGTTAATAAATTATGAATTTACATGTTAAGTTCATACAATAAACGCAGACGGGGGCTGCATCTAACTATATTTGCAACTAAACAACCCCCGACTGCATTTAATGTATGATCTTAACATGTAAATTCATAATTTATTAACTAAATACTCCGAAAATATACTTCCAAATTTATTCTAATACTTTGTTTTTATCTTTTTATATCAATTGTATTTCAGATTTTAATTTCTTTTAATTATGAAATATATATTTTTTGTGTATATTTTTTGTATTTTGTGTTTTAGCAGTCGTGTTTTTTATTTTAAATAATAATTTTTACGTTCTCTTTATGTTTATTTTCTAGTGAAATGTTCCAAAATAAAACAATTTTCAATGTCACGAAATTAAGGCTGATAACGTGAAGCAGTGATTACATTTTATTACTGTAACGGACGTTTTTTTGTCTTCCAGATTTAAGCTTAAGGGAACATTTAATTAAGCGCCTCCACGAGCGGCGATAATGTCTGATCCCGCGGTAATTGACCCAAACTGCAGATTGTCTTCCAATCTGTTTATGCAAAATGCCTCCGAGGCGAAGGAAATACCCCGTGTTTGTCGCTCCTGATTATATTAAATTAAAAGCTATGTTTAGCAACAGCCGGGGAATTGTTTTGTAGTATTTAGGTAAATTAAATACGGTACAAGTAACGGGTCCGTAGGTGTACCTGCATGTATGGGAGTACCCGTCGCGGTTTCGCCCGCAATTACAATGAAATTTATAGTAGAATTTTGAAAATCAGAATAGGTTTATTGCAATTTAATATATTTCTACGTAAAATACTTATACGATTTATGGTTTTTGGTCAAGACATATAGATTTTTTCTACGCGATTCCTAAAGGACATGCGACATATAACTGACTGTGGGAAAAGCACGGAGTTCCCCACTACAATTAACGTCTGACCCTGCGGCTTATTAATTGTCAATGTAAACGCCAATTTTATGGAAACTGCAAATTGGAAAGACAGTTGTTTGGAACTATAGATAAGCGAGGAAACAAAACTTCTTTCGATATTCCAGTGAGTACTTTACTTTGGCTTTTATAACGTTTCGTCCTAACTGAGCGATACGAAGTCTAGTGCCATTACACAAACTAGGTAATGGTAAAATTATTTATGTTACTAGCATTACCCGTCGTTGCTTCGCCCACGAATCTTAAACTGTTTCAGTAATGTAATAATTTAGAAACATAAAAAATATATTAATAAAAGCGTGATTATCTAAACTCGTGATTATTTTACAGCGAATATGAAAAAATATTATAACATGAATATGTTGTTTTATTGTCTTCAAACGTGTTCCTTTCGTATATAAGAAAATCCGGTAAAAAATATTTTTCTCCAATACAAACATTTATACCTCTTTTTTTTTATCCTTCTAGGGGATGAATTCGGGGGGGATGCTGAATTAAACGTATCATAATTTGTGTTTTAGAATATTTTGTTTACTTTTAAGAAAAGCCGATAAAAATATTTTTCTCCAATGAAAACACTCTTTTTTCTCCAATTATACCTATTTTTACATTTTTAATCTTTTAGGGAATGAATTCAGAAAAATTTTGAAATTTTTGTTTCATTATTTGTGTTTCGTAGCATATTCGTAGAATATACGATCCAAAACAAATATGTTTTGTAGTATACATACTTTTACTACATAAAGTAAATATAAACAGTTCAATATTTCTTCAATTCAAAATTGTATACCCCTTTTTTACATTGTCTACCCCTTTTCAATCTCTTTAGAGAATGAGTTTTGGGAAAAGGTGAAACATATATTTCATTACTTATATTTAAGAGTGACTACGTTACGTTTTAAGAAGTTCAGACGAAAAACATATTTTTCCAATAAATATTGTTGTACCTCATTTTTACCTCTTTAGGGGTTGAATACTGGAAAATCGTTTTTCAGTGCACCTAAACATGTGGTGGTAACCCTGAAAATTTCTAATCTTTAGCTATTATAGTCTCGGCTATACGTTGATAATTAAAGTTGGACCGGGTAAGTAGTTTAATGGCATTAAAATCAAATTTGTGCATAATCCTTTCTTAGCGCATCTCGACATTGTTGTAAGATGGTACTCTGAAAATTTCAAGTCTCTAGCTATAATATTATTGGCAGTACGTTGTTTATTAAATTTGAACTGGGTAACTACTTTAATTGAATTAAATTCAAATTTTTGCAAAATCATTTCTTAGTGCACGCCTATATGGTATTATAAATGTACCCTGAAAATTTCAAGTCGCTAGCTAAAATAGATTTGGCTCTGCGTTGATTATGAATCTGTCAGTCAGTCAGGATTTCTTCTTTTATATATTAAGATATATTCAGCACTCTTTATTAAGGATTTTTCACATTTAATATCAAAAATTGAATCCAAAATAAAACATTAGAGCCAGATTTTTCAATATTTTCAAATAAAATCATTAAAAATATAAGCTTATAAATAATAATTTTGCAATAAATAGTAACATGAACTAAGATTTTTAAAACAGGAATAAATCTATGTCCATCACAGGTACCTAAACCATGTTCATACCAAGTACCATGTTCATAACATGTTTCATTTCCAAGTAGTTAACGCGTGATTCTGAATTCGAGAATAATATTGGTCAATATTCACGTATCTATCTAATGAGCAGCTGAATGTCTCCCACCGTACAAGTCTGTTCTTAATTAATAAATCACTATTCATCTTTGCGATCCCAAAAATTCTGAATTGGAGAATAATATCGGTCAATATTCATATATTACCATCCGTCTAAAGAGGACCTGAATGTGTCTCACCATACTGTATCTCTTCTTCTTTAGTAAATCACTATTCATCTTCGCGATCCCAAAAATTCTGAATTCGAGAATTATATCGGTTAATATTCATATATTACCATCCGTCTAACGAGGAGCTGAATGAGTCACACAATACTGTATCTCTTCTTGTTTAGTAAATCACTATTCCTCTTCGCGATCCCAAAAATTCTGAATTCGAGAATTATATCGGTCAATATTCACATATTACCATCCGTCTAACGAGGAGCTGAATGAGTCATACAATACTGTATCTCTTCTTGTTTAGTAAATCACTATTCCTCTTCGCGATCCCCAAAATTCTGAATTCGAGAATTATATCGGTCAATATTCACATATTACCATCCGTCTAACGAGGAGCTGAATGAGTCACACAATACTGTATCTCTTCTTGTTTAGTAAATCACTATTCCTCTTCGCGATCCCAAAAATTCTGAATTCGAGAAATAATCATCTTAGTGATTCCAAAAATTCTGAACTCAAAATATTATTGGTCAATATTTACGTATTCCTCCCTCCATATTACATTATCTCTTCTTAGCAAATCACTAATCATCTTGCCGAATCAAACAATTCGACACTAATATCGTTCAATTTTTACATCCTTTCATCTCCGCCTATAGTGTACCAGGGTGTCTTGATTCACAAGTAATACGCTTATCACGTTTTGTTTAAATCGATACACACGTCCCAGGATTATTACAGACATTCACGAACACACATGCATTCTCTCTTGTGTATGAAAACCGGTGTACATGCGTTCACCACAAGTGTTTCTACAAGAAACATGATTCCGACGTTTTGCCAAAATCTTATCTGACTTGGTTCTCGTATCAAGGCTCAATTCGAGCACCAGGCTTGAAAAATAAGAAACAATATTATTCTTTTGCTTTTGAAAGTACTTATGGAAAGATACAGTAAATTGCGCTATTTATATTAATTTTTTAAATTTATTACAACGTTTAAACTACATAAATCAACTTTGAATAGGTCTTACATAAACAGCAATAAAGTCTTTGGTGTCTCTGATCTCCTTGAAGCTAATTAGTTTCCAGTCTTTAGTCTTGAAGCCAACGTCGAAGGGTTGGGGATCCGTATGCCGCCCTGAATTCAGTCCTGGCCCTATGATGATCACACACTGCCCTTTGAACCTTTCTACGTAACTGTCGAAAGCGCAACGGTTGTTGAAGTAACAGAACAACAACGCCGCTTCCCTGTCGAGGAACACGTCTTCGAACTCCCGGGCGTCTGGAAATACTAGAGGAATGTATTTGAGTTTAGATCTCGCGAAGTATTTAGAGTTCCAATAGGCTGGGTCTATTTCGATGCCAACAACAGGAATACCTGAAATAATAAATAATTATATTGATTTTGTTCCCCAATGCATGAATTAAAATAGAAAAACAATTACGTTAAAAACTGAAATAATAACAGTAATAAGGAAAGCAAGTACGAAGGAACAGTTCAAGACAAGCGAGAATATATTCTCTATACAAAAGCATGCGAAATAATAATAAAATAAAAAAGCTTTTCATAAATATTAAAAATTACGAGAATAAAAAAAAACACTGTCTTAGCTTCCCGTACTGAAAAAAATTAACTGAACAAAGTTAGATGCAAACATTGGAATTATATTTGAAATTTAAATAAAAAGTAAACATTTAAATCCGAGAAGAATTTTTTTTTTGTGTTTAACGTCCGACTATTGTGCACACTTGGGATAATGCAGACAATGGGATGATTTATAGTGTATGAAAATGCCAAGCCCTGGTTGGGAATCGAACCCGGGTCTTCGGGGTGAAAGCCCAGTACGCTATCAACTTGGCCACCGAGGCGGCTTATACAATCGAAGAAGAAATAAAATATAAATTAAAACGTATAAACTAGCTTCATAAAAGGAAAATAAAAACAATTTTGCTTTCAAACAAAACTTAACAATGAACGCGAGGGCCCTCCCCACACTCTCTTTCTCTCTCTCTCTCTCTCTCTCTCTCTCTCTCTCTCTCTCTCTCTCTCTCTCTCTCTCTCTCTCTCTCTCTCTCTCTCTCACACACACACACACCTAAACAACGCAAGGTCTAATTTAAAAACAATTTTTTGAGAGACACTGTTCAGTTGTTAAAAGACGGTTGATGGCATATTAACATGTATCATGTTAATACATCGCTGATTGTGATGTTGGACTTTGCGGGGCGCGTGATGCGAGGAACATGTTTATACTGTATTGATAAATACAAGTATATTTTGCGCTCGCAAGTCTCGTATTAAATTAATTATAATAAAACCTACTGTTTTTCCGCCCGAAATCGAACCGATTACCTTGCGCGTGTGAGGCGGACGTGATAACCACTACGTTACGGAAAATGCGAAGAAGTTCAACCGATTTAATTATATGAAATGAATTAATTTTGGTAGTTATATTAAAATTATATATTTATATATATATTAATATATAATATATATAATATACATACATACATACATACACACATACACACACACACACACACACACACACACACACACACACACACACACACACACACACACACATATATATATATATATATATATATATATATATATATATATATATATATATATATATATACAGGAGAAAGATGCTCGGTTGGAAGGTCCCAGAGAATGAAATCCCAAAGAGAGCAGGGGTAAAATGGACGGAGGAGCGGAAGAGGATCCATGGGGACAGGATGAGGGAGGTGTGGAGGATTAGAAGGAACAAGACATGAGCCGGAGTGCTTTGCGTGATCCAACAGGGTCTATACGCAATATAATATATATATATATATATATATATATATATATATATATATATATATATATTAAAATTTGGGAGGAGTGAATAGGAAAAAATGTCTCAAAGCAAAGAACGTAACCAAAATATGGCACGAATTTCGTTTATCTATTTCTGTTTCTTTCGTTTTCTTCATCCTTTCCGATAACAGTACACGCGTATTACGCGTATATGAAAACGTTGTGTTGCTTCGGCTTCGGTATTTTTCCTTAGTTGAAGAACGCGTGCACGTTGTAACCGTTTATAATACATTCGAAATTGATATAAGCGCTTATAATAATTGTTATTAATACTGCTAGTTTTTAATAATATAACCTGAAACTTATTATAGCCTATCAGCTGTTCAATAAAATCAGCTGATCTTTACGAATTAATATAAAACAGCTGATATTTTACTATAACTACAGTAAATAAATCTAAGCTAGGTTCACGTATTTATTTATTTAAAAAAATTAGATATTTGTGAAAATATTCTCAAACTAATTACATATTGTGCAAATATATCATTAACAAAAGCTTTATGGTCATACAAATTCTGTATGATCATACTTATATACTTATACATATCCTACTTTTATAATCACTATTATATTGTATCTGTCGTTGTATCTGTATATTGTATACAACGACATTGTATGTCGTATCTGCTCTGGCCTATATAGAAAGCCAGAAACCTCCTGTAATATATAGTGTATAGCACATGGGCTACTAGACGTCTGGACATTTGCGACTGACGCTGTTCTGGGGGGGGGGGGTTATCTTTTGTCAAAGTGTAAAAGGTATGAATTCTAAGACAATGTGTTTTCCTTACCTGTTGCAACTTGTAGCAACCATTCCAACAAGCCACACCCACAACCAATGCTGACCACTTTCTGCTGACCTCCTGACACCACTGCCTTCTTGATGAATTCCAAATCATCTCTTTCTGGACGTATCCACAACACTTCGCTACTTCTTGGACCGGCTTCTTCTAATGTTTTCAAAATCTTACTCCAATCTCCTGAAATATTACTGGACTATATAATTATGCATATGTCTGTGTTATAAAACTAAATACAAGTAGACTATACTGTTTTAGTAGTGTTTTGTTTTTTTAATCGGGTTAAAAAGGAAGTTTTGTATGACACCTTACATGTTTGTATTGAAAATGGGTGCTTAAATAATTTCTAAAAAGCTTTTACACGTACATTGAACAACTGCTTGTGTTTTATAATATTATATAATGTATTATATTTATTATCGTGCACACTTAGGCTAATGCAGACGATGGGATGATTTATAGCGTATGAAAATGACAAGCTCTGGCCGGGAATCGAACCCGGGTCCTCGGAGTGAAAGCCTAGTACGCTATCAACTAGGCCACTGAGGCGGCCTTTTCCTCCTTAATATATAGCATATCCTCATTAATATACAACATATCCTCATTAATACACAGCATATCCTCATTAATATACAACATATCCTTATTAATATACAGCATATCCTCATTAATATACAGCATATCCTCATTAATACACAGCATATCCTCATTAATATACAGCATATCCTTATTAATATACAGCACGTCTTCATTAATACACAGCATATCCTCATTAATATACAGCATATCCTCATTAATATACAGCATATACTCATTAATATACAACATGTCCTCATTAATACACAGCATATTCTCATCAATATACAACATATCCTCATTAATACACAGCATATCCTCATTAATATACAACATATCCTCATTAGTACACAGCATATCCTCATTAATATACAACATATCCTCATTAATACACGGCATATCCTCATTAATATACAACATATCTTCATTAATACACAGCATATCCTTATTAATATACAGCATATCTTCATTAATATATATCATATCCTCATAATATACAACATATCATCATTAATACACAGTATATCCTCATTAATATACAGCATATCCTCATTAAAACACAGCATATCCTCATTAATATACAACATATCCTCATTAATACACAGCATATCCTCATTAATATACAGCATATCCTCATTAATATACAGCATATTTTCATTAATATACAGCATATCCTCATTAATATACAGCATATCCTCATTAATATACAGCAATATCTTGAAGGAGCAGTTTCGTTTCTACAGTTTAATTGGCCTAAATATTTAATTCTTTACAACAAAATTAAATCGTCTGTGTAAATATAATCATATAAATATCACAGATTAGTGCACGAATTAAATGAAAAGTAATTTACTGTATTTAAATTTAACATATATTTAACTACTAGTAGTTGGTAACATTTGCGTTAGAGCGCAGCATGTAACAAAACACTATTTAATTCATTGCCTAAAGTGTGTCGTCTCATTCGTCTGTATGATTAAATATACTCAGTATGACTATATTGTTTTTTGACGATAGGTCTTTACATTAAACTGGGAGAAATCATGGAACAATAAATTGTAAGGCTGTTGTTTAGTATTTTTTAAAAACTAAACAGAGAAGTTGTATTAGCATTTATCATAAAGTATTATCTTGGTAATTGTTTATTGGTACGTGATAAGTTAAACATAATTTTGAAATTAATAATGTATACATCAAATCTAGTTTACAGTAAAATCGAATTGTCATTTCCGATTTTCATAGTTCGAATTAATTTATAGGTTATTGTAGTTTATCGATAATAATCATTTACGAGCAAAGTACTAAGCGCCTTCAATTATCTAATAGACTATATTTTAACACACTTGCAATATTAATAGTAGCAGTAAAAAATGAAGGCAGTTTTCGTAGAGAAAATTAATATATTGTCTTAATTGCGCCTTCTGGTGCTGTTATCTGGTGACAAAACTGCTAACTAAATTGCCTAATTTGAGGTATAAGGGTATAAAGGTAGTGTATTTTCCAGCCAATATGTAAATATTATCAAAATAAAATGTAATTAACGTGGGAATCCAAAATTGTACTGATTTTTATTATTTAAATATTTTTAGTACCATTTCATTTTTGACAAGAAACTGGCATTTTTTCTCTACTTTTGCAAAATGACAAAGGCATTTGTAGTTTTTCTAAAACGTTAAGTCAGTTTTTGATTCTTCTGTATTTGAAAATATCAAAAGATGTAAAAATAAAATTTGGAATGGAATTTCGTAATTTCAAAATTCTTTTTTAATTTTGTTGGATATTTATTTAAATAAAATGGAATCTGTTAAAAACAATATTTAAAAATAATACGTAAAAAGAAATGCAAAATTATATGGTTGATTGATTTGCAAAATAATTAGTGATTTAGGAGTTAATGCCTTTAGAAGAATGAAGGTGTCATCAATTTAAACTGTTTTGTTGCTTGGTGGTCTTTTTAAATTACCCCGAAGGGGGTGCAGACTAGCTACACCTATTGAGAAGATTTAGACGTCCCTCGCGGTACCCGAGTCTAACACACACACACTTACGACTTTAACACTTTACACTCACAGTTACATTTAGAGAGGCGATAATAGCCTTAATGTGCTTTTCGCCTTAAAATAAACAAAAAATCTTTTTAAATTAAAAGTCTGGCCTTTAAATTAAAAAGTCCAAAGTCCAAAATTCCACTTCATTTTTAAATTTTTAAATGTCTATTGTAATTTTGTTTATACGCTAATGTATAACTGCATTTTTTAATTTCACAAATTTTGAAGAATCCCTACAACTTTTTTTAAGGTAAAAAAAAATAAATAAACTATTTTCTTATTTTCTAATTTTAGAATCACTAACATTTATGTTTAAAATTCTCAATTATTTTTTAGGCATTGTTGTTTTATAACCAATTTAGTAAAAAAATAAACACAAAAATGCAAAATGATGAGCTAGTTTGCTGTAAGTGATTCATGAATTATTGAATAATATTTGCATTTAAAGACCTTAGGAAACTACTTGATTTTATGAAACCTTATTCTGCAGTAAGTAACCTTTTATTGGTTCAGAAATATTTTACTCAAAGGAGGACACCAAGAACTGAACCACTTAGTTACTGTTGACGAAAATTCAGCTTTTCATTTTTTTTTTTTTTTTTTTTTTTTTTTGTTAAACGTTCGACTATTGTGCACACTTGGGCTCATGCAGACGATGGGATGATTTATAGTGTGTGAAAATGCCAAGCCCTCGCCGGGAATCGAACCCGGGTCCTCCGGGTAAAAGCCCAGTACGCTATCCACTAGGCCACCGAGGCGGCTTTTTCATAAAAAAAACTACTTTTAATAACATGTACCAGTTGTGTTCAGAAAGTAACGAGAATTTTTAAATTTCGCGGGCTTGGAGAGTCCGATTGTCAAACATTTTTTTTATTATGTTGGTATACATGCCCATGAAGTAGGATAAAACTTTCAGCTGTTTTCATTGTTGACTTTGTCTGTGACTGCCACTAAGATCTGACATGTTTTTATGAGCTCGGCGATTTTCGTTTGTTAAAAGAAATGGATCAAAGAATTTGTATCAAATTTTGCGTACAAAATGAAATAAAGTGTAACAAATTGTGTGAAATGTTAAGAAAGGCCTGTGGTGAGTCTCCTATGAGTAAAGCAAGAGTTTACGAGTGGAGCGTTACAAGAAGGCCGTGAAGACGTTGAAGATGACGAACGCCCTGGACGCCAAGAATCAACAACAGATGAAAACGTGGAAAAAGTGAAAGAAATGGATGAACAACGCTGAATCACTAGACGCTGATGATGTTGGCATATCATTGGATCATGTCAAGACACCAGTGTTTTGTGTATGAAAACGTGGCAGCAAAATTCGTTCCAAAATTGTTGAATTATGAACAAAAACAAGAATGGAAATGAGTCACTAAATGAAGTCAACGATATGCAGAATTACGAAAAGTATTATAACAGGTGACGAAACATGGGTATACGGATATGACGTCGAAACTAAGGCTCAGTCATCCCAGTGGAGGCATTCTGGCTCGCCTAGACCGAAAAAGGCTCGACAAGTGCGGTCGAACGTGAAGGTTATGCTCACTGTGTTCTTCGATATTAATGGCATAGTGCATCATGCACTACCTGCCACCAGGTGAAACGGTCAATAAGGAGTACTACCTACAAGTTCAACGCCGTTTGCGTGAAGCAATCCGAAAAAACGCCCGGATCTGTGGAAAAACAATTCATGGCTTTTGCACCACGATAATGCACCAGCTCACACTTCATTGCTTGTTCGTGAATTTTTGGCCAAAAACAGTACTGTAACGATGCCCCAGCCTCCATATTCGCCAGACATGGCTCCGTGTGACTTTTTCCTATTTCCAAAAATAAAGAGAACCTTAAAGGGCCGTCGTTTTGCAGCCGTAGATGACATTAAAAGCGCATCGCTGAAAGAACTAAAGGCTATCTCAAAGATCGAGTTTGAGAAGTGTTTCGAGGATTGGAAGAAGCGCTGGCACAAGTGCATAATCTCCAATGGGGACTATTTTGAAGGCGACAACATTAATGTAGAATAATAAATAAATATTTTGTTCAAAAATTTAAAATTCTCGTTACTTTCTGAACACACCTTGTATTTGATTAAAATGTATTAAACAATTTATTTACTGTTTGGTATGGGTATCTTTGGGTTAGATTTGTGTTGAACGAAGTTAGCTTGAACACTGTGTTTAGAATAAAACGTATTTTAAAAGCTAATTTAAAAATGTACGCACTGTAGGAAAACGAACTTATACAAGCTATTGCAATATTACAAAACATGCAGTAAGTGTCTTAAACATTTATAATAAGTTAAAGTATTAACAAGAATGTCAGTTATATTAATAATCTAAGTTATTTAATCATTTACCTTTCCAGTATAATTCCTGAACTGTAGCATGCACATCGTACAGCCCACTAGAACACATTGTCTTGGTCAGCAAAGCCAGGCTACTACAGTAAGTGATAACAAACAATAGCGCCAATAGACCAAACTTTTGGCAGATTGCCTTGGCAATATTACGTCAAGGTCTTAAACCTACCTACTTTAAACTATTTCTTCAAAACATTACCGTTTTAGTATTAGCTGTAAATAGACTTACAGCTCGGCTGAAGTTAATTGATTCAGTCAGAAATGTTAGGCAGTCTTGGAAGGTTTTTTTTACGATTTTACCATTTCTAAACTCGTTCAAGACATAAGATGTAAAAAAGTTATTTTCGCTTCTTTATGTGTGTCGCTGGGTTGGCGAAGTAACATAAAGTATAAAACATATTCGCTGTTTAAAAAAAAAATACTTTATGGTTCTATTTTTAAGCGTTATACAGAGTACAATATTCGCAGTATTCTACTTTTCTCTGTGTTGAATGTAAATAGTTTATTTTTAAATGTTATTTAATTGGTCAGTTTATTATTTCTTGTTGGAACACTGAACAATGACATTAGTGAATTTTTATTAGAAAATTCAAAGTGTCACAGTATGCCTCAGGCACTGAGACTATGAAATGTGTACTATAATTAATTTTGTTTGTCGTTTATGAATCTATAACACCAAAAATATGTATGTATGGAATAGAAATATAAACTACTGCGTGTCATACAATTGTACATACATTCACTTTAGATATATGGGTCAGTTTTTGTTTTGTAATTTCAGTCAGCTGTTTTGGGCAGGCCAGTTGCGCCCTCTATGGCTTGCCCAAATAACTATATTACTACTTGATATGTACATTATTGTTTGATCCATGGTATTCATAGATCATTACAGTATGTATTATTTGTTCAGTTCAACATAACCTCAAAATTTTCGTTGTCAATAAGCTATAGGCCTACATATTAAAATACCGCAGCAAAACATGGGTATTCATCTAGTATTTTATAAAATATTTTTGATCTGTATTTGGTAACATGGTAGCTTTAAGGAGTATGTTACCTAACCAAATCATTCAGTTTGATCTGAAATGATGTTTTTTCAAAAATCTAAGCAAAAATTATTTCTGAAAAAACAAGTAGTTTTTATATAAGTATATAATCACAGTATACAGATGTCTTGCTGGTGTGATAGAAGTGAATTTCCAGAATCATTTTTCTTTATCTTACCCTTTTTGAAATTCCGATATCACCATTGTTGTTAGTGTTAAAGTGTGCAAATATTGGCATTTTAAACTTCGAAAATACAAAGACAACTTAAATGTAAGAAACATTTCAATGCTGTTTCTGCAGTTCCTTATAACAACATCAAAGAGCAAATTCTTAACTACAAAAATATACGCTAATTAGGTAAAAATTAATTTTTCACCTGCAAAAGAAACAGCAATAGCTTATCACATAGTTAATCACAACACCTTAGATTGTACCTCTAAACTAATCTGAAAAAGCATCAGCGACCATCAGTTGTGTCAATTTACTTGTAATACTTCAGAATAACTGTTCTCAATTTTGCTTCAAAATATACAAAACAATAAAAAACGTTCTACAAGGTATGAGTAGTTCTACGACAGCACTCGTAACTATTTCTGCTAATTTAACTGGTAACTGTAAGAGAAAAGTTATTTGACCTACTTTATTGAAAATTTTATGCTCTCTCTCTCTCTCTCTCTCTCTCTCTCTCTCTCTCTCTCTCCCTGAAATGGTCAAAACTATTATGATATGTTTTGCCATTCAGCCAGTATTACAGAAAGTAGCCTAACTTGCAACTATACTCTCATCATTGAATCAGAGCCCGCCATCTTGAAATGCAAGTAAATAGGAAACAATCTTACGCATACATCTTTCAGGCTTTTTAAAAGATACTTTTGCACCTAATTTCAAAATAGTCGGCCAGTGAGTTTAATTAATTATGCATGTCATTAGGGCTTCATACACCTTCTTACCATTTCAAATAATCTATTTAATTAACATTGCATACACTCGTCATCATTAAATAAGAGGCCACCATCTTGAAACGGCAGTAAATAGAAATAAATATTATGCATGTCATTAGGGCTTCATACAAGGTACCTTCTTACCAAATTTCAAATAATCTATCAATGCGTTTGACCAATTGCGTTACAAACACACAAACCAAATGCCGAATGGTCTAATTGAAACAAAGACCTTGCTTGGCACGGTCAATTATTCTAGTAAACAACCATAAACATCGGCAAAATGATGAAAGCATTCTTCTAAAATTTCAGAGCCTGCCAGATTTGCCAATCTTAACACGATCACTACTCATTATGAAAGGCTGAAATAAAAACAAAATTAATATCCACAACCAAGTACTTGTATTGTGTAGTGTTACGTCGAAGAAAAAACATTTAAAATGTTAAATTTGTTTTTAAATCTCTAATTTAAGAAAATATTTTCCTATTTAACATGGCAAATTGTTTTGTAAATTTAGTAAGACACGGAAATAAAAATTTAAAACATATTAACAGTTGTATTGTACCAGCTGCATTGACATATGTTTCTGCTTGGTCCTGATGAACAGTTAAAATAAACAAACTACTTTAATAACAGTGTTAAAATGCCCTTGCATCTCCCTTGTGTTATAACTGCTCGGAGTGTCCTGCAGGTTCTTGCATTCCTTGACCACATCACTGTAAAGAATTATTTTGTTACCAGCGCTTTTATTGTAAATTCAGATTTCATAAATTTCATCACTGGAATATAATGCCATGATATTCATTGAGGATTGGTCTTATTTTTTGTTTTGTTATCATAGCTTTTGTATATCATTGCTGAGTTGGTCTGATTATTTTATAATGTATCGTAAAGTTAATGAAAATGTTTCTTTCAGGATTGCATTAGAACAATTATGACAAAAGCAATTAGCAATTATTCCTGAAACATGTAAGCCACTACAATACTTGGGTGCCAACATCATTTGCTAACATCAATTACCAACACTATTGTCAACATTGGTCACTAACATCAGTTGACTTCACAGAAATCGATAATTTGTTTTATCATTTGTAAGGTAAGACATAAATGTACATTAAAACATATATTGTTTTCTATTGTTGTTTCCTATGGCTAGCCCGAACTCCAGTCCATCAGCCTCCTTGCCTCCCAATACAGCCGAACGAAGCTTTTCTGTCGTCTTGAATCAGCATTCAATCCAGGGCATGTCAGCAGGAGTTCCTTCTTCATATTTGAGTTCGTCTCTTGGCACAGAGGGCACATTTCAGAGGAGTAGACTCCAATGTGCTTAAAAGCGAGGCAGTCATGACCCGTGTCAAGACGGCACTGTGCCACTGACTGTCTCCTTGGTTTTTCCTTCAGTCTGTCCCATTCCTCGTCTATATTTTCCCAGCATTTGCCTTTTGCTATGCTCTTCATTTTTTCCATCTGCTGTTTCTTCATTGTACTTTTGAGCATGGCTTTTGCCTTATTTGGATTTTGCAAATGTTTATGTTGGGGTAGGAGTGAACCTTTCTTTGCCAGCTCATCTGCAGCCTCATTTCCTGGCACACCTACATGAGAAATGTAGGTACATGAGAAATGGAGTATCCCTATCCATTGGAATACTATATTTCTGCTTAATTTTTGAAGCGTTCATAACATTTGATGTATTTCTTTAAGATTGTTGCCCGCTGATGATGGTAGGGCCTGCACTGCTGCCTTGGAATCTGTCAGTATTACACAGTTTTGGTATTTATGTGAAGTGTTCAGCAGAAGGAGAAGAGCCTTAGATATGGCCTCCATCTCGGCGTCATAATTCGACCTGTTCAGCCCAACCGGGTAGTGGAGGGAGAAATGGGGTGTGTACACTTCATCTGAACACAATTGTTTTCCATTGTTCAGTATTACCTTTTATAACACTTTTGTTTATAACATTCAGTAATGGTTGCACAAGTACATAAAGATTGGCAGAATATTTATTATTGTAACTGAAAATACACATTAACACACAAAGTACTGAGGGCCTGTTTAACTATGTTGATTTAAGTATATGGAAACTTACACAGAATTAGAAAATTTTATTGTCAAATACATTATTAGATCTGTATATGTATTTGTAACAAAAAACATTTTTTTCAAATCACAGACCCCACTGGACTTACACACACACACACACACACACACACACGACACAAATTATATACTTAAAGTACGTAATAACCATCTGTTTAACAAAAACAAAAAAGAATAGTCAGGTTTATGTAGGCTTATTATATATAGATATGTATAGGTTATATCGATGATTACTGTTTATTTCTAATAATGTATAAGTAGAAAATTTTCTATAATTTAATAACTTTACTAAACTTCTTTGTTCACACTTATTTAAGCTAAAAAAATGTAAAACCTCTTATATAGAGACAAGAACCAATTCTGAACTTTTTCTTGTAAACTGTTCAAATGATCATTAGTTCAAGTATAAACATCGGTTATGTATATGTTTTTTTTAATGAAAAATATCAAATTTTAGTTGTCCTGTATTCAATTTAGAACCTGTCTGCCAGTTCGGTTTTTAAAATTCTCACTAAATTCATTGTAATCATATTTCAAACAAATTTACACAGGATATAATTTCAAAAAACAAAAACATTTTACAAAAAAGTTACAACAAATCTTAAAACGATGTCAGAAGAAATGTCAGAACACAGTTTCGTTTAGAAACAGTTTTAGTGTTTTATTTAATCAAAATAACAAAGATAAAATATTAGGCATGTTTTTATCAGTGATTCTACACAAGAAAATGCGGAGTTTGAAATTTTGTTACGAAAAAAAAGGATGTAGTTATCAATTTCGACAATTGTTTTCAGGGTTCGTTTTGGTAGAAAATGTATTAAAGTAGTTTACCTTTTTGCTTAATAATTAGTCAAGGAATTATGTCCTGTAGTCTATCCAAATGAATATTCCTGTCATATGTATTAGATTAAATTAAATGCTATTTATTAAATATTCAGTATTTCCAGTGGCAAATATGCTTTCTTTGATTGGGCGCAATTTAGCGAAATACACTTTGTTTTCAGATTAAATTTTCCTCAGTGAACTTTCACAGTGAAGTAGGAATAGCCTAATTTCCACAAAGTAGTGCCAACCTAGAGATGTTTGTTTGTGATAAGCTTTACACACTCATACTTCTGCCACAAATTTATTACTTTTAAAATATTTTTAGTGGCAGGTTTGTCAGAGTCTGTACACAATGTGGTAAACAATTTTGTGCATTATTTAATCGAGAAAACATTTATGCACTGCATATATTGTTCCCGCCTGAACGTGTTGTATCATGTTTTAAGAATTCTAACGAAAAATAATATTATGACTATGTGGTTCTGTCGGCCATATTGAGTCTATTTCTTAATGTTTAAGACTAACATGTTTAATGTGTCTGAATAAGACGGATCACTCTGCTATTTATTAAAATGTGTTTTAGGTTGAAAAGTAGTCCGTGTTTTTTAAATATTTTGTATTTTTTGTTTTTTTAAATCTTTGTTATGTCTTGAAAAACAAAATATGCATATAATATGTAAAACGTTTACCACATTCACCTATAAAAGTCTTTTAAAATGGTATATCCAACAAAATTTTGCCTTAACAAATAGGGGAGTATTATGTGTTTTTAAAATATTAGTCTTAAAGGGAATAGACCCAATATGGTTGACAGAATGCACAGTTTTGGTTGAAAATATTTTCCTCTGACAATTTTTGCAGTTAATATTAAAATTAGCCTATTAAATATAAAAGCTGTTTTTTTTTATTTCAGTCAAATCAGTTAACATTAAACTAAACATTCCTACCAAAATTACATAAATTGTACAAAATTAATTTGTGTGAGAAAATATACCCTTAGTGAGAGGTGTGATTTTAACGGAAACTTATACTCGAATGACATATTTACACCCACATTATACTACAAAATTTTTCAAAATAATATCAATTTCCCCTTTTTATTTAAAATAATAATTTATTTAAAAAAATTAATAATACAAATTTTGTTTACAAATTCAGTGATGTGGATGCAGCTTTGTCACAAGCCTGGACGAATTTTGTGCAAATTAGTGTTTAAAATATAAGTAAATAATTACTGAACAATGAAATATTTATGTATTTAATATGTATAATAACATGTATTACTAGAATTACCAATAAAAATTTAATGTTTTCAAACATAATTATTTTTCCTGAAAGCCTATCTTAAAATATATAATACACGTACTTGGTTTATTGCTTAAATAACCAAATTTCATTAAAACTAAAACAGTACTTTTAAAAATGACAACCAGAGAGCAGCACTTAGTAGACCATTAATTTAGAATAATACTATACTGTATTTGAAACAGTGATTTCGTTAGTTAAAACTAGATGGCAGCACTAACTAGGCTATTAAATTGAAATAATACTTCAAACTGTGGTTGGCGTTGGCAGTCAAGTTATCTCTTAATATGTTATACTTGCCGGATACATTTTGACTAGCAAAATCTCAAAATTTTAGTTTAGTCAACTTCCCAGACCTATTTATTATTTTTATACGTCAGATTTGCTAGAACCTCCCTAATACATAGACTGAAACAAGATTTGAAGCAATAGGCAAATATAGTGAAAAAGGAGGTAAATAAACTTGTCAAAGGAGAATTCGAGAACTCAGTTCGATTCGAGGTACATCCTACCTATTAACGCATTCTATTTGCCTGGTAGATTTGCATTGCCAGAAAATTTTATTTTAATGAAAACTAACAGGTAAATAGAACGTTAAAGGAGGTAAATTGTTTTGCAATCAGATTTCCAACCTTTCATGAAAGGAATACAGTGACTTAAACAACATTCAAAGTAACAGGAAAATATAAGGTACTGAGAGGTAGTTGTCCTGTGAAACTGTAGGTGTATCTCAGTAGGTGGGGCCATTTTTGTTTTTACCAAGAAGTCATTTATTACTTCAATCAATTTATTGTGCTAGTAAGTGCTGTCATCTGGTTTTCACTAACTAAATCAATGCTTGGATTTCATTGTGTGTGTGTGTGTGTGTGTGGGGGCTTAAAATAATTACTAATAATAGGTGGGAAGACTTTAATTTTAACCGAGGTTATCGATTAAGGCAAATAAGAGAAAACATTAAAACATGTTAGTTATTTTTATCATTTATTTAAAACTTGTATACATTAATTAATACATATACAATTTAAACATTCACATTAAACATAAACATAATATTTATTTTGAAAAATAACACTTATTTCACTATAAAATGTTTATTTGCTTGATTGATGTAGAACACAAATCTGAAAAAAACATATATTCCATTAAATTTTAGTTTTAAAAAAAATACTCATCACAGAAAAATATCCAACTATTTTATGCAAGGTTGGCAGTAATATTTCTGAATCATTAACAAATTTGTGTGAGTTCGCTATTAAGAATGGGGTAATGAGTGACCCTTTTTATTTTTACTGGGGAGAACATGACAATTTGGCAGGTGAGTGTTCAAGTTAACTATACATGTGTGCTGATTCGTTTATACAAATTCTTTGCTTCAATACATTTTTGGTGGGCCTTTTTATTGGGTACAAGATAATTTAATGGAAATGATAAAACTGATGATTTTTAGTGACCTTGGAATCAGTGTTGGCTTACAATTAAAAATGTTCAGCTTTATTTTTTAAAAATATATTTATTACAAAACAACTAAACTTGTGAGAGTAAACAAATACAACATGTGTCAAAATTCGCTATTACAAATTCTTTGGCTTAAGAAAATATTTTTGTAGGATTATTTATTAAACGAAAGAAGTATATTTTTGTAGGAATTTTTTTTAGTGAACTAATAAATCTATGTTAGTTCACTTTTAGAAATTCTTTTATAAAAATCGTGGGGATTTTTATTGGACGAAACAAATCAAAAATGATTTTTTTTATCTAATAAATTTAAAAATTTTTGTATAAAGAATTTTGTGTCAATAAAACTGTATTAAAAAAAGTAATTAAATGTATCCTATCAGCTGCCATAAAATAAAAAGGTTTTTGAAAAGTATTTCTAAATTCTGTTATTATGGTAATAGATAAATACAAATTAATATGGTATTAAATAAGTAGTTTAGATGAGTTAAAATAAAGGTATTTTAGATAACTTTAAAGATTGCTAACATACACAATAACACAATAGACTTTAAGGAACAAATTGGTAAGATTTCTTCGGATCTTAGCTTTCTTGATTGAACATTCCTCATAATTAGGAAACATGATTGGGAATGTTAGGAACAGTTATTTACAGGCTGTAACACTCATACATATTCATAATACATATCCAGGTCTACAGAAAAAAAACTTGTATAATTAGTTTGAATATATGTTTACAAAAATCTTGTTTTGATTAAATAAATAAATATATGAACCTAGTTTAGGTAATATTTACTGCAGTTATAGTAAAATATCAGCTGTTTTATGTTAATTTGTAATGTTCAGCTGATTTCATTGAACAGCTGTAAAAAGTTTTCAGATTATGTTGTTAAAAACTAGCAATATTAACAATTATTATAAATATTTATAATAATATTGAATGTATTATAAACGGTAACATTGTGCATTTATGCAAATAATGTGTGTGTGTCTTCAATTAAGGGAAAAATATCGAAACCAAAGCCACACGATGTTTTCATATAACACGGGTGTACTGTTGTCTCTCTCGCCAAAGCTAACATTAAAAGCTTCATTTACAAAATATTTTTTTAAAAATTGATTTTACTGTTGTAATCAGTGTTAAAATTGAAATTGAAAGTTATTAATTTTTTAGAAATGTACTTCAACTTATGTAACAGATAATTGTAACGATTGATTTATTTCTACAGCTCTGCGTTACTACAAACTGAGATGAATAATATGTCTTTATTGTAGATAGGATTGTGAAGCAAAACTGGCCTGCAGCAAATAAAAATATTGTTTACACTTACATGCATGCTAAAGCCAGCAATGAGTAATTCACAGTTTGTAGTCGAAGGGGTTACAGCAACTGGTGCTCAGGTGTGCAGATCCTATTGAATGTAGCTGGAAGAAAAAGGAAAACAATTCCTGTAATATCTATGTTAAAAAAAAGTAGATGTGTTACTTAATCAACATTAGTTACTGGAATAAATAAAACATTGTAGTTAGTTCTTATACAATATTTAATTGTGCCTTGCCAGCCAAAGTATCCGAAGTCAAGCTGCCGGATTTTACGGCAAATCTCCTTCAAACTAATGTGTGAATGTTATCAGGCTATTACACACTTTCCGTAACTCCATAAACCTATACTTGGTACCTGAGCTTGCCGTTATTTATTGAAATGAAAGTGCAGATGACTTGACCCAGAAGGGCGCCTAAAGTGCCCTTCTTAAGTCTGCAGCCAGCCAGTGGTGGTGTCAAAAAATCCACTGCCTAAACAGCTATTGGAAAACAGTCCAAAAATATGTATTACAATAAGGTCAAGATATCTGTTGTGCTGCCTACGACACTGATTATAGAGACATGACTGTAAGTGAATTGTCATTGGCTTGAACTATTACTACCTGATTAAAATAAAATACATCTGCTTCTTGAACCTGAATGGTAGCTGGAAGACTGAAACACTTGTTTTTTTTATTTTATCATGCTTTAACTTACTTCTTTGTAAGAAAGGAAACGGAAGCGATTAAAAAAATAATAAATATAGGCAAATAATAATAAATAACGAGCAATGAGGCAACAATTATGAACAACTTCATGTAATAAAATAAAAAAAATAATTAGGCTATTAGTCAAATTATTATTAGCTATTTGAATTTTGCTGTTAACATTTAATTATGGACAAATACAATATTAAACAAGAATTTTAAACTTACAAAAAATTAAATATAACATGACAAAAAAAATGCTCGAAGTGTAAGACAGTAAAATCAATATAATGAAAGAAGGTAGTGTAACTACTGCCAGTAATGTAAAATAAAACTAAATGACTAAAGCACTGACAAAAACTTAAGTCTGTAAAATAAAATATAAAATTAATTATGGAATCAGACAAAACCCACTCAATAAAAGCGCAGTGAACTGTTCAAACAACTGTGATAGCAGAACAATTTCAACAGTGATGTCAGCAACCGATGTTTGCAGCAACAATAGTAGCTAGTGGCGTATGCACGTTCCTCCAAGTTTCAAATCATAGCTTTCATATCTCCAGATATCTTGGCCTCACTGTAAAACAGTAGTTCCATTGTAAGGTTAATTATTATTAATACAGATGATGTCTGTGTTAGTACCACCCCCCATCCCACCCAGAGGGACTTGTAGGCATGGCTGAATCCAGGATGCCCAACTCTTAAGGGGCCTTGGCCGGATCCTGGAGTGGTTGGTGAAGAAATTAAAACATTACAAAAAAACTTGAGTATTGTATTACAGTATTATTGTTTACAATAATGTTTCAGAAAATGAAAATTGTGATCTGATAAATAAAACAAAAGTTTAATTTTCATAACTTTGAAATATACAACGCATTAAGAAGACAATTTGAGATTTTTCAGGCATTTTCTAAGAGGTATTTGTATTGATTTGTATGTAAGTACAATACACACAATAGTGTGTCATTACAAAAACGAAACGTTCGTAGGTAATACTATTTCATTTGAAGTTATTGTATTTTATTGATTACGATGAAGTCGCCTCGGTGGCCTAGTTGATAACATACTGGGTTTTCACCCCGAGGATCCGGGTTCGATTCCTGGCCAGGGCTTGGCATTTTCATACGCTATAAATCATCCCATCGTCTGCATTAACCCAGACGTTAAAAAAAAAAAAAAAAATTACTTGTTTTAATATAAGTAATTTATATTAAAGCAATTACACTATACAGCAGTTCCAATTAGGTTAGTGAAAATTTAAGCAAAAACTACTAACTGGTAAAAAGCCTCTCACCAAGTTTATAGTTAAGATTATATTTAAATTCTGTCAAGAAGCAGTTGCCTGTTTGCGTAGTTTACTGTACTATCTTTCCTGTTGGTAGCAGCGTCACCTTCTCCATCAAAAAAACTATCTAATTTTAGTTGTGGGTACATTTGAGAAACAAGTATTAAAAATATTGAAATGTGCTTAGATCACGCAATTTCTTAAAGTATATATGTACATTTCATTTCCTGTGAATTATTAAGGAATGGACAGATCTTCACATGGTTTTGGTTTCCGAGTGATTTACATAGTTTGAACCCAAATAAGTGTGTCGTTCAAGTTTAATAATCTAATGATTTTACTTGTGTACTAACACCTTTGTCAATACACTGTGCTTAGAGAAAAATATGGATTTTTTTTTTTTAAGGCGAAAAGCACATTAAGGCCTAAATGTAACTACTAACGAAACAAAAGGGCGATAAAACTTAACATTACTTACAAACTACATAACATTTATAAAAGAATAAATAACTTAAAATCAAAACAATATGAAGGTGGACTGTAAAGGGCTCCTAATCAAACAGAAAGATAATAAATATCATGAAACACAATAAAATTACCTAAAACTAGTTAACAAGAATATAAACTATAAAAAATATATAAATACTAAGGATAAAAATAAAATTAAATATATTGATATATATGAAAGCACCTCAGGAAGGCCAAAACGTGATCAATGATTGATGAATCGTCCCCCAAGATCGCCTGCACACAGTTTCCTAATCCATATATTGTACACATGTTTCTCAAATAATTGCAGTCTAAGAACAAGTGTTTGACTGTGATGGTTTCTTCACAGAGTTGGCATGTAGGTAGCTCCCCGTGTCTTATTAGAAAACCTTGTGTCAGCAACAAATGACCAATGCGGAGGCGTGTAACGACAACCTCCTCCCTACGACTTATTCTTACAGACGACCTCCAAGGGCAAACAGTATGTTTAATTACCCTCAATTTGTTATTGTCCAAGGCTGTTCATTCTTCTTCCCAATCAATGCATTCGAATTAGTTGTTTTACTTTGCAAAGGTAATCTGAACAAAATACACGGTGCGTGCTTGGTGGCAGCAAAGTTGCTTCCTTTGCTGCAATATCTGCTCTAGTGTTTCCAATTATCCCGCAGTGTCCTGGTATCTAGCAAAATGTTACTCCAACACCTCGTAGTTCAAGGCTGCGAATACGGCACAAAATATCTTGAACTAGAGGATTTACCGAATACATATCCTGGATAGCCTGGAGTGCACTTTTCGAATCGGAACACACAAGATAATGAGCAGAATTGGATACAACAGTATTCAAAGCCTTCAAGATAGAAAACAGTTCAGCAGTAAAGACACTACAAATTGAGGGTAATCCATACTTACACATTTGCCCTAATGTGTAAAATGCACAACTGACTTTAAGAACAATATGGAAGAACACCATTGTCATTACACTGAGTAATGTGGTATAGCATAGACAGCACACCACTATGATGGCACAGACGGCACACCACTATGATGGCACAGACGGCACACCACTATGATGGCACAGACGGCACACAGCTATGATGGCACAGACGGCACACCACTATGATGGCACAGATGGCACACCACTATGATGGCACAGACGGCACACCACTATGATGGCACAGACGGCACACCACTATGATGGCACAGACGGCACACCACTATGATGGTACTAGACGGCACACCACTATGATGGCACAGACGGCACACCACTATGATGGCACAGACGGCACACCACTATGATGGCATAGACGGCACACCACAGCAAAGTGCAAAGAATGATATTGTTCGGTAAACTGCATAAGCATCTGGCTGATTTTTGGATATATTCAAAATCTGAAAACTTTTTTAATTGTACATTTTGCAGAGAACTTTTTACCACTTGGTTTTGTTTAGATTGTTAAATGGTGTAAAATTAACTATGTGTAGTATGTAATAAAGCCTGTGTTAGAACCGGCTGTCTCTCGGCTCCCTTAACTATTCAAGATTTGCGCTTTTCTCAGCGAGTCAGACCAGCTGTGACTGGAAACAAAAGAAATAACTTGAGCCACACACAGTTTTGCCAACATTTATTTTTATTGGAAACACAACATCTGTCTTTCTAGGCATCTATATGTTGTGAAAATAGTGAAGATTGTGCTGTCAAAGTATGCTGATAAGAAAACCAAATAACTATTTACTAAGCATTAAATTTAATAGTATGATGTAGTTATAGGATTACAAAAAAAAACTTAATGTATTAGAACATAACAGAATTTAACTAATTAATGCAAGACAAAGATCATTAACGTACATATATATTTTTAATGAATTGCTTTACATTTCATTAAGTTAAAATATTTAACACATTAATAATTAATAGAACTGACATTAAACATTATGTAGTTAATGTTCTTCAAATTTTTGAGGAAATCAGTGAAATTTTACTTTACTTAAAAACTAAAAATATGTTCAAGATTTTGCTATTTATTATACAAAATTTGCATTTATAGGCCTACAAAAAATACACATTTTAATATCTTTTGATACAAAAAAAAGTTTTTAGGTAATTCATGCCACCAATAACAGCACAATTTCCACTAATTTCTTAATTAAAAAATAGAGTTTCTCTAATAGTAAGGTCCTTTAACAGTTGCTGTTAAAAATACAAATTTACAATAGTTCTAACAAAAACAATTGCTATAAAACAGTATTCACAACATTCGTTCTGTACATTGTCGTAGCATAACGGTGCGCTGACATCTTGAAAAGTTAAAGCTTTTTCTAGCAGTGATATTAACCAGTGCTGCCAACGTTCAAACAACTAAAGATTATTTACAAATTAATACTGTTGTTAATACTGAAGGAGCACAACCCATCACAGATCGTAGAATTTGATGATTCATATACATATTTGTTTAATCTGATTCATGTGTATTGAGTTTTCGTAGGAAGAAACAGTTATAGACTGTATTAATGTAGACATTGTTTGTAGGTATGCTAATCATATTGACTCCCCTCATTGTAGACCTTATTAGTATACCTTAAGAGAATTAATTTGTCAACGTAATTCATTTTATTTTGAATTTTTCTAATGTACTTTTCTTTTAAAAGAATAAAATATAGTTAACATTCTATGTACACTTAGAGTCTTGTTATTCTTTTTTTGTAAAACTGTGATGATTGGTTATAATAAAATTAAGTTTTAGTTCTAAAGGCCTGAACAGATTTCTAAGAACATTGCAGATGGAGTGAAACACAAACATACGGCAGATAAAAAATTGATTTACATAAAAGTCAGTCTCATTTGGAAGAAGTATTTACAAGTAATATATTTAAGAAATATTGTAAGAAATTGAAACATACTGGCTGGACAGTATATTTGTTGAACCTAGAATAACTTCTGCTTTCAGGATATGAGTTACAGCATAAAAATAAATCTAACTTTACTGGTGTACCAACCCCTTAATACAATTCACAGAGATGCAGGTAAAGCGATACTTTCCAAATAAATTAAAAATTCTATCTGAGACTTAACCCAGAGCTACTCCAGAACATTTCCCAGTGTGCTGCAGTGAACCTCCATGGGAGATCATTAAACAAAATAGTAACCAACTTACCCTCAAAAATAAGAAAAATAAAGAAGGAATCACTCAGACTTGAAACCTTACAAAAGCTGAATCCAACATGCCGGAAGTTGTCAGAATTTATACAGGTAGACTTCATTCAGAGTAAATCAGCTGCCTTCTACAACCAAATGACCAATGGAAGTTTCTGTGTACCATGTAATAATGTTTCAAGCACGGATGACTAACATCATGTCTTGAGTTGTCCACTGAGAAAATTTTTATTCTCACAGAATTAGAGTCTGTTACAGAAGATCTTAAAATCAAGCAAACAAATGATTGCATTTTCTGAATTGCAGAACCAATCAAAAAGTATAAATAAAAAAGAAACAGTGTTATTCCTTTGAATCCCTGCCTATTGTGGAATCACAACCAATCAAAAGTAGACAAAATAACAAACAACTAGTACATATGTGATTTTAAACAAATGTATGATACAAAATGGTGAGCTTCTGGTAACCTTCTGATTGTGGCAACATTGAGAAAAGCTTTAACAAACTTCAAAATAGAAACAAACTGAGACTCGGGCTAAACATGTGTTCAGCAACAATTAGAAGGTACTTAAAAACTTAAGCTTTGATCCAAAGAACGTTTTGGCAATGACTGAAAAAGTACAGCTAACGTTGGATAACTCAGTTCTGTCCTAAATAACAATAACAGCATTAGTAATGTAATTGCTGGTGGTGGATTAATGATTGGGCATAATGTCTACCAAGGGAACGGTGCGAAGTAAACTCAGCCTTTTGAATAAGAGTAGTTGTTGGGGTAATGGCGATAGTTGGAAGGAAGGGAAAACATGTATAAAAAAAGCGATTGGTTTAAAATAATAATCATAAATTTACGAGTCACTGTAGTATATACATTTCAATACAGATAATTGTTTTTTTTTAATAGCAATTTTTTCAGGGCATTACAATACCTCGTTGTAAACAATATTTGATGCAAGAATGTAATCTTGTACTTTTTGTATTTAATTTTCGTTAATGGATACAAACATGTTAGTTAATATAGTCACCCTTGAAAAGGTTACATACAATTGTCTGTGAGTAAAGACAGCATTTGGTAAATACAATCCTGCTCTTTGAACTGTTTGTCCCTGCGACTTGTTTATAGTGATAGCAAATGCAATTTTAGTAGATAACTGTCATTTATTCAATTGAAAAGGCATGTGTGATAACTTCTAACTGTATTTTGACATTTTAATTGTACTTTGTCTTTTATGATGTCTGTATTAACAATGGATAAATGCACGATGGAAGGAGAAATCACAAATATATTTGTGTAAATACAGTGTCCAGAACATGTGTTTGGTATTTGAAATTTTTGTCCCAACTTTTTCGTACAGTCAGGGATAGGGGACTGCTAGTAGGGCCACATAACCTGTAAGTTTAATGACTTTGAAGTAAATATTGAAATTGTTCTAAGGTCGTTATGCAAAAAAGAGGCATTTTTAATGGGATTGTCTATTTGTGATTACTTTGTATTTTGTATATTTTACAAATTAGCTTTGTAAAATATAAAAATATTGTCTGATTTGTGATGCTGTGCATGCACATCCAGATGCCGTTTTGCCTATGACAGTTAAAAGTGCCTTTTATGTTAAAATTTTCCACAAACAGTAAGTTTTAATGCAAAATCGTTTTACAATGTCAGAAGCCGGTTAAAAAATCTTTCTAAAGATACTTCATTTATGGTTTTATGAACAGTATGTGCTGAGAAAAAGGGATGGTGATTCGAGAAATAATATGTATGATTTTCTGGATCGAACATTTCTAAAATTTCATTTGGTATTCAAAAGAAATGTATTCACTGTTACAAAAATCTTTAAAATTTATACAAATGGGGGATGCTGTTACTTTTGGTGCAGATACAGTTATTGTGGGCTCATAAGACATCTTTTTACAGTGAGTTGTCACAAGAAATGATGACTTGGACAGTGATCAGCTTTATGGATAAAATTTGGCAAATGTTCTTAGAAAAGATGATAGAATATTATCCTCTCTTCTCCTGGTCTAGTTCCTGCAGTCCTAAGTACCAAGCACAGACTAATTGTGTCAACAGTTCTTGATGTCTGTCGTAGACTAGGGAAAATAGTAAGAATAATTTAATCAGTTTTGAAAAATAATTTTATTGTAAAGCAAGAACATAATTAACTTTGTAAAAGCAATTATCAATTGGGTGGGTCGCGTAGCAAGTAAGGAGACTGAGTGCAAAGAAATATACTGAAAATGAACTTCACTCCTAACAAAAAGAACTAGAAGCAGATGGGTGAACAAAATTTAGAATGATGCAAAGAGGTTGGTAATTTGAAACACGAGAAAGGAGTCACGAGGGAGAATTGGTAAAAAATAATTCAAGGATTGCACAGGCCTGTAGTGTCAGAGAGTAAATTATAGATCTAAATAGTTTGCGACTCATATGCTTGATTTTTTTTTACTCACAACCAATTTATTCTTAACTTAGAAATAGTTAAAAAAAAAAATTAAATAACACTTTTAATGCGATTTGTTTTTAGATCTTACACATATATTTTTCCTTTTTGGCAATATTTTGAGACCAGCTGTTTTGTTAAATATCTAAATACTTTAAAATTTACCAAAATGTTCCTCTAAAATAGAATCTTTTGTTGAAGAATTATTTTAAAGTGATAACTGTTTTCCCAGTTTTAAATACTGTATTTTTAGAAGAACTTACTTATTCTCTTGGTCAATGACCATATGTTTAAGTAATCATGAGATGAAATAAAAGCTTCTTTATGGAACTTTGAAAGCCAATGGCGCGAAGACCTAAGGAAAAATGATGGTGTAAATGCCTGATAATATATCTGGGCATAAACGACTATCAATAAAAGAAAAGAAAATCAATTGGGAGAACAACTGAACTTACTTGTGTGTTATCTGTATATTTAATATATAGATGGTTTAATTTGGAAAATGCATACTTCCATCTAAAAACCTACTGTATAATAATTTATAGGTATTACTTTAAAATTGTTTTCTACTAACCTCAGAGAAGTAACAATAGCCTTGTAATTCCTCAATACAAGGTGAAATCACAAAAAATTAAATTTAACATTATAATAAAAGTTAGAAAATATAATGACTGTCAAATGGATAACAACAGTAAACAATTTAGTAAACAACATTATTAAAAGAATTTTTGTTTAAAAAATAGATACCTAATAAAAATATATAAAAACATAGTACTTAATTATACATACTGCTCTGTAGATATAACTTTATATTTCGCAGGTTTTTAATTTGGTGTTTTGAAACAACAACAACAACACCACTCATTTTACAAACAAAGCGTAGAGTTGAAAAGACTCCCTGTAATATTTTTTTTGAAATTTTCATTTAGAACATCAATTTTTTAATATATAACTATTTTCTTCGACACATAATTAAAATAGTTGCTCTATAAAGTGTTATTACAATATTTATTGGTTGCTGTTCAACTGGGAGCCATTATATAAAAATATTTTTGTACATATTCTTGTTGTACATGTTGCTGAAATATTTTTTGTTTACTTTTTTCCAAAATAGTTATAGCGTCACTTTTCACAGCTGAAGTAATGTATTCATCTTATCATCTGAAAAACTTTTCCACATAAATTGCACTATAACATTATCAAATTCAGAAGTCACAATATGATTACATTTAAAGGGAGACTTCTCTGCCATCTGTTGGAAATTCATTAAACTATTTGAACTATTAGTTAGTAGATATGTTGTCCATTATTTACAATATTTTTACAGATTGCCTAGTAATATTAACCATTTTTTTTATGACAATGTGGAGTTGTATATAATAATGTTTTATAAAAAAAACAATATAAGTAATTATTTAATAAAGATTTTAAATGTTGAGTTTAAACATATTTTAGAAAAAGTAACTAAAATTAGTCCCAGTTGTAAAATTGCAGTTATCTACTGAGTTTTATTTGCTAATAAAAATTTAAAAAACTATGTATCTTAAAGATTGTTTTTATAGAGCAACTACCTAACTAATGTATGTGATAACAATGTTTACGCTTATTACATCAAGTTATTGCATTATATATAAGTAACATACATCACAACAACATAATATTTAAAACAAAGTTTCCTGCGACCAAGAACAACTTTCACCGATATCTTTCATTGGTTCCGATTCTAATCGACTTTGTTCCGTCAGCGCTCTAACTAAATGATCACAACTCGCACTGCTGATCGCTGACGACTGTACTAAACACATTTCGCTAACTTCGCTTTCTGGCACTTCAGATACATCTTGGTTAAATATATTACATACACTTTTATTATCTATTGGTAACTTTATTTCGACAATATCACTTTCACTGGAACAACTTTGAGGTAACGGAAGTTGAGGCCGGGACAAGATGTTGTCATTGGCAAAAGTATCACAAGATTTACTACAAGAAGGGAATTGTTCGTCGTCTTTAGAATTGTTTTGAATTGATTTGTCTAGTTTTTGAGAACTCGGCGATGAGAACCTTCTACTAACTGGAGGTAAACCTTTATTACCGTGCCACCTACCTGCTAGCGTCCTCGGATATCTACACGTTTGTAAATGTTCTGCAAAAGGTACACTGGACGGATTATCATTATTAAAGTGATCGGTTAAATACTTCCTCTGTTCCATGTATTCTTCTACTTCACTATCAGTCGAGAATTCTTCAGCTTCGTCTTCTGTGTCGAGACATTCTTCGTCCAAGAATACAGAATCAGAACCGATGGAATGACAATCTGAAGCGATGGACCTGCAGTCGGGTTCGTAACTACCACTCACTGCGCAGCTACTGATTGATGCTAGCGGCGCCATCTTGGGAACACACAATCCTGAGGGAGACATTGTTGTCGGTCGATCGTAAAGAGTTCCTTCACTTCCGCAAGGAGTAAGCTCTGGCGTTGGCTGAATCACCTGTTGAGAAATAATCACTTTGTAATTTGGAAATAGGATATATAAATCATAAATAAAAAGAACATATTAATAAATTTCTCAAATTTATTGTTTTTATTATGAATGGTACTGTTAATTTCTAAAAATTTCTTTAATTCTTCAAGTAGAATTCTGTGACTTTTTAGTGTTGAGATCAAAGTTCAAAAGTTGTTCTGGTAAATCAACTTTGGCTCTCAAGGCTTTCATAGAGCCCTGGTAGTTATAGAAGAAAGGAGGTGGGGAATTTCCAAAAAATATATTTTTCGCTTAACAAACTGATCCACACAAAATTCACCCATTTTCACGATTATGTATGTATAGATTCAAATGATTTGTTACATTTTCATTGTCACAATGTTGTTTTGTGAAATTAAGCACAAACACTTACGTAAAGCTACTAACTCAACTATATATATATATATATATATATATATATATATATATATATATATATATATATATATATATATATATATATAACATAACATCACCATAACAACACTGTTTAATATTTGTAAGGTTTTTGGGCCTTTCTAAGAAAGTAAGTTTTTCTCTTTACTGATGTCAAGACAAGAGTAATTAAACTAATTATTATGAAACCACCATTAGTAACATAATGTAAATCAATGAAATGGCAGCAACTGAGTCTTGAACCCACAAATGAGGCGTAGTTCAGAGATTTAGCAGACTGACTGATGCCTTAACCACACTGACACTGAAACTATTTGAAATGTCTTTTTCAAATATATGTTAAAAGAAGTATTAGTTAGAGATGTCATTATTTTTTTTATGCTTAATATTTAATAAACCACTGCAGTCTCAAGTTTGTAGCTTTTATTAGATCAACTGTATAAAACATCTATGCAGTTGAATGGCAGATTGTTTAGAAGTATTGCAAGTGGTTTTGTTTTGCTGAAAGTATGGATAAATAGCTCTTATGGGGTAAAATGACCAGAAATTTCTCCATAACAATGTAAACAAACAAAAATAATAGTTATCTTTAATCCAACGATTTTATTACTGAATATTGCAAATAAAACGCTAATTACTTTCCAAATCATGATGCAGTTTATTTGACAATTCTGAGAATCAATATGTTCTGATAAATAGAACACTTTGTCTGTTAAAAACATTGATTTAGGGTTAAGGTAGTACAGTTTAATTATAGTACAGCTAATAGTAATACTAGCTGTAATAGTTTAGCTAGAAATTGAAGACAATTTTCAATGTAATTTTAAAAACTTAGATATTAATTTATGCGGATTTTCACACTTGGTTACAATAGTGAAATTATATTTACAAAAAATGTGTAGGATATAAATTGGGATCATTTCATAGTCTATATCTTACTATGATGGCTGATCGAATAGCTTATTTTATCAATAAAAATTTCCTGGCAATGAACAAGCTACATTGTAAGCTACAGTGTGCAACCAACTGAGTAAGCAACAAAGATATCCCACACAAGCATTGTAATGCTTTGTAAAACTGACAACTGCATAAAACTTGAATCAACAAGTCTTGTTTCCTTTCAGCCAGCCACCCTATTGTCAACATCCACATTCTGATACATAAATATTTTTCATCCTCTCACAGCAAATATTACACTGCCAGTATGAAGCACAGATTACATGTTCTTAAATTAACTTCAGAATTATCTGGTATTTTACTGTTTGAACTCAAATTATAAACTTGAATTTATTTATGAATATTTAGTACATTTATTTCCAATACTATTTCCTGCATTTCTTCAGCTATTGGTTTGAAACCTCCACCGTACTTCTTGAGTGACTTTTAATTGTGACAAAGAATTTCATTCACCTTTTTAATAATTATCATTTTCAAATATCAATATCAAAACAGCATTTATTCTGTAGATGTCTTTAATGAATAACAATAACTAGTTGATATAAATTAACAATGTGTGAAGAAAAATATACGATAATAAAGTTTACCTTTCGGACTTACACAATATTTTAGTCTTATTAAAAAAAAGAAGAAAAATTACACAAATAATTCAAGGAATGCATTATCAATTACAATATTTAGTTTTTTAAGTAAATAGTTACCAAATTTGCAAATTTTATTAATCACTATATCAGTACTGAACAAAATCAAAGTTTAAAAACAAACACTCTTTTGTAATTGGGTCTATGACCAAAAAAAAGTTTAATATAATTAGTTCATTATGGTTATAGTTTTGTTTGTTTATTGTAAAGGAAAGGATTTGATCTGATGACATGATCAGCTGTTTAATTAAAAGCATGTGTTGATCAGCTGTTCTTTTTATAAAATAAAACTCACTACAACTGTGTTCAGAACATTAACGTTTTGTATTATTTAAAGAAACTTGAAGACAGAATTTATCTTATTTTACATTTTTGCAAAGTATGGAGAGCTTTATGCTTCAAATCGATAAATATATCTCTTCAGCGTATGGTTCTCCCAAACTAAGAGCGAAAACCACAAAAATTACCCCATATAAATATAACACAAGTAAAATGTAAGATATTTTTAACAATTTTAAAGGGCCAAAATTACAACTTTTATATTTTTGCAGAGTATTGGCATGTATGAGCTTCAAATTAATTGAGTTAAATGTTTCTCTCAAATTAAGAAATATTTCCTGCACAAATTTTGCCATTTAAATAACATGGTGTCATTTTTCAAATATTAGTTATTTTTTAAATGTAGAGATAATTTATATTTTTCTATAAAACTGCAGCGGAAAAGGTTTAAAATTATACAACATTCAATTGAAAAAATAACAACGTAGTAGGCCAGACACAAAGTTGCTTAGTGAATTAATATACAATAATTGATAACATTTTGAAAAACTGAACAGTCCAATATCACTGCCTAGATAATTTGATCACTAGGTTCACATTCACAGAAGAGGTTATGGAAACTCAGTTTGAAGTTCTGGTCATTTTTGAAAATGGGTCTTGAAGCTGAGTGAGGTTGACAAGGGAGACTTTACAAAAATATATACCTACTTCTTACCTAGTTGTGTTACAGCTGGCTATTCCACTTTCAAAGAATTATTTCAGTGGTGGCCTTTCTAGGTTATTTCTGCAGATGGCTATGAGGACAACACTATTTGGCTAAGGGATGGTGAACTAATTCCAAACTTTCCTTTTTGTTTTGTGGGTCTGAGTACAATATTTTTTTAGAGAAGGACTGGGCAGCTGGACTGTGTCATGCGTATTCACTATAACATCTGGTTGCTCAACCTTCTTTACAATATTTAACCATATCTTCGCTTTACATCTGATTTTACCGAATGTCTGTTTTGTTTAAATCTAATCCCAGCATTCTTTATCACTGACAATATATTTTTGAAAAATAAATACAAAATAATATCAAGCAGTAAGCAATAATTTGTGTAACATAACCAAACAATAGTTATACAATAACCAATGACTTTTGGGCTTTGTTAAATGAAAGAATATGAGGGGAGCAATGTAAGGTGCTATACTAGGCTAGTATTATAGTGTGTTAGGCATGAGTGATTCAAACTTCACATCAATTGATTTGTCTGTTCAACTCACTTAGAGTTTGCCTGGTTTAGGTAGAGGAAGAGGTGAGGCCCATCTTTAGATAAACATTGGACAGTTCAGGTAGAAGCTGACTGGGACACCTGACCAAAGGTTTTGCTACTTTTTTCTCACTATTTACTCTTTGTGTCCACTTGAGATATTTCTGCATTTTTAGGTGATATATTAAAGTTATGATTTTCACAATTTTTTGTACATACTTTATTATTGAATTAAACAATATTCACCCACGGAAGATTAAATTTCTTATGATGTTATGATTTTATGCAATTTTTAAGTGAAACGTATTGTGATGTCATTGCTGTTTATTATTACATAAGGCATGCTAAATATACTACATCTTTGTCACCAAGTAGTATTCATGTGCAATTTATTTATTTCTTGTTCATGCAGCATTGTTCTTTCTTCTTATTTAAATACAAATATGAGAGCTATAAGCAAAGAATTCTACCAAAGCTTCATTTACAATTCACAGGCTGCTTTATATCCGCTACAGTAATATTCATTTCAAAGGTTTTGGAACTATAAAGCTCATTACAAAGCTTTTATGAAATACTGGTATATACTCAATACCTGAGTCGAGTTAATTAATCACACAACAAACGTGTCATGTTAGATTAAGTTTTTTTAAGTTTATATATAGTATATTATTAATAACATGTATTTCATTAATTGTTTTCATGAAGAAAAATGTGTTACTTTCGCGTGGTTGCAATTTTGAGGTTATGTGGGTAAATTTTATCTTCCAATTTTTAAAACTTCCCACAGTTTCCGAACTTTTAATATTTTGTATTACTACTTTTGGGCATGTAATAAAGCATTTTGGTGAAAAAATGATGAAAATTGACATATCAAGATAGTAGCTGAAAATGGAAATTTTGTTAAAATTACATATTGACTACCTAACAATGAGCAGAGGTGGTTTGAAAATAATATCTGTAGGAATGTTAAAAAAAGTAAAATAGGAAAAGAATTTAAAACTTTCCTGAAATTAAAATAATTTTTCCGTACCTAGAAGTGAAAATGGTGTTTAACTTAACCTAACCTAACCTACCAAACTTAAACTGTATAATATTTTAGGCACTTACCTGAATATCTATTGGGTAGTAAAAGTCCCATGTTTCATTATGCAAGGTAGGTCTACGCGATGGAGGTGGTGGTGGTAGGCCCATCTCCATAGCAGAGCCTCGTCTTTCCAAGTACGAGGTATCCGAACTGGAACATGTAATTGAACTGAGGCGTCGAGATGCACGACGACTTGGAACTTGCAAGAAATTCACAGGATATTCATCATCTTCTTCATCTTCCTGAAAAAAAAAATCACCATTTTTATATTGTACTTCTTATTGGTTATAAGAGCTGCTGGATGAATTCACAACATAACATATTTATAACAATTCCCTGTGAGACAATTGTGCTTAAAAAATTCTTTTGTTTCCTGTAACAGAAGGATGTTGAGAAATCTGTGAATTTATGAAGAGTTTTGATTATATTGTTCTTCAGAGACTAGATGAACAGGAAAGCAATGTTTATTATGCAAATGATACAAAAGTTTCTTTACTATAATCTTTTCTAATCCATCTGGTGGAGGCAGGTGAAGTGAGAAGCCGATTGGCTTAGTGATCCCATCATAACCACAGCTCTACTACTGTCACTCACTCATCCACTCAAGACACACACACACACACACACACAAACACAAAACTTTCATTTTCATGATAATTTGCCTGTTGTAAAGTAATGCCAAATAATACTTTTCATCAAATAAAAAAGGTCTTTTAAAAGATTCGCTGATTGACGGGAGATATGCGGACATGTCATAACATGTATTAGTTGTTAGAAAAGAAGAATACTTATCCATCAACGTACACCTGTGGCTAGTAAATGTACGCTAAAATATTTAATTTTGGCTCCAATATAAGTTACGTAATGCAAAATACAAGCTTGGTGTTGAAACAGTCTCGTAATCGATAGAATGCAATTGCATATATAATTGATAGGCCTATTGTTAAATGCATAAACAAAAAGATGTAAGAATAGACTACTGTATAGTGTTGCTATGTAACCACTGTATACTTGATTCTACACAGCTTGGCTAACTCTAAAGTGTAAAATGACCCATGCTGATGGAGTGAATGACACCGGCCTAATGATGTATCAAACGGAGCTTGGGATACATGATAACATCCCATTGTACCTTGCTCATATTCTACATGAGTGTGGATCACATTTTCCTAACTACTTGTGGAAACAACATGAGTAAATTGTTTTCTTTGCATCCGTTGAATAAACAATTTCCATCTACAATTTATTTAATTACGTTCAAAATTTTTAGACTTATAATCTGGTCTAAGTTTAACACTCCCAGTACCATGGATGTTTCTATACTGATGAAAATAGAATATCATTTCAAGTGTAATGAACATATTTAACGATAATTATTTCCGAAGGACACATACTACAATAAAAAAAGTAGCAAAACTCTTCATAAGCTATACAACACACTAAGAACTCATCAGTTCCTGTCAGCTTCCACTCAAACTGTTTCATGTTTATTGAAGGTCAACCTTACCTCTCCCTCTATCACAGATGGGCCAACTGTGAGTTGATGTAGGGTTCAAACTCATGTATAACATACTTAGGCTGCTCTACCATTATACTACCATTATACCAATTTGACTTAAATCTTTAACAAAACTCAGGTGTCTGTTTTAACTCACCAATCTGCATTTGGTTTGTGCTTATTTGTTACTCAGTTTTGGCTGAATGATATTAAATGATTTAATATAATTTAAATATGATATTTAATAATATCCTGTTATTGAATATTAAAAATTGTTCAATATTTAAATAATTTTTCATTTGAAATATTAAGTGGAAAATACAAATATTTTATTTACTATTTTTAATGAAATATTTAATATATCATTTGAATATTAAAAATTAAAACAGTATTGATAATGATTTGTTTATTATTTTACATTTACTGTAAAAAATAGCAATAAACATAACATTCATTGGAATTGAATTGAATTGAACACAGCTGATGTGCAAAATCAGCTGTTTAGGAAAACATTATCTTCACCATTCACATGATCATTGTGTAAACTATATATGTACACATACACATGAATGTTTAAATGTATGGTAAACATATATAAACATATTGCATATATAGTAATATATTTGCATGATGTAAATACTATATATGTTTAACTACCCATCAAAACATATTTTAGAGGGCAGTACTGGTGTCCATTTTTAAATGGAAATTTGCTACAAATAAACCATATAATTTTTGACCTTTGTTGTAATGCAGCTTTCTGCTCTGAATGTGATGGTGAAATTAGGTTTTCGAAAACATTTAAGATTAAATAACTGTTATGTTGAATTTTATGCCAGACAGGTTATTACGTTTTCAATTCTATGTTTAAAAATGGAAATGTTTGCATATTGAAATGTACTTTTATGTGTTGTTACTAAAACTGGTTACTTATCAAAACCAGTTGTGTGCCTTGATTATTTTAATTTTATTATTAACTTTCTGAGAAAAAATGTAAAATTGCGAAACTTCAGTCAAAGACAACAATAATGTTTTGTAAAATTACACTCACTTTATAACTTTGTGGAGACCAGAAAATTATTGATACAGGAATCAACTTAGCGATCAATAAAACAGCTGCAAACGCTATTGAAAAGAACGTTTAAAATTGGTCCAAGCTTCTTAATTGTTCCATATTTGAAGACAGTAGTCGAAATGACAGTGGTATTCATTTCACTACTGCAATATTTTTCATAATCTTTCTGAAGACTGGATTAAATGTCAATATGATTACTATGTATACAATATAGGACACTTACTGTCCATTAATAAGTTCTCAGTTTAAAAAAATATATTTGTGTTTTAACTTGCTTGAAATAATAAAATAAACTTATTTAGTAAAGTTACCTCCTCGTAAGCCCTTTTCGGAGTAGCAGAAGTGAGGGTCAACCTTGTCATCGGAGTAGGTGACAGTTTAGTTTCCACAACTGGCAGACTAACCCGAGCTCGCTGACCATAGCACAGCCTCATTGGCGGATTGAGTAAGCCATAACCTCCCAGGGAAGAGAACCTAGGGTATATACCGCTAGGGGCGCTCATGTTTCCTAACGACCTCCTTGGTCCGTACAAACTTAAAGCATTCAAAGCTAATTCCTCTTCCTCTTCTATGACAGCCGCTGCGACAGCTGCTTCCAAATGTTCGTCACTCAAAGAACGAGACTTGCACTTGCTCTTGTAGACCACTAGAAGTACCATTAATCCAAAGAATCCTCCCAGAGTCGCAGCGATCCTCACCTGGAAAACAATTTTGTGCACTATAAATTAAAAATATTCTGTTTCCAAAATATATTTAACTAGTGAGTCTGGTAACATTGTATATACAAGAAACAAATAATATACAATAATAATATACAATAATATACAATATTGTATATTATGCCTAATACAATATGCCTTACTTTGTTCTAGTTTCATATTTAAAACTATAACCTATAAAATTACTGACTGAATTCTAACATTGTGCCTTATTGAAATATGTATAAATGAAACCTATTACAACCGGATTTTAGATTACATACCTAAATTAAGCTACAGTATTTACTGTTTACTAAAACAGTATTTTATTTAATAACATTTACATGTTAGAACTGGCCTAGTCTTGCTGATTCTATTTTCAAAACTGAATGGGTCAATAATTATTTAAGTCTTGGATACAGTAATAATTTTGACAATTTTGTTTAGCAACAGCTGTTTTGGTACACACACAATTATTTATCACGTATGCCTGCATTGTGCTGCACTCCCACTGGGATACTCACATAGCTACTGGAATTATGTTCATACATTTTATCTGTTTTATTTTATTGTAAATTTTTAAAATAAAAAATTATGAGTTGTGACAGTTTTCTGGTGTTCGGACGAAACTGTAGTTACGTCGTTACGTGTAGTTTCAAAAACGCAGAATCTTGTTTTTGGCACAAAACCGATTGGAATGCTTAATAATAATATATGGAAAATTATTTTTTTACCTGAATTATTTAAACACATACAAAGTTATGCAATTTTTATTTCCTGTCAAATAATTTCAGCACAAAAATAAGCTCAAAAACAGTCCATTTTGAAACTTCTTTTGTTACTTTCATCATATCAGCATTGACTGCCAATCGTCTCGCTCATATTTTACTTGAACTGACAAATATGGGCAGGCAACAATACTTTATGAAATTCCCAGTATAGCACCCACAGGGGAACTGTAACCAACCCTCCTTATCCCGGTGCTCTGCCTCCGTTTGATCCGCTTTTGATGTTACATAAATAAAGAAGCCTTATACAACCTTAGTTATTTCAGTAGAATTGATCAATTTTCCAAGAATTGAAAGTGAACAGACTAAATTGCAAACATTAATGATAAAATGATGACAAACATATCCTCTAAGCCCAACAATACACGTTTGTTCAAGAAATTTTTGTATTTAATTAAAACTCAATGATGAAATCTAGGTAATTAGATTTCTTGAAACTTTTATCATATTTTAAAAGTAAATAATAATAATTTGACATATTGTTTATACAAAAATATAAAATGACTGAAGGATTGAATTTAATTTTTGAGTAATTTCACTGTACAAAATTTCCAAAGTGTATTCGAAGTTTGTAACTTACCCCTGTCATAACGTCATAAGTCCTGTAAAATTCAATCCGGATCAGTTCCCGCTCGCTGAGGGTCGGGGGCGGAGCGTTGACGTCTGAGGCGGCCGTGGGGGCAGATTCTGGCGCAGTTGCAGTGGGGACAGAGGGATCCTCCATCGGCCGCCCTCTGCAACAATCAATCAATCAACGGTAAGTTTGAATTAGTCTGCGTGATTTTTTAAAACAGTTTTCATGTAAAATTTATTACAAGGGAAAATTAAGGAAAATTAGGATTGTACGCAACATGGAAAGTCTAGCATAATCAGGAGGCACGTGCGAAATTTCGCACTGTGAAAGTTTTAAGTGAACACAGCCTTTTGAATAATAGGGCGGTAGTTGGCTGGAAGGGAAACATGTTGAAAAATTAAATCGAAAAGCGATCGGTTTGAAATAATAATCACAAATTTATGAGTCCTTGTAGTACATACATTTCAATACAGATAATTGTTTTTTTAATAGAAATTTTTACAGGGCGTTACAATACCTCGTTCTAAACGATATTTGATGTAAGAATGTAATCTTTTTGTATTTCATTTTCTTTAATGGATACAAACATGTTAGTTGAATTAGTTACCCTTTGAAAGGCTACATACAATTGTCCGTGAGTAAAGACGGCATTTGGTAAATACAATCCTGCTCTTTAAAGTGTTTGTCCCTGCGACTTGTTTATAGTGATAGCTAAAGTAATTTTAATAGTTGTCTTCTAGTCAATTGAAAAGGCATACTTGGATTATCCGTGGTATTAGGCTACTACAGTTTTCCCGGTGTCAATCAACTGAGCATTAATTGTTAATTCATTGAGTTTGGTTATGACCATGCGTGTATGTAAAACAGTGTCCAAAACGTGTTTTGTATTCGAAATGCATGTCCCGGCTTGTACGACGGGCAGGGATGGGGGACTGTCAGTAGGGCCACGTAACCTATAAGTTTAATGACTTTTAAGTAAATATTGAAATTGTTCTAAGCACGTTATGCAAAAAAGTGGCATTTGTAATGGGATTGTCTATTCGTGATTAATAAGTTAGCTTCGTAAAATATACAAAATATTGTCTGATTTGTGATGCCGTTTTGCTTATGACAGTTAAAAGTGCCTTTTATGTTAAACATTTGCAGAAACAGTAAGTTTTAGCGCAAAATCGTTTTGCAATGTCAGAAGACGGTTAAGAAATCTTTCTAAAGATACCTCATTTATGCCTGTACGAATAGTATGTGCTGAAAAAAAGGGACGTTGACTCGAGAAATAATATATGTGATTAAATACAAGTGTGTGTGTGTGTGTGTGTGTGTGTGTGTGTGTGTGTGTGTGTGTGTGTGTGTGTGTGTAAACTATTTCTCACGATAATGCGCTATACAACCTTTCTGCATTTGGTGTTTATTTTTTAATGTGTGTGTGTGTGTGTGTGTGTGTGTGTGTGTGTGTGTGTGTGTGTGTGTGTGTGTGTGTATGCGTGCGTGCGCGCGCGCGCGCAATGAACTGTAATTGTTCATAATAAAATAATTTCATTATAAAATGATAAATCTTATTCATATTATATTTCTGAAAGTTTGTATGTTTGTTTGTTTGTTTGTTTGTTTGTTTGTTATTCAATCACGCTTTAACTACTGGACCAATTCAGATGAAATTTGGTACGTCCTATATGGTTTAAGTATCAGTGATACATATAGGCCTATTCCCGTCTTACAAAACGTCATTATACTATTTACCCAGCCCAAAATAATTATCAGTTTTTAGTTTTTTAACATCTGTTAACTATAGTTAGGTTTAATTACTGTTTACTGAACATGAGATTTGGGCACCTGAGATGTATTTTCTGTAATACTGGCTGAACGGCAAAACCAATCATAATATTGACAGTTTCATGAAGAAAGACCATACAATTTTCAATAACGGTGATAACATTTTTCGTAAATATTACTGTTACCAGTTAAATTGGCGGAAAACGTTACGAGCGCTGTCGTGGAGCGCTCTGTATATTAATTAAGAATACATTGCTAGAGCTAATGTTTTTTGAATTACTAGTAAGTTGAAAACAAATTTCGCAATAATTTCGTTACAGTAGCGATAACTTAAAAATTATACTCCTGGAGAAGTACAGTATGCAAGCAGATATTACAGTCAGCTTTGTGTGTCTCCCCATAAACTTGAGTTTAGAATTACTGTATTCTGTTTGGTGGGCAGAACGGCCGCATTGTTCACTGCTGTTTTTATTGAAACGCCGTAAAACACGGCGGGAGGAACTCGTGCGGGGAAGACATCAAAGCCAGGTCGGAAGCTTTGTTCGTAGCTAAGCAGCTTAAGGCCGTGAAGCGGCTAAAATTCATGTCAAAGTTGGAACCGTTTCCTTTATACATTATCGACTTTACTGCTATTACCACTGGCGTTGATTCAATGGGTGGTAGAGAGGGCTGAGCCCCCGCACCAATACTTGTTTGAGCGATACGTTATCCTAACCTGAGATATTACTTCTTTTCCAGTTTATTAGCGTATTAAAATTAGAAAATAAACTATAAAGACCCGAGATATCTTAGTAAAACCCCGACCCGGGATTGAGAAACAAGTGCAGTGGAATATATTTCACATACAGAATATCCTGAAACCGCTTTTTGGATTTTTTCGTTAGATGGGAAAAACATAAGTCTGTAAACGTTCAGTTTTCCATTTGTCCGCCATTTTGTTTTTACAAAACAAACTACATCTTCGACAATAGATAATATAATGAGTTCAAATTTGGTATAGCCTACGTATAAGTTATGTAGCATTTTACCGGGATAAAAACAATAACAGGAACGTTTTCTTGTATAGTTATAACAAGAAATATTGTTCCGACATTTTGTTAAAATCGAACTTCAAATTTGGTGCGAGAAGAATCTCGAAAATGCCAGATGCAATTTCGGCAAACACACACACACACACACAATGGCAGTTACAGAGGAGCGAAATCGGACCCTGGAGACATGGCAGCGACAGTGGGACGAATCAATAAATGGACGATGGACATACCAACTCAAAGGTAACATCCAGGATTGGTGCAACAGGGATCATGGGGAGGTGGATTTCTACCTCACACATATTCTCACTGGACACGGTTGCTTTCGAGCTTACTTGTGCCGTTTCAGGCTGGAAACAGACTCGGCTTGTCCCCTCTGTCTTCCAGCAATGGAGGAAGATGCGGAGCATGTGTTCTTCCAGTGTCGGAGATTCGACGAGGAAAGGATGAGGCTGCAAACATA
>CM040185.1:18888629-18903629 GCA_022606455.1 Callitettix versicolor | reverse complement strand
TGTGTGTGTGTGTGTGTGTGTGTGTGTGTGTGTGTGTGTGTGTGTCTGTGTGTCTGTGTGTGTGTGTGTCTCTCTCTCTCTCTCTCTCTCTCTCTCTCTCTGTATGTATGTGTGTGTGTGTGTGTGTGTGTGTATGTGTCTCTCTCTCTCTCTGTGTGTGTGTGTGTGTGTGTGTGTGTGTATGTCTCTCTCTCTCTCTCTCTCTCTCTCTCTCTCTCTCTCTCTCTCTGTGTGTGTGTGTGTGTGTGTGTGTGTGTGTGTGTGTGTGTGTGTGTGTGTGTGTGTGTTTGTGTGTGTGTGTGTTTTTGTGAGTGTGTGTGTGTTTGTGTGTGTGAGTGTGTGTGTTTGTGTGTGTGTGTGTGTGTGTGTGTGTGTGTGTGCGTGCGCGCGCGCGCTCGATCGCGTGTGTGATAGAAGCTGTGATAAACAAACCTAGTTATAAATTCATTTGTTAACACAAGCCGAACTTAAAAATTAATACATAAACAAAACAATGCACATAGACATTTTAATAAAAAACTTCAGTATGCACATCTTAAGTGGAATGAATAATGTTCACTAGAGTACGCGTATGGATGTGTTAGAGCGTTCCGTGACGGTAGAGCGTGACGACAAACTGAATTTTTCCCCGTGCAAAACATACATCCATACAGCGACAAGAAGTAGTCATTTCAAAAATATTTGCAATATTATCACAAAACCTCCATTTAACAGTCTAATCGCTGTAACTGTATTGCTCCCAACAGCGGACAATTCTCAATAACGGACATTTTGTATACTCCGGTCAGTGTCCGTTGTTGCGAAGTCTTACTGTATTTGTTTCGATAACAAAAATGGCGGCCACATTAATCAACTTATTTAAATGTAAGCATTTTAATTTTATGTAAACACTTTAACGATCTCATAAAACGTGTTCTAGAGATCACGTTGAGTGCACATTTCATGGTTCCACGCAGACAACGTAATCGTTCAGATTTTTCGCGATTATTAACGGAACAAAGCGGGCGTGTTTGCACGTTTTATAAAGATCTGCGTTGTTAACGAACAACGTTCATCGACTGACACCTAAACATTATGGTAATTCCTTTTTATGTAAATCGTCGTTCGGTTATGAACAGTTCAGTTCCTCTTATCTTTGGAACCCAGCTTCGTCGGGTAAACACAATTTATCCAGCAGGAGTTTAAGTATTGAAAGTATTACTTTCAACTTTCAGAGAAAGTTCGATCCGAGTTTTGTACACTTTAAACGTCACTAGTTGGTTTCTTTATTCGTTCTGCGACTACCTCGAACTGGAAATTTCATTTTTTATAATTGGGGGGGGGCTGTTTGTGATGATACGTGTTTAGTGCGCTTCTTTTTCGAAATTTCGCACCAATTTGATCCAAACGTGACAAAAAATTCGATTTCATCATTAGCTCGTACCAAGTAAAATCAGTTTAACTGTTCAAAAATAGCCATTCCCGATTGGAAAATACTTTAAACATTGTTTTTATAATTAAAAATTGAATTTCAATATCGTAAGTAGTTCTTTTTATATTCTTCTTCTTTTCTGCTAGGATTATTGTCACTATGTTCAGTATAATGATCTGCCTTCCCTAGCTTCGTCAATTCTACTTTCGTTGACGTGTTTCGGAGAACCTCCATCTTCAAAAACTATATCTATACTGGTCACCAATATTATGGCCCGTCCTATTTATAATTTTCTATCTCCACCTCGTACCCTTCCTCTATTCAACACGTTTACATAAAACCTGGCGTGCTCGCTTCTGATTGGCTCTTCAAAATCATACGTTTTCGCTCGCTTCTGATTGGCTCCTTTCAAACTTTCTCTTCAACGGTCGTCCCTCCTGTTAATTTAACAGATATCATCCTATCCTGTTAACAGATATCGTCGCAAGCAGATATTACGTTAAAAATTAAAAAATTAACAGGAGGGACGACCGTTGAAGAAAAAGTTTGAAAGGAGCAAATCAGAAGCGAGCGAAAACGTATGATTTTGAAGAGCCAATCAGAAGCGAGCACGTCAGGTTTAATGTACACGTGTTGAAAAGAGGAGGGTTACGAGGTGGAGATAGAAAATTATAAATAGGACGGACCATAATATTGGTGACCAGTATAGATATAGTTTTTGAAGATGGAGGTTCTCCGAAACGCGTCAACGAAAGTAGAATTGACGAAGCTAGGGAAGGCAGATCAATATACTGAACATAGTTCACTGCAGTTAGTTATTTTCAAAATAATTTTACAAATAAACCTCTATATGATGCTTACTTTAACCGTGATTATAACGGTAATATTAGATTTTCAGTAAAGTGTTTATATTATGGTATCGATATGGTATACTATGGTATATTATGGTAACGATATTATGGTACCGTTTACTTTTTGAAAATTCGCTTCGGTCACGTCTGCGAGACGTTTGCGTTCAAGTTGATATGAATACCAATCAACTGGTTGAGTACTGGTTGAGTAGCTTATGAATACCAATCAAATAAGCCGTAAAATAGAAATTCGGCTTCAGCATGTAAAGCACAGACTCACTAAGTAGACTGTAATTTATCTATGAACAGCCGGGTGCCACCAACATAGCGCTGCAAATGTATTCATAATACAGGTGTAAAATATGTAAACACAGGTCCCCGCACTAGCTAGTACAATGTTACTGCTCCATGTATAAATTGTTTAAAAAAACTTACTATCTGTTAAATAAACATTACGCTGTTTGTTACGCAAACGTTACGCAACAATTATTTCCTCAAATTGTTAACGATATATTTGCTGAATATATAATTAGTTTAAAGATATGTTTACATATATCTTGTTTTGTTTAAATAAATAAGAGTGAACCTGGCTTAGATATTATTTACTGTAGTTATAGTGAGAGATCAGCTGTTTTATATTAATTCGTAACGATCAGCTGATAGGCTATAATAAGTTTCAGGTTATGTTGTTAAAAACTAGCAATATTATGAACAATTATTAGAAACGTTTAAATTTCGAATGTATTATAAACGGTTACGTGCGCGTGATGAAGAATACCCAAGCCAAAGCAACACAACGTTTTCGTATAATAAGCGTGTACTGTTACCGAAAAGGAGGAAGTAAAATTAAGAGACAGAAATAGAAAGATGAAATTCGTTCGCTTGTTCGTTTCATCTTCCGTCACACTCTTCCATTCGGCAGACTTTTTTCTATTTACTCCTCTCGCCAAAGCTGAATGTTAAACGCTTCGCTTCTAAGAGACCACTTGACAACGGCCAAGGCTTACGTTAGGTACTTCTATTTACTCTTAAACCGTAAATTAGCTGCATTGACTTGAACTTTTTTTCCTTTTTTGGGGATTAACAGCGGCTCTGTAGCCCCCAACAAGTCAGCTTAAGAGTTTTACCCCTATCACTTCACCTAAACAGACTCTAGTGCCCTTAACGAGCTCCAGTTCTGTTGTTCTGGTTGAACTACTGATCTGGTTGCTGAGATCCAAAGAGTCTCCTTTTTTTGGCCTCCAGGACCTCGTAATCAAGGAGTATATGGGCTGCGGTTTCAACATCCTGCCCGTACAAACACACTCAGGCGAGATTTGTAACAATCCCAACTTATGTAGATAATTCCGGATGTGGTTATGTTCCGTGGTCATGGCAACGACCTGCCTCAGTGACCTCCTGTTGAACTGAACAAGTGTCCTTGTCAGTACAGGTATGGTCCCGAGAGAAGGCGTTTTCCCAATCTTTGGCCAGGGAATTGTCTCCACCGTTTGATGTGTTCGTCCTTAGCCCATTTCCTTACTGCGCCTCTCGCGGATGTACGACTAATGCCGCATGCGGGCTCTGGTCCCACTAGTCGATCAGCAGCTCCGACCTGAACCTTTACACCTAAAACTAATTTTGAGAAACCTGAGTAAAAAATATTTAAATTATAATAAACGCCATTATACTACGTACCCAACCCATTTAGAAGAAAGCTGTTTAGAGCAGCGGTTCCCAAACTATTGGTTGCACAAGGGCGGACGGCTTAAAACTTTTTCTCGACCGCAAAAAAATATATAATTGAATTGTGTCAAAAAATATGTTCTAAAATTCCACAAAAACCGCTTCACTGCCAACCGTAAAGTTACGCACAACACAGATATTATCGAAATAAAACGAGCAGGAAGTGTCCATGCATAATGCAGCCGTAGTGTTTATTTCTGTGATGGTGAAGTGCCCTCGCCGTGTCGTCTTTTGTCTGTCCGTCTGGATCGTGGGGACCTGGTGATGGAGTTTACTCGTTGCTGGGCTCGCGCTCATAATGGAACTACGACATGAATCTAGCTAGGAGTATATTAATTAGCCTACACTTCATAAGAAGAAAAGATAAAAAACTTTTACTCACTTTTACACCATTTTCACTATTCTTCAGAAAAAAAGGCTAATTATTACACACACACACACACACACACACACACACACACATATATATATATATATATATATATATATATATATATATATATATATATAGATAGATAGATAGATAGATAGATAGATAGATAGATATAGATAGATAGACAGACAGATAAATAGATAGATAGATAGATAGGTAGGTAGGTAGATAGAGAGAGAGAGATAGATAGATAGATAGAGATAGATAGATAGAGAGATAGATATAGAGAGAGAGAGAGAGAGAAAGAGAGAGTGTTCTGTAAGTTATAGTCGGTCATGAGAAAATAAAAAATATTTTTAAAAAACACGACTTTTTAATTCAAGTATAAAATGCACTAAAAAGTAAAAAATAAATATTTCATCAGTCGTAGAATATAAGATATTTCGAAGGAAGAATATAATACATTCCTAATCTATACCGCGTGGGTGTAGATTAGATTAATTAGAAATAATTGAACAAGATCCTTGTACGTGAGTATTGATGACTTTATTCTCCAACTGATGATGTTTTACTGTTTAGTGCATTTTATATTAGAATTAAAAAAGCGTGTTTTTTAAAATATTTTTTAAACTTTTTAATAATATTATTTTAATTTCTACTTTTTAGTGATGCATCTTGTAATCGATTTTTCGAAATTTTTTGTATATGGGTAAATTTTAGATTTTATTTTGCAAAAAACAAAAACATTTAAATTTTGCAAAAGATTCTAATTTAAATATATACATTAATGCTTAATTAAATTTATTATAAGAAAAACTGACCATTTTGAATATTTGTTTCGTAATTTGTTTAAAAAAAATTCATAAACTTTGCATTTAGCATTTTTTTATATAAACAAATAATAGTAGAGTGTTCAAAAAATGAAAGTTGTAAGAAAATGTTTAGGACAACGCTGGGCTCGAACTCGATTCTTCCAATAACGTTCAATGTGAAATGTGTTAGAAGAAACTAACACCATCTATTGAGTAACGCTAAAACTATTTTTCTATATGCAATTTTAGTTAATTAATTAGAGCACAATGAAGCAAAATTTTATGCTCCTAATTGTTGAATATTGCATTGTCATCGGGAGCAAGCAAGTTTGCAATTTCAAGTCGATTGGATGAAGGAAAGTGGGTTAAAAATTGATTAAAAGATTTGAACCATGAAACATACAGACAGAGAAAGCAATTTAAGGAAAAACGTGTAATAAAAATAGGCTGAAAGTGGATTCAATAGCGCGCCTCGGTGGCCTAGTTGATAGCGTACAGGCTTTCACCCCGAGGACCCGGGTTCGATTCCCGGCCAGGACGGCATTTTCATTCGCTATAAATCATCCGATCGTCTGCATTAGCCTAAGTGTGCACAATAGTCGGACTTAAAAAAAAAAATGGATTTAATGGCAAAAAAGTTTTGGAACCGCTGGTTAAAAACATTTACAACTTGCAAGTTGTATATAAACAGGTTCATTAATAAATATTTAAATTATTAATGATCACCCTCATCGACATGCCCAGCCCAGCCATCTCAATTATTACAGCATTTAGTTGGATGTATTGTACAAAATTGATGTTTAACATTCGTATATGATATAGGTAAGCGTCCATTTTCTTCATTATCGGTAATATAATTGTAACTAATGGAAATCAACAATCATATATATTATTTCTCGAATCAACATTCCTTTTTCTCAGCCCATACTATTCGTACAGCCACAAATGAGGTATGTTTAGAAAGATTTTTTCATCGGCTTCTGACATTGCAAAACGATTTTGCGCTCAAACTTACTGTCTGTGGAATATTTTAATATAAAAAACACTGTTAACTGTCATAGGCAAAACGGCATCATGGATGCGCATGCGCGGCATCACAAATCAAACAATATTCTGTGTATTTTACGGAGCTAACTCGCTTTGCCACTTTTCTGTATAACGTGCTTAGAACAATATTAATATTTACTTAAAAGTCACTAACTTTATAGGTTATGTAACCCTACTGACAGTCGTACAAGCCGGGACAAGCATTTCGATACCGTGTTTTGGACACTGTTTTTTAAACAAATATATGTGTGATTTCTCCTTCCATCGTGCATCTATTGTTAATCGATCGCTTTTCGATTTATTTTTTAAACATGTTTTCCCTACCTTACAATTACCGCCCTCACCCCAACGACTACTCTTATTCAAAAGGCTGTGTTTACTTAAAACTTTCATAGTGAGACATTTCGCACGAGCCCTCTGGTGATCACTGATTACTTCAATTTTCCCTTCTGTCGGTGCCCGTTACATTTTTTTTTATATAATCATAAAATATATGTTGACTGATAATAAAGCTATTCGACAGTTAAATAAAATATTCTTTACGATATTTTCCGTCTAATTGAATCGGAATGTACGTCAAAACAGCTGACACGAAGCAAAGATTTCAGCAATGCAGTGATTAGGCAGAAAAACTATTCACTGGGCGTTATCACAAATAAAATGTTCGTGATAACGTTACTGGCGACCGTCACGTTTCCCGCAGTAAGTACATCTCAGCTGTAAAATTTAACCATTCGATAGCGAAACAAACTTTCATTGTGTGGTGTTTTTTATTCTAGATCGAATGCGTTCCGTTCGAGACAAGTTCCGATCTCGCCGAACTCATAAAATCGGATAACTTCGTAGACAAAACTGAAATAATAAAATCGTTCTTTCAAGAATTTTACATAATTGTAACAGCCCCGCGCGGGTTCGCCAAGTCGGCCAATTTGGACATAATAAAAAGGTTCTGCGAAACGACCGTCGATGAAAAAGGGAACAGAGTCCAACGCAATCTGACGGAGAATTACAGATTGTTCGCGGAAAACAATTTGAAAATTTACAAACACGACAGGGCGTTTTTCGAAAATAACTTTGGACTGTATCCGGTGATCTATTTAGATTTCAAACGATTCGATTATAGTAGTTTCGATACGTTTTTGAATAGCTTCAGAAGTACTGTAAGTGAGATATTCCGAAGTCGTAGATATTTATTAAATAACAACAGATTATCTGAACGTAAAATGGAACTGTTGAACGATTACAACAATAAAACTTACTTTGACAACGTACGCGATGGTAGTATCTGGCACAGTTTAGACGTCCTTTGTAAAGCGTTAGAGAATCACTTTAACGGACGCCAGTGTATCGTACTGATAGACAACTACGACGCGTACATACAAGAAGCCATCATTAAAAGTTGCACGGATTTGAAACAAATCGATGACTTTATTCAGGAATTCACTTCACTAATGATGAAAGATTTCGAACAAGTGGGCCGAGCACTGATCACCGCTTGTATCAAACCGCAGTCGAACCCTACGTGCTGCTTATAGTTTGGAACACGTACCGTTTACGGAGAACGATAATTTTTCAAAATTTTACGGTTTTACCGAATCAGAAGTGAAATACCTTTTAGGCAAGCGTAAAATGTCAAAAACTTACGCCAAGGTGAAACAATGGTACGGCGGGTACGGCGTGAGGATGTTGAGATTAAAGAAAAACAGAAACCGGGCGAAAAACGTCACGATCTACAATCCTTATTCCGTTGTAAATTACCTGACGAAAACAAATTTCGACGGCTACTGGTCGAAATATATTGACGCGATAAATCTAGAAAATATATTGTCGAATAAAGAAATCAACAAAACCATCAGTAACATACTGCGTGACAATAGTACTGTGATTAGCTTACAGAGGTTAACGTTAACAATAGACAATATAATAAAATTAAATAGCATGATAAAGAAACAGTCTTTTGGCGAGTTTACGAAATTCGAGGCCGATTTGTTTATACAATTCATGACGGACATTGGTTATTTTAACGTGGTTGAAAGAGATTACAGGCCTAAAACTAAAAGTATTACAATAGAAATTCCCAATTTGGAAATCAAAAATGAAATTAAAAAACGTTTAAAGAGAAATTAATTATGAATAAATATTTTGTTAAGTGAAAACGTCTTTAGGTTGGGATAGTTAGGAAAATTAGAAACAATTTATAACATAAAAAACAACACGCTTGCTATGTACACGTTATCAGTATTCTTCGAGTGCATTTAAATCTACCAGTGAGCTTACTGTTTTTACAAGCATTATTGGCCACGCTTTCTGCTTATGTACTAACGGAGGTGAGTTCAAAACCCGTTACTGACTTCAAAATTTATTTGTTTAATTACGCGTATAAATAAGTTTAATAATACATATTTAATTACTACTACACACCCAAACAAATAGAATAAAGGTCATTTTTAGGTCCCGAGTCTGGGTAATATCAATGAATACATAATCTATAGATTTTGTATTCATTGGTACTACTATGATAGTACCTCTAATGCTCATTTTCCAATGGAAATTATGTAATAACGTAAAATTTTTAGTAATTTTGATTCTATGTAAACCAGGTCTTTCAAAAGTGATGGTGTTTTTTTATAATTGTAAACTTTCTCGTATATACTATTTAAAACAAGTAGGATTTGATACTCAGAATCAAGGTCTAATAAAATCATACCTTATTTAAAATTTAAGTGTTCAATATGGCCGCCATTCTGCTTCAGAATCATTGATGTTTTTACCTTGGGGTGTTAGCAGAGGCTCTGTGGCCCCCGACACGTCAGGTATAAGCTTTTTGTGTTTCCCTACTACTTCACCTTAAACCGACTCCAATGGCCTTGACGAGCTCCAGAATCTTGTGAAGGTGTCCTTATGAAACTCCTGATCTGGTTGCTGAGGTCCGACGGGTCTCCTACATTTGGGCTCCAGGACCTCGCACTCAAGGAGTTTCAAACCGTGGTCCACACAGACGGCACAGGCGAGATTTGTAATAATCCCACCTTATGTAGATGACTCCAGATGTGGCCGTGTTCGGTGATCATATCGACGACCTATCTCAGTGACCGTTCAACAGGTTGTGTTCAACAGGAGTTGAATTAAACAAATTCTCAAATCTTAGGGTCTGGTCCTAAGAGAAGGCGTTTCCCCAATCGCTGCTAAGGAAATTGCTTCCATTCCTGGATGTGTTCTTCCCTAGCCCTCTTTACTGCACCTCTCGCACGCAGGCTCTGGTTCCCAAGTCGATCAGCAGCTCCTCTTTTGGCCATAAGATCTGTTCTTTCGTTCCCCTCAATTCCGCAATGCCCAGGTACCATGTTAGCATTGACAGGACACAGAGGGGCGGAGGGAATCCTATAACAATTTTGATGAGATTTCTACAAAGCTCTCAGCCTTCATTGCCTCCTGGCTACCGGTAAGTATTAGAATGTCCATTGCTGATACGTCTTTAACCACTGATGCTGTCAATTCATGAATGGTTGTTACTATTAAGCGGTGACTTCCAAATAGCCCCAGAGATAGAATCCATAGTGTTCAAGTCCGGGGACCTTGGAGGCCACAACATTGCACCCTGCCTTCCATTACATGGTTTCCAAAGAGTTGTATTAAAAACGGTTTTCGTCTGATTGTGAGTTTTGTTGTTGTTGTTATTTTAAGGCGAAAAACACATTCAGGCTGTTATCGCCTCCCTGAATGTAAGTGTGAATGTAAAGTGTTAAGGTCGTAATTGTAGTGTTGTAAGTGTAAGTGTGTGTTAGACTAGGGTACCACGAGGGACGTCTAAATCCTCTCATTTCCCATCATTCGTTATGTTCTCCACACCATGTTCTTGCATTTCTGGAATCACTTTCTCAAGTAGCAAATCCAAGTAGCATTGTGACTCTAATTTGAACTTCCTCAAAAAAAAAAAAAAAAAAAAAAAAAAAAAAAAAAAAAAAAAAAAAACACCAATGATAAAATTGAAAAGAAAGCTAACCATAACCTTCAACCCGTGTAACCTTGTTCGGCTTATTTCCAGAGTGTTTATACAGCCGTTCAGGAGAAAGTCTGATACAAGGAATAAACAGTAACTTTAACACAAACTCATTGTCATAACAATAACGCAACACATACTTACAAAAAACAGCTGATTATTAATGCCTAAATAGCAACGAATCTCATTGTAACGTTGAACCGAAATTAGCTGTGCTATATTCGTTTTTGACACATACTTTTGTGATGAATTGAAATTGTAATTTCATCACAATCAAATTGAAATTCAGCACGCAGATGTCTCGCTGACGAGATAGCTAATTTCCAAAAGTTTTTTTTTTTTTTTGGTGTTTAAAGTCCGACTATTGTGCACACTTGGGCTAATGCAGAACATGTGATGATTTATAGCGTATGAAAATGCCAAGCTATGGCCGGGAATCGAACCCGGGTTCTCGGGGTGAAAGCCTAGTACGCTATCAACTAGGCCACCGAGGAGGCAATTTCCAAAAGTATTTAATCCCTTATCGTACCATTCGACATTCTGATTCCACCAAAACTTTTTAAGCTTCCAACTTACATTAAAATTACGAAAATTAACCACGACCGCCGTCAAAACAATTTCTTAATTTCAACCGTTTTTGTTAATTCGAAATGCTAATTAATGTTCTTGGTAGCGCTGATTACGATGGTAAAATCGAACTTTCAAAAAAATTAAACACAAAAAAGATGAAATTTTAAATACTTGAAATGCCACCATTTTGAAACTGTTCAACGAATATTGTTGGTAAACGAACTTGCCCGAGTTATTACCATAATGAATGTTTATGCTAAGTTTGGATCAAACCTATGTATATATATATATATATATATATATATATATATATATATATATACATATATATGCATGTTGGAAAAATCTTGTTGATGTCGGTCATTTCGTTCGTTTACGATTCACTTTAGAGTTGAACTAGTGAACGAAATGAACTACTGAACTAATCGAACTAAACACTAGTTGAATGGAATGGATCATTTGTTCGTGAACTATTGAAGAGTTGAACTAGTGCACGAAATAAAACACTAAACTAATTTATCTAAACATTAGTAGAATAAACTAAGTCAATCGTTTATGAACTATTGAAGAGTTGAACTAGTAAACGAAATGAACTACTGAACTAATTTACCTGAACATTAGTAGAATAAACTGAGTCATTCGTTTATGAACTATTGAAGAGTTGAACTAGTAAACGAAATGAACTACTGAACTAATTTACCTGAACATTAGTAGAATAAACTGAGTCATTCGTTTATGAACTATTGAAGAGTTGAACTAGTAAACGAAATGAACTACTGAACTAATTTAACTGAACATTAGTAGAATAAACTGAGTCATTGGTTTATGAACTATTGAAGAGTTGAACTATTGAACGAAATGAACTACTGAACTAATTTACCTGAACATTAGTAGAATAAACTGAGTCATTCGTTTATGAACTATTGAAGAGTTGAACTAGTAAACGAAATGAACTACTGAACTAATTTACCTGAACATTAGTAGAATAAACTAAGTCAATCGTTTATGAACTATTGAAGAGTTGAACTATTGAACGAAATGAACTACTGAACTAATTTACCTGAACATTAGTAGAATAAACTGAGTCATTCGTTTATGAACTATTGAAGAGTTGAACTAGTAAACGAAATGAACTACTGAACTAATTTACCTGAACATTAGTAGAATAAACTGAGTCATTCGTTTATGAACTATTGAAGAGTTGAACTAGTAAACGAAATGAACTACTGAACTAATTTAACTGAACATTAGTAGAATAAACTGAGTCATTGGTTTATGAACTATTGAAGAGTTGAACTAGTGAACGAAATGAACTACTGAAATAATATAACTAAATATTAGTAGAATAAACTGAGTCATTGGTTTATGAACTATTGAAGAGTTGAACTATTGAACGAAATGAACTACTGAACTAATTTACCTGAACATTAGTAGAATAAACTGAGTCATTCGTTTATGAACTATTGAAGAGTTGAACTAGTAAACGAAATGAACTACTGAACTAATTTACCTGAACATTAGTAGAATAAACTGAGTCATTCGTTTATGAACTATTGAAGAGTTGAACTAGTAAACGAAATGAACTACTGAACTAATTTACCTGAACATTAGTAGAATAAACTGAGTCATTGGTTTATGAACTATTGAAGAGTTGAACTAGTGAACGAAATGAACTACTGAAATAATATAACTAAATATTAGTAGAATAAACTGAGTCATTGGTTTATGAACTATTGAAGAGTTGAACTATTGAACGAAATGAACTACTGAACTAATTTACCTGAACATTAGTAGAATAAACTGAGTCATTCGTTTATGAACTATTGAAGAGTTGAACTAGTAAACGAAATGAACTACTGAATTAATTTACCTGAACATTAGTAGAATAAACTGAGTCATTCGTTTATGAACTATTGAAGAGTTGAACTAGTAAACGAAATGAACTACTGAACTAATTTAACTGAACATTAGTAGAATAAACTGAGTCATTGGTTTATGAACTATTGAAGAGTTGAACTAGTGAACGAAATGAACTACTGAACTAATTTACCTGAACATTAGTAGAATAAACTGAGTCATTGGTTTATGAACTATCGAAGAGTTGAACTAGTGAACGAAATGAACTACTGAAATAATATAACTAAATATTAGTAGAATAAACTGAGTCATTCGTTCGTGAACCATTGAAGAGTTGAACTAGTGAACGAAATGAACTACTAAACTAATTTACCTAAACATTAGTAGAATAAACGGAGTCATTCGATCGTGAACTATTGAAGAGTTAACTACCACTTAAAAAATGATCTAGAGTTGTTCCCGAGGAAGGGAATTAGTATTTTTCCAATAGCTCATTTTTCCTTTGGAAATTCGTTAATAAATATTATTACACGTAATTTCATTAAATTATAACGACCCTTTGTTTTGTCGAAATAAAAATTATAAACCCAAGCGAACCGGAGTTAGGGACGTTGACGTTGACATAAAGTCAAATTGAATTTCCCACGGTTACCCTTTGTGCTCTGCCTATTGAATTCTGCTAAGCGCCGGGGAAGGGAGATTGCCAGGAAATTGCGCCTTGTACAGCGCAGAGAAATGATTTTCAAAATTGCTTCTTGACTGACAGTTTGACAACTTGCCGCAGCCACGTTTCACGCACTTGGGCATCTTCAGTTTTTTCCATTTCGGGAATTTTCTATTTAAGAAATTCTATGTAAACGAAAACAAAAATATTCACAGACTTTCTACTATAAAGATAACTAGAATTTTAGAGTGAATACCATTAGGTTGTGGTTACCCGTCTTCGTATTGGTCGCGCCTTGTGTTTCTGATGGACGCGGGGACCAACCTCTTTGTCAGTTCTGTGAATCACAAATCACAAGTGAACATATTCTACTAAATTGTATGGCTTAAAGAACCTGCGCCGACTGTGTGGATTAGGTAGTACTTTATAGGAAACTTTAAAAGATGATACTTCGCCTATTAACCGAGTATATACTTTCTTGCATCGCATACATATATTTTATAAAATTTAAGTAATTTTTTATTTATTATTTTTCTAATGCATTGTAATTTACTTTTAAGTTTTCTTTTACAGACCTGTCGTATTTTGTTGAATAAAAAGTGAAGTAATTTATTACGTTTTCATCAAAATACCTTTATCTTTTTTTTATTTGTATATGCTTTTATCCACTATTATTTATTTCTTAAGCATTATCTATTTTAAATTTTGTTTTTTTTGGATTTTTTAAAATTTTATATGTAAATAATTTGGTTATAGTCTCCGGGAGAAATCTGGGCGTTTACCTGGTCGGCCGCGGACTGGCGAGGAATGGTGAAAGAAATTCTCTTCTTTTTTAGAGTTGGTATTCCTCCTATTTCCTCCCGAGCAAGTTGTGATGTCTTGTGTAGTTGTTTAGGGTGTTGGTAGGCTGCGTAGTGGGTGGTATTCCTCTATGTTCTGCCGAACAACGATTTTCGACCTGTATTTATCCTCAAAATTATGGCGGGAACTGTAATTTCTCAGAATTCCATTGTTAGAACAAGAGAAAGAACGCACCAATCAGAACAAAGCTATTGTGCACTGGAGATGCTGATGCTCCGCAGTAATTCCTGGGCAGAGATATATCAATCGAAAGTACTATAGACTCGAAATACGCGGGCACTGCAAACCAATCAAAAATGCGTATTAGTTGACGGGAGTGAATTAGGTTTCGCAGGCGTAGGTTGTTTCAAAGCCGAGAGAGAATTTCGGTAATTATTAGCATGGTCGTTTAGATGTTTTGTAACTCAGTTCCTATGTTGTTTAAACGATGACAATTTTATCACTGATAATCATTTGCCGATCATGTTTTGAGGTTATAATCTTTTAGGTTTTTCGCTCACAAAAATTCAAAATTAAAAAAAAATACTGTGAAATAATCTACTTTTTTAAATATACTGTAAAAGTTATTTTTAAATTTGCTCAGATAGTCTTTACGCAAAATTTAAAACCAATTTGTAACTATTCCCCCCCCCAAAAAAAAACGTTCTGTTCAACTGCTAGCGACAAAAACATTGTAAATAATGAAAATCAAAATACGAATTCGTAACTCAATGAAAGTTTCTCAAATTTGAAATAAAATTTATTTAGGCTACTGTTAGTGGAGAAATCCGTAAATGTGGTTATAGTGTATTTAATTTTTTTTCGCAAGTTTATTTTTTAGCGAATTTCT
>CM040185.1:18831129-18881129 GCA_022606455.1 Callitettix versicolor | reverse complement strand
CACGTCGTTGCTTAACTCTTGACCCTGAACTCGCATAGACCTGGTCGGCTCAATTTGCTGTTCTTCGGAACCGGAAGTCGACAGCCTGATGTGGCGTTACGGCATGGAGATAGGAGAGGAACTGAATAGGTTATCGGTTCAACACGCCGGTATAACTCCAAGGAAGGAATGACTATCGACTCAGCACGCCGGTATAGTCCACGGATGTACGGTCGGCTCAACACGCCGGTACCGCACTAGGATGGGTCGGCAGGTGGGTAGAGTTCGGGTCGGAGGAGGCTATCGGCTCAGCACGCCGGTATAACCCCAAGGAAGGAATGACTATCGGCTCAGCACGCCGGTATAGTCCACGGATGTACGGTCGGCTCAACACGCCGGTACCGCACTAGGATGGGTCGGCAGGTGGGTAGAGTTCGGGTCGGAGGAGGCTATCGGCTCAGCACGCCGGTATAACCCCAAGGAAGGAATGACTATCGGCTCAGCACGCCGGTATAGTCCACGGATGTGCAGTCGGCTCAACACGCCGGTACCGCACTAGGATGGGTCGGCAGGTGGGTAGAGTTCGGGTCGGAGGAGGCTATCGGCTCAGCACGCCGGTATAACCCCAAGGAAGGAATGACTATCGGCTCAACACGCCGGTATAGTCCACGGATGTGCAGTCGGCTCAACACGCCGGTACCGCACTAGGATAGGTCGGCAGGTGGGTAGAGTTCGGGTCGGAGGAGGCTATCGGCTCAGCACGCCGGTATAACCCCAAGGAAGGAATGACTATCGGCTCAACACGCCGGTATAGTCCACGGATGTGCAGTCGGCTCAACACGCCGGTACCGCACTAGGATAGGTCGGTAGGTGGGTAGAGTTCGGGTCGGAGGAGGCTATCGGCTCAGCACGCCGGTATAACCCCAAGGAAGGAATGACTATCGGCTCAGCACGCCGGTATAGTCCACGGATGTGCAGTCGGCTCAACACGCCGGTACCGCACTAGGATAGGTCGGCAGGTGGGTAGAGTTCGGGTCGGAGGAGGCTATCGGCTCAGCACGCCGGTATAACCCCAAGGAAGGAATGACTATCGGCTCAGCACGCCGGTATAGTCCACGGATGTGCAGTCGGCTCAACACGCCGGTACCGCACTAGGATGGGTCGGCAGGTGGGTAGAGTTCGGGTCGGAGGAGGCTATCGGCTCAGCACGCCGGTATAACCCCAAGGAAGGAATGACTATCGGCTCAGCACGCCGGTATAGTCCACGGATGTGCAGTCGGCTCAACACGCCGGTACCGCACTAGGATAGGTCGGTAGGTGGGTAGAGTTCGGGTCGGAGGAGGCTATCGGCTCAGCACGCCGGTATAACCCCAAGGAAGGAATGACTATCGGCTCAGCACGCCGGTATAGTCCACGGATGTGCAGTCGGCTCAACACGCCGGTACCGCACTAGGATGGGTCGGCAGGTGGGTAGAGTTCGGGTCGGAGGAGGCTATCGGCTCAGCACGCCGGTATAACCCCAAGGAAGGAATGACTATCGGCTCAGCACGCCGGTATAGTCCACGGATGTGCAGTCAGCTCAACACGCCGGTACCGCACTAGGATGGGTCGGCAGGTGGGTAGAGTTCGGGTCGGAGGAGGCTATCGGCTCAGCACGCCGGTATAACCCCAAGGAAGGAATGACTATCGGCTCAGCACGCCGGTATAGTCCACGGATGTGCAGTCGGCTCAACACGCCGGTACCGCACTAGGATGGGTCGGCAGGTGGGTAGAGTTCGGGTCGGAGGAGGCTATCGGCTCAGCACGCCGGTATAACCCCAAGGAAGGAATGACTATCGGCTCAACACGCCGGTATAGTCCACGGATGTGCAGTCGGCTCAACACGCCAGTACCGCACTAGGATAGGTCGGTAGGTGGGTAGAGTTCGGGTCGGAGGAGGCTATCGGCTCAGCACGCCGGTATAACCCCAAGGAAGGAATGACTATCGGCTCAGCACGCCGGTATAGTCCACGGATGTGCAGTCGGCTCAACACGCCGGTACCGCACTAGGATGGGTAGGTAGGGAGGGTTTGGGCTGGAGGAGCCCAACTGCCTTCTGGAGCGCTGTGCAGCTGCTTATATACCCTGGTTCTGTTGGTGGGGTATTGCGGCTGATAGTGGGGTAAGATGTTATCTTGTTTATTTAGGACATATCTGTACATTAGAGATTATCAAGTTTGTTCACTTAGCTTATCTCAACTTAATTAAACTAGGGTTTAAATCACTTCATTACATCCCCTCCTTTCTTCGGGGAATAAAGAAAACCATGAAAAAGAAAAGAGTCTTTCTAACTAAAAAATATCCTTTTTTTATAAAAAGTAAATTCCTGTACTAAGCACTTTTTACCAAAAATTACTGTTATTATTATTCTGCTGCCTGCCAGAATCGGGTCACTTTCCCGTCTTGTCGTAGTCTATATTTTCGTCTTGGTTTCTTCCGAACTACTGCTATATCCTGAACCTGGTTTGTGTATGTTGTCTCTTCATTATTGTCTCGTAAGTCTTTGTCGGTCTGGATTTCCAAAATCTCCTCTTTCCGGTGCTGTTGCCTGTCTTGCTGTTGATCGCATCTGGAAGGCGATTCTAGTAGTAGACTTTCTTGTGATAGTGTCAATTCTTCTGTTGTTGATACTGTAGAAAGTAATCCTATGGAGTGCGCTGGAGAAGGTGGCTGGTCCAACTGGACTGTTGGCTTCCATATTTCTCCAGAAGCTGAAATTTTTGTTGTCACCAGTAATGAAGAGGTCTGATCTCGGTCTCTTTGTTTCTTTGTAGGTGTTTTTACTTCTGGCTTTCCTGGCCTAAGTGGGTCATGATTGAGTATTTTCCCTGCTGGACGCTGTTGGTCAAACTTAAACTTTTGACATGATTTACAACGGCGAACGAAGCTTGCTGTATCTCTAAACATTCCTGGCCAATAATAATATCTGGCGATTCGGTCGTAAGTTTTTATTATCCCCATATGACTGGCTGTCGGGATGTTGTGATTTTCTATCATAACATCATATCTTTGAACTTTTGGTATACACATTTTCCAAGCGGAATTTGTGTTTTCATTGTTATGTCCCACGTTATTCCACACGTGTTTCATTAGTTTACCCTCCTCAATTCTGAAATTTTCGTATTTGTTCGGGTCCGTCTTTACTTTTATCCACATTTGGTCGTACCAGTCCCCTTCTTCCATTTGTTTAATCCCGGCTATTGTTTCCGAGTCTTGACTCACTGGATTTCTTGAATAATATCTTTGTTTTATTGGTACTGCTCCAGGTTTTAGCTTTAATTTATGTTCTACTATATTCGTAGTCTTCCTTAAACCGGAAAACTTTGGTATTTCTTCCTCGAGAAATCGCTGTATTTTGCATTCTTCTGATGCTGTTAGTGGTTTTATAGTTGGAAGAGCACTCTTCGTCACTGGTTGTCTGCTACTGCATTTATTTTCACTGACTGTCTTCTTTAAGTTGGTCCATGTAACCGTTTTTGTATTAAAATGGACTGTAATTCCCCATTTTGTCATCATATCAATTCCAAGAACTATTTCTGAGCTAAGTCCAGGTAGTACCAATGCGGTTATCGTTTTCTGATTTCCATCAATTACACACGGTAATTCATATTCTTTAGTTATAGGCACTATTGATCCATCCGCTAATTGAGCTACTTGCTGCACCGCTTTCGCTTTCATTTGGTCTTGTTGCAGTTTGTTGCTGGCTTGTTGGCTAATGTAGGTCTTACAAGCTCCGGAATCCAATAATGCCTTGAATGTGTGATTTTGTATCTTGATGTGAAGAAACATTCTATTCTCTTCATCAATATAATTTTCTGTCTTCTGAAACTTTAATTTTGGGGACCTTTCCTGAGTCGGACTTCGATTGTCCCATTTTCTCGACGTCCTTCGGTAGTTTCCCGCTTGTAAACATTTACATGTCATGGTCTTTCCGTCCATCCTGCAGAATCTGCATCTGTCCTTCTTCGGTTGTAAGCAATTACTTGCAAAATGACCGAACTCATAACAATTCCAACACTGAATCCGTTCATTCTCTGTGTGATACTTCTTATATATCTGCCTGTTGGCAATTTTCGAGTCGTGATCCTGATACTGAATCTGCTGGTTTGAAATCGTTGATAAGACCTTGAACGGAAGTTTCCTTTGGCTTGCTGGCTGGTATGATACCTCAGGAAAATAAGACTGAGCAGCGTTTTTAGGAGGTTTGTAGGAATCCATAGTTTGCTTGATGTCTTCATACTCACTTGCTGCCTGTCTCAATTCTGCCAAACTGCTTATGTTGCTACGGAGTCCATATAACTTATATTCTGGCAGCATGTTCCGATAAATTCGTTGGTATTCTTGTTGTTGACTGTAACCTCCATGTCGCCGTATTAAAGTCTGTATAGCAACTACGTAGTCTTTAAATAATTCCTTCTCACCCTGTGTTCGGTTTTGGATTTCAAGGTCCAAATTTTCTCTATACTGATACGGTAGGTATTGAAATTCAAAATCTCTCATAAACTGTTCCCATGAAGTCCACCAGTTTTTTGTATTTCGGTACCATAAAAGAGCCTTCCCCTTCAATAACTCTGGTAATGACTGCAGAAGTTGCTCTTCATTCACGTTGTATGCGGTTTTCAACTCCGATAATCTTTCCAAAAACAGGATCAAGTCTTTTCCTCCATCATAATGTAGGTTCCATTTTCTGACCAAAGAACAAATAGATCCGTTGTCGGCTATTCCTAATGCGGGATAAGATACTTGTTTTGTCACTAACTGTTCTTCTGCGGTTTCTGTCTGATTCATCATGTCTTCTTTGAAGCCACCTCTTAGGAAGCAAACCAGTCTTCTTCGGTAATCCTTCACACTACCTTCGGTTTTCAGCTTAAATTTTCTGAGTTCTTCTGTTAATTCTGCCTTGTTTAGTTTATAAACCCATCCAACACGTATGTCTGTACTTGTAGGGTATTCCTCAGTTCCATCTTCATTTACAGGCGGAGGTAGTCCTGACTCCACGTCGTCCAACTTTTTCGAACTAGCCATCCTGTAGAACTGTGTGGCCAGTCTTCACTCTCAATCTATAGGGTTTTTTTTTCTGGTTTTCTTGTTCCTTATCTTCTGTTTTGTATACGGTTTTCCACTGATTTCCAGATAACTGTTCTCTGATAACAGTCCCTGTTCGGGCGCCAATTTCTACTGTAACGCAGTTCACCTGCTTACAGAGTCTAAGATGCTTTAAATCTCTTTAAGCGCACCTTCGACCCAGATACACTCTTTGGAGTGGGTTCTATTATATTAGAGCTGCAGTTTTTGGTTTAAATTTTCTTTATTTATTTAATTTAATATAAACATAAATCTTTGTATTGTTTTTTTTCTTCTATTTCGTCACTGAACACTTTTCGTTATAACACTTTCTTCTATTTTGTTCGCTGAACACTGTTACCGCTGAACCCGGAAACTGCTGACTGTCTGGCGATCTGCGCTGAACTTCTCGAGCGGAAGAGTAGCTCACACCACACGTCGTTGCTTAACTCTTGACCCTGAACTCGCATAGACCTGGTCGGCTCAATTTGCTGTTCTTCGGAACCGGAAGTCGACAGCCTGATGTGGCGTTACGGCATGGAGATAGGAGAGGAACTGAATAGGTTATCGGTTCAACACGCCGGTATAACTCCAAGGAAGGAATGACTATCGACTCAGCACGCCGGTATAGTCCACGGATGTACGGTCGGCTCAACACGCCGGTACCGCACTAGGATGGGTCGGCAGGTGGGTAGAGTTCGGGTCGGAGGAGGCTATCGGCTCAGCACGCCGGTATAACCCCAAGGAAGGAATGACTATCGGCTCAGCACGCCGGTATAGTCCACGGATGTACGGTCGGCTCAACACGCCGGTACCGCACTAGGATGGGTCGGCAGGTGGGTAGAGTTCGGGTCGGAGGAGGCTATCGGCTCAGCACGCCGGTATAACCCCAAGGAAGGAATGACTATCGGCTCAGCACGCCGGTATAGTCCACGGATGTGCAGTCGGCTCAACACGCCGGTACCGCACTAGGATGGGTCGGCAGGTGGGTAGAGTTCGGGTCGGAGGAGGCTATCGGCTCAGCACGCCGGTATAACCCCAAGGAAGGAATGACTATCGGCTCAACACGCCGGTATAGTCCACGGATGTGCAGTCGGCTCAACACGCCGGTACCGCACTAGGATAGGTCGGCAGGTGGGTAGAGTTCGGGTCGGAGGAGGCTATCGGCTCAGCACGCCGGTATAACCCCAAGGAAGGAATGACTATCGGCTCAACACGCCGGTATAGTCCACGGATGTGCAGTCGGCTCAACACGCCGGTACCGCACTAGGATAGGTCGGTAGGTGGGTAGAGTTCGGGTCGGAGGAGGCTATCGGCTCAGCACGCCGGTATAACCCCAAGGAAGGAATGACTATCGGCTCAGCACGCCGGTATAGTCCACGGATGTGCAGTCGGCTCAACACGCCGGTACCGCACCAGGATAGGTCGGCAGGTGGGTAGAGTTCGGGTCGGAGGAGGCTATCGGCTCAGCACGCCGGTATAACCCCAAGGAAGGAATGACTATCGGCTCAGCACGCCGGTATAGTCCACGGATGTGCAGTCGGCTCAACACGCCGGTACCGCACTAGGATGGGTCGGCAGGTGGGTAGAGTTCGGGTCGGAGGAGGCTATCGGCTCAGCACGCCGGTATAACCCCAAGGAAGGAATGACTATCGGCTCAGCACGCCGGTATAGTCCACGGATGTGCAGTCGGCTCAACACGCCGGTACCGCACTAGGATAGGTCGGTAGGTGGGTAGAGTTCGGGTCGGAGGAGGCTATCGGCTCAGCACGCCGGTATAACCCCAAGGAAGGAATGACTATCGGCTCAGCACGCCGGTATAGTCCACGGATGTGCAGTCGGCTCAACACGCCGGTACCGCACTAGGATGGGTCGGCAGGTGGGTAGAGTTCGGGTCGGAGGAGGCTATCGGCTCAGCACGCCGGTATAACCCCAAGGAAGGAATGACTATCGGCTCAGCACGCCGGTATAGTCCACGGATGTGCAGTCAGCTCAACACGCCGGTACCGCACTAGGATGGGTCGGCAGGTGGGTAGAGTTCGGGTCGGAGGAGGCTATCGGCTCAGCACGCCGGTATAACCCCAAGGAAGGAATGACTATCGGCTCAGCACGCCGGTATAGTCCACGGATGTGCAGTCGGCTCAACACGCCGGTACCGCACTAGGATGGGTCGGCAGGTGGGTAGAGTTCGGGTCGGAGGAGGCTATCGGCTCAGCACGCCGGTATAACCCCAAGGAAGGAATGACTATCGGCTCAACACGCCGGTATAGTCCACGGATGTGCAGTCGGCTCAACACGCCAGTACCGCACTAGGATAGGTCGGTAGGTGGGTAGAGTTCGGGTCGGAGGAGGCTATCGGCTCAGCACGCCGGTATAACCCCAAGGAAGGAATGACTATCGGCTCAGCACGCCGGTATAGTCCACGGATGTGCAGTCGGCTCAACACGCCGGTACCGCACTAGGATGGGTAGGTAGGGAGGGTTTGGGCTGGAGGAGCCCAACTGCCTTCTGGAGCGCTGTGCAGCTGCTTATATACCCTGGTTCTGTTGGTGGGGTATTGCGGCTGATAGTGGGGTAAGATGTTATCTTGTTTATTTAGGACATATCTGTACATTAGAGATTATCAAGTTTGTTCACTTAGCTTATCTCAACTTAATTAAACTAGGGTTTAAATCACTTCATTACAAGTTACTCAGCTCTTCACAATTTTATTCTTTAAAAAAAAATCATCTTCAAAATGAGTTTTCTGATTTCAGTCAAAAATTTAATAGGTAATTGCCGCCATTTTGAAACTGTCGAACTGATTTTGCTGGTTAACGAACTTACTTGTCCAAGCTATTACTGGAAATCGATTTTTGTACCAAGTGTGAATCAAATCGGACCAAACATTCGTAAGCTAGCGCGCGCGCCACACACACACACACACAATATATATATATATATATATATATATATATATATATATAAATGGACGATAACTGTAATTTACCTGCTGTTTGCACTTTGGTGGCTGCCCTCAATTGTGTTCCAACCGAGTGCAATCGTTCTAGAACCATTGTCAATCTTACTTGACCTAATCATTCGGCCTAATGTGTGTTAATGGTGAGTCGATTTAAGTCAGCTAAAGCCAGCCCACTTTCTACATACGTAATAAAGAGGTTATATAAGAAGCTAGCAGGCGAAAGCTTCCTTCAGTCCGACTTCTGACAGCGATAATGACACTGAAGATGACAGGTACTATTTTTTGGCGAAACGTCGAACAATGTTTCTTCTTGAAATAACTGTCGAAATTCCGTTTCCACGATAATTACTTCGGATTTCAATGTAACTTATGTAAATTTCTACGCCTCTTCACGCTCATTTCCAGGACCTGAGTTAGGTCTTGCAATGATCGTACTCGTAACAGCTCATTTTCAGATGAAAATTCGGTAACAACGAGTCAATAAATCACCCTGCCCAGAATTTTTCAAAACTAATCTTTACCGGGCAACAGCTGTGATACAATTGCTGTACAACAGTAAAGTTAGGCCCGATAAAATCACGAAGGCATGCGTGTCCAAGGCACTATAAAACTTAAATTCAACAAGTAGTTGTACGGGTGGGGATAATTGACTATAATATGTTGGTCTGAACTGTTGCTTCCCCCTTAACTAGCAGGCAACTTGTTGATAGAGTGAAATCGAAATAACTCTTCATGCAGCGAATATTTTATACTTTTATTACTATATGGAAAACAATTTCATCGACGTGATAGAAGCCAACTTATAAAAGCTAATAACTTCCCGGAAACTAACACTTAGATACAGGAAGTGTTTTACAAAATGGTGGCCAGTGAACATGTTAAACAAAATGGTCAAGTAGTTGCTTTTAAAGTACACACTGAGAGTACATACTTAGCCGTATGGCGCCTTGTAATTTACACTTAAATTAACAAATTGAATTACCAAAATTGCATATTTATAACTATAACTCATATTTAAAAATAAAACAACTATACTTATTGAACAAAATACAGTCGGTATATTATAATAAACATTTCTTTTAAAAAAAAAACAGTAAATAATATAAATATTTTAAAATAAAACAAAAACAGTTTTGCTCATACATTATAACAAATTACAACTATCATTTAAAACTAAATATATGCAGTTTAATAAAATTATTCATAAATTCGTATAGTGCATTTATAAAAAATATATAAAGTATAAACCTGCCTCCATATACACACACCGAGAGAGAACTGCCGATGTAACTTTTTAAGTACGCCATGTAGTTTTATTTCAACAGCCTATCCTCTCAATACTTCAAATTAAAAATAATGTATAACACGATTTACAAATAAAAACAAATTTTATACACGTTTTGGTTGAACTCTCTCTGTAGCGGCAACTAACTGTCCTTTCAATGCCGCTGGATAACTTCAATACCTTCAATGCCGGTCCCTTCAATCTACATATATTTCCTGGATACGGCCAGCTACGAGGACCATTTTCGCCAAATTTTCTAGCGATCGGCCACAACGTTTACGAGTAAGATGCGCGTTACCGACAGACAGACACGGTTGGATTTTCTTAAGAACCTTTATAAAAGCCTACCTTTTATGAAATATGAATTTACCATCGTAATCAGCGTCAAAATCTTTGTAAATTACCGTCACCAATTTTCAAGACGGGTTAACATTGAAAATAAGCAAATGGACTCAGTTAATTTTTTTTTTTTAACGTCCGACTATTGTGCACACTTGGGCTAATACAGACGATGGGATGATTTATGGCGTATGAAAATGCCAAGACCGGGAATCAAACCCCGCTCCTCGGGGTGAAAAAACTCGTATACCAGTCTGAAACTCGTATACCAGTCTGAAACTCGTATACCAGTCTGAAACTCGTATACCAGTCTGAAACTCGTATACCAGTCTGAAACTCGTATACCAGTCTGAAACTCGTATACCAGTCTGAAACTCGTATACCAGTCTGAAACTCGTATACCAGTCTGAAACTCGTATACCAGTCTGAAACTCGTATACCAGTCTGAAACTCGTATACCAGTCTGAAACTCGTATACCAGTCTGAAACTCGTATACCAGTCCTCGTATACCAGTCTGAAACTCGTATACCAGTCTGAAACTCGTATACCAGTCTGAAACTCGTATACCAGTCTGAAACTCGTATACCAGTTTGAAACTCGTATACCAGTCTGAAACTCGTATACCAGTCTGAAACTCGTATACCAGTCTGAAACTCGTATACCAGTCTGAAACTCGTATACCAGTCTGAAACTCGTATACCAGTCTGAAACTCGTATACCAGTCTGAAACTCGTATACCAGTCTGAAACTCGTATACCAGTCTGAAACTCGTATACCAGTCTGAAACTCGTATACCAGTTTGAAACTCGTATACCAGTCTGAAACTCGTATACCAGTCTGAAACTCGTATACCAGTTTGAAACTCGTATACCAGTCTGAAACTCGTATACCAGTCTGAAACTCGTATACCAGTCTGAAACTCGTATACCAGTCTGAAACTCGTATACCAGTCTGAAACTCGTATACCAGTCTGAAACTCGTATATACCAGTGAAACTCGTATACCAGTCTGAAACTCGTATACCAGTCTGAAACTCGTATACCAGTCTGAAACTCGTATACCAGTCTGAAACTCGTATACCAGTCTGAAACTCGTATACCAGTCTGAAACTCGTATACCAGTCTGAAACTCGTATACCAGTCTGAAACTCGTATACCAGTCTGAAACTCGTATACCAGTCTGAAACTCGTATACCAGTCTGAAACTCGTATACCAAGCCTAGTACGCTATCAACTAGCCACCGAGGCGGCTAACTCAGTTAAAATAGTTTATACGTTAGAAATATTGAATAAGCAAAAATCTTTAAAAACTAATTACATTTTTTAATCGTTGTTAAAAGTATGCAATTAGCGTTTAAAATTTAATGTTTATTGTTGTGTTTACAATTAGAACACCTAAAACAATTATTGCTAACAGTTTTAACGTTGATTACATTTGTTTTCAGATAGACCGTGTTTACGTGACTTGTAAATAGCGCAGAGATGAATTAATTATCGTAGAATAAATTTCCATAATTTTATAAAAACACTGTTATAAATATTGTACACACATTTTACAAAAAAATGTATTTTGCAGTACAGCAATTAATTAATTGTGTTAGAATAAGTAATTAAAACGACAGATAAAACAGCAGTAACTGGTCTCGAACCTGCTACATGTACAGATCCGAGTATCACCTATATAGGTGTTACTCCAGGTCCTAGTTATCTCAAAGGACTGCCTGTGTATTACCGGCTCTATGAACACAACAACAACGACTATGGAGATTTTTCTTGGGTTTCCCCCCATTGACATTTACGTCATGGGGAGGCATGCAAAGCAGCTTATAGACTGCAGGTAGGTGGCATCTCGCTATCCTAAACTTTGGGGCATGCTAGAATCACAGAAAAAAATCAGTGACCCAGTTCTAATGATGAGGACTAATCAGATGGTCAAACTATACATTATCTCTAGACATTTTGATGTCAATTTGACGTTTGAGGATAGAGATTATGTGTTGGAAAAATCTGGAGACAAAGTATGGTATACAGATGGCTCCAGAAACTGGTGCTGGGGTGTACGATCTGAGACCGGGGTTGAAGAAGTTTAATACCATGGGACAGCACGTAACACTATTACATTATTCTAGTAATGGCCATTTATTACTGTGTTTGGGAGAACTTGAAAAGGGCCTTCAAGAAGGTATTCATACCGTCAGGCAGCAATAAAAGCACTAGCGGATCCTACAATTCAGTCCAAGCTGGTCTGGGAATGTCAGGAGAACCTCAACGCTCTGTCCCTGGATAACCGGGTAACTCTTCACTGGGTTCCGGGGCATAAGAGAGTTGAGGGTAATGAGGAGGCAGACCGACTGGCTGGACTGGGATCTGCATCTGAGTTCATCGGACCTGAGCTTGCTTTAGGGATCTGTCTGTAGTTGGCCAGGTCTGCTATTAATAGGTGGATTAATAAGCAAGACCAGGCACGATGTAATAACCTTCATGGGTATTACAAAAGTAGGCGCCTCTTAATCATGGTTCATGGAGTGCTCTTGGGCAGAGGAAAACTCAGGAAAATCATGAGCACTGTGATCTGAAGGTGCACATAAACAGGATACCACGATGAAACTGTGTATAGGTTGTGCAGGAAAGAGGAGAAGACTGCAGAACACATAATCCATGATTGTTTCTGTTTCGTTGGCTCTTGCTGGTACGAGGCTAGAGCTTTTTGGTTTCCAGGACCATAGGGATCTTCAGAAGAACGAGCTAGTCAGTGGATCATTATAACTTCTAAGAGCATCAATCTCCTAACTAGCACTCAAGAGGTTTGGTTGCACAAAAGGTCAGTTGACCGCAGTGCCTGGAGTTGTATTATCCTTTCCTCTAGTTTGAATATGATGTAATCTAATCACCTACGGAATCGAGTAATACATACAGGACCGAGTTTAGGTCTGAGTTACAACTAAAGGTCCGAGTATCACCTACAAGATCGAGTAACACTTACAGGACCGAGTTTAGGTCTGAGTTAAAAACTAAAGGTCCGAGTATCACCTACAAGATCGAGTAATGCTTACAAGATCGAGTTTAGGTCCGAGTATCATCTACAAGATCGAGTAACACTTACAGGACCGAGTTTAGGTCCGAGTATCACCTACAAGATCGAGTAACACCTACAGGATCGAGTTTAGGTCCGAGTATCACCTACAAGATCGAATAACACTTACAGGTCCGAGTTTAGGTCCGAGTATCACCTACAAGATCGAGTAACACCTACAGGTCAGAGTTACACCTACAGTTCTGAGTTACACCTACAGTTCTGAGTTATACATGCTGGAGTTACACCTACAGGTTTGGGTTATACCTACAGGCTGGAGTTACACCTACAGGTTTGGGTTAAACCTACAGGCTGGATTTACACCTGCAGGTTTGGGTTATACCTACAGATCCGAGTTCCCCTAACAGGTCTGAGCTACACCTACAGGTCCTAGTTACACCTACATGTCCGACTTACACCTAACAGATCCAAGTTACACCTACAGGTCCTAGTTACACCTACAGATACGAGTTACCCCTGAGTGGTCCGAGTTACATCTACAGATCCCAGTTACACATAAAGATCCGTGTTACCCCTAACAGGTCCAAATTACCCCTATCAGCTCCGAGTTACACCTACAGGACTGAGTTACCACTAACAGGTCAGAGTTACCCCTAACAGGTCCGAGTTACCCCTTACAGGTCCGAGTTACATCTACAGGTCCTAGTTAAACCTAAAGATCCGAGTTACCCCTGACAGGTCCGCGTTACACCTACACGTCCGAGTTACCCTAACAGGTCTGAGCTACACCTACAGGTCCTAGTTACAACTACATGTCCGACTTACACCTACATGTCCGAGTTACACCTACAGGTCCTAGTTACACATAACAATCCGAGTTACCCCTGACAGGTCTGAATTACATCTACAGGTCCTAGTTACACCTAAAGATTCGAGTTACCCCTAACAGCTCCGAGTTACACCTACAGGTCCGTGTTACCCCTGACAGGTCCGAGTTACACCTACAGGTTCTAGTTACACCTAAAGATCCGAGTAATCCCTAACAGGTCCGAGTTACACCTACAGGTCCGTGTTACCCCTAACTGGTCCGAGTTACACCTACAGGTTCTAGTTACACCTAAAGATCCGAGTAATCTCTAACAGGTCCGAGTTACACCTACAGGTCCGTGTTACCCCTAACTGGTCCGAGTTACACCTACAGGTTCTAGTTACACCTAAAGATCCGAGTAATCCCTAACAGGTCCGAGTTACACCTACAGGTCCGTGTTACCCCTAACTGGTCCGAGTTATACCTACAGGTTCTAGTTACACCTAAAGATCCGAGTAATCCCTAACAGGTCCGAGTTACACCTACAGGTCCGTGTTACCCCTAACTGGTCCGAGTTACACCTACAGGTTCTAGTTACACCTAAAGATACGAGTTACCCCTGAGTGGTCCGAGTTACATCTACAGATCCCAGTTACACATAAAGATCCGTGTTACCCCTAACAGGTCCGAGTTACCCCTATCAGCTCCGAGTTACACCTACAGGACTGAGTTACCACTAACAGGTCAGAGTTACCCATAACAGGTCCGAGTTACCCCTTACAGGTCCGAGTTACATCTACAGGTCCTAGTTAAACCTAAAGATCCGAGTACCCCTGACAGGTCCGCGTTACACCTACAGGTCCGAGTTACCCTAACAGGTCTGAGCTACACCTACAGGTCCTAGTTACAACTACATGTCCGACTTACACCTACATGTCCGAGTTACACCTACAGGTCCTAGTTACACATAAACATCCGAGTTACCCCTGACAGGTCTGAATTACATCTACAGGTCCTAGTTACACCTAAAGATTCGAGTTACCCCTAACAGCTCCGAGTTACACCTACAGGTCCGTGTTACCCTGACAGGTCCGAGTTATACCTACAGGTTCTAGTTACACCTAAAGATCCGAGTAATTCCTAACAGGTCCGAGTTACACCTACAGGTCCGTGTTACCCCTAACTGGTCCGAGTTACACCTACAGGTTCTAGTTACACCTAAAGATCCGAGTAATCCCTAACAGGTCCGAGTTCACCTACAGGTCCGAGTTTCCCCTAACAGATCCGAGTTACACCTACAGGTCCTAGTTACACCTAAAGATCCGACTTATCCCTAACAGGTCCGAATTTCCCCTAACTGGTCCCATTTACACCTACAGGTCCGAGTTACATCTAATAGGTCCGACTTACACCTACAGGTCCGAGTTTCCCCTAACCGGTCCGACTTACACCTACAGGTTTTAGTTACACCTAAATATCCTTCTTACACCTACAGATCAGAGTTTCTCCTAACAGGCCCAAGTTACACCTACATGTCCTAGTTACACCTAAAGATCCGACTTATCCCTAACAGGTCTGAGTTTCCCCTAACTATTTGAGTTACACCTACAGGTCCTAGTTACACCTAAAGATCCGACATACACCTACAGGTCCGAGTTTCTCCTAATAGGTCCTAGTTACAACTACAGTTCCGAGTTTCTCCTAACCGGTCCGACTTACACCTAAAGGTCCTATTACTCGTAAAGATCCGACTTACACCTACTGGTCCGAGTTTCTCTTAACAGGTCCGAATTACCCATACAGATCCTAGTTACACCTAAAGATCCGACTTACTCTTATCAGATCCGAGTTACACCTACACGTTCTAGTTACACCTAAAGATCCGACTTATGCCTAACAGGTCCGACTTACACCTACAAGTCCTAGTTACACCTAAAGATCAGTCATACACCTACAGGTCCGAGTTTCTCCTAATAGATCCTAGTTACACCTACAGGTCCTAGTTACACCTAAAGAACCGACTTACACCTAACAGGTCCGACTTACATCGTCAGGTCTGAGTTTATCCTAATAGGTCCGACTTACACCTACAGGTCCGAGTTTCCCCTAACAGGTCCGAGTTACACCTGCAAGTCCGAGTTACAGTTGCAAGTGTGAGTTTCCCCTAACACAGGTCCGAGTTACAACTACAGGTGCACACAGTGTTACAGTGTACAGATGAAAGTTCTGCAGACATACAATAAATCCTAACACAACACAGAGCCACACAGAGCCTGACATATCTTACATTTAAGCAAACACACAGACACAATACCCCGTGCGATCATGGCTTAGTGCGGGGTAGATAAGTCACGTATTTCTTTTGTATTCTTTGTTTGCCGTGATGGCCGATATTTGCTGATCCCGGGACCAATGTTATTCTGTACAGTGCAGCGCTACAAAAACCTATTTGCAGAACAACCTTTGTAACCGTACTGGCGTAAATATAATCTCCAATATCAAAATAAAACACGCAGCTGTTTACCTGACGTAATGGAAGCGAATTTCGCAAAAAGAATACTAAGAAATAATTTTTCTAATCCAACAGTTTTTAAAAAAATTATCTTACTATAATAATCTGCCATAAAATTTAATATTTTTAAAGCTTTTATTAAAACTGTGTTTAATTTAGACCACTGTGTTAATAATTTTTATATTTTTTAAAAATAATTAAAATTCTGCATGAGCAGACATTATTGATTTTGCGATTTTCTAACAGGAACAAAAATTAAAAGTTACAATTTTTATCTAATTTATATTAAAAAATGATCTATTGGAGTGGCAACTATGGCAAAATTCAGACCCAGATCTGAAAAGATCGCCGTTCCTGTATATATCTATACCGCTGCTTTTGTAGGGCCTATAAATGCTATATATATATATATATATATATATAATGTAGTAGGTATATAAAATTATAGGTTTATATTTTTATAGGTATATATATATATATATATATATATATATATATATATATATATTTTGTGTTTAACGTCTGACTGTTGTGCATACTTGGGCTAATGCAGACGATGGGATGATTTATAGCGTATGAAAATGCCAAACCCTCGCCGGGAATCGAACCTAGGTCCTCGGGGTGAAAGCCTAGTACGCTATCCACTAGGCCACCGAGGCGGCTATCTGTCTGTCTGTCTGTCTGTCTGCCTGTCTGTCTGTGTGTGTGTGTGTGTGTGTGTGTGTGTGTGTGTGTGTGTGTGTGTGTGTCTGTGTGTCTGCCTGTCTGCCTGTCTGTGTGTTTGTCTGTGTGTGTGTCTGTGTGTCTGCCTGTGTGTGTGTGTGTGTGTGTGTGTCTGTGTGTGTCTGTGTGTCTGCCTGTCTGTCTGTCTGCCTGTCTGCCTGTGTGTGTGTATGTGTGTGTGTCTGTCTGCCTGCCTGTCTGTGTGTGTGTGTGTGTGTGTGTGTGTGTGTGTGTGTCTGTATATATATGTGTGTGTGTGTGTGTGTGTGTGTGTGTGTGTGTGTGTGTGTGTGTGTGTGTGTGTGTGTGTGTGTGTGTGTGTACAGCACATGCACAGATATATATATATGCACATACGCACGCACGCACTCACACACACATACACATTTTCATTAATATAGAATAATTGTGTGGGATCTGTTGTAAAAAAGCACCGTACGTATTTATTTTCAGCTGATAGCAGTCTACTGAAACAGCAGGTGAGTAAGGATAATAAATAATTTAACTTCGCCAAAAGAACGCCAAAAAATGACACCCGTTAAGCAGTGCAGAAACAGAGATAATTTTTAATGTTTCTAAAAATAAGAGTTATACACGTATGCTAATCCGGACGGCGACATAAACAAAATGGCACGGAATACAGTAATTGGAACAGATGTTTGCCGAGTCTCCGTGTTGAATACGCAGTGATGAAAGAGTAAAAATAAAATACTTTCGCTTTCAAACGAATTAAAACCGTAAAATTTAGAAACGGTACATAAACTCAAATGCTGTTGTATTGTTTATATGAGTTAGGGGATTGAATATAAGCATACGAGAATGATAACTGCAAATTTTCTCAAGCGTCTCCCCCGGTCCTTGCAGGTTGCAGCGTTCGTAGCGGCAAGTAGCCTAATTCAATTACTTGGACTTTAGCCGCTGATATTGAATACACGCTGACACAATCGACTTGAAATTTGGCACACTTGCTTGCTTCCGATGACAATGCAATATACAATAACTAGGCACATCAAATTTTACTTAATTGTGCTCTAATTAATTAACTAACATAGCACATGGAAAAATAGTTTCAGCGTTGCTCAATAGATGGCGTTAGTTTCGTCTAACACTTTTCACATTTAAAGTTGTCGGAAGAAGCGAGTTTGAGCCGATTACAAGATTCGTCACTAAAATGTAGAATATAAAATAAAATAAAAAAAGATTTTTTAAAATCACGCTTTTTCAATTCAATTATAAAATGCACTAAAAAGAAAAAATATTTTTTTGATCAGCCGGAGAATAAAGCGTGGCTGCCCGTCAATACTCACAAGGATCTTTTTCAGTAATTTCTAATTAATCTAATCTACAGCTACGATTTATTCTCCGACTGATACAAATTAATTTTTTAATATTTAATGAATTTTATACTTGAATTGAAAAAGCTTGTTTTTTAAAAAATCTTTTCTTATTTTATTTACTTGCTAAACACGCTTAACTTCTCCACGAATTTTAAAAAAATATTTACCTATGTTCAGTATAATGATCTGCCTTCCCTAGCTTCGTCAGTTCACTTTCGTTGACGCGTTTCGGAGGTTTTCCATCTTCAAAAACTATATCTATACTCCTATATCTATACATTGAGTGGAAAAATAGTTCTAGCGTTGCTCAATAGATGGTGTTAGTTTGTTGCTTCCTCTGTATGTATGTTTCATGGTTCAAATCTTGTAATCGATTTTTAACCCATTTTCCATCATCTAATCGACTTGAAATTTTGCACACTTGCTTGCTTCCGATGACAATGCAATATTCAATAATTAGGCGCGTCAAAGTTTGCTTCATTGCGCTCTAATTAATTAACTAACTTAGCACATGGAAAAATAGTTTCAGCGTTGCTCAATAGATGGCGTTAGTTTCGTCTAACATTGTTCACATTGCAAGTTGTCGGAAGAAGCGAGTTCAAGTCGATTAGAAGATTCATCACTAAAAAGTAGAAAATAAAATAAAATAAGATTTTAAAAACACGCTTATTCAAATCAAGTATAAAATGCACTAAAAAGTAAAAAAATAATTTTTCATCAGTCGGAGAATAAAGCGTGGCTGCCCATCCAATTGAGAGGATGTAGACGTCCCTCGCGGTACCCGAGACTTAATACACACTTACAATTACAACACTACACTTAAGACTTTAACACTTTACACACACTTATATTTAGGGAGGCGATAATAGCCTATATGTGCTCTTTGCCTTAAAATAACAACAAAAAAGTTATAGTATAAGATCAGCTTTTTTATATTAATTCGTAACGATCAGCTGATTTCATTGAACAGCTGATAGGCTATAATACGTTTGAGGTTATGTTGTTAAAAACTAGCAATATTAACGACAATTATTATTAACGTTTATGTTAATTTCGAACGTATTAACGGTTACAACGTGCACGTGTTCTTCAATCATCGATTATCAACACTCGATATATATAAAAAAAATCTATAAAAATCGACCTAATAATCGATCTAAAAACACAGTCTCATTTTATTTAACCTCGGAACACGCTCACATAGTTCCCGTCAGTTACGTATTGTATTTAGTTTGGTTGTCGAAACCGTAACGTGTTTCTTAACACATCGTTACAACATTAGTTCTTTTGGTGCAATGCTTTCGGGGCGTATTTTTTGTTTTGTTTATAATATAAAATGTATAAACTCATCGTGAAATAATTAAAAAATTCTTTTCATCAGATAAAAAGTTCCAGATATAAACTACAATAGGCTGCTTTGTCAAGCTACAATCACAAATCGGATGTACCCATAATTTTTCATTTCTTTTCTTTTTCCTATTCGTTTGTTCATCTATAATAACGCCTTAAGATATTAAACGTCCTTTGGGCGATATTACAAACAAAGAGGAAAAATAAAGATTTTAAATCACGGGTGCATTCGATTTCTGATCGTTCATACCTTTACTTAATAAAGATGGCACTGTATTGTAAATGATATTATATTAAATGATATGATATTGTTGATGGCTTTATCAAATGATATTAAAATAGCCTATCTGTTACTGAACGAAAAATAAAAATCATGTATCATGTTTTCTCTTTCTTTTTTTATTTTAATTACGTAATTTGTTGGATTTTTTTGTTTAACATCCGACTATTGTGCACACTTGGGCTAATGCAGACGATGGGATGATTTATAGCGTATGAAAATGCCAAACCCTGGCCGGGAATCAAACCCGGGTCCTTGGGGTGAAAGCCCAGTACGCTATCAACTAGGCCACCGAGGCGGCTTAATTTGTTGGAAAACATAGTAAGTTAACATAGATAATTTTTAACAACATAATCTCCCCGCAGGGGCAGTGCAGACTAGCTGCACTTATTGAGAGGATTTGAACGTCCCTCGCGGTACCCGAGTCTAACACACACTTACAACACTACACTTACAACTTTAACACTTTACACTCACACTTACATTTAGGGAGACGTGTAATAGCCTCAATGTGCTTTTCGCCTGAAACTTATTACAGCCTATCAGCTGTTCAATGAAATCAGCTGATCGTTACGAATTAACACAAAACAGCTGATCTTTTAATATAAATACCAGAATTACATTAACGACTCATTTAATATACTTAAATCGGTCAAACGTCTTCGTAGTTTCCGCAGTGTAGTGGTTATCGCTTCCACTACGCGCAAGGTCCCCGGTTCAATCCCGGGCGGAAACACAGTAATTTTTAAATATATATAGGTTAATATGAGGCTTGCGACTCTCAAATTTATTGTTTTATATCAATATAAACATATTCCTCGCATCTCGCGTCACGCAAAATCCATCATCAAAACCAGCCCTAAAACGTTATACATGTTAAAACACAATGCTCCACTGATGACTGACAACGTAAACATAAAAAATAAAAAAAATAAAATATTATAAAAAAAGAAGTCATATTGTATCGATAAATGGAAGTAAAAACCTTTTTTTTAATCTGTCTTTGTTCACCTTTGCAGACATACATTGTTTGTGTTTCTCTCGAGTCGATAACCGGACGATAATAGCTTCCAAATCGGTTTAACTGAATAATCGATAGTCGAGCTAGGTCGCAATGTACACAGTCGACGCGATACTGTAAATGTCACCGCTTATGAGTACACAGCATATATTACTGTATACTTCTGTTGTACACACACAAAGAAGGCAACAGTTGTGTAACTAAAGAGCATGGATGTCTTCAAGAGTATCGATTCTGTAATAAATAATCGCGGCACGCAGCTGTCTCGCTGACGTGACGGAAGCGAATTTCCAAAAATAGTTTTTTATCGTGTTTTTTACTTTGAAGTTATGATATTTCAAGTTACACTGAAAATACAAAATTGGTTCTAACCGCAGTCAAATTACATTCCTTAATTGCAAAGGATTTTGAAAATTCAAAATGCAAATTGTGCAGATTTCAACTCTGATTACGAAGGTGAAATTCGATTTTCAAAAGAATTTATGACGAAAATAGTAAAGAATTTATAAAATTTGAAATAGCCGCCATCTTGAAAACTGTTTTACGAATTTTGCTGTTTAACAAACTTGTGTTAGCTATTACCATAACTGATTCTTGTCCAAGTTTGGATCAAATAAACCAAAATTGCAATCGTGAGCGTGTTAAAACACCCGAATGTTGGAATCAGATTTTCAAAATAAGTAAAGTTGAAAAAAATTACCAAATTACCAAAATTATGAAAATTCCAAGCCCTGGCCGGGAATCGAACCCGGGTCCTTGGGGTGAAAGCCCAGTACACTATCAACTAGGCCACCGAGGCGGCTTAATTTGTTGGAAAACACAGTAAGTTAACATAGATAATTTTTAACAACATAATCTCCCCGCATGGGAGGTGCAAACTAGCTGCACTTATTGAGAGGATTTAGACCTACCCGAGTATAACATACACTTACATTTACAACACTACACTTACGACTTGAACACTTTACACTTACATTTAGGGAGGCGATAATAGCCTGTGCTTTTCGCCTGAAACTTATTATAGCCTATCAGCTGTTCAATGAAATCAGCTGATCGTTACGAATTAACATAAAACAGCTGATCTTTTAATATAAATACCAGAATTACATTAACGACTCATTTAATATACTTAAATCGGTCAAACGTCTTCGCAGTTTCCGCAGTGTAGTGGTTATCGCGTCCACTGCACGCAAAGGTCCCCGGTTCGATTTTCAAAAGAATTTATGACAAAAATAGTAAAGAATTTATATAATTTGAAATAGCCGCCATCTTGAAAACTGTTTTACGAATTTTACTGTTTAACAAACTTGTGTTAGCTATTTTATAACTGATTCTTGTCCAAGTTTGGATCAAATAAACCAAAATTGCAAACCTGAGCGTATTAAAACACCCGAATGCTGAAATCAGATTTTCAAAACAAGTAAAGTTGAAAAAAATTACGAATTTTTAAAGATTAGAAATTGCCGCCATTTTTATATTTCTGAATGAATTTCACTGGTTATCGAACTTGTTTCAACTGTTACCATAAACGATTTCCCTGCCAAGTTTTAATTAAATAGGACCAATACTGTGAACGTGAGCGTGCTAAAACACACCCCCTACACAAAAACGAACCGTCAATACAATTTCCTAATTTCAACGGATTTTTAAAATTCAAAACGTTAATTGTGCAGTTTTTACAATGGAAAAATTAGATTTTCGAAAGAATGTGAGACCAAAAAAAGTAAGAAATTTATAAAGTTTGATACAGCCGCGGTCTTGTTGACGGATATTTGCACATATCCCCAACAAAATCGTTAGGTAGCGAACTTGTCCAGCTATTATCAAAATCGATTTTCGTGCCAAATTTGAATCAAATTAAACCAAAGTGAAGGCCTATACATAAAATTTTTACCGACCCCTCACTCAAAAGTTCCCCTTAGGTCTTTAAGAACCTATTTCAAAGTCTCGGTATTTGTCTTAGTATAATGATCGTTGTAATAGCTCATTTTTCAAATTCTATAAATAAGCAGAAATACGAGAATACCTACATACAGACAGAAACAACTTCGCCGTTATCCCGTGCAGTCAGATAACATTAGGCACTGAATATAAACAAACAGGCTAGAATTACAACCACCATTATAAAATGCGTGCTCGATATCAGAGGCTAAAGTTCAAGTAATTGGAATATTTACCGCTACGAGCTCTGCAGGCTCCAAAGGCAGGTGGGAAGACGTTTGTAAAAATACAGTACTATTATTTATTTAACCGTTGTCGAACAATCCACCGCAAAATGTCATTAGCAGCTAGAGCTCACATACCTCTCATAAGGGTTACCATTCTAAATTTAATGCAGTGAAAGAAAAAAATATTTAGTTAAAGGAAAAAGTAGAGCCGTTTTCTCCTCTCTACGTCTTTAGATGAAATTGATAAGAAAACGATTTACAAAAAATGCAAACCCGTTCGTGATTGCCTGTAAAGACTGTATGCATACCATACAGAATTTCCATTGGAAAATGAGCTATTGGAGCTGCCATTATGGTGAATCCAAAACCCGGAACCTAGAAATGAGCGCCGATTTTCTGCATGCTCTAGCACATTCGTTTACAATTTTGGTCCGATTTGAATCAAAATTGGTATTCAAAAGTCGATTATGGTAATAGCTTAGACAAAATCGTTATTTACAAAAAACCGTTCAACAGTTTCAAAATGGCCACCATTCCACGACCATACTGTTTTTTAAAATTTCGTTTGAAAGTTACAAATAATATTTTAATCCGATTTTATTGAAACTTGGCACACACAAAATGTAAATAGCAGACTTTTTAACAGAATCCGTTCAACTGTTTCAAATCGGAGGCCAGTTTATATCTTTAAGGAATAATAACTTTTAACATGTATCACGTTCTAGTGCCGGTTGTGTTGAATTTTGCGCGTAGCGTGATGCGAGGAGCACGTTTATTGATAAATATAACAGTATATTTTAAACATCGCAAATCTCATAATAAATTAATTATAACTAAAAATTTCCTGCGTTTCCACCCGGGATCGGACGAAGGACCTTGCGCGTGTCAGGCGCACGTCATAACCACTACACTACGGAAACTACGAAGAAGTTCGACCGATGTAGGTATACGAAATCAATCGTTAATTTAATTTCGGTAGTTTTGCATTAATTCGTAACGATCAGCTGATTCCATTGAAAAGCTATTAGGCTATGTTGTTAATAACCAGCTATGTTAATTTATCGTGTTTTCGAAAAAAATTGTAATTAAAATAACCGTTAATACAATAAATACAACTTTATTTAATAAAATACAATACATGTAATTATAATTTTTAAGAAAAAAGAATAACATTTTGTTATTGAACCAAAAATAAAAGTTATGTGACGTGTTTTCGAACAAGTTTTCCACTTGAAATAAAAATCAGAAGAAAACATGAAAAATATATTTTCTTAATCGTAATTTCCGTTAAATTCTGCATAAATTAGCAATTTAAATACTAAAAGTCAATTAAAAATTTGAAAAAACTAATTTCATGGCATTCAATGTTTATTGTCAATGTTCCTGGAAACGAAATATATCTATAGCCAGTACGAACTGTATAAGGCACCGCGGTTAAGAGCTTCCTTTCCCAAAAATGGCACGCACGGGAATACAAAGATATATGTAGATTGGGGGTAGTTTAGTGGGTTCGGATCCCACTACTGGGAGTACCGCTCCTTGTGCCAATTGGACGTTACCTTCGCTTCTGGAAAACGCACGTGTTTACCCTAACTAAACCAGGTACAAAAACCCTTGACGCTTTACTAGCTTGCATTTCTAAAATAATAATAATAATCGTAGCTCCAAGCTGTCTCGCTGACGTTATAAAAGCAAATTTTGAAAGTAACTTTTTTTATCTTATTCTTTTTTGAATTTTTTAATTTTACAATCACAATCAACATTAAAATCGGCTTTTTTTACTTAAAAATTACACTGAAAATGAACCTTGACCGCCGTCAATCTTTAGTTTCTTAATTTTAACGTATTTTGAAAATATAAATTGACGCAATTCTTAATCCTGATTACGCTAGTGAAGTTGTATTTTAAACGATTGTAAGTGGAAACAAAAAAAGTTAAACATTCGTTTCCATCACAACAGCGAGACAGTTGCGTGCAACGGTTATCTGTATCCTTCTTGTGTCTGAATAAATGAATGACTTTAGGTTACTGTTGCACTGCGACCTTGTAGATTTATTGTGGCCCCCTTCTACATTACTAAGTTGCTCAGTTACAGAAATACGAAGTCAGCACATTTTATTCGGCCGAGAACGCTACTTAGAGCACCCGCCGATAGGCAGCGCTGCATGTTTTTTCTGAACTTGTAGCTCAGAGAGAGACAAATATAGGGGTGATTGTCTCTGTATCTCTTCCTGCCAACAGCTGAGCGGTTGAAGCGAATATTGCTCTGTGTGTACGTAGCATGTCAACTTCCCAAAACTTTCGTTTTTATTACGGAGATTTGAATTCATTCATAGATTCTGTATGCATTGGTTACAGCGACTTCTCCAACCCAAATGTCTTCGTAAAGTCTACAATTTGGAAAGAATTCATTTTTTTCCGGCGAAAAACCGATGTGGTTATCATCGCCGATACTCAAAATAAAATTATAAAGGAACGAATAAAATAAACAAAAATTTAACTTTAATAAGAAAACAAACAACAAACTATAACAAACAAAAACAAATAAATAAAACAAAACAAAATAACAGTTTTTTCCGGCGAAAAATCGTTAAGTTTATCATCGCCGAGGCACGATATTAATAAAATAAAATTTAGGAGTATCACAAAATAAAAATTAACAGTAATTTAAAACAATATAGCCTACAATAACAATTATAAATACTATTCCTAAAAGTTAACAATAAAATATAACTCCCCTAATAAATAAATAAATAAAACTAAACAACAAGGAAAACAAAGCAAACAATAACTTGTTGTAGGGCTGTAAAGAGGCCCTGCAATATTATTTTAAGTTAAATTTTATTTAACAAATTCAGACGATGAAAGAATTTCAGTGTCCGGTCAATGGCAATAATAGTTATAAATATATGATTAAAACTAGTTAACAATAATATATCTAAAAACAACAACTTACACACAAATTATTGTAGGGCTGTAAATTGGCCCTACAACAATAACAAGAAAAATAAAATAAATATAAACGTAACTAAAACTAAATAACAAAATAAAACAAATAACAAAACAAAACAGCAAATATAAACAATCTTTTCAGGGCTGTAAAGGGGCCCTACCACAAACAATAACAAAAATATAAATTAAATTTTATTTACAAAATTCAGACGATGAAGGAAATCTAGGACCCGGTCAACGGCCGAGGCACTATCTCCCAACATCGTCTGCAAACAATTACTCAGACCACACATAACACGTAAATTTTGGAAACCAACACAATCGAGCAATATATGTTTTATTGTGATGTTATTGGAAAGAATTCAAGGTGGATAACTCCTCCACTTCTAATTGTTGATATCTCAGTTCATTATTGATGACATCAATTAATTATTGAGGTACTTTACGGACAACCCTCGTATGCAGACTCTAAGATTTTTTACTCTACTAATTGATCTTATAATTACAATTTGAATTTTATCACAGAGGTTGTGCTCTATTCCCAGCTTTTTGTCATGCGGTGAGTTCCTGCTCATTCTATTTACATTATTACTCATGTTATTCCCAGAGTAGCTAGCAAAATTTTGTCTGTTCAAACAGTGCCCCTCATGCACGGGATAAGGCTAAGGTACAGTGTAGGTTACCCAGAGCTCCTACACCATTTGATACACCATTAGGCCGGTATCGTACACTCCATCAGCACAGCTCGATGTACACTTTAAGGTTAATTAAGCTATGTAGAGTAGTGAATGTATATGTCTTGAGTAGATGAGCTAGAGGTACGGTGGGATCGCTAAACACATCAGCTGTTCATTTCACCTGCCTCCGATCGTTCTTGTAACTTCGGTACTAAAAGTTGTTGATTTTTTTCTTTCTTATTCCTTTGTCTTAAGGTTCCAGTAATATGCTTTCTTTTACAAGATGAACATTCAATTCTTAAAATCTAATAGTGGTGGGGCAGAAAACACCAAACTGTTAAAAAAACTGCTTTTCTATAAACGACAAACAAACTGTTTTTTCGAAACAAGCAGTTTGATTTGGACTGGTTTATGATTTGTTAAACAAGGAACGGACTGTTCTATTCGAACGTTGCCGCAAGCGCTAAAACTGTTTTCCTGCTGTTTGCCTGCTAACTGTTTTTCTGCTAACTGCTTTTCTTCTACCTGCTTTTATGATTTTTACCTTTATTCCAAAGTTGCTTGTTGCTTGTAGTGAAGTAAGAACTGTTTGGTCAATGTCAACGTTTATCTCTATTTTGTTGCGAGTTGTAGTAACGACCTCTCACATTTTGTAGATACAGAGTCTAATTTTATTTAAACATATCTTTTATATTTATTATCAATCATCAATATTTTTTAATCAACTAAAAATATTCTAAATCGTTTGCATTTTGGTAAATATGCAAAGGACTATTTAATTTTTAAGTAAAAAAAAGAATGCTTCTATTAGAAATTCATTGCATTTTGTAAATATAAAATAGCATACATAATTATTACGTTTTGATAATGTAATTTAATTATTACTACACTTGTAAGGATTATTTTTATCCTTTCTAAATGCTTTATACCCAAAAACAATTTAAGGACATGGTGATAATGGGAATGAAAAAGTAGTCTTAGAAAACTGAACTTATGTGCTTTATGTTTTAGCTGCTAATACAACTTTGAGTTTCAGTTTTCTGAACCTGTTTTTTCCCAACTGTTTTAAAAAGCAGCTTTTTTCCTCAACAATTTGTTGACGTTTTGTAAAAATATCAGAAACGCCCACCTCTAAAATCTAATATTACGGCAGTCGAAAAGATACAAATTAGTTTTTAAAAGGTTGTAAGGCTAAGTCAAACAGCTGATTTTCAGCTGACTATCGCCAATTTAACAAAACCTTCTAACAGACGTTTAAAAAACAAACAAAAATGTATATTATTTTGCCGAGATAAATTAGTAGGAACGCCCATTCAACCAAAAATGATTTGTATAAATCTGAATACCCGTGCTTCGCTACTTATTTTATCGAAGAAAATCACGTGTAATATGTATCGTTAATGTCAACGAAAAATTTTGAGGTTATGTTAAAAACCAAGCGAACAGTACATAATCGAATGATCTATGAATACCACAAACAGTCCGATAACACGACCTTAGGTAGATTACATAAGGTAAACATACAGCTTTATTACACTAATTAATGAGCTAATTAAGCGATTTTAATTTCGATTTGACGACTGAAATTTTAAATTAATCGCAACACGCAGCTGTTTCCGTGACGCCATATAAGCGGATTTCGAAAAGTATTTTTCTTTTGTCATAACCCTTTTGGAATTCCGACTTCGCCATCATAAATCAGCATGCATTACGATTTTAAACTTTCAAATCATCTTGAAAATTTTAATTTCAACGGATTTTGAGAATTCAAAATGCTAATTTATGCAGTACGTAACGCTGAATACGACGATGAAATTCAATTTTCAAAAACTTTAAATAAGAAAAAGGTTAAGAATTTTTAAATATTTTAAATGGCCGCCATATTGGAACTGTTAACGAACTTGTCCAACCTACATATTTGATTTTTGTGCCAAGTTTTAAGCAACCTACCAAAAATGCGAACGTGATATTTATACACACAAACATTTTTAACGATCTCCTCAAAAAGTGATTTGATATGTGTGTGTGTGTGTGTGTGTGTGTGTGTGTGTGTGTGTGTGTGTGTGTGTGTGTGTGTGTGTGTGTGTGTGTGTGTGTGTGTGTGTGTGTGTGTGTGTGTGTGTGTGTGTGTGTGTGTGTGTGTGTGTGTGTGTGTGTGTGTGTGTGTGTGTGTGTGTGTGTGTGTGTGTGTGTGTGTGTGTGTGTGTGTGTGTGTGTGTGTGTGTGTGTGTGTGTGTGTGTGTGTGTGTGTGTGTGTGTGTGTGTGTGTGTGTGTGTGTGTGTGTGTGTGTGTGTGTGTGTGTGTGTGTGTGTGTGTGTGTGTGTGTGTGTGTGTGTGTGTGTGTGTGTGTGTGTGTGGCGAGCGCACACACTGACAATCCACGCAGTACTTAATACTTCTATTCCCGATAAACGTACGTACATACTTATGATTTCATTGAGCTTTAAAAAATCCTCAAAATTCTGATTTAACAAAAAGATTTTGTTTGTAGGTTTTTTCTTTAGGCCTACGTTACGTCAACCCTCGCTTCATTAATGAAACTGGCATTAGGACGTTTAAAAAGTACAACTTTCATCCAACCCTGATTAAACACCCCTATCTACTAACTGAAATGCACAGGCACCTCTCACTTTGAAACATCATTACGGTGGGATTTAGTGGGAAACTGCAGTTTTCCAGTTAACTGACCGAACGAAGCGGCTGACCGCATTGACCGACTGTTTTTAATTTCAGTACAGAGGTATCGGACGACGTAAGTGTAAGATTTCCCCCAAATTACTTCTCTTCAAGACGGCCGCCTCTGATTTACAATAACGTGTGTACACAATTTTAGCCAAGGGCGTTGACCGATTGCTTTGAAATTTCGTACGAAGATACCTGTATGAAGCCATGACTGACTTATGTATGAGACTTTTTCTGTTTATTTATAAAGCGCCTCGGTGGCCTAGTTGATAGCGTACTGGGCTTTCACCCCGAGGACCCGGGTTCGATTCCCGGCCAGGACTTGACATTTTCATACGCTATAAATCATCCCATCGTCTGCATTAGCCCAAGTGTGCACAATAGTCGGACATTAAAAAAAAAAAATTCTGTTTGTTTGGTTCAAGATGGCGGCCTACGATTTAACGATGACGAGTGTACGCAGTTTTGGCCAAACGCATTGACCGATAGTTTTGAAAATTGGTACAAAGTTTACCTTGTTTAAAGCCCGAAAGACATACGTATAAGATCTTTTCCAATTAACTTCCATTTCAAGATGGCGGACAATACGGAGTTTTAGCCAAACGTATTGACCGATTGTTTTGAAAACTGGTACAAAGTTACCTTGCATAAAGTTCGCAAGGTATATGTGAAAGATTTTATCCTATTCACTTCACTTCCGTTTCAGTATTTAAGGAAGGCAAGCGTGCGCACTTGACGATTGTTTTGAAATTAGATATGAAGGTACCTTATACGAGGGTTGTCCGTAAAATAAGGTTCCCAATAATTTTTCACAAAGAAAAACATGTTTATTTGCATTGAATAATACATTTTTGGAAAGCTTACACTTTTTTCTATTTTTCGACATAATCGCCGTTGAGATCGATGCATTTTTGCGTACGGTGAACCATCTTTTGTATGCCTGAGTCGAAAAACTCTCCCACCGCGCCGCGAAGGTAGCTTAAAACTTTTTCTTGCAGCTTCTTTCTGGTACTGAAATACGTCCCACCTACGTATTTCTTCAAATTAGGGAAGAGATGGTAACCACTTGGGGCTACGTCCGGGCTGTAGGGCGGATGTGTGACAGTATCCCATCCAAATTGGTTGATGAGATCGGTTGATACACGGGCGGTGTGCGGACGAACGTTGTCTTGATGGAAATAAACACCCTTCGTGAGCATGCCTTTCCTCTTGTTTTGAATCGCGCTGCGAAGGTTCCTTAACGTCTCACAGTAGCGATCAACATTGATTGTTGTGCCGGTATCCATGGATTCGCACAACAATAACCCCTTCCTGTCCCAAAACACGCTCGCCATGACTTTGCCGGCAGACTTCCGTGGCTTCGGCGACTCTGGATGTTTCCAATGATGTGATTATTCTTTCGTTTCCGGTGTCGTGTAGTGTACCCAGGTCTCGTCCCCAGTGACAATGGAGTCCAAGAATTTCTTGCCATCGGTTTCGTAGGCCTGAAGAAATTTGCGGGCCGCATCAATCTTTTGCCGTTTGTGGTCTGCTTGGGACCCATTTTGCACAAACCTTGCTATACCGTAAATGTTCTGTCAAAATTGTATCAATCCAGGTCTTGCTGACATCAGGGATCATCTCGGAGAGCTCCAGAACAGTCACCTTTGATCGTTCAGCATTTCTTCTTCCACTTTCGCAATTGTTTCGTCCGAAATGCTGTTCATAATACACGTCTGTACGTCCGTCTTTGAATTCTCTGCACCATTTGCGCAACGTGTTGTACGCTCATACATTTTTCTCCGCAGACTTCACACAGTTGGATATGAATGTTCACCGGCGCAGTGTTTTTTGCACACAAAAAACGAATCACAGAGCGTAATTCGCATCTGGCGGGAGACAGGAAAAACAACTCCATTATTAACGGATACCAAGCCAAGACTGAGCGTCGCAGACCGATCGCAGAGTGGGAATTGGGAGTGGAGGAACCAAGCTGCAAGCCAAGGTCACCGGATCCCGCGTAACAACGTTCGCAGCTACTATAGCGCCTTGGGAACCTTACTTTACGGACAACCCTCGTATAAAACCCGAAAAACACACGTCTAAGATTTTTTCCAATTAATTTCCATTTCAAGATGGCGGCCTATAATTTACAATAAGGAGTGTACGTAGTTTTAGCCAAACGCATTGACCGATTGTTTTGAAATTTCGTACAAAGGTATCTTGTATAAAATCCGATAGATATATACGTGTAAGATCTTTCCCCAATCACTTCCGTTTCAAGATGGCGGCTTCTTATTTAACGATACGTAGTTTTAATCAAAAGCATTAACCGATTAATTTGAAATTTGATACGGAAGTATTTTGTATAAAGCCCAAAAAACATACGTGTAAGATTCTTTACCATTCACTTCCGTTTCAAGATGGCGGGCTCTGATTTAACGTTTAGAGTGTAGTCGCTAGTTATATCCTCACATACTGAACGGCAAAACTTACAATTTTGACCGCTTCATAGAGAAAGAGCATACAATTTCCAATGAATTGGTCCAGTAAATATTACAGTTACCGAGTATATTGTAGGGAAAATTTAAGAGCTCTCTGCAAATTAATTAAGACTATACTGAGAGGTCTAATGTTTTTTACTAGTATAACACTATTCTACGTCACTTTTTGATAAAACGAAAATCTTTCGCAACTGCAATTCAAACTTCGATTCGTAGTGATAATGGACGTTAGTCTGTTAAAACTCATTTAGATTGGGAAAAAGAAGTCGTAGATATAACCAAAGTACAGCCTAATTAGTTGCATACGTTAAGAAATAACGGCTAAATGCGCCGAACTCTTAAAAGTGCGTTGATAATCGTGCACGCAGCTGTCTCGCTGACGGGTTTCCAAAAAAATAATATAAAAATAATTTTTTATCTTACTTTTTTTTAATCTTTTATCAATCGCAGAAGGTTTGAACGTAAGACTTGGAGATGCGAAAGTTCAGGGATGCAGAAGTCTGAACTTTCGCACTTCAAGGTCGTGCCGCCTCGGTGGCCTAGTTGATAGCGTACTGAGCTTTCACCCCGAGGACCCGGGTTCGATTCCCGGCCAGAGCTTGGCATTTTCATACGCTATAAATCATCCCATCGTCTGCATTAGTCCAAGTGTGCACAATAGTCGGACGTTAACACAAAAAAACCCTTCAAGGTCGTAGGTTCGAGAGTGCAGTTACCGCCGTAATCTAAAGTCTTAGTTTAACTGGCATAAAGTATGGATGTTAAGCAGGAAATCACGTCTTAAATTGTGATTAACAAAATTCGAGAACTTCATTAGGCCTATTCTGGTTTTTCCTGTCAATGGGTAAACAACCGGTCTATTTAAGGACAACGGCAAGAAATACATTTAGGTAATTATTTGTTTTATTTAAAACTCTTTCAAATAATTCAATTCATTATAGCAATAATTGTTCATTGATACAATACACAGTTTGTTTATACGAAAACTTCCCTAAACGATTTTGTCAACAGAAGAAAAACACCGTGTGTTTGTGCATTCACAACCCTCGCCTTGTCTTCAAAGCGATCATACAGTCTCAACTTTAGGGAGGAAAGCTTTTATTTTTAGAAGTAATTAGCAAAGTCGTTTCCTTGCAATTAACTCAAGTCTTCAGTGTGCACTGCCTTCATAATTAGTTCGGAATATAAACAGTGAATTACACTGTCTTTCTTTTTAGTATAATGCTTCATTAACCTAATTTTAAAAGGTATTTATTTCCAGTGGATTTTTTCATAAAACGAGTTGAGTGTACGCCTTGCCGGTCATATTAAGTCATATTGATTCTATAAGACTAATGTTAATTAACGATACAGATTAATCCGCCATTTTTTAAGCGAAACTTTTAATGTTATCTTTGGCGAGAGGAGTAAACAGAAAATATCTGCCGAACGGAAGAATGTAACGGAAATATGAAACGAACGATCAAACAAATTTCGTCTCTCTATTCGGTTTCTTTATTTTTCTTCCTCCTTTTCGACAACAGTACACCCGTGTTATACGAAAATTTTGTGTTGCTTTGGTTTCGGTATTTTTCCTTAATTGAAGAACGCCTGCACGTGTAACCGCTTACAATATATTTGAAATTAATATAAACGTTTGTAATAATTGTTGTTAATATTGCTAGTTTTTAACAACATAACCTGAAACTTATAGCCTATCAGCTGTTCTATGAAATCAGCTGGTCGCTACGAATTAATATAAAACAAGTGATCTTCTGCTATAACTACAGTAAATAATATCTAAGCTAGGTTCACGTATTTATTTACGAGATTTAAACAAAACAAGGTATTTGTAAACGAATTATATATTCAGCAAATATATCATTAACAAAAGCTTCGATTTTTTCGGTAACTCCCCGAGTTCCACACGTGTACTTTTTTCAAGAATAAAATTACGTTTGATTTCTCATTTTAACCTTGTATGTGGAAATGTGGTCAGTTTTTCTACATTGTATATGTACCTTTTGCTCCTGAATTTTTTAAAAGCAAAACATACGTACAAAATATAAAACGCGGACCAATTCCCACGTACAAGATCTTAAAAATGAGACATGAAACAGAATTCTATCTTAACTGATAGCGGAATATCGTCAGTTAACTGGTCTTATTGGAAATAGAATCGATAAGGCCGATAGGGTCTAAAAATAATCTTACGTAATCTCCACAATTTCTCTTTAAAAAACATTGTAACAGTTTGCTAACGCTGTACCCTCCGACCAATAGGAGCTCTTCTTAAGCATCAGGCCACAAGGGATGCTTATTCCGCTCTTTAAAAGAGAAAAGGTTTCGTTTTAAGTAACATCAGCTCCTAGCCAACCGCAGTAACCAATAGGAATGCACGGTTGAATAGCTCTGCACTTTTATGAAGACAGATAAAACGGAATTTGACCAAAACCCACGCATGGAAAATGGTAAACAGCAACGACCAAGGTCAAACTTTAGAGCGTCTCACCCTTACTCGTTCTACAACCACGAGCAAGATCTCAACCTGCAGTGAGACGTCAGATCACATCAAAATCTCGCTTCTCAGAACTGTGTGCGATAGTCACGCGCTCCCGCCAGCGGAAAGTGCTGAGATATCTCTGGTACTAACAGAATATCTTCTCCAACTTGCGTATACTGTACAAGACGATAACTTGCCAAACGTCTATAGTCCAGCCACTTAGTAAACTGCCTGTGCGAGAATTTGTGGCCAAAAGTGCGTTAAGTCATCGTTAAATTAGAGGCCACCTTAAAACAGACACGAATGGGAAGACATCTGGTACATAAGTAGTTCGGGCTTTACACAAGGTATCTTCGTACCAAATGTCAAAACAATCGGTCAATGCGTTTGGCCAAAACTGCGTACATTCCGAATTGTTAAATTATAGACCGCCATCTTGAAACAGAAGTGAATGGGAAAAAATATCATACATACATCGTTAGGACTTTGTGCAAGATACCTTCGTACAATCGGTCTAAACCGTTAAATGCCGAACGGTCGAGTTATATTCTAATGTCGGTCAACTGTAATGGTCGAGTTATATTCTAATGTGGGTCAACTGTAACGGTCGAGTTATATTCTAATGTCGGCCAACTGTAACGGTCGAGTTATATTCTAATGTCGGTCAACTGTAACGGTCGAGTTATATTCTAATGTCGGTCAACTGTAACGGTCGAGTTATATTCTAATGTCGGTCAACTGTAACGGTCGAGTTATATTCTAATGTCGGTCAACTGTAACGGTCGAGTTATATTCTAATGTCGGTCAACTGTAACGGTCGAGTTATATTCTAATGTCGGTCAACTGTAACGGTCGAGTTATATTCTAATGTCGGTCAACTGTAACGGTCGAGTTATATTCTAATGTCGGTCAACTGTAACGGTCGAGTTATATTCTAATGTCGGTCAACTGTAACGGTCGAGTTATATAATTCTAATGTCGGTCAACTGTAACGGTCGAGTTATATTCTAATATCAACTGTAACGGTCTATTCTAATGTCGGTCAACGGTCAACTGTAACGGTCGAGTTATATTCTAATGTCGGTCAACTGTAACGGTCGAGTTATATTCTAATAACGGTCAACGGTTATATTCTAATCGGTCAACTGTAACGGTCGAGTTATATTCTAATGTCGGTCAACAACTGTAACGGTCGAGAGTTATATTCTAATGTCGGTCTAATGTTATATTCTAATGTCGGTCAACTGTAACGGTCGAGTTATATTCTAATGTCGGTCAACTGTAAATGTCGGGTAACGGTCGAGTTATATTCTAATGTCGGTCAACTAGTTATATTCTAATGTCGGTCAACTGTAACGGTCGAGTTATATTCTAATGTCGGTCAACTGTAACGGTCGAGTTATATTCTAATGTCGGTCAACTGTAACGGTCGAGTTATATTCTCTAATGTCGGTCAACTGTAACGGTCGAGTTATATTCTAATGTCGGTCAACTGTAACGGTCGAGTTATATTCTAATGTCGGTCAACTGTAACGGTCGAGTTATATTCTAATGTCGGTCAACTGTAACGGTCGAGTTATATTCTAATGTCGGTCAACTGTAACGGTCGAGTCAACTGTAATGTACTAGTATATACCACTCTTATAAGTTATAAGAAAAAAACTATAGTATCTTGTAGAAAAATTAAAGCTTTTTATAAGGGAAAGTTTTTTTTATACTATATGATAATTTTCGTGGCTAACAACAATCCGATAATAATGTTTTGAATTATTTCAAGGTTTTTCCGAAAACATTTAATTTGTTGTTTCAGTCTACATAACTGGTAGCTCAAAGAACAGTAGATCTCGCAGCGTATTTTCAATTATATTGCTTGATAACCGTTCCACGAGAGCTCGTAACATTTTCCACCATTTCAACCTACAACCTTCAGGCCTATATTTAGGAAAAGTGTTACTGCTTTGTTGGAAATGTTATGCTCTTTCTCCATAAAGCTGTTAAAAGTGTGATACGACGACCTTCAGAATTTCTCGCGCATGTAGGAGAATTCCACTCCAACAGTCCAGTGACACAGAGTCTATAGATTATTACTGCTCAGCAATAGTGAAGGAAAACGAGGGAGCTATGAGGACTAGGGATGGGCATTTCTACTATTTTCACAAAATATCCACAAACTGTTTGTTGGAAAAATCAAACTGCTTGTTTCCGTTTGGAAAAAGTTTGTAAAAAAAAAAAAAAAACTGATTTTTAAAATAGTTTGAAAAAACAGGTTTAGAAAAATGAAACTCGAAGTTGTATTAGCAGCTAAAACATAAAGCACAAACGTTCAGTTTTCTAAGACTACTTTTTCATTCCCATTACCACCATGTCCTAACTGTTTTTGGGTGTAAAGCATTTAGAAAAAAATAATCCTTATAAGTGTAGTAATAATTAAATTACATTTTCAAAACGTAATATATATGTATGCCATTTTATATTTACAAAATGCAATGAATTTCTAATAGAAGCATTCTTTTTTTTTACTTAAAAATTAATTAGTCCTTTGCATATTTACTGAAATGGAAACAATTTAGAATATTTTTAGTTGATTAAAAAATATTGATGATTGATAATAAATATAAAAAATACGTTTAAATAAAATTAGGTTATGTATTTACAAAATGTGAGATGTTACTGTCATATTTTTATTTGGGAGAAAGTAAGTTTTCACTTTTCAACACTGAAAAAGTAACCTTAATAAGTACAATATAGTAATAAGAACATAGGCCAAATGTGTCTAAATAAAATTAGCTCTATATAGTTACAAAATTATAGGTTATTAACATTAGATTATTATAGGTTATTATAAATGTCCTTTCAAATTAGTCACACTGGATTTATAAGATAAAGCTTGTTTACATATATTGCAAAAAGCCTTTTCATTCTCAGCCTTAGAAAAATAGTTCCAAATTATACTTCTTTGAAGGTCAATTTTAAAACATATGACACTAAAAGATTTGATTATGTTCAGATGTAGCCTATATTTCGCAAAATTTTAGAAAAAGTACTAAAATAACCTAAAATTATTCACGATATATACAAGAGATAGAAAATGTTAATTTTAAAAAGTCCACACATCCAATAAATAATTGAAAACTATGCACTTAATTCCAAAAACATAAAAAAAGTAAAAGAAAACTTTCAAAATTGTCCACTAAATATTTTAAAGTTTCTAAACACAAAGTAAACTACGGAGAAAAACTAATATAAAACACAATTATGGCTGATTTTACAGTTTAAAAAAAATGTTCGAACAACAAATTTTACATTTAAAACTTTCAAAAAACTCGCAACAAAATGGAGATAAACGTTGACAACGCCCAAACAGTTCTTATTTCACTACAAGCAAAAAGCAACAAGAAACTTTGAAATAAAGAGAAAAAGCATAAAAGCAGGTTGAAGAAAAGCAGCAGGAAAACTGCAGGAAAAAAAGTTTTAGCGCTTGCGGCAACGTTCGAATAGAACGTGGGTGGTGGGGAAGTCTCAACAGCTGTTCCTTGTTTAACCAATCACAAACCAGTCCAAATCAAACTGCTTGTTTCCGTTTGGAAAAGCAGTTTGTTTGTCGTATATCGAAAATCAGTTTTTTTAACAGTTTGGTGTTTTCTTACCCACCCCTACTCAACGATAGTGAAGGAAAACGAAGGAGCTATGGAGACTCGACCTCTCACTCGCACATTTTTCTCTCTGCCCCACTGGTGTTCTTAGCACGCCGTTTTCTAAGCGTCTGACTTATGAAACTATTCGCGAAATTCCGGATTATATCCGAACAAATTTTGGACATACCGTGAATTTGTGACTAACTGGATCAAAAGGCGGAGAATAAAGATAAATGAAAATAAATCTACTCATATTAACTTTACAAATAGAATAATTAATACTTTACCAGTAGTAATTGATTCACAGAAGATTCGTTATGCTAAGCACAGCCAAGTACCTCGGAATGACCCTTGATACTAAACTGAGGTGGAGAGCTTACGTCAAGAAAAAAAGGGATGAACTAAACCTAAAATACAGAAAAATGCAATGGTTACTGGGAAGAAATTCGAAGCTATCCATTCAAAACAAGCTGCTGCTGTACCAACAAGTGATAAAGCCTGTTAAGACCTATGGTATAGAACTCTGGGGCTGTACCAAGAAGAATTCAGACATTATTCAAAGATTCCAAAATAAAGTACTCCGAAACATAGTAAACGCTCCGTGGTACATAAGAAACGACGACTTGCACAAGGACTTGGTCAGAGAAGTTGCAAAGCACAACGCAGCGAAGCATATCCAATGACTACAACACTCCAACCACAAAGCTAGCAGATTGTTGGAAGACTCAAAATCAATAAGGCGGTTACATAGAACGAAGCCTGCTGATCTATCGTATAATATTTTACTGTGATTTATTTTGCTGGAGGTAGCCACACGGCTATAATCCATTAATTATTATTGTCAAACGCTATATTACTTAGTGTATTGTTATAAAAAATATTACTGGATGATGAAAAATACCGTGAATGTAGCGGATCAGTTATACAGTGGAACAATCGAAATCTAAAATAAATGAACAAAGGCTGTGATCTTTTCGCAATTACTTCTGTTTAATTAGCTATACTGTTAGTCGCGGACCATTGGAAAACATCGTTTATTCACAGCAATTATAAGGACTCTAAAGACACTTTCTGGCCTGATTTTTTTTTTAACGTCCGACTATTGTGCACACTTGGGCTAATGCAAACGATGGGATGATTTATAGTGTATGAAAATGCCAAGCCCTGGCCGGGAATCGAACCCGGGTCCTCGGGGTGAAAGCCCAGTACGCATCAACTAGGCCACCGAGGCGGCCTGGATATAAGTCCGCTTACACATGTGATTTTGATTGTAATTTTTAATGAGTTATACAGTTTTCTTTAATAGTCGTCCTGTAACTTGTTAAAATAGATTATTGTGCAACTCAATCTAAAATGAATCTAATCGATTATTATTTCATTACACTAAACACTTTTGTTCACACTAGCCATTTCAAGAACAACTAATTACATACAAAACATTACTATTTTTTAATAGTGCATTCATTTATAAATTTCTAAAAAACGGCAGCGATTTTTGTTGTTCAATCACTCTGTCATAGACAGAAAACGTCGATAAAACTAATTTCAACTAATCGATTTCTCATTGTATTGTTCAAATCGAGCGTTTCTACAAGCCTGCAATCGATTTCGTGTTGAAAAACACTTCCTTCTAACCAGAAAGCGTGAAACAGGACGTGTTTGTTACCTTCAGTGATTGTATGCAAGGAGGAGTGATTAAAGGGGAGCGCAGGAGTGGAAGAGAAAAAAGGAAGAAGAAGTACACGTGTGGAACTCGGAAAGTTACCGACAGAAACGACGTTTTCTTAATGATATCTATGCTGAATATATAATTAGTTTGAAGGTATATTTACAAATATCTAATGCTTAAATAAATAAAAAATCCCTTATTACTCATCGATGATCACCGGACCAAATCCTTTATTACTGACCGATGATCACCGGACCAAATCCTTTATTACTGACCGATGATCACCGGACAAAATCCCTTATTACTCACCGATGATCACCGGACAAAATCCCTTATTACTCACCGATGATCACCGGACAAAATCCTTTATTACTCACCGATGATCACCGGACAAAATCCTTTATTACTCACCGATGATCACCGGACAAAATCCTTTATTACTCACCGATGATCACCGGACAAAATCCTTTATTACTCACCGATGATCACCGGACAAAATCCTTTATTACTCACCGATGATCACCGGACAAAATCCCTTATTACTCACCGATGATCACCGGACAAAATCCTTATTACTCACCGATGATCACCGGATCTTTATTACTCACCGATGATCACCGGACAAATCCCTTATTACTCACCGATGATCACCGGACAAAATCCCTTATTACTCACCGATGATCACCGGACAAAATCCTTTATTACTGACCGATGATCACCGGACAAAATCCCTTATTACTCACCGATGATCACCGGACAAAATCCTTTATTAAATACGTGAACCTAGCTTAGATATTATTTACTGTAGTTGTAGTAAAAGATCAGCTGTTTTATATTTAATTCGTAACGATCAGCTGATTTCATTGAACAATCAGCTGACAACATTTACAACATTTTGTAAATAACAAATCCTGTAAAATGGCACTCAATGGAGTACAGCGAGATTTTTAAGAGGAATAGAATTTATTTATTTTTGCCGCCATTTTGTTTCTACAAAAGTCAGTCGGATGCAAATTATCACATACTATTTCTGGTACCTCATTTAAAAAGTATGTGTAATTTCACAATGATTAAGGGAGGAATGAGAAACTAATGGAGGAATGGAGGAAACATCATGGAGGATCAAATACTTAAAAAAAGGCTGTAATACATTTCAGGATATTTTGTAAAGAATTATCAGTATTAACAACAATTATTATAAACGTTTATATTAGTTTCGAATGTATTACAAACGGTTACAACGTGCACGCGAAAACTAAGGAAAAATACCGAAACCAAAAGAACACAATGTTTTCATTTAATACGGGTGTACTGTTGTGGAAAAGGAAGAAGAAAAAGAGAGACGAAAATCGTTCGCTCGTTCCATATTTCCGTTACATTCTTCCGTTCGTTAGACGTTTTTAAAGCTAACATTAAAAGCTTCACTTCCAAATAAAAATCTAAAACATCTTATTTTACTTCATAAAATGGAAGTATACGCGTACGTTTCCAGATGGATATTCTGGAAAAGGGTCAAGGAGTCTTCTGACGGATCCGAAGCCTGTCACATTATCCTATGTCAACTTTGTGCACGAATTTTTTTACTAATGCATGTCTGTGCGCTTTGTAACGTTTACAGTAAGGGTGGAGACAGGGTTAATCAATTAGGTTTTATACTGATTCTCTCTTTTCTTCCCGTATCAATTGCAACAGCAGAAAGTTTTTTATCAACTCTAAAATTGAACAGAACTTGGTTGAAATACCGTTGTCGATCTTAACTGGACTTGTATGTTTATATACCGCGTCTCACGAAAAGACGCATTTGATCCTCCATTATTTTCTCATTCCTCCATTGATCATTTTGAAACTATACATACTTTTTAAAGACGATACCAGAAATATTATGTGAGCATTGCATGTGGCTAGTGTTTGCAGAAACAAAATGGCGGCCAAAATAAATAAATTCTATCCCGTAATATTATCAAAAGCAATGGCCCAAGTTAAAAACTTTTTGCTTAGTTATAAAAAAAACATTTTGTACATGACTAATCCTGTAAAATAGCACTCAATGGAGTACAGCGAGATTTTTAAGAGGAATAGAATTTATTTATTTTTGCCGCCATTTTGTTTCTACAAACATCAGTCGGATGCATTTATCACATACTATTTCTGGTACCTCATTTAAAAAGTGTGTGTAATTTCACAATGATTAAGGGAGGAATGAGAAACTAATGGAGGAATGGAGAAAACATCATGGAGGATCAAATGCTTAAACCTCTTCGTGGGATACACTGTAAAAGGTGTGTAGCGAGAATTTTAATTTTGTGAACAAAATATTTATTTATTCTTCTACAATGATGTTGTCGCCTTCAAAATAGTCCCCATCGGAGATTATGCACTTGTGCCAGCGCTTCTTCCAATCCTTGAAACACTTCTCAAACTCGATCTTTGAGATAGTCTTTAGTTCTTTCAGCGATGCGCTTTTATGTCATCTACGGCTGTAAAACGACGGCCATTTAAGGTTCTCTTTAATTTTGGAAATAGGAAAAAGTCACACGGAGCCATGTCTGGCGAATATGGAGGCTGGGGCGTCGTTACAATACTGTTTTTGGCCAAACATTCACGAACAAGCAATGAAGCAGGTACAAAAGCCATGAATTGTTTTCCACAGATCCGGGCGTTTTTTTCGGATTGCTTCACGCAAACGGCATTGAACTTGTAGGTAGTACTCTTTATTGACTGTTTCACCTGGTGCCATTAATATCGAAGAACACAGTGAGCATAACCTTCACGTTCGACCGCACTTGTCGAGCCTTTTTCGGTCTTGGCGAGCCAGAATGCCTCCCACTGGGATGATTGAGCCTTAGTTTCGACGTCATATCCGTAAACCCATGTTTCGTCACCTGTTATAATACGTTTCAGTAATTCTGCATCGTCGTTGACTTCATTTAGTGACTCCTGAGCAACTTCCATTCGCCGCTGTTTTTGTTCAAAATTCTACAATTTTGGAAGTAACCATTTCTTTCACTTTTTCCACGTTTTCATCGGTTGTTGATGTGCTGGGGCGTCCAGGGCGTTCGTCATATTCAACGTCTTCACGGCCTTCTTGGAAACGCTTATACCACTGGTAAACTCTTGCTTTACTCATAGCAGACTCACCATAGGCCTTTGTTAACATTTCACATACTTTGTTACACTTTATTCCATTTTTTACGCAAAATATGATACAAATTCTTTGATCCATTTCTTTTAACAAACGAAAATCGCCGAGCTCATAAAAACACGCTGAAGTACAAAATACTTACCTTAGTGGCTGTCACAGATAAAGTCAACAATGAAAACAGCTGAAAGTTTTATCATATTTCAAGGGGGGGTTATTATACCAACATAATAAAAAAAATATTCGACATTCGGACTCTCCAAGTCCGCGAAATTTAAAAATTCTTGTTACTTTCTGAACACACTTCGTATATTGACAAAGAGAAAATTATGGATAGGTACATTGACGAGAGAGGAAGGAAGAAAAAAAGCATGTTTTAAGTGCAACTTTTGTGTCAAAATTAGTGTCATTGTAAATAATTGTACTGAAAGAAATAAAATAATTTTTAGATTTAACGTGTGGTGACAACGTACACCATACGGGACCACCATCTTTACTTTCCTTCTGAAGAAATCCCACAAATCTTGGTCAGTATCCCACAACATTGTACAGTGCTACCACTATTGACATTTTCCTAATGTTATTTTTAAACTAACGCAATTTTCAATTTCTCACGTAATATCACTGTATTTTAAAAGTGTTTTAGTCTTTATTTCAATAATTTCCATTTTAACCTGCTTAGCAATTCTGTGTTGACAGAGATAATATTGTGTTGAAAATATCATTTCGTGTCATAAATGCCGCTGAAGTGCAAACAAAGCAACGTCTGGTTACACAGACATTGCTGTTAAAGTGGAATCGATTTCATCTCGATTATTCTACGCTAGGGAAATCGATCCAATCAACTTTTTCTGCAGTACTGTTTTTATTAACGAACTTCCACTGGAAAATAAGCTATCGGAGCTGCCATTGTAGTAAGACTTAGACCTAGGACCTTAAATGAGCTCGGTACCGCAGGTGGGTGCAGACTAGCTGCACCTATTGAGAGGATTTAGACGTCCCTTGCGGTACCCGAGTCTTACAACACTTCACTTACGACTTTATACTCACACATTTAAGGAGCCGATAATAGCCTCAATGTGCTTTTCGCCTTAAAATAAATAATAAAAAATTTTTTTTTTTTTAACTTAAATGAGCTCCGATTTTGGCACCTAGATTATTTTTTAAGGTGTTGTTAAATATATAGATATGATGGAACGTTCTCAATTTTGGTCCGATTTTATTTAAATTTGGCAGGAAAATCGATTTTCTTAATTGATTGTTTACAAAAAAAAAAAACGTTTACCAACTTAAAAATGGCGGCCAGTCCACATTTTAAAAAAATCATAACTTTTTTATCCTGCACTTTTTTGAAAAACACAATTTCATCATTCCAATAAGCGTTAAAATCTGCACAAATTAGCATTCCAAATTTTAAAAATCTATTAACGAAAATTCGAAAATTTTCAACGTTTTCTACAGTGTTTAATTTATTGTCTAATTTCAATTGAAATATAAGCTACATTGTGGTAAGACTTAGACCTGGACATGAGTGATTGTTATTTAGTTCTTAAGTATAATATAGCTATACCTGTTATTTAAATTTTTAATTTATTTTTACTGTTATAGTTTGTTGTTGTTGTTGTTGTTTTCTTCTTACTGAAGTAAAATTTTGTATAATTTTTTTTTATACTTTCATTTTGCATGACGGCGATGATAACCTGAACGGTGGACCCACCTACATGTCAGTTTTGTGGTGATATCACAATCAAACATTTACTTCTGGATTGTGATGGTTTCAAAAGCATGCGAAAATGTGTGGATTGGATTCCTCCATGGAAGCGAATTTTAAAAGATGATTCGTCGGTCATTGAAAGTTCTGAATTTTTATCGTCATTTGAGTTACCAACTATAGTATTGGCAGCATAACAGTGTAAATATGTATATATAATTTTTTTATCCCATAGTGTTATAGTAAGACGTTTAGATCCCCAATGTAGGACATTTTGCTGGACCGATGATAGCCTTATGTGCTTTTCGCCAAAAGCTGTATTCAAAAAAAACCTTATATGAGTGAATTTAGATCACCTTTTAAAAGGTCGTTAAATATATAGATAAGATGAAACACTCAAGTTCGCAATTTTAGACCGATTTTATTCAAATTTGGCACAAAAACGATTTTGGTAATTGATTGAACGAGTTAAAAAAAAAACAGTTACCAATTTAAAAATGGCGGCCGATTTAAATCCTAAAGAAATCATCTTTTACTTTGCACTTTTTCAAAAAATACGATTCCATCATCGTGATCAGCGTTAAAATTTGCATAAATTAGCATTCAAAATTTTTAAAATTAGCTAAAATACGACAATTTATTTTACAGCGATCAGAGTTCATTTTAGATGTAATATGGCAATTTAAAACGCTGATTATAATGATGAAATTTGTTTTCTAATATTAATGCTTTAGGTAAATTTGTTTTATGACGTAAGCGAGAAAGCTGCGTGCGGCGAAAGACGTCTGTAACGTTTATTCAGGAACACTAACGACAGTTAAAGCTGCAAGTTAGGTTAGGTTAGGTTATGTTAACGAAGTGCTAAGCTCAATTAACGTCCGCACATTGTGATTTATGCCTTCCCGACTACGGTGTTAATATTCTGGTTTATTACAGTTGGCGGCATTGTTGTTAGCGAATGTCCTTTGGAAAATGAGCCGCCATCATGGTAAGGCCCTGACTCGGAACTTTGAAAGTAGTTGTGCCTGACTTACATGTTACTTTTGGAGGTATCGTATTTAAATCTAATTCCATTGTTGTGTATTTTTTTTTGTGTTTAACGTCCGACTATTGTGCACACTAGGGCTAATGCAGACGATGGGATGATTTATAGCGTATGAAAATGTCAAGCCCTCGCCGGGAATCGAACCCGGGTCCTCGGGGTGAAAGCCTAGTATCCACTAGACCACCGAGGCGGCTAGAAGGGAGGTCCGATGTAACTAGATGTCACTCATAGAGCACCTTTAATGTTAAACTGGAGGTTTATATTCACCATTGTTGTGTAAACGTAATAGTTAGTCCAAGTAGTAGTATCAGTTCTGAAAATACGGCATTCAGCAGAATGTAAGATGTTATTACTTTGGCTGCACCCTGTATTGGAGGATCAATCTGGTAATACAGATATTAATTTTGAACAGTCAAAATTTTATAGACCTAACTGGCAAAATGTCCTGAATGTCATTGCGTACTGTACAGTAACCGGTGTTTGGTCGCTGCGGTCAGGAAGGTCACTGCCACTTAAACTACAGATTTTGACTGTATCACTCTGATAGACCGTAGAAAAAGGAAAAGTGTTTTAGTTTTAGAAATACCGAATAATGGTCGGATTTAGTGGAAAGGCTATCTTTAGCCTCTGCAGTGGAAACTAAATACAGCGTTTCCGAAAAGAGCACTAACGAGGCGAAACTGCGCGGACTGTTCACTATTCACTGTTAGACTAGTTGACGCTTGCTGCTAGTTGAGAAGTGTGCCAGGAGGTCAGTACAGGTAGGCCATTAGAACCGAACTGGCTGTTTTACGTGTTTAACCTTGACGTTTGCTTAAGAAACAATTAAGTTACTGTACGTAACAATCAAAATCAGCATAAAGGAGTGTCTGGAAGTATTAATTACAAGTTTAAAAATCGTAAAGAGGTTACAGTCAAAGAGTAAACACTAGTGACAAAGATGCAGAAAAATTATGAAACTGTCTGTAATTATATTTTTTTTGCCGGCAAAAAATCGATGTGGTTATATCATCGCCGATACTCAAAATAAAAATATAAAATAACGAATAAAATAAAACAAAATTTAAGTTTAATAAGAAAACAAACAACAAACACTAGCGAAAACAATTAAATAAAACAAAACATAATAACAGTTATAGATATATGACTAAAACTAGTTAACAACAATATATCTAAAAACAACAACATAACACAAATTATTGTAGGGCTGTAAATTGGCCCTACAACAATAACATGACAAATAAAAGAAATATAAACGTACCTAAAACTAAATAACAAAATAAAAACAACAACAAACACAAATTATTGTAAGGCTGTAAATTGGCCCTACAACAATAACAAGATAAATAAAATAAATATAAACGTACCTAAAACTAAATAACAAAATAAAAACAACAACAAACACAAATTATTGTAGGGCTGTAAATTGCCCTACCAATAACAATAAATAAAATAAAATACGTACCTAAGATAAATAAAATAAAAACAACAACAAACACAAATATAAACTGTAAACCTAAAACTAAAATAAAACCTAAAACTAAAAACAAAAACAACAACAACACACAAATTATTGTAGGGCTGTAAATTGGCCCTACAACAATAACAAAATTAAATATAAACGTACCTAAAACTAAATAACAATAACAGGGCTGATAAATAAATAAAATAAATATAAACGTACCTAAAACTAAATAACAAAATAAAAACAACAACAAACACAAATTATTGTAGGCTGTAAATTGGCCCTACAACAATAACAAGATAAATAAAATAAATATAAACGTACCTAAAACTAAATAACAAAATAAAAACAACAACAAACACAAATTATTGTAGGGCTGTAAATTGGCCCTACAACAATAACAAGATAAATAAAATAAATATAAACGTACCTAAAACTAAATAACAAAATAAAAACAACAACAAACACAAATTATTGTAGGGCTGTAAATTGAAAATAATTATTGTAAAAAAACAACAACATAACACAAATTATTGTAGGGCTGCAAATTGGCCCTACAACAATAACAAGACAAATAAAAGAAATATAAACGTACCTAAAACTGAATAACAAAATAAAAACAACTTAAAATTAAATTAATAAAACAGCAAATATAAACAATGTTTTCAGGGCTGTAATGAGGCCCTAACACAAACAGTAACAAAAATATAAATTAAATTTTATTTACAAAATTCAGACGATGAAGGAAGTCTAGGATCCGGTCAACGGCCTAGGCACTATCTCCCAACATCGTCTGCCAACAATTGCTCAGACCACACATAACACACACATTTTGGAAACCATTACAATCGAGCAATATATGTTTTATTGTGATGGTTTCCCTACAGAACTCGCATTCAGGTGGGTCCCCGCCTCCCATCAGAAATCCATGCGTTAGCAAGGAATGACCAATACGGAGACGAATGATCACCTCTTCCCTACTACTTGCACATATTGACGACCTCCAAGGACGAACAGTATTTTTAACTACCCTAAGTTTGTTGTTATCCATAACTGACCAAACATTCTCCCAATCCACGAGAAGTAAATGTTTTGACAGACTTTGAAAATCCGATAGAATAACACGTTGAGTGGCTGGCGGCAGCAGAGTTGCTTCCTTTGCCGCTATATCGGCTCTAGTGGTCTGTAGTAATAAACAATAAGGAATTTAGAACAGCAGTATAGATAAAAGCATTGAATAGAAACATACTACAATGATAACCCTTATGAGAGCTTTGTGAGCATTAAGGGGATACCTTTTCTGCAGAATGTTTAACTTCAGTTAAATGGATAATAGTACTATTTTCTCAAACGTCTCCACCTACTCTCTCCGCGCAGTTTGCAGCGTTCGTAGCGGCAGATGGTCCAATTACTAGAACTTCAGCTGCCGATATATATATATATATCAGCTGTTTTTATAATAGTGGCTGTACGTCCGTTCATATTTAAACATAAACGGTTAAATATAACAGTAGTGAAACAGTAGATCGCGGTCAGTCGATTCTGGAAAGTCCGGAGGGCTGTTTGAAGGCCAAATATAAGTCGAGAAGTGACTGGTGCTTCAAGAGGACATTGCAGCCTCCTGCAAGAGGCGGTGCTGGAGGAGCAGCGGATTGGCCGTCTACAGTGTAAGTAGACAGTTTCGCGTTTTTTCTGTTTTCCTCTTTTCTTTTTGGGTTAAATAAATTAGAACACGACTTTACTGGAAATATTTTGGAACATTATTTCGGGGAATCCTTTTACAGCGGGGAATGCAATAGTGTTCATTCTTGTGTTGTTATCAAGTATAACTGTAGCCGAAACAATACGAGAAGACTGTAATATAGTTATAAGTATTAAAAGACATTTTTGAACCACTTGATTCTTTAACATACTCCGATCAGGAAAGATTAAATTCCTAACATGAACATTTCAAATTTTCAAATTCAGTTAAAAATACGAAAATTAATTTACAGTGGTCAGGGTCCATTATCGGATTTTTTCAATGTAATTTGAAATGTATGCTGATTACAATGGTGAAATCGGATTTTCAAACTAATTCAAAACAACAACAAAAAAAAATGAGTTCTTAATGAGTTTGAAATGACCGCCATCTTGAAACTGTTTAAATGGTTTTGCTGGGAACAAACCAAAATTTTTGGGAGTGATATCACACGTTTTATATATTTATAAATTTAATGATCTCCCAAAAAGTGATTTAGACAAGATCACCGCCCATTTCATGGTCCCGGGTCTGGTCTTACGCTGATGGCCGCTACGAAAGCTCTTTTCCCAATTATAAATTCGTTAAAAACCTGTACGGTGGAAAGAACTTCAAATTAATTAAGTTACGTAAATGAACTCCACCAGCCGGCGTTGCTCGCTGACAATATTTTAATAGGATCTAGTAAAAGTTAATCTAACTTTAAAAGTGCTTAATTAAAATTACAGTAAATATATCCTGACAACATAACATCTTATTATTGTGTTTTTAAAGTTTCTATTTCATAATTTATTATATCTTTTATTTTTATTTTCTCTACCAGTACGTAGAGAATACCAGTACATAGTTTATTTTGTGTGCAATTCTTTTATACACAAAGAATTGCATATACGAGGTGTGTTCAGAAAGTAACGAGAATTTCAATTTTTTGAACACAATATTTATTTCTTCTTCTACATTGATGTTGTCGCCTTCAAAACAGTCCCCATTGGAGATTATGCACTTGTGCCAGCGCTTCTTCCAATCCTCGAAACACTTCTCAAACTCGATCTTTGAGATAGCCTTTAGTTCTTTCAGCGATGCGCTTTTAATGTCACCTACGGCTATAAAACGACGGCCCTTTAAGGTTCTCTTTATTTTTGGAAATAGGAAAAAGTCACACGGAGCCATGTCTGGCGAATATGGAGGCAGGGGCATCGTTACAGTACTGTTGTTGGCCAAAAATTCACGAACAATCAATGAAGTGTGAGCTGGTGCATTATCGTGGTGCAAAAGCCATGAATTGATTTTCCACAGATCCGGGCGTTTTTTTCGGATTGCTTCACGTAAACGGCGTTGAACTTATAGGTAGTACTCCTTATTGACCGTTTCACCTGGTGGCAGGAATTCATGATGCACTATGCCATTAATATCGAAG
>CM040185.1:18816129-18826129 GCA_022606455.1 Callitettix versicolor | reverse complement strand
CGTACCATATTGTCAAAAGAGACTTATGTGTATAGTACCATATTGTCAAAAGAGACTTATGTGTATCGTACCATATTGCCAAAAGAGCCTTATGTGTATCGTATCATATTGCCAAAAGAGACTTATGTGTATCGTACCATATTGTCAAAAGAGACTTATGTATATCGTACCATATTGTCAAAAGATACTTCTGTGTATCGTAATCATTTTACAATCAAGCAAATTAATTTGAAATAATAAAATATCCAAACCAAACTATATTCTTAATTAATTGTTGATCAAATTTTTTAAAAAATGCAATATTTAAGGGGTGAAGGGCATCCAGGGAATATGGGGGGAGAACAAAACTGTTAAATATCTGGAAGAAGAATCTCTTTTAGTTTTGGGTCATATTACTGAATTCAGAAAAATTGCTATTTTGATAGAAGTTTAGGTGTTATTCCTTAGATCCTGAACAACCTTTGTGTGAAATTTGGTGCGAATATCTCAAAAGATAGAAAAATCTATTCGGAACACACAAATTGTATATTTTGAATTATTTTAAATTAAAAAGTTGTACGTTTTTCTGAAAATTCTCGCGCCATTTTGTAAATGCCATATTTTCGAAACTAAAAACCAGAAAAAAGTTTTAAAACATTTGATTTGTTTTGTGAATGCTTTAACTTTGTAATCTTTCATTTTTTAATTAGATTCCATAAATGTTTTAGAAATTAAAAAAAAGTGTTTAGGTATAGCGATTTTATTACTTTTTATATTTTATACTTCTTTGAAAGCCGACGATTTTTACCGTCCGGTATTACGTTACAATCAGCTGGAAAACATATCTGCCGGCGGTCAGGGTTCGTTTTTGTATTTTCAACGTAATTTGAGAATTTGAAGCGCTCGTTTGCGCATATAATTTAAAAACTCCGTAAGTACAAACAACAACAAAATTTTAAAATGTATAAAACGGCCCTCAAATTTTATATTTACAATCATCTATTTGTAGATATTTGTAGATATCTATTTGTAAAGGCCTTATTTACAATCATCTACAGTTTAGATCCAAGAAGCCATATTTTACGAAGATTAAATTTACGTATAAAATAAAATGTAAAATACGTTCTCTGTTCTATAGTATTGATCAACACGATTTTTTTAATGTTTAAGTTGGAAACAAATAAGAGAGAGTAAAAGGGGTTGTTTCCGAGTGTAATAGAAAACCACGCAGAATGCTTCTACTCAGGGTAGGTGAGCATTAACCAGTCAGTCGTTAAGGATAAAGCTTTTAGAAAAGTTCACCTTTTCCCTCCAAATATTTAAGATTACTTAAGTGTGTAAAGGTTGGAAGATGAGTATCTATAAGGTTATTAACAATAATTGAATTTTCTGAAGTAGTTATTGGTTATAAAATAATTTAAAATTTTGTTCAAGTGTAACTATACATTATTGGTTATAACATAACTTAAAGGCTAAAAAAGTAAGGAATCAAGAGTTTTACATATTTGGTTATTATAAAGGTCTATAAAATTTTGGAATTAACTGTATGTGTACTTTATTAGTTATAATATAACTCAATGGTTTCCTAAACGTTACTGGTATCTAAACGTTATTTGTTTTAAAATAATTAGATTTTTTTTAACAAGGGCTTGGTGGTCAGTGTGGCTAAAGCACCGGCCAGTTTGCTTTGTTTCTGAACTTCGCATCTCAAGGTCGTGCACATGGGGTTCGGTGGTCGAAATGGTTAACGCATTGTTCAGGCTACTGCGTCACTCAACTGCGCACCTAAAGGTACTTAGTTCGAGCCGCAGTTGCTCTCGATGTTTTTCCCTTACCGTTAACACTTATCCCTCGTCCTTATTAGTATAACTGGCATAAAGTACGGATGTAAAAAAACCGTTGCACCCTTATCGTTAACAACGCGGATCCCTTGTCCTTATTAGTCTAACTGTGCAACAAGTATGCATGATAAATAAAAATAAAGAAATTAATTAAGAATAATTATTTAAAGGTTACAAAAAAGGTGTTAATTGTATCTGTACGTTATTAGATAATAAATAATTTGAAGTTTTTAAAGTTCTCCTCAAGGCTAACTATACATTATTGATTGTAATATTGCTTGAAGGTTCCCAAGTAAGAAATCAAGTGTATCTCTACGCCACTGGTTTTTATATAGTTTATAGTATTTAAAGTTTGAATAAAGTTTGTTTTTATTGCTTACAATATTACTTGAAGTTTTTAAAGTTTGGATCAAGTGCATCTAACTTTATACCGATAAAGTGCCGATATAACTTCAAAGTTTTTTAAATAAAGGCATCCAGAGTGTCTGAACTGAACTCTATTTTGGATCGAATGCAACCCAACTATTTAGACCCAAATGCTCATATAATCTTTGAACTCTACTGTTTCATATTGGATATAAAATTGTCGAAAGTTTTACTCAAGCTTAGTTAAGACGTTATTGGTTATAAGATAACTTGAAAATTCTAAAGTAAGGCATCAAGTAAGTGTATTTTATACGTTATTGGTTATTACATTTTTATAAAAGCCTGAAGTTTGTTCAATTACTTGGAGCTTCACTTTATTGGTTCATAATATTACATGAAGTTTTTAATGTTTGGATCAAATGCACTTCACTTTATTGCTTATAATATTACGTGAATTTCCTAATGTTTGGATCAATACGAGAATTACCTCGTGCTGACTGACTCATAAACAACGTATGATAGCTAGTAGCTAGACTTGACGTTTCAGCACACTACAATGCAGTGGTGCAATCGTTACCCTCTAGATGGGGTAAAAAAGGGGGCTACAACAGTTTTTATTGCGAAAAATGTGTTTTTGGTCATATCTTCTTGAAACTGGACGTAAGCACACTGAAGTACAATTAATGAAATATATTTTTCGGCACTTTCATAATCATCCCAAAAAGGAACAAAAGGAGAACGCAAAACACATACTTCAGCACTTTTCCGAATTCATCCCTTAAAAGGCAATAAATATTATTCATCATATTTTCTTTAAACAACAAAAGTATTCTGAAATACAAAAATACAAAATATCAAATACGTATCTTCCATAAAGGGGTAAATAATTACACACACACACACACACACACACACACACACACACACACACACACACACACACACACACACACACACACACACACACACACACACACACACACACACACACACACACACACACACACACACACACACACACACACACACACACACACACATATATATATATATATATATATATATATATATATTGTTTAAAGGCGAAAAGCACATTAAGGCTATCATCGCCTAAACGCAACTACTAACGAAACAAAGGACGATAAAACTTAACATTACTTACAAACTGGATAACATTTATAACAAGAATAAATAACTTAAAAACAAAACAATATAAAGGTGGACTGTAAAGTGGTCCTAATCAAACAGAAAAATAATAAACATTATGAAACACAATAAAATTACCTAAAACTAGTTAACAAGAATATAAACTATAAAAAATATATAAATACTAGGGATAAAAATAAAATTAAATATATTGATATATATGCATCCAAGATAAAGCCAAAATAAAACCTAAAGCTATCATTTCAGAAGAGGAGAGGAAAAGAAGATCGGAAAGAATGAAGAGCTACTGGGAACAAAGAAAAGTACAGCGCGCAAGAAATGATTAATTCAGCGTACCCCAAAGAGGGTGAAACGAAGAGAAGAAGAAGATATATGTGCAAGCGCCTCAGGAAGGCCAAAACGAGATCAATGATTAATGAATCGTCCCCTAAGATCGCCTGCATACAGTTTTCTAAACCATATATTGTACGCATGTTTCTCAAATAATCGCAGTCTAAGAGAAAGTGTTTGTGATGGTTTCTCCACAGAGTTGGCATATAGGTGGTTCCCCGCGTCTCATTAGAAAACCATGTGTCAGCAACGAATGACCAATGCGGAGGCATGTAACGACAACCTCCTCCCTACGACTTGTTCTTACAGACGACCCCCGTAAATAATTATAACTTAAAAGTTCTAAGTAGATAGTATATCTAAGTTTTGTTCGATGTAAAATATATTTTTTATCATATTTTCTTGGAACTTAACAAAAATATTCTAAAACACAAATTATGATACACGTATTTCAGAATTTTTCATAATTCGTTATCTAAAGGGGTAAGAAAGGGCAAGTGGTTATAATTTTAAAATCTGAAAGTAGGGACCAACGTTGTTGGATGTAAAATAATTTGAAGTTTTCAAAGTTTTTAAAGTGTAGCTGTATATTTTTGGTTATAATATTATTTGAAGGTTCTAAAATAAGGAATCAAGTGTGTCTATTCGTTATTAGTTATATTACTTGAAGTTTTTAAAATTTGAATCAAGTGTTTTTTTATAATGTAACTATAATATAACTAGGATTCTATAGATTGAATTAAGCGTATAAATACACTGTTATAATATTACCGTAAGTTTTTAACATTTGGATCAAACATATCAATACGTTATTGGTTATTCTGGTTATTGTTTATTAACGTGAAATACTTACAGTTAGTTTAAATTGAGATTACTTTTTTATTGGTTACAAAATAACTTGAAGGTTTTAAGATTTGAATCAATTATATATACATGGGGTTGCTTCTAATTTTAAGTTTTCAAAATTTTGATCGTGTTATTAGTTAGGTTACGTTAGGTTAGGTTTTTGTTTATCAACTTGAAATACTCTGCAGTTAATTTGAATTAAACGTATTTTTACTGCTTACAAAATAATTTGAAGGTTTTAAAGATTGAATCAATATGTGCTAATGGTTTTAATTTTAGGTTATGTTAGGTTATTGTTTATCAACTTGAATTACTGTGCAGTTAATTTAAATTGAACGTTTTTTTACTGATTAGAAAATAATTTGAAGGTTTTAAAGATTGAATCAATATGTGCTAATGGTTTTAATTTTAGGTTATGTTAGGTTATTGTTTATCAACTTGAATTACTGTGCAGTTAATTTAAATTGAACGTTTTTTTACTGATTAGAAAATAATTTGAAGGTTTTAAAGTTTGAATCAATATGTGTTAATGGTTTTAATTTTAGTTTAGGTTAGGTTATTGTTTATCAACTTGAAATACTCTGCAGTTAATTTAAATTAAACGTTTTTACTGATTAGAAAATAATTTGAAGGTTTTAAAGTTTGAATCAGTATATGGTAATGGTTCTAATTTTATGTTAGGTTAGGTTATTGTTTGTCAACTTGAAAAACTCTGCAGTTAATTTAAATTAAACATATTTTTACTGATTACAAAATAATTTGAAGGTTTTAATGTTTGATTCAATATGTGCTAATGGTTTTAATTTTAGGTTAGGTTAGGTTATTGTTTATCACCTTGAATTACTCTGCAGTTAATTTAAATTAAAAGTATTTGTTTAATACAATTTGAATCAAAAGTATTGGTTACAAAATAATTTGAAGGTTTTAAAGTTTGAATCAGTATATGCTAATGGTTCTAATTTTAGGTTAGGTTAGATTATTGTTTATCAACTTGAAATACTCTGCAGTTAATTTAAATTAAGCGTATTTTGACTGATTACAAAATAATTTGAAGGTTTTAATGTTTGAATCAATATGTGCTAATGGTTCTAATTTTAGGTTAGGTTAGGTTATTGTTTATCAACTTGAAATACTCTGCAGTTAATTTAAATTAAGCGTATTTTTATTGATTACAAAATAATTTGAAGGTTTTATAGTTTGAATCAATATGTGTTAATGGTTCTAATGTTAGGTTAGGTTATTGTTTATCAACTTGAAATACTCTGCAGTTAATTTAAATTAAGCGTATTTTTATTGATTACAAAATAATTTGAAGGTTTTATAGTTTGAATCAATATGTGTTAATGGTTCTAATGTTAGGTTAGGTTATTGTTTATCAACTTGAAATACTCTGCAGTTAATTTAAATTAAGCGTATTTTTATTGATTACAAAATAATTTGAAGGTTTTATAGTTTGAATCAATATGTGCTAATGGTTCTAATGTTAGGTTAGGTTATTGTTTATCAACTTGAAATACTCTGCAGTTAATTTAAATTAAAAGTATTTTTACTGATTAAAAAATAATTTGAAGGTTTTAATGTTTGAATCAATATGTGCTAAAGGTTTTAATTTTAGGTTATGTTAAATTAAAACTGGACACAAAATACTTAGGAATGACTTTTAAACGCCAAGCTGAATTGGAAAGCGCACATCAAAATAAAAAAAAAAAAATCAACTAGTTGAGTCCGGAATGTAACGACGTACGAGTCGCGTGTGTAGCTTAGCCAAGCCGAAATTCATGACGAATATTTTAAACGTGTAATTGTGCTTAGTGTTTGTGATGTACATTTTAATGTTTTGTTTGACTTTGTGACGACCTCGACAGAGGGATTTAACATTTTGTATGGCCTGAAGATGAAACTATAAAGTTTCGAAACCGCGGTAGCCTTTATGAGGTGAGTTGATAGACCACGGACATGAAGAATAGGTATATAACTAAATTGTCAGTATAAACTAAATTTGCCAAATAAACGCTCTTATACAAGCAGGTTTTGAGATCTTTGGGGTTGCACCAAGGAAACTAAACTTAATATAATACAATCTTTTAAAAATAGCGGGACTGTTGGTGCACCATGGTATGTTAAGAATGATAATATCCGTAAAGACCTTAATGGACACAGTAAGGGAAGCACTAAGATGCATAGTTGTGAAGGATGAACGTAGGCTTCACAATCATTTAACACCGCAGTGCAGGCAGGAATGTGGAACGGAGACTGAAGAGAAGACCAGAAGACCTGGTGCAGTGATTATATGTTACCATATGAGAGAGTGTTTGGCGTCATTCATAGCAATTATTTCTAATACTGTGACAGTGACATATTTGCATTTGTAACTACTAGATCAGTTGTACTGAGTTGTAGTATTGAATAAATAAATACAAATAAATTGGTTATAACGTTACTTGTTATAATGTTAAATTCTGGTTTTGTTTACTAACTTGAAGTACATTCAGTCAGTATATTTTTATTTTATTGGTTATAAAATAACTTCAAAATTTTTGAATCAAATATATTGTAGACAATATTACTCGACATTTTAAAGTTTGGATTAAATGTACCAATATGATTGGGTGCTATTTTACTTCACGTTTCTCAGGTTTGGCCAATGCGTACTTACGTCAACAAAGTGTATTGGTACGTTCTACGCGTTAAAAATTTTAAAAAACCATTCAGGGCGTAAATAATTTTTACGATGGTATATTTTCGTAGCCCACACAAAAAGGCGTTCAATTCCACATCGCTGGAACAGCTACGATCAGTCCACAAACCTGATCATTTTGTAATTTGCCGCGTCCATTGTAAAAATGATTGCAGCCTAGTTGGAAGCAAAGCGAGTATTGATCTAACTGGAGACGAGGGAAAGGGGAACGGGGGGGCAGTGTAATCTACCCTAACTGATGAACTCATTTCTCAGTAATCTCTCTCATATTTTTAGGACAACTGACAATTTATCTTCATACTCCTCTGCGTTTATCAAATACTTTCTGCCTGTCATTGTTATTTCCTTTTAACAGCTCTGTGTTTTGACGCATCGCTTGTTGTACGCACGTGGCTTTGTTAACGAATCGGTCTCGCGTTAAACGTTTTCATACAGTCGAATAAATAAATTATTGGCCGAGCGAAGCGAAATCTCCGTTTTGAACTCGATTGATCAGCATTTGGTTTGTGTGGTTGTACGCAGTTTTGACCAAATGCACTGATCGATTATTTTGAAACAAGAACGTACTTGTGTTAAGTTCGGACGACGTATGTGCAAGATTTCGTTTTCATTTACTTCAGCCTCTGATTAAACGATGACGAAAGTACAGGTCAGGATGAAAGACATAATTTTAAAATATCGACATTAAACCAACAATATTTTATCGCAAAATATTTTGAATTATTGGTATCCTTATCTTACAGGATGCACGAAAACTTGAAAATTTTACTTTCCAGTTTATTTTCTTCTTCTTTTCGTTTCACCCTCTTTGGGGTACGCTGAATTAATCATTTCTTGCGCGCTGTACTTTTCTTTGTTCCCAGTAGCTCTTCATTCTTTCTGATCTTCTTTTCCTCTCCTCTTCTGAAATGATAGGTTTAGGTTTTATTTTATCTTGGAATCTTATTCTTTCGTCTTTGGTAATTATCTTAGCAGTTTGGTCAAGCAGTGAATTTTCTGTAATTTTTAATTCTATTAGGTCTTCTTCAATTTCTTTAAACCAGTTCGGTTTTGTTTTACGATTATGGAAAAAAATCAAACACTTGTTTCGTTATATTAGAGTTCATTCTAAGAAGATGGCCGTAAAAATTTATTCTCCTTTTTCTCATAGTATCTGACAATTTTTCAATTTTCTTGTAGAGAGCTTCATTTCTTATATATACTACCTTACTATCCTGAAATTTTGTTCCTATAATTTTTCTTAAGATTTTCCTTTCCGTTATTTCAAGCTTTTCTATCTGGCCTATGCGATTCATGGTTAATGTTTCTGCTGCGTACAGTGCTTCCGGCTTGATCACTGTTTTATAATGTTTAATTTTGGACCCCCATGAAAGGGATTTCTTATTGTATGTTTCTTTCGTCAATTGGAAGGCCAATTCAAGTTTGTTTTTCCTGGATTCCGTTGCCTTGCCTTCATCTGCATTCCAACTAATCCATTCACCAAGATATTTGAACTCTTTTACAATTTCTATTTTCTATTCTTGGATTTTAAGGTATTTATTTGGGTATTTGTTGTTTGTCATGATTTTGGTCTTTTCAAAAGATATGTTTAGACCTATTTTAGCTGCTTGTTTCTTTAATTCAAGAATCTGCTCCCTTGCTTCCTCCATTGTTTCAGCAAACAAGGCCATATCATCCGCAAATGCAATACAGCTAATTCTGAAATTCTTCTTTTTGTAACCCAATCCTATTCCACTTTTTATATTTTTCTTCCATTCCCTGACTACTTTCTCAAGTGCACAATTAAACAATAAAGGGGAGAGCCCATCCCCCTGCCTGACTCTCGTTTTTACTTCAAATGAATTCAATAGTTCACCCATAAATTTAAGTTTGTTAGTTGTTTTATTTATTCTATTTTATTTATTTATTTTTTTAAACATTTTAGGCCACATGGGACCACTTTGAGTCAATATTTCGGTCTCTTCTTCTTATCCGTGTTAGTGCACTTTAGTGCACTGTGAGGATTTCAATCTCTTCTTCCTCCAATACTCCTTCATCCCATCGATCTCCGCCTCCGGACCTCGTCTGACACCTCCACCGTCCCTCGTCGTTCCGGCTTTCCTACGTCAAACCTGATGTTTTCAGAATGCTTCTGATTCTCGTTCTGTCCGGCGCATCTTCGATCCGCAAACCGATCTCTTGCAGATCTTTCATAGTATGCGAGACGTAGTGTCCTTGGGTCTTCCTATTAATATTTCTCATGACCAGCTGTTTCAGAATCCTGCTGTTGGGCATCCTAAGGATGTGGTCAATTCTTCGTTTTTTCATAACACTTGTAATTGGGTCTACCTGTTTATACACTATCTCGTTGGTAGCGACTCTCCAGAAACCATCTTTCTGGTAACTTTTATTTAAACAGGTCATAATGATTCTTCTCTCGATCTTAAGTAACTGGTCAGTCCTAGCATTATTCTTGATCTGGAAAAGGGTCTCGCAGGCGTAGAGTGCTCCTGGGAGAATCACAGAACTGTAGTGTCTTACTTTGGACTTTATCGAGAGACTTTTTTTGTTATAAGTTGACCACCTTAAAGTTACGCTTTCTTGAACTTCGCTAGTCTATTCAATATTGCAGGTTTTTCGTCTAAGTTATGGCGGATAATTTCTACTAGATATTTAAATTTGTTTTACTAGTTTTATGCTGCTCCCGTTGATATTAAGTTTTTTAAAAGCGGTTGGCTTCGTAGCCATAATCTCCGTCTTCTCATAGGAGATCTTCAATCCGTCTTCTGGCTAT